>CM060406.1:52980942-54180942 GCA_030545235.1 Helianthus tuberosus
TCCTTAAGTTCTGGAAAGACTTCATAAATCCACATCTACACATATACATAAATTTATTTTAAGTAAGGGGTTGCAATGTATTGCATCAGATTAAATCAAATTTTGTACCTTGAACGACCAAACGCAACCAGGCAACGAGAACCCGGCGGTACCCTGTTGGTATCGACGACTCAAATCATATACATGCACATACGTGCTCTACCAAAGATAGCTACCCCACGGAAAGTTGTTCCATGCTTCTAAATCATCAACCAAATTCACAACCATTTTGTCAATGGATTCGAACCGTTGGGTACCTTTAAAACCTAACTCTAGTAACATCAACAGACACATACGAAGACAATCGTCTTCACTGAGTTGTGACCAGTCCGAATCAAATGCATCTTCTACATGACTTAACTTTACATCGCGTGTCCCCGGGAAAATTCTTGATCTGAACGAACTAGGTGATCCATTAGATATCGTATTTGTAAACGGGCCAAATCTAAACCCGGTGATAAGACAAAACTGGATGGGAGTAAAATGAATAAAATCATTCCCAAACACATAACTTATTCCATTGCTAGGATTATCAGTGGGAACCTGATGTCGTGCAACACAAAGCAAAAGTGGGCTTTCACAAATGATAGACTCAAGATCCAAATAGTGACCAAAGACCGTCTGCCTTTGCCTATGTTCTAAATTACCTGTCATTTTCTTTTTGATTTTATCTAGAACCCTCCAAGCTGCTCTAACTCTAATTCTAGGAGCCTTAGCCTACATCAGTGGGATAATGAATGGTAAACACTACAACAAAAACTAAAAAACCAATAACACTACCATAAAGAATTAAGATTAAAGAAATACCAGTTTAGTGGTAGCCGGAAGAGTGTTGTCCAGCATTGCAGCCGTATCTTCTACCGTGAATTCAATGTTAAAGTTTGGGATTGAGTCATCCTCCCAAAAATTCTGATTCATTGTGCGTGTTTCCGTTACAAAAACAGGTCGGATCGGGTCGAAGAGTAACCGAATCCTTAACAAAATCAAATCGGGTCGGATCATGTGGTTTAGTGAGGAAAGATGGGTCGGAGCTCCGGCAAAGGTGGTCCCTGTTACCCGCTTCGGAAGTGTCGAAAGGAACAATGCAACCACCACATGTAGTGGTCCCTGCAATGGGAGACGTCTAAACCCGGAAGCGTCTATGGACCCCTCGTTTAATGTGTAGCTGCATCGGATGCCTCTCCAATAACTTTAATGTCCATTAATAATTTAAGAGTCAAGGCCCGTTTTCCTAGGCGTCATAGACGCATGGGATGCGTCGGAAACGTACCATCTCTTTAAATTCGTTTTTTTATTTTTAATGTAATCTTTTTTTATATAAGTAACTTTTAATTTTGTGTATGTTAAATCATATTTCATGATATAAAATTGAAAATTGCGTTTCAATAGTATATAGATCATGTGGTTTTGCATCTTCTTCAACATAAACAAATTTATTTTTCATTTATTTTTAAATCACATTTTTCTAGGATTCGTAGATGCATGGGATGCGTCGGGAACGTCCCATCTCATTTAACTTGGTTCTTTTTTAATGTAAATTTTTTTATATAAGTAACTTTTTTTACAAGTGCAAAAACACATAAAAAATCGGTGGTTCCCTAAATTTAATAAAAAAGCATGTCTGAACGGCGGGGAAAAGACTTAGCGGGTGAAGAATACTGCTCTCAACCGGCTAAAAACTCCTCAAGTTGGATCCTTAATCGATGGAGGAAGCCGGTGAATGCAACAGAAAGCGGAACATCATCCAACCCCCCAAAAATGGGAGAAGAAAACTGTCTACATAATAGACATAGCCTACATCAGCACAACCGCGGTAGATGGGCGATACCAGACGATGAAACAGAAAATTGGTCGAAAGATGTGCTCGAATTCTACAACAGAGGCGACGCACCGTTCTGTTATTCAGCTGTTTTTAATAGATCAGTATAGCTTGATAAAAACTTTTGGGGAACTTTATTGGGATTTCGTTTCAACGGCTATCTCAACGACACAGTAAATTATATCAACAATTTTGCATAAACTATAATTTGTTAAAATATGTTACTAACACTACAATTTTTACAGCATATCGAAGCGTGGGTTGGAAGACTGATGAATTGGAGAAGTAGAAAGCTTCAAAAAGACCCCTTGTTAAATCTACGTTGGACAATACTACCACCAAAGTTTTATGAGTGTTTATTGGAATCGGTTCCGAAAAACGCGGCTACTTACTGTAACGGTAAATTAAGCCCGTTTCCTTCCTTTTTTGACATTGATTATGTTTTTTTTCCCGATCCTTCTAGAAAATAAGGAGTGGCTAATGCTACGTCTTGAGCTGGCAACCCAACAGCTGGTAATGTTCCCGGGTCAAGACATCTGTGCAGGCGAAAAATACAGACAGGTTGTCATCCCTAGGCTGACAAAAATATGCGTATACTTAGGAGCAGTATTAGTTCATTTGCGCTATTGGAAAAAGACTGGAAAGCCAGAAAAAATCATTTCATTCGAAATGAATGATGACTATGTCGTGTCAAACTGTTCCTTGACTGGAAACGAAGCTGTGTATCTATGTATGCTGATGGAGCATCTCGTTACAGATAAACCCATAAATCTCACCGGTGACATTAATAAAAAAATGAAGTCATATAGAAGGTTCATGGCAGATAATTTGTATTTCTGGCGTTGTTTACCACGTCCTAACGTAGTTTAATATGGAATTTTTAATTTACTTTCATGATCGTTTTACTTTGTGTTCTTTATGTAATAATTAATTACTAAATTTTATATAAAATTTGATTTTCATTTCTCTTTTATAACAAATCACCTAAAATATGAATTTCTTTAATAACATATTAACATTTTACTATTAAAAAATTAGAAAATAGAGGCATCTTTTTTTTTTAACATTCAGATTCATATATTTATGTGTATTGATAACAAATTATTGAATTATATTGATAACTATTTTTTATAACATATTAACATACATTTTACCATTAAATATGTAGTACCACCCATTACAAAATTTAATTTAGACATAATATTAATAACTATTTCTCTAATTATTAACCAAGCCTAACGCTGTTCACTTTTCTTGGGCTCCCCACAATCCATGTAGTTTGACTGACTACCACCAACTCGCAAACAGGAAAACTGAAGTTCTGCCATGTCACAATCGTAAGCAAAGCTTGCTTCTTCATCGGTGATACTGTCCCACTCATCATCAGTATTCAGAGGCGGCGGGTTGAATAAACTAGGATTTATACGGGGTGGTGGCGGTGCACGGCAGCCTGGTGGCGTTGCACGGCAGGCTGGTGGCGGTGTACGGCAGCCTGGAGGCGGTGTACAGTAGGCTGGTGGCGGTGCACGGCAGCCTGGAGGCGGTGCACAGTAGGCTGGTGGCGGTGCACGGCAGCCTGGTGGAGGGTTGCAATCAGCCTCTGGTCTATTACCCGATGGTTCAAATTCACCACCACCCATCTATTCTAATTATTTGTTTAGTAGTATACTAGTGACCAAATTTTAAATATATAAGGGGTGGCGGCGCAGCTTGTTGCCCGTCTACCTTTTGTTTTGATGTAACTTGACAAGTATGAATGAAAATATAATAGATTGTCTTCAAAAAAAAAAATAATACATAAAAAAAATAGATGGAGATATGGATAGAAATGTCAAATTTATCACTAATACAAAAAAAAGAAATAACATACAACTTTTTATTTACTTTAAATACAACAATTAAACCTAATAAAAAACAAACCAAAATAAACCAAAAAAAAATTACAGACTAAAAAAGATATTTTTTAAGCGATAACACGAAGTGATCCAATTCCTCCACAAAGCTCGGTCTCCAATTCCTCCTTGTTTTTGAACAATTTGGCAGCCTAGGAGGAGCGGTAGAGGACGTGGACGGGGAAATCCAATAACACGAAGTGATCCAACGTTCCCTTTGTAGGTGAGTTCTTCGAATTTCTTCGTTAAACCACCTACCATAAATGGCAAGTCAGATCACTTCCGTCACTCGGGGCAGGTCCCGTCACCCATAAACACTAGGACTTCTAAAGCTCAGGAAAACGTCATCTTCAACACAGTTAAACAACTTCATTTCTATTTGGAGAGTATCAAAAGGCGGATACATTAACATTATCATTTTATAAAAATTGTTTTGGAGAGAACATGTTCAAAATAACTGATTTTCGTCATTATATATAGTAGAAGGGTTTGAATTAACAAAAAAAAAAAACTAAATGAATATGTGAAATATAAAAAAAAATCAGAAAAGCACGAAAACCGATGCCCCTAATGCGTCTTACAACTCCTCCAAAGGAGCCACTCAACGAGCCACAGCCAAGCCAGCCAGCTGCTCCGGATGCAGCTTAGCCGGACGTATCCGCCTACTTTTTGGCCCGGATGCGCTGGCGGCTGAGGTATCATGTCACTTTTGCCATGTGTCAACTCACCATTGGCGGACGCATCAAATGTGGGATGCCCTGCTCCAAGGAGGCATCAAATGGCCATTTTCGTAAGTCAAAGATTTTCTTGGCTATTTTGGTAATTTTCTCAAAAACTAAATATGGCAGGGAGCAAAAAAAGGTAATACATTTTTCTATGATTTTTCTAAGTTTATTAATAATTGTTGCAACTAATTAATGGTTTTATTTCAGTATGACAGAACATGATAAGAAAAGTTGTGATTTGGACCATCATGAAACTTAATATGATGAAAATTAAACGATCTTAATTTAGAATTTCATGAAGATCAAGTGTTCAAATACAATGTGGAATAATGATTTCACTTATGAAAGCAAGCCCTCAATTTAGTGAGGGTCATGTGTTTTCAATTTTAGCTTGTGAAAGTAAGTCTTCAATCCATGAGAATTAAATATTTTCAGAATAAATATTTTACTTACAACTCTAACTACGCATAACATATAATATATAGTTGACATATAATATATAGCGTGTAGGATCTAGAATTAATTACCTGCTAACATTAAACTGGGCTCATAATATTAGTCACATATACAAGTCTACAAAACTGAACTTATACGCAAACGATGAAATGGGAAATTAAATCACATAAATTCTTGTGAACATGCATTTGATGTAGATCCCACTTGTTGCATGTGTGCCACGATGATCCGTAAACGTCGAGCAAGTGACGTCGGTGCTCCGAATCGGCAACTAAACATGATGAGGGTGACAACTATGGTTGTGACTCATCTCAGAAAAATAAGAAACGAAAGAAGGCAGCGGATCACCAGAGAAACCAAGAGCAATGATGGTGGTTCGCATAGCTTACGAGAGAGAAATCGTAAGATCAAAATTTGAGATCCACCAAATGATTTCCTTACGGGTACTTATAGCCACCGTGCATGTGAATTTGAACTCTAGATGTATCTGTCAATGATGGTCATTGGACACTATATTTATCTGTCAATGATGGCCAAAAGTTTGATTATTTCAAAATTTAATTAATTCGGTCAGTTACGAAACCTTTGAATTCTTTTTTGTTATCACTATGTCTCTACATTGAACACTATATTTATTGTATTTATTTGCCAATTATGGCCATTAGTTTAACCAGTTCGAAATTCAATTGGTTCAATTGACAACTCTTTGAATTCTTTTACATTTTCATTATCTTTATACTTATTTTATCAATCTAATTGTATTTAACAACGCTTCAATCATAAATTTATATTTATCAATTAAATACCTATGTAGAAAGACCATTTTACCCACTTACTTACCCCGTTGAATTGTTGTACCATAAGCACAAAGTATTGCAATTACTTAAATTTGGTTAGTATCCTTATCAAATGCATTATAATATAGTATAGATAGATATAGATTAGACACAGTTGCATATTCATACCATCACTAAAATTATTTAGTAGACCTCTGTAACAAGGCATCCCTATCGGTAAAATAAAAAAATTTAATACGGAACATTGGTAAGATTATTGTTACATTTTATACTTGAACATTTGTATGATTCTTTAGTGGACCTCTGTAACAAGGGTATTTATGTGCAATGTTAGTAATATTTTTTTGTGTTGGTTTATAGATTAAACCTTATTAAAGTTGATATGGGTATTTTTTAGATAACAAAAATGTTGTTTTATAAAAAGGTGATGTTCGAGACTATAAATATGTTTTAGTATAAATATAGGGATTTTGTATAAATATAAGAGATTTTACTAAAACAAGGTAGATGTAAATTTGTTTTGCAAAATGTGAGTTAAAAATCTATAGGAGTCAGAGTCACATAAAATCTGAAAAAATGTCTCTTCTCAGTTTAATATATTAAAGCAAGTAACATTTAGTGTCATTTCAGAAACTTTGAATGATGATTTAGACATACGATACAATCGATTCACTCTAGTGTCTAGGAGATTGAAGTAGTATTCATATTATACTAACCTACGTTCAAGAGCTTTACAATGGCCAATGGTGACAATTAAGTAGGTATGCCAATATTTGGTCACTGTTATCTTATTTGTTGTTATCTTATAACAATTAAATTATACATTTGTCATATATTTACATGTTTGTTTTGATGCAGTGTTGGTCAAGATGTTTATGTTGAATATTATTATTCGACTAACTATAATTTTTTGATGATGAGATGTGTAGTTGTGCCTAAGGAAATTCTTGACAAATTACCACTAATTGGGCTAGGATTGGACTCTCTAGGAATACCAAATACATGTTTTGGGCGTTGTCTTATGTCCAGAATACATGGAACGAGTATTGTTTAGTTTGTCTAATACTACAGACCCACATCATACCCCCCAAGGATGCTTGAGAATATATTATCCTTTCGAATTGGAAGCAAGGATTTGCAGTTTATCACCATATTATCCGGTGTTTATTAAATACGCAGCGGAAAAATTCTTCATCAGGATCGTAGTTAGGAAATAATTTCAGAGTTTATAAAAACACCAACTTTTAATATTATACTTTATCAGTAATAAATACTGGCGAGTTCATTCCATTTGTATAAAAATATATTGTTATACTTTATAGCATTAATGGTTTTTATATTTGTTTATATTTACCCAAAACTCAATCAGTATTTGTCACATGGTGGCAGTTCCGATGTAGCAATGGTCATATCACTCATTGGCTCACTTTCGTCCAATAGTAAGTTTATCAAGTAATTATATCTTACTATTATTCAAAGGTATCTGTCATTAGGTGATTCCCGTGACAGTGGTCATATCACTGTGGATCATTCTTTCAACTAGTGACTGTAGTCATAACACTGTTGACCATTCTCTCAATTAGTGCAGGTGGTTGTATCACTATTGATCGTTCTCTCAACTAGTGACTTTGGTCCTATCACTGTTGATCATTCTCTCAACTAGTGACTCTAGTCATATCACTGTTGATCATTCTCGCAACTAGTGATTTTAGTCATATTACTTTGGGTCCTGTCACCCAACAGTAACGGTTCCTGTCACACCCTTGGTGACTGTGGACTAGCAGTGTATCCATTTATATATCTATATATATACTATAAAACTCATAATATCACTTTGTTAAATATATTTTCTATCGCACAGAACAAATCTGCCCAGAAAATGAAATATATCATTTTCTGTCAAACTAGTAATTATAACTTTATTAATTAAATAATTATGATATTATCATTTAATATATTAACGGGACTAAGATTTAAAAATATAATTATTGCTGTCTATCTTAGTATATTAAAATTTAAATATATAATTAACATATATTGTTTAAGACATACATTAAGGTTTACAATATACTATTTTAAATATTAAATATAATATTTAGATCTCCCGATGTATATTAAAGTTAAATAATAATAATATATATCGTTTAAATTTTTTATTACGATAAACATTAAAGTTTATAGTTTATAATACAATATATTAAATATTAATTATAGTATTTAAATCATATTTAAACATTAAATATAATACTACTAGGTTAGAACCCCGTGTAATACATGGGTTGGATAAATGTAATTTTATATACCAAATAATAAAAAAAAAAATATATCTTTAAAAACCTCATTTATAACACGGGTTGAATAAATGTAATTTTATATACCAAATCATAAAACAATATATCTTTAAAAATCTCATTTATTACCTGGGTTGAGTAAATGTAATTTTATATATTAAATAATTAAAAAAAGTTAAATCTTTAAGAATCTTGTGTATTGTATGGTTTGAGTAAATTTAATTTTATATATTAAATAATGAAAAAAGTTACATTTTAAGAACCTCATGTATTATATGGGTTGAGCACACGTAATTTTATATAACAATCAATAAAAATTATATTTTGTTATATCTGTATAAACCCTATGTATTATAAAACCTTTGGACTAAATTGACAAAATGACTCAAACCACAGGGACTAAAATGACATTTAACTCTTTACATTATAATATTTTATATTTAGTGTACATCTTTTGTTAATTTCAAGATAATTAATTTTGAAATCTAATAAATATTTTAAAAGACTATACTATCTCCTATACGAATTGTTTAAATTTATATTAAATTTTATTTTATAATTATCTTTTAATTAATATTAATTATAATTAAGTAGGAGATAGAGATGAGAAAATTAAAAAAAAAATAGATGGCTTCAATGAATGACATGTGTCCACTCATTGGTTTCTTTTATTATATAGTATAGTTTTTTAAATAACAAGGCCATAAATAAAAGTTTAATATATTATTATAAATACTAATATATGGAATTGAATATTCATGCCTCCGCTAAACCATATTAAACCATATTTGTGCTACTATTTGCTAACTCTTTGGCCCATAGTAACGAGTATCAAGTAATGTATAAAACCCCACATACTGGCAGTTATTGTAGAATACAAAAATTTAATCACTGTAAGTATAATTGATAAACATTTAGGATTTTGGAAAAGCATTTTTAAATATAACTGTATCACAAAAAAGATGATAAAAAGAAGAATGACTCACTTTGTAACTTTAAGGTTCAACTAAAAGCCTCCTGGTATAATCTTGGGTATAACTCCTAAGCTATTTAGTAAAATATATAATGCACTCGCGTTAAGTATAATAACCCAAATTCAACTTTATCAATACGTCACGAGACAGAACCCCAACGTACTTAGTCGGGCAGAGCCTTGACATGCGTTGGTGGGTCCTAAATCAATCGGAAAGGGTATCGACTCTGTGATCAGGGGTTAAAACACTTAAAACGGGGTAGGACATTATTATTATTATTATTATTATTATTATTATTATTATTATTGGGTAAAAATATAAAAATATATATAAATAGACAGAGAGAGATCGAGAGATGAAAGAAAAAGGAAAGGAAATTGTGAGCAAAAGTGAAGGTTGAAAGAAAATTTTGAAAGAAAATCTCTATTTATAAAAATTTTCTACTTGGAGGCTAAGGAACTTGCATCATTAAATGAATTCCACGTATACCATAATTCAATGTTTAGTTGTAGATTTTTATTATTATTTTATTATTATTTCTATTTATTTTTCTTTCGGTTGTAGGGTTTTAGTTTTAAATATTGTTTTATTATTATTATATATATTATAACTAATTCAGCTGCTTCACTTATTTGGCGCTTATAACTACTAAAATATGACGTTTTATAAGACAATGAATATGTCATTAGAACGAGAATATTCTTGTCTACATTTTGACCCAAGTTTCATTAAAAACGGAGTAAGTCCAAATATAATGTATTTTTATAATTTAATTGTTAAACGGTTCCTAGGTCCGTCTAGGTACTTCATATTTCTAATAGTCAACTTACACGTACTCTAGCAGTCTAATAATATAAGTTTTTATATACTTTATTTTAATATAAAAAATAGAAATTTTACACACACACACACACACACACATATATATAGATACAAGTTAATTGATTAGTATAACACTCCAACCAATTATATATAAAATAGTTTTTAAAACTATGTAAAAACGTATAAGAATAAAATGGGTCGAATAATTATATTAAAAATAAAACTAGTTACTAGTAGTTAATAAATTTAAACAAACCTATAAGAGCACCGAGGGCGGTGCGTGATATAATCACGAAAAGCAACTTCAACGCGTGGAACAATTGATTTTCCCACCGCCACCATTACAATAACGCGTGATACAATCACGAAAACACGATTTCGTTATTTTTTAATGGCGTGATGGTTTTTTTTTGTGAGGGTAATGGTTGGTTGGGGGGAAATTGTTGGGTGTGGTGGTGAGTGATGACCATTGCCACCAAAAAGGTTGTGAGTGATGGAAAAATGGTTGATGACATGGCGGAACTTGATTGGTGCTTGTGAGTGATAGAATTCTATCACTAGTGACCACCCCCACCCCTAACTCTTATATGATAAAAAAAATAGAAAGGTTAAATCCTCCCCATCTTGCTTTAAATCTCGTCCTCGAGATTTGGGCTTCGATGTCTCCTCTAGAGTTATGTTATGGCTTAGTCAATAAAAACAATATTAAGGTAAATGACACAGAATCAAGACATGTTCAAATGAATACGAGTTTTATAATAAATAGGACTCAATGGTTCAACTGAATTAGTTCCAGAAATCGATGTCAAATGAACGAGATGAAATAATTTCCAATGTGACTAGGTTCAAGCCAAAAGAGATTTATGATCAACAGATGTCTAAATCGAATGTGTACAAGTTGTGAATAACTTTTAGAATCAATAGAATTCATTGTCAAAAGAAAACTTACTTTAATCATCAATCAAGGAAGGCTTAGAATTAACAAGCTTAAATAAAATAGAAGCTCGAAAATGATATGTCAATTATCAAATCATGACATGAGGAAAATCCGTGTGTTGACATTTATTGAATCGCAAGGATACACCAGAATACAAGAGAGTTTAGTGTATCATTGTCTTAAAACATAATTGCATCAAGACTACTTTTAAATGATGAATCAAATGAAATACATACGTGGTTTTGAATGATTCATATGATTATGATTAGCCCAAGTTACAAGTTTATATCGACGCCGCAAGGTGCCGTAATGATTGAAATAGCTCAATAATTATGGTGACCGAACAAATTCACCGTTTTTGTAATCAACTGAAAGTTTTAATGAAGTAAATTTGGATATTCATTTCAAATAAATATTATAGGATTTTTTCAATTGATGATGAAAGACCAAATGAATATCATAGAATTTTCGATCAATGATGAAAGAATCTTTAGAGGTACACCAGAATATAATACGAATTTGTGTACTCTTATCTTAACACATAATTGTATTAAGACTGTTTAAGATAAAGAATCAACATGAATTAAATAAATCCGTACATCAGGTGGGCAAATAAGATTAGCTCAAGTTTCAAGTTAATGAAAACGCCACCACAAGGTGTCGTAACCAAATAAATAACTCAATGAAAGTGAAGACCAAACAAGTCTATTATGGTTCTGAATAGATGAAGCACTTGACAAGATGAATTTATTTAATAACTTTGATTTGTACAAGGGTCAAATAATAACTTAACTTAGATATTACATATCAGCGATTACGTCTGGAATCATTTCTACTTCCTGCGTAGTAAGTACGAATGCTTGCGCGTTCCTCTTAGCTCTGTCTGTTGTTTTTGCCTTGTTATCGAGTGCTTTAGTCAGTTTCGGGCAATATGGTTTGATGTGTCTTGTTTCTCCGCAATTGAAACAAATATTAGTTTTCCTTCTACACTCTTCCTCTATATGCCCGGTCATCTTGCAGAAGTTACAGTAGGGTGTTCTCCTAAAACAGTATTTTCCTGAATACTTTTTATTACAGCTTCTGCAGGTAGGTTGCTCCAATGACGGTTCAGTTCCTTTCTTCTTGAATTATTGGGAAATTTTATGGGCTAAGTCTTTCTTCTTGTTTTCTTCTTTTGTGCGGATTAGTCCATCTATCATGGTGTTAGCTAGTTCAACTATTTCTTCAATAGTCTGTGGTCTAGTGGCCTTGACCATGTCTTGGATTTAACTCACTAATCCCCAAATATAACGAGAAATTAGTACCGGTTCTAGTGAAGCCATAGTTGGTACCATTCTTGCGTATTCGAAGAACTTTGTCGTATATTCACGATAATTCACATTTATCATTTTATGATTTAGGAAATCGTTAGCCATTCGTTCCTTTTCATAAGGAGGACAAAAAAAAATTTCTACCATTTCCTTGAATTTTTCCCAGTTCATGGCATAAGCAATGTCACTTCCGTTTGCTTGAAGAATTGTATTCCACCATTCTAAGGCTTCTCCTTTAAAGAGGTTGGAAGCATACAACACCTTATCTTCTTCGGCACATTTGCTGATTTTAAGAACAGCTTCCGTCTTTTCCAACGATCGAAAAACAGCCATAGCTCCTTCACTGCCTGCGAACTCAGTTGGTTTACAAGCTAGAAATTCTTTGTAGGTACACCCGAGAGTCATCGTCTTCAATTGTTACCTTTCCATTTTTATCATATAAGAATTATAGGTTTGTTTAAATTTATTAATGTTACACCCTAATTCGTATTTGACATAAAGTCGCAGCGGAAAAATCGTGCCATAAATTTTTATTTTTTTTTATTATAATTACCTTGACATACTTTAAAATTCATTTTAAACATAACTCTTTCGCATAAATACATCCATCGGCGCATTTACTAAGTAACAACATAATTTATGTTTACTATATTACATTCTCAGACAGTCCCGTACAATCCTTCACTTGACTCGGTCCTCGATCTCTATTGCTAGATGATCCTCGTGACTCGTACTACCTGCGCTCACCACATAAATTTCATAGCATTAGTATGCATTATAAACATACAATATTTATTCACATTTACTGTTCGTTCCGTTAACTCTTTACATCCTAGCTTTCCATCTGATCATACGATCCGTAGTGAGACTTCTTTGCTAATCCTGCGTTAAACTTCATCCACCAGGCACGCTAATGTTATTGTTAGTACTAAATTTCATTGGATACATGCGTACCTACTTTTTACATACTTATACATATTCATACGTTCACATATACCCAATTACATACACACGTACATACCCACATATAAACACCTCTATATTCATACATACGCATTTACATGCACACACACCTACATCATTACGTACACTCATGACGTTATACAAGTATACATACCTACATCTCCACTTACAACATACCTAACTCGTACATGCCAACTCACATACATACCTTCCTTACAACATATCTAACTCGTACATGCCAACTCACATACATACCTTCGTATATATAACCGCGTGTACTTGCTCACACATTAATAAACTTACATACGTAGGTGCATCCATACTTACACGCATTCATACGAATGTATACAGAAACATACAACACGCATACATACCTAGCTACATGTGTGCATACACTTATGTTCATAAAAACGTAAGTTAAACTAGTCATACGCAACTTAAAACGCGTTTAAACGAGTTCCCAAGACAAAACGAGACGCGAAAACAACATTTTCTGAAACGTGCCACCGTCGCGTAGCGCTACTGCCTAGGGCCTTGGCAGTCGCGCTACGCTACTGCCTATTTATGACAGAATGTTGCTGCTGCTGATCTGCAGATTTCCAGCACAACCGGATTTCACGGAAACGAGCATAACTTCTTCGTTTTTGGTCCGTTTTACCCGATTCTTTTTCCTACGCGTCCGTAATTTAATTCTCCATCTAGTGGAGTTAAAATCCAATATTTGGACTACCAAGATTTGTGAATTTTAGCTATCGGCTTATTACCCTTTTACCGAATTTTGACCCGTTCATGCATTTAGCAACATAACTTGTTGGTTTGACCTTAACTTCATATGAATTAATCATTTCAAGGTCATTTGTCATAAAAGATTCATTCCCGGATACCTTATATCTTATTCCACCCGTTTTCGCTCCCAAAAGCCTATTTTGACCCGTTAAGGGTAATTGCGCATTAAAACGTTTATGACTTACAAAAACATACTCCCCACTTTCATACTTGACCAAAACATTACACTAATCGAATAACTTGTTTCTAAACTACTTTTAAGATCGTTTGCCCAAAATACCCATCAAGGGCGTTTTCGTCAACCTTGCTCCATCCTTTACAACAAGGACCTCCTTACACATTTACCCAAATCCCACGACTTAACTACAACTCTAATCGCACATACCTGGCTCGGATCAAAGTTATGACCCGTATTAATACTTCATCCACTAGATTGCTAATTAATAGCAATGAAAATCCTTTCGCTAATCATTTTGTGAGTTCATAAAACTTGACAAACAATTTGTTAGTCAATATCGCCAAATGGTGATATCTTCACCATTTGACCCGTTAAATCTAAAAGTCCATTTTGACCTCGTGGGATTTTTATTATTCCTTATCCCAACATATAACTTATTCCATTCGTTAACTCGTAACCAAAATTACCATAATACCCTTTTTCCCTTTTTAACCATCAAACTTAGTTTCTTAACATAACCACATGTTCCGACCCATACCAAAACTTGTCGGAACATCATAATTCACATATTTACTTACCACGTTCGTAATCTATACAATAAATAGATATTCTACAAAAAGAGGTGTAAGTTTTACTTACATTGCATCCGAATATGCTTCCCGTGCACATTAGTCTCGTTTGACCCGATTCTTTCCCAAGCTTCCATGTCGCTTATCAAGCATCAACTATCATATTTCATTCTCAAGATAGTTAGCTTATTCATCATTCATCACAACCTTTTCATCACACGGATCTTATATTAAACTTATCATTTAACCTTATAACATACTAATCCATCATTTCTTATCCTATTTCTTTAAACATTCAACACACATATATAACTTCAAACATTGTTAACATAAGCATATCATCATCTCTATCATATCATCACAACCCACCTCATAACTACTTTGTTAATCACTTACAAGTGATCAAATCTTAAATTTCTCATAATTTCATCATACTTTTGATGTGTGTACTACCTCCTAAGCATAATGTACAACTAGTTCATGCATATCCTTCTAATCTCATAAATAATTCATCCAAATCCTTCTACTAATCAACATGAATCATACATGCATAAACATCAAACATATTAGTATCACATTTCTTTCAATTCTTCTAACAAGAATCCATCATACAATTCAAAATACATCAACATTCAACAATAATTAGACATGGACGAGGATCCAAGTCATCATTCTCACCATAACTAATGGGTTTCACCCTTAAACATCAAATTAACCTAATTCATGCATAATCCATGTTATATATGATGATTCTAACACATACCCATTATCAATTTCATACAATTTCGCAATTTACATCATAACCCACTTCGTGAAAGATCACCAATCTAACTTTTAAAACATACCTTAGGATCCCATTGAGAAGGTGATCGTTAATCCGTACTCGGTTATGGATTTAGACTTCATTTACCCTTCCAATTTGAGGATTTTTGTGAAACTAGGGTTTGAACCTTGTTTCTTCTTCCTGGAAGTCGACACACACACACACTATGTGTGTGTGTGGTGTTTTAAGTTTATTTTATAAAAATCATGTTTCCCCACTTAACGGTTTTGGTCCCTCAAGTTTCATTTTAATTATATAAGAGACTAAAACTCACTTCTTTATATTAACCGGGTTCTAATTTACCAAACCCGTTTTTGGGGTGTTACAAGTCTACCCCCCTTAAATGAGGTTTCGTCCCCGAAACCTTTCTCATTTATCTTACACACACACATCTATGTTTGACTTCATAGTCACATCATAATCATAAGTAATCATCCTATCTCATTTCATAATTATTCAATCAATTGGCTTCCTCTTCTTAACAAGTCTATACTTTCCAAGGCATACTTTCATATAACATTCTCATTTCCTTTGACCCGTTAATAACAAGTTAATATACATATTTATTCAAACTTATAATAATGATTACACTCATATGATCCGTTTATAACGGATTTAGTACTTTCATCTCATCCTTTATGATTCCATTCTATAGACACATTGCATAACATTTAACCCTTGTTTTGTTATCACAACAAAACTACCATTTCATAGTCACACCTACGTGCTTAACTCCGTAGCTAACATCATTCTACGTTTCTATAATCTTTTGTACCATACATATCCTCACGTTACTTGCACATTCGGATATTTTTATTCCTATCATTCTTTTGTTCTTTTGCTTTACATTACTTTTATGACTTGTTCGACGCATACATGGTCAAGCTACTGACTTCTTCTTATGTAGACTAGTTCCGTCTTTTATATCTTAAATCCGTTTCGCGGATTCGAACACATTATTCATACCTTTCGTACCTTCTATGTTTTGAATCCGTCTCGCGGATTCAAACATTGAATTTACGCCTTTCATTCTTTGAATCCGTCTTGCGGATTCAAACATTGCATATACGCTTTTCATCCCTTGAATCCGTCTCGCGGATTCAAGCATTGCATTTCATGTTTCAAATCCGTCTCGCGGATTCTAACATAGCATTTCATATTTCGAATCCGTCTCGCGGATTCTAGCATAGCATTTCATGTTTTGAATCCGTCTCGCGGATTCTAGCATAGCATATCATGTTTCGAATCCGTCTCGCGGATTCTAACATAGCATTTCATATTTCGAATCCGTCTCGCGGATTCTAGCATAGCATATCATGTTTCGAATCCGTCTCGCGGATTCTAACATAGCATTTCATATTTCGAATTCGTCTCGCGGATTCTAGCATAGCATATCATGTTTCGAATCCGTCTCGCGGATTCTAACATAGCATTTCATATTTCGAATCCGTCTCGCGGATTCTAGCATAGCATATCATGTTTCGAATCCGTCTCGCGGATTCTAACATAGCATTTCATATTTCGAATCCGTCTCGCGGATTCTAGCATAGCATATCATGTTTCGAATCCGTCTCGCGGATTCTAGCATAGCATATCATGTTTCGAATCCGTCTCGCGGATTCTAACATAGCATATCATACTCTCATTCTTGAGAGTCTTACATTTCTCTTCACCCTCACGTCCACCTACTACTTAATTCTAACGGACATACCTGTATCAATTATCACGGTCCCACGAACGTCATATGCTTCACGTGTACTGGCCAGGTACACAATCCACATACTAGTTTCGTGTCTTCGTGTAATTGTCACCTTATGTCCGAAGAATTTGGTTTCGGCACGTGTATCATTTTTCAAAACATGTTTACTATACCATCATGGTCCTTCATTTAGCATTTTTCTTCCCTTAATGCATTTTACCATTTCATATACCGACATATTAAATTTACGTACCTGGGTTCAACTTTATCTTATTTCATGCCTTGGTGTCGGTACTTGACCGCACTCGCGGGTCATCCTCTTCGAACGCTTATACTTACCTTGCATATACAAAACCGTCAGTTTCTTTATGCGTATACATAAGTACATACTTACATTCTCTTTTACCTTTGGATCTTGATCGAGTCTTGGATTGTACGGGTTTCTTGTCATAAGAGCACACAGGTTCGAGTCCAAGTACCTATCCTCTTGTACTTGATTCTCTCAAACCAGGGCTCTGATACCAACTTGTTACACCCTAATTCGTATTTGACATAAAGTCGCAGCGGAAAAATCGTGCCATAAATTTTTTTTTTTATTATAATTACCTTGACATACTTTAAAATTCATTTTAAACATAACTCTTTCGCATAAATACATCCATCGGCGCATTTACTAAGTAACAACATAATTTATGTTTACTATATTACATTCTCAGACAGTCCCGTACAATCCTTCACTTGACTCGGTCCTCGATCTCTATTGCTAGATGATCCTCGTGACTCGTACTACCTGCGCTCACCACATAAATTTCATGGCATTAGTATGCATTATAAACATACAATATTTATTCACATTTACTGTTCGTTCCGTTAACTCTTTACATCCCAGCTTTCCATCTGATCATACGATCCGTAGTGAGACTTCTTTGCTAATCCTGCGTTAAACTTCATCCACCAGGCACGCTAATGTTATTGTTAGTACTAAATTTCATTGGATACATGCGTACCTACTTTTTACATACTTATACATATTCATACGTTCACATATACCCAATTACATACACACGTACATACCCACATATAAACACCTCTATATTCATACATACGCATTTACATACACACACACCTACATCATTACGTACACTCATGACGTTATACAAGTATACATACCTACATCTCCACTTACAACATACCTAACTCGTACATGCCAACTCACATACATACCTTCCTTACAACATATCTAACTCGTACATGCCAACTCACATACATACCTTCGTATATATAACCGCGTGTACTTGCTCACACATTAATAAACTTACATACGTAGGTGCATCCATACTTACACGCATTCATACGAATGTATACAGAAACATACAACACGCATACATACCTAGCTACATGTGTGCATACACTTATGTTCATAAAAACGTAAGTTAAACTAGTCATACGCAACTTAAAACGCGTTTAAACGAGTTCCCAAGACAAAACGAGACGCGAAAACAACATTTTCTGAAACGTGCCACCGTCGCGTAGCGCTACTGCCTAGGGCCTTGACAGTCGCGCTACGCTACTGCCTATTTATGACAGAATGTTGCTGCTGCTGATCTGCAGATTTCCAGCACAACCGGATTTCACGGAAACGAGCATAACTTCTTCGTTTTTGGTCCGTTTTACCCGATTCTTTTTCCTACGCGTCCGTAATTTAATTCTCCATCTAGTGGAGTTAAAATCCAATATTTGGACTACCAAGATTTGTGACTTTTAGCCTTCGGCTTATTACCCTTTTACCGAATTTTGACCCGTTCATGCATTTAGCAACATAACTTGTTGGTTTGACCTTAACTTCATATGAATTAATCATTTCAAGGTCATTTGTCATAAAAGATTCATTCCCGGATACCTTATATCTTATTCCACCCGTTTTCGTTCCCAAAAGCCTATTTTGACCCGTTAAGGGTAATTGCGCATTAAAACGTTTATGACTTACAAAAACATACTCCCCACTTTCATACTTGACCAAAACATTACACTAATCGAATAACTTGTTTCTAAACTACTTTTAAGATCGTTTGCCCAAAATACCCATCAAGGGCGTTTTCGTCAACCTTGCTCCATCCTTTACAACAAGGACCTCCTTACACATTTACCCAAATCCCACGACTTAACTACAACTCTAATCGCACATACCTGGCTCGGATCAAAGTTATGACCCGTATTAATACTTCATCCACTAGATTGCTAATTAATAGCAATGAAAATCCTTTCACTAATCATTTTGTGAGTTCATAAAACTTGACAAACAATTTGTTAGTCAATATCGCCAAATGGTGATATCTTCACCATTTGACCCGTTAAATCTAAAAGTCCATTTTGACCTCGTGGGATTTTTATTATTCCTTATCCCAACATATAACTTATTCCATTCGTTAACTCGTAACCAAAATTACCATAATACCCTTTTTCCCTTTTTAACCATCAAACTTAGTTTCTTAACATAACCACATGTTCCGACCCATACCAAAACTTGTCGGAACATCATAATTCACATATTTACTTACCACGTTCGTAATCTATACAATAAATAGATATTCTACAAAAAGAGGTGTAAGTTTTACTTACATTGCATCCGAATATGCTTCCCGTGCACATTAGTCCCGTTTGACCCGCTTCTTTCCCAAGCTTCCATGTCGCTTATCAAGCATCAACTATCATATTTCATTCTCAAGATAGTTAGCTTATTCACCATTCATCACAACCTTTTCATCACACGGATCTTATATTAAACTTATCATTTAACCTTATAACATACTAATCCATCATTTCTTATCCTATTTCTTTAAACATTCAACACACATATATGACTTCAAACATTGTTAACATAAGCATATCATCATCTCTATCATATCATCACAACCCACCTCATAACTACTTTGTTAATCACTTACAAGTGATCAAATCTTAAATTTCTCATAATTTCATCATACTTTTGATGTGTGTACTACCTCCTAAGCATAATGTACAACTAGTTCATGCATATCCTTCTAATCTCATAAATAATTCATCCAAATCCTTCTACTAATCAACATGAATCATACATGCATAAACATCAAACATATTAGTATCACATTTCTTTCAATTCTTCTAACAAGAATCCATCATACAATTCAAAATACATCAACATTCAACAATAATTAGACATGGACGAGGATCCAAGTCATCATTCTCACCATAACTAATGGGTTTCACCCTTAAACATCAAATTAACCTAATTCATGCATAATCCATGTTATATATGATGATTCTAACACATACCCATTATCAATTTCATACAATTTCGCAATTTACATCATAACCCACTTCGTGAAAGATCACCAATCTAACTTTTAAAACATACCTTAGGATCCCATTGAGAAGGTGATCGTTAATCCGTACTCGGTTATGGATTTAGACTTCATTTACCCTTCCAATTTGAGGATTTTTGTGAAACTAGGGTTTGAACCTTGTTTCTTCTTCCTGGAAGTCGACACACACACACACTATGTGTGTGTGTGGTGTTTTAAGTTTATTTTATAAAAATCATGTTTCCCCACTTAACGGTTTTGGTCCCTCAAGTTTCATTTTAATTATATAAGAGACTAAAACTCACTTCTTTATATTAACCGGGTTCTAATTTACCAAACCCGTTTTTGGGGTGTTACAATTAACCACTAGTAACTAGTTTTATTTTTAATATAATTATTCAACCCATTTTATTCTTATACGTTTTTACATAGTTTTAAAAACTATTTTATATATAATTGGTTAGAATGTTATACTAATTAATTGGCTTGTATATATATATGTGGGACATTTCTATTTTTATATTAAAATAAAGTATATAAAACTTATATTATTAAACTGGTAGATTACGGGTAAGCTGACCATTAGAAATATGAAGTACCTAGACGGGCCTAAGAACCGTTTAATAATTAAATTATAAAAATAATACATTATATTTGAACCTACTCCGTTTTTAATGAAACTTTCTCGTTCTAATGACATATTCATTGTTTTATAAAACGTCATATTTTAGAAGTTATGTGCGCCAAATGAGTGAAGTAGCTGAATTAATTATAATATATAATAATAAAATAATAATAACTAAATTATATATATATGAAATTGAAAAAAATTGGTGGACATGTCCTCCATAAGACAATAAAGAAAAATAAAAATTTAAAACTCAAACTAACACTTTGAGTATGCATGCATTAAATATGATAGGGTACGTATACCATTTGGTCATAAGGAATCTTCTCAATAACTTACTTTCCAAGTAAAAAAACCATCTATAAATCGAATACACTGGTGACATTCTTATTTGCTCAAAATTTCCTTTCTTTCTACCCTCTCTCTAGATATCGCCACTCTCTCTCTCTCTCTCTCTCTCTTTAATTCAAAATTTCCTTTTATATTATACCAATAATAATAATAAAGCGTTGCCTCATTTTAAGTGTTTTAGCCCCTGATCACTAAGTCGATACCCTGTCCGATTGATCTAGGGCCTCGTAACGCATGTCAAGGCTCTGCCTGACTAAGTCCATTGGGGTTCTGTCTCGGGTAGTATTGATAAAGTTGAATTTGGGTTATTATATATTTAACGCTAGTGCATTATATATTTATTAAAAAGCTCAGGAGTTATACCCAAGGTTATACCAGCAGACTTTTAGTTGAACCCTAAAGTTACAAAGTGAGTCATTCCTCTTTTTATCACCTTTTTGTGATACAATTCTATTTAAAAATGCTTTCCAAAATCCTAAATATTTATCAGTTATACTTACAATGATTAAATTTTTGTATTCTGCAATAACTGCCGGTATGGGGGGTTTTATATTACTATTGGCCAAATAAGTTAGCCAATAATATTATTGTTACATTAAATCATTAATAAATTTAATGTATGATTGAAATAAATCTAAATGGTGTGTATATAAAATAGAGCTTTATTAATCATTATTAAAATATATGTTAAAGAAAATATATTTAATAAACCTAAAATACTATTAACATTATAAAATAATGTTTAGTCAATAAATGTATACCATAATAAAATATGTCAAATATAATATATTCTACTTTACTAAGATTATATTTTTAATCTTAGTCACGTTAATATATTAAATAATAATATCACAATTATTTAATTAATATATTATATTTGATAAAGTTATATCTATTAATTTGACAGCAAATGATATATTTCATTTTCTGGGCTAATTGGTTTTGTGCCATAGAAAATATATTTGATAAAGTAATGTCATGGGACACTACTAAGTTCGGAGTCACTAGTTGAGAGAATGATCATCAGTGACATAACCAAAGGCACTAGTTGAGAGAATGATCAACAGTGTTATAAACACAGTCATTAATTGAGAGAATGATCAACAGTGATACGACCACAGGCACTAGTTGAGAGAATGATCAACAGTGACACGACCACAGTCACTAGTTGAAAGAATTATCAACAGTGATTTGACCACCGTCACGGGAACCGCCTAGTGATAGATACCTTTAAATAATAGTAAGATATACTATATATCTATTTACTTAATAAAACTGCACTATTGGACGAAAGTTAGCCAATGAGTGATATGACCACCGTCACATCGGAACTGCCACCATGTGACAAATACTGATTGAATTTTGGATAAATACAAACAAATATAAAAACCCTTAATGCTGTAAGGTATAACAATATATTTTATAAAAATGGAATGAACTCGCCAGTATTTATTACTGATAAAAATGTTTTCAAAATGCGTTTCAGGTAAGTAATTTGCTGTAAAGATAATAGAAGCCAGCTATGGAGCACTGAAGACTTAAATAAAATGGTTATAAATACCTGAATAAAAGTAGGAATTTATGTTTTATTTATTTAGGTTTATCCCTATAAAAACAATTGGTTTGAATATGGGTTTAGCCCATTTGTTTAATATTAAAAGTTTGGTGTTTTACAAACTCTGAAATTATTTTCTAACTACGATCCAGGTGAAATTTTTTTCCGCTGCGTATTTAATAAACACCGATACCATCTGACTGGTTCACGCGCTTCCGGGGTTGGGTCGGGGGTTGTGACAGAAGGTGGTAACAGAGCCACTGGTTTAAGCTGTTTAGGTGTTCTTTTAATACCTAAAACTTAAACAATAAAGTTAGGAAATTAATACAACGTAACCTATGTGTTATTTTGTAGATTTAAATATATGTATATAGGGTGAAGATCATTTCAGAACCATAAATATTTACAGACCTTGCAGATCTAATATTAGCCATTGATCTGCATAATTATTATTTTGCATTTAGATTATAATAAAGGGTAAGATGGTAAATTAACAAATATTTGATTATAATTTCCTGATTTGTAGCCCCTGATTTTCGGTATAAATCAATCTTTTCGATTGAGCTACATAATTAGTTTACATATGTATAAATTAATTATCGTAAGCCAACACCCTTTAATCATCCCTTTAATCATGCAGTTCATTTGGATCAAATTGGCAGTAAAGTGAGGTGGAAAACTGGATATGTGGAAATTTGATTAACGATATTAATCAAATTCTTGAAAAAAAAACGTTGTAGAACTTGAAAATAAATTTGTAGATGGTGAACATCGAAAACATTGATTTTCAAAGAAAATTGTTTTCAAAGAAAATTGTGTTCATATTCCTATTTGATGGTTTGAACTCACACTTAAAAATCCTGAGGAAGGGTAGTAGAGTAGATGGTTAAATAGTGTTAGAAAAGAATCTTGGAGCGAACACACTACATATCTTTAGCAGAGAACATATCCATGTGATATTCATATTTACATGTTTGTAAATTTTATATTTACATATATGTAATTGACGTATTTAGTTATTTACATATATGTAAAAATGCTTTTTATATATATGCACCGACATATTTAATTATTTACATACATATAATTTTGTTACTTGCATATCTATAAGTGACTTATTTATATTGTATTTACATATTTACATATGCTTGAATAGTTAATTACCAGATAACACTTGTCGTCAAATACCAACTTAAATTGTTTTAAGAAACATAAATTCTTAATTGTTATGCATGCACTTTACGAAATATAACATCAAACCCATTTCTATAAACTAACACTTTACACATATGTAAGAAAAGCATAAAATTCTAGGAATGGAATTAAAAGTCAAAGTCAGTGCATATATGCAGTTATGCTTAAAAATATGTAATCCAATGAATTGTTCCAACTAATGTTCTACTAATATATATATATATAGACGATGGTTCAAATGAAAACCACTTTTATTGTGAAAACTCGAAAACTAACTAAAAAAAGCCTAAAAAACACTCCAATTTTTTTTTTTTTTTTTTATAAAAATTGCAGGTTTTTATATATATAAAAAAACTTTTTTTCAAAAAAAAAAATTGTAGTACACATGTGTAGTATTACACATGTGCACTACAAAAAAAAATTTGAAAATTTTTTATATATAAAAAATGGCGAAAATTAGTATGCAAAAAAAAATAAAAATTGGTATGTTTTTTTGGCTTTTTAATTAGTTTTCGAGTTTTCACAATAACTAGTGGTTTTCATTTGAACCTTCCCCTATATATATATATATATATATATATATATATATATATATATATATATATATAGGGGAGGGCTATATAGAAAACCCACTTGAGTTGAGAAAACCCAAATAAACCCTATGTAACATTTTTATTTTTTTCTAAAAAAAATAGGGAATGTAATATAAATGTACACGGACCTATTTATGAAAAAAAAAAGTAAAAAACGCTTAATAGTTTTTTTTTTAAATGTTGAAAATTTGTGTGTTACATTTTTTTGGGACATACATATTATGTAACCTGAAATTTGTAACATTTAAAAAAAAAACTACTCAGTGTTTTTTTGTGTTTCTTTTTTAAAAATGTTCAAATATATGTATATTACATTTCCTATTTTTTTTAGAAATGTATCTTGAGTTTACATGGGTTTTTTACAAAGGTTTTCAGGGTTTAGTCAACTGGAGTGGGTTTTCGATTTATCTTTCCCCTATATATATATATATATATATATATATATATAAGAAACTATTACATATATGTACAAACACTTGCTTCAAAATCAACAAAGAAAATTTAGGAACGATAAGATAAGTCGATAACTCCATTTCTATATTTAACGGACTCCATCAAATAAACTCAAGTCTTGATTTGAAAATGAACGTGGGTATCTATCGCACACGTGGAGAAAAAAAATCGGAATATATTTTGGGATTATTCAAATTCAATTAAAGTTATTTTTCAAGTATACCCTTGCACCACCTATAACGTACTCTTCAAATTTTCAATTAATTACAAGTTTACCATGATCTACTTTCAACCATTGATTTTTTATTACCAATAGCTGTAAAGAGTTCTTATGTCACACCCCGACCACGTGGAACATACAAAACGTGGCGGAAATGTCGGGGAGTGTTGTAACAGAATTAATTGTCTCAAATCCATGGCAATTGAGGTTTCGTTTTATTAAACAAAAGTGTTATAATGTCTTAATAAACAAAGAAGTACAACATAATTAACTAGTCTTGTCTCGTTTTAAGTCACTAAGGCACAGGTCCGCCTAAGTATATCTTGATCATCTTATGCAACAGCTCCTGAAAAACACATGTGAAAATAGGTACGTCAGCATAAAAATGCCGGTGAGATACATAGGTTTTGTGAAAATAGGTTTCATGACTTATGTTTGAGAAAATGTTTAGTCATGAACCTTGTTATTTGCTTTGTTTTGTAAATCATTTGAAAATCGATAAGATCAGATGATATGTATAAATAATGTATGGTTAAATGAATAACCATGTAAAATGAGTTTGTATTAGATAAGTTGTTTGTAAATCAATGTCTTGTGAAAAATATGTTATTTGTATAAAATGTTCTATGTCTCAAACTGAAATGATTCAAATAACGTTACGACATGTAATACCATACAAACACTTATATATAGGAAGTACCAGCGGCGTATCCACCATGCTTGTATCATATTACACACGCATCGTTACTTAATCACTTAATCAAACCAAACCAAACAATGTAAAATGTTCATGTCAAGATGTAAATCATGTCAAAATGTCTATGTCAAATATCCATGTCAAATGTCTATGTCAAATATCCATGTCAAATGTCTATGTCAAATATCCATGTCAAATGTCTATGTCAAATATGTCATGTATGGCAAGTGAAAGGTCTCAACTAAACCATATGCACAAAAACAAAGTATTGAAGTAAAACTTGGTTTAAATCAAAGTTATGTTTTGTGGGAAATGCATGATCAAATGTCAATCATGTTAAAATGTCTATGCCGAAATGTCTATGTCAAATCAATTGTCAAATGCATTGGGTAATATGTCAAAGTGTTCATATACTGGATGAGCATATGCAACAAAATGTAATGTAAAACAATGTACTAAGTATGCACACAATGGACATACATAGCATAAAATGTAATGAAATCATGTACTATAATGTACTAACGAACATAGCAGGTATATGATGTGAAAACAGGAAAGCATGAAAGTAACAAGTAGGCACATGTGTTCCACCCCAAAACAGTTTGGAAAACAGTAAAAGAGGGGTCTATGTACTCACTTGAGATTGCTCAGAAGTCCTAGGATAACCACCAAGCAATGCTAGAGATCGCGGAAAATCAAACGGCACCTAATATAGGTAACTACATTAATAAACCGGACCTAAATCGGAAGACTGGGTAGCATGAGGGTTTGTAAACCAAATGAGTGTAGGAACTCATGTGATATGGTTTAACAAAGCCTACATACTAAATGAAACTTAACCTAAGTCTTATCGACCCATTACGACCCGTTTAGGTAGCTTATGCTACTTTAACGCGTCGTTCGCGTGAAACGCGTTTGGACCGCCTAACTAGCCCTATGACAAGTGTTATATGCCTAATCATGTTACATAATCAGTTATGTGACAAAGGTTTAGGTTACATATGCTTAATTACCAATTATACATGAAAAGGGTATTCTGGTAATTTACCTAAGGCATATAAACTACCTATCATACAACTACTTAAACGATGTGACCATAGGGTATAACCTCGGAAGGTTATTCCCTACCTACTATGGTCACCTAATGTATTTGGTCGGATCCTAATGATCGACCAAATGGGTCGAGTTCGAAGGTATAGGCGATTTATTAGATCGCCTACCCTACGACCCTAGACAACGTGGTAATCAGTGGGCATAGTCCCAAGGGACTATGACCAACGTGATTACACTCACGTTGCGAAGTTCAAACGAACTTCGCATTGACCATTACTGGTCAACGCTGAAAGTCAAACAAAGTTTGACTTTCTGACTCGAAAAGCAGTAAAAATAAGGAAAAGAACGAAAGAATACTAACCCAGGGTCCCCGAATGCTAAACTCAATTCGAAAATCTCAGGTATGAAACAAATGTTTCAACTTAGAGTTTCTCAAAGTGAATTTCTAGTGATTTTGAACAAAGGGGGGTGGGGTATTTATAGTATTCGGAGAACCGTTAAGATCGTTTCATGGAAAACGTGCCACGATCCAAGGCGTACACTTGTCGGGATGTTATGGTGCCTAAATTGCCACTAACCATAAGGATTTGACATGTGGAAGAGGGATTGGAGGTGCTAAACAGCTGCAACCAGCTGTTAAATGCAGTTAATCTGGTCTGATAGTGGGAAGCGGCCCGCTTCAGGATCAGCCAAAGACAATGCGGGCCGCATGGCCCTTCTGATCTGCACATATGTTTGAAAAATGACAGTTTCAGTCCCTGCACGTGTTTAAGGCCATTTCCGACACTTCTAAGGCCCGTAAAGCCAATTTTAAGGCCCTAAAATGTTGCCTAAACATTGTGGACATGAAACATGCTCAAAAATATGCCGGGTGTTGGTTCGTTTGGTCGTACGAACGCGATGTTCGCTTAATTACGACGGAATGCGCATAAGCGCGAAAAACGATCCAAATGACGCAACGAATGGATTTTTCTTAAGGCGAACACTAAAATATAATGTAGTCATGCTTTCATAAATTTTTGGATGTCCGGATGTATTCAGAACGTAAGTTATGCGCGAAAATGCAAACTTGTGCACTTTTTGACGCTTTTAGTCCCTGAATGACACAAAAGTTTATTTTAGCATACCGAACACCTCAAAGCCTATTTCTAAGCTATGTAAAGGATATTTATGGTATGTTTAACTTATGGTCATGTTCCGGAAGGTCTGTTACAGTTCAAATTGACATACTTTCGCAGTTTGTCAATTTTAGTCCCTGTAGACGATTTAACTTGATTTTTGCAATACCAAAGCCTTCAAAACTTATTTCTAAGTTATGTAAAGGTTATTTAAGGTATGTTAAGTATATGTCACTATTCCGGAGTGTTTGCTGCATTTAAACTGGTTATATTTACGCATTAGTGCGCGTATAACCTTCCAGAAAGCGATATAGAGTTTGAAATCGAACAAGAATTGATATGTGTAAACGATACACATATTTTTACAAATCCCAAGTATGAAATACAATATTTCATTGGTTGGGCATTTGTTTGATGGTTGAAATGACACAGGTGTTACATCTTAGGAGACATAAAATATGAATCTTGCATTGAACCTAACCCTATATATATATATATATATATATAGGGAGGGGCTCATGCGAGAACCACCCTTATTGTGAGAACCATGAGAACCAATGTGAACACAACCTAAAATAGCTAAAAAAACCCTAAAAAAACCTAACCCCCACCCCCCCACCCAAAAACCTAAACCCCCCACCCCTCCCCCCCCCCAAAAAAAAACCTAACCCCCCCCCCCCCAAAAAAAAAACCTAAACCCCCCCCCCCCCAAGCTAAAAAAAACCCTAACCCCCCCCCCCCCCAAAAAAAAAGCCTAAACCCCCCTCCCCCACCCCCCAAAAACCTAAACCCCCCCCACCCCCCCCCAAGCTAAAATACTAAAAACTAAACCCCCAAAAAACCTTAAAAAATCTAAAAAAAATCTAAAAAAATAAAAAAAAAATCCAAAATTTTTTTTTTTGATTTTTTTAATATTAAAATTTTTTTTTTGGCTTCGAAAAGTAGCGATTTTAACCTAAAAAATATTTAAAAAATCAAAAAAAAAAATTTTGTGTGATTTTTAGCTATTTTTAGGCATTTTTTGTGTGTTCACATTGGTTCTCGCGGTTCTCGCAATAAGAGGTGGTTCTCGCATGATCTTCTCCCTATATATATATAGGGGAAGGTTCTTTGCAGAACACAAAATATTGCGAGAACACGCAGAACACAATGAATCACCTATTTTTTCAATCCTAAAAACCTAAAAAGTAAATGAAAATGTTGTAAATGTAAGATTTATTGTTTCTTACACTAGAATTCAAAACAAAATTTGGAAAATTTTCACTTTTTGTATAACCTACGCATATGTAGGTTATGTGTAGGTTAAATTACCAACATGTATGTAAGCTACGTGTAGGTAAAAAAAAATATGGTTTTTTATGTATATATAATACACATATGAATGTAAGAAACATAATATTAAAAAAAACATGAAGTTAAATCCCAAAATTTAGTGTTTTAGAGTTGTTCTTTTTGTTCTCGCAATAGTTAGTGTTCTGTAATGATCCTCATCCTATATATATATATATGCACATATGATTCTTGAAAGTATTATTTTGTTTTAATTATTCTGTGATATTAATAATTGAAAATGTTTGCAATTCAGATGTCGAATGAAGTATCACATAATCCAGAAGTTTATGCTAATAATGAAAATCCTTTGGATAAAAATGCTATAGAAAATATAATAGCCTATTGAATAGCTAATGCTATACATTTAATAATTAAAGATGTTAAAAACTCCGTAGAACACACCAAAGCTGTGAGTAGCAAGCATACTCGTGTCGACAGTTTTAGCCATAGTGTCAATGGAGGTAATGATGATATTATTAAAACCCCATTTCCCAAGAAAATGAAGGCGATGACTCTCGGGTGTACTTACAAAGAATTTCTAGCTTGTAAACCAACTGAGTTCACAGGCAATGAAGCAGCTACGGCTGCTCTGCGATGGTTGGAAAAGACGGAAGCTATTCTTAAAATCAGTAAATATGCCGAAGAAGATAAGGTGATGTATGCTTCTAACCTCTTTAAAGAAGAAGCCTTAGAATGGTGGAATACAATTCTTCAGGCAAAAGGAAGTGATATGGCTTATGCCATGAACTGGGAAAAATTCAAGGAAATGGCAGAAAGAAAATTTTGTCCTCCTTATGAAAAGGAACGAATGGCTAACGAATTCCTAAATCATAAAATGATAAATGTGAATTTTCGTGAATATACGACAACGTTCTTCAAATACGCAAGAATGGTACCAACTTTAGCTTCACCAGAATCCATACTAATTTCTCGTTGTATTTGGGGATTAGTGAGCGAAATCCGAGACATGGTCAAGGCCGCTAGACCACAGACTATTGAAGAAACAGTTGAAATAGCTAATATCCTGATAGATGAACTAATCCGCACAAAAGAAGAAAACAAGAAGAAATAGTTAGCCCAGAAAATTTCCCAAGAATTCAAGAAGAAAGGAACTGAACCGTCGTTGGAACAACCTATCTGCAGAAACTGTAATAAAAAGCATTCAGGAAAATGTCGTTTTTGGAGAACACCCTACTGTAACTTCTGCAAGATGACCGGATATATAGAAGAAGAATGTAGAAGGAAAACTACTGTATGTTACAATTGCGGAGAAATAGGACACATCAAACCATATTGCCCAAAACTGACTAAAGCACCCGACAACAAGGCAAAAACAACAGACGGAGCTAAGAGGAACGCGCGAGCATTCGTACTTACTGCACATGAAGCAGCAATGATTCCAGACGTAATCGCTGATATGCAATATCTAAGTTAAGTTATTATTTGACCCTAGTATAAATCAAAGTTGTTAAATAAATTCATCCTGTCAAGTACTTCATCTGTTCAGAACCATAATAGACTTGTTTTGTCTTCATTTTCATTAAATCATTTACTTGGTTACGACACCTTGTGGTGGTGTTTTCTTTAATTTGAAACTTGAGCTAATCTCTTTTTCACACCTGATGTACGGATAATTTCTGTTGGTTCATTATCTTAAACAGTCTTAATACAATTACGTGTTAAGATAAGAGTACACAAATTCGTATTATTCCGATGTACCTCTAAAGATTCTTTCATCATTCATCGAAAATTTTACGATATTCATTTGGTCTTTCATTATCAATTGAAAATCCTATAATATTTATTTGAAATTTACTTCATTAAAACTTACATTTGATTACGAAAACGGTGAATTTGTTCGGCCACCGTAATTATTGAACTATTTCAATCATTACGACACCTTGCGGCGTTGATATAAACTTGTAGCTTGGGCTAATCATAATCAAATGAATCATTCAAAACCACGTATGTCTTTCGTTTGACTCATCATTGAAAATAGTCTTAATGCAATTATGTATTAAGACAATGATACACTAAGCTATGTTGTATTTCAGTGTATCCTTGCAAATTCAGTAATGTCAACACGTTGATTTTTCTCATGTCATGGTTCGATAGTTGACAAATTATTTTCGTGCTTCTATTTCATTTGACCTTGTTGATTCTGAGTCTTCCTTAATTGACAACTAAAGTAAGTTTCCTTTGACAATGAATTCTATTGATTCTAAAAGTCATTTACAACTTGTAAACATTCAAATTAGACATCTATTGATCATATATCTCTTTTTGCTTGAACCTAGTCACCTTGGAAATTATATCATTTCATCTCTTTCATTTGACGTCGATTTTTTTTGAATTAATTCAGTTGAACCATTGAGTCCTATTTATCATAAAACGCGTATTCGCAAAATTTGAACGTGTCTTGATTCTATGTCATTTACCTTAAATATTGTTCTTATTGACTAAGACATAACATAACTCTAAGAAGACATCGTAACCCAAATCTCGAGGACGAGATTTAAACAAGCTGGGGAGGATGTAACCTTTCCATTTTTATCATATAAGAATTGTAGGTTTGTTTAAATTTATAAACCACTCGTAACTAGTTTTATTTTTAATATAATTATTCGACCCATTTTATTCTTATACGTTTTACATAGTTTTAAAAACTTTTTTTTATATATAATTGGTTGGAATGTTATACTAATTAATTGGTTTGTATATATATATATATATATATAGATATATGTGTGACATTTCTATTTTTATATTAAAATAAAGTATATAAAACTTATATTATTAAACGGGTAGATTACGGGTAAGCTGGCCATTAGAAATATGAAGTACCTAGACGGGCCTAGGAACCGTTTAATAATTAAATTATAAAAATAATACATTATATTTGAACCTACTCCATTTTTAATGAAACTTGGTTCAAAATGTAGATACAAATATTCTCGTTCTAATGACATATTCATTGTTTTACAAAACGTCATATTTTATAAGTTATGTGCGCCAAATGAGTGAAGCAGCTGAATTAATTATAATATATAATAATAAAATAATAATAACTAAATTATATATATATATATATATATATATGAAATTGAAAAAAAATTGGTGGACGTGTCCTCCATAAGATAATAAAGAAAAATAAAAATTCAAAACTCAAGCTAACACTTTGAGTATGCATGCATTAAATATGATAGGGTACGTGTACCATTGAGTCATAAGGAATCTTCTCAATAACTTACTTTCCAAGTAAAAGGCTTTAGACACATGCACCTTTGAAAGCTTGATCTCTAGGATTGGCATGCTGGACATGGAATAACAAGCAACATCCTGTTTGTCTATGAATAAAAGCATTAAAATGTTTTCAGAAAATCAAAAATTCATCCTTAAAAATAACTAAAAATGAAAATTTTCATTAATCCTTAAAAGTCTGCCACAACCACTGTTTTGGTTCAAACATCTGTTTTGTTGACTTCATCCACTGCTGAAAGAAAACCTCTGTTCCTTCATGTTCCTTGTTAATCACTGTTTGATCAAACATCAGTGTTTTAACCCACTGATAACTATCCACTGATAGTTAAAAGTCAGCCACTGTTTTCATTTTCACCACTGCTGAAAGAAAACCTCTGTTCCTTCATGTTCCTTTCAAAAACAGTTTCCATCGAAATCCTTCAATTCATTCATCGTCTTCTTCCTCTCGCAACTACCTTCAAATCACCATGGCTCTCGCACTAAAACCCCCTCACAACTACATGTGTACACTTGATAAAACAAGTCAAAACACAACCTTTCACTCCGTTATTGATGCTCACTCGTCTTCAAAGTACAAAACTTTGTTGACCTGTAACGCACCTATTGTAACAAATCTCATCAAAAGTCCTATTTATTAATTTTATTTGCCCAATAGGAAACCCTAATTGAGACACCCAAGTAATCCTGCATAAATCCTAGAATTTTCAGAACAATTGGAATCTGGATCAGGTCCCCTAAAACTCAAGGGGGGTATTCCCTAAATGACGTTTATCCCTTCAAAACTGTTATAAAACACGTATTTGCGAAAATTCCGACTCACCAAGGCTATACAAGACACGAGGCTACCCTAGGCTAGGTGGGTATGCCCCGCGACACGCGACAGGGACAGGGGAACCCTCCGCGACACGCGGGAGGTTCCAATTTAGGCTATAAATTCAGGGGCTTGGGACTTGAACTGTTTGCATGTTACGACGTTAAAATTCGTTACGTACAATTACTTATACGCTGTTTCTTTCAAAACACACATTGTCTCGAACCTTTGCTGCAATAATAGGGTAATAACTCAATCGCTACTACGATTCAATGTCCGATCGATTAAAACTATCCAATGGATGTTTAAGTGCTGCCCACATTAGGGTTATGCTTTGTCATTCATCGTGAATTCGATGGATGTTTAAGTATCGCGCTTTGTCATTCGTTGTGAAGGTTTAATCTCGTGAGTTATCGTAAATGATGTATTAGTTACTAACCTAGTTCGCATGCATTGTTATTTGAATTAGGTTAAACAAGCTTATCAGTAGGCTAAATTCTGCTCAATTAAACTTGCAATGTGAGTCATTCTCTTTTTATCAAATTACTTACAAAATAATGTTATTTTCAAAGTTATAATTACAGGGATTAAGTCTTTGTAGTCACCAAATTACAGCCGGTCTGTGGGGTTTTGTATACATTACTTGATAACCGTCACCATTGGACAGCGAGTTAGCCAAGGGGTGATATGACCATAGTCACAGACACCATTGGACAATGAGGTTACCAATGGATGGTCGAGTGACAAATATTGTGGGTAGTTGGTTGATATATGGAAACATTGTAATCGCTCTTAATACTGTAAATTATAACAAACGTGTCATTTTAATAAAAAGAATGATTCACCAGTATTTCCCGCTGAAAAAACCTTTTTCAAACATGTTTCAGGTGATCTGTTGTGATCCAGGAAAAGTGTCGCGAAGCACTACAAGCTTAAGGAAGTGGCTCGATATAAAATAAAGAAACATGTTTTGTAAAATAAAGTTTTCTCAGTGAAATCATATGATTGTAAACTACCGGGGTTTATCCCGAATTGGGAAATAAAATTATCGGGAAATTTCAGTTTTAAAAAGATCCTGTTAAAATCTTCCGCTGTTAACTCATTACCACGGGATTTTCTGACCCGCGGCTCCTGGATCGGGTCAAACCGGGCCGGGGGTCGTGACAGAAAAAGGTGGTATCAGAGCCACTGGTTTAAGCCAATTAAGTATTTAAGAAAATACTTAATTTTACTAATTGCCATTTTGTGATTATGTGTTTTATTATTTGAATATTTGTTTCAGTATGGGTAAACAAAGACTTTCAGATATCTACCATAAATTAGATACTTCATCGAAAGAAAAAGGAACTTCATCCTCAAAATGCCCAACAAATACTGAGGAAGGAATATTTGTTCGAAATGCACAATATGAGGAACCACTTTCTCCTAATAAAAGAAGTTTTATTATTAGGAAAAGTCAGGAGAAAATAAAGAAGTCACAATCAAAAGAAGTGAGGGTTAACCAGGAAACCCAAAAACTAGACAATAACCCACCATGGGAAGACAAATTAGATGAAAAATGGGCTGATCTTTATATGTTAGCCACTGTAGCAGTAAATGCAGAATTTTAAATATCCTAACCCAGTCCTAGCACCCATATCATCTACAATCTAGAAACCCTAAAAGAAAATTTTACCCAGTAGATAAATAAAATCTAGTATGTTCAAATTGTCAGTTATACTTTGTATTAAATTAATCACACAGTATGCAATAATGTTTATCTGTGAAATTTTATTATAAAAATTTTAACTTAGCATTTTGTGTGCATTTTGCATAATGCTAAAACAACATGAATGAGTTATCTGAAGCCCTTCAGAATCTCAATCTTTACCATGTGAAAATAGAAGTTTCAAAAGACTTTACTGGTTATATACCCGATATAGAAGAACCTATGGAATTCAACGCTCCACCTCTGGAGAAACCAAAGCCTAAGAAAAGGAGAAGATTCGTAGGCTGGAGACGTGTACGCAGGAGGAAACCGGCAACGAGAAGGATTCCCAAAATAGAGAATCCCATAGATAAAGGAAAAGGGATTGAGATCGGGGAAGGTGTTAGGCAAACAAAAATGGAAATTGGGGAAAGTTCAAGGCAGGTTGAAGAATTGCCATTACAAGAGGAGTTGGATCAAATACTGGCAGGCTGTGATATTATTAGTCCTATGCATACCAATCTCTACCCTTATCCTGCTGAAACCCAACTTCCCATAAATTTAGAACCAGCAATCCCAGAACCTATAATCCACTCCCAACCTCTAGGAATGGACGAGTGGTGGACCAATGATTGGCAGTTCCAAAACCTTCTCAACAATCCTTGTACCTTTTCCCTCAGTTCGACCCAGAACCTATACCAAATCCGCCAATGAGCAATGAAAACTTAGCTGAACTCCGCCATTTTGGCGAAGAGCTGATAGGTGCAGGAAAGAGAATTCGGGAGGTAGGAGAACAAATCTCCTGGAAATATGACGAGGGGGAACGTCGTTACTAAAATACCAACTGATAAGGGATAGTGGGATTGTGAAACTGTGATTGTATAATAATAATAGTAGTAAAATATAACTTTGTAAAATAACTACAAATAAAACTTTGTAAAATAAGGGTGTGTATGATGCATAATATAGATAAAAAGGGATTTGAGAAAATGATAATTTTAGTTATATACATGTTGTGAAATTTGTATGATTGTTTTGTGTATAATTGTTATTTATTTTATACTAATAAATTATATATATTAATTACCAGATGGAAAACGCTAATAATGAACCTGTTAACGAAGTTAATCAATCTGAGCAACACCCGGAGGATCAATTTATGACTAGGCAAGATATAGAAAATATCGTTACTCAAGGAATAGCCAAAGCTATTCCAGCAATCCTTGCTGCTGCCCAGAAACCTGTTGAGCCTCAACAAATTGTTCCTAGCAAACGTACTTCTGAAGATAACTTCAGTAATAGTATAAACGGAGGTGGTAATCATACTAACAATAATGATCCACGGCAGGCCCCGCTCCCTAAGAAAATGAAAGCTACAACACCTGGTTGCACTTACAAAGAATTTCTTGCTTGTAAACCAGCCGAATTTGCAGGCAATGAAGGGGCTACCGCGGCACTGCGTTGGTTGGAGAAAACCGAAGCAGTAATTACAATAAGTAAATGTGCCGAGGATGACAAGGTCATGTACGCGTCAAATCTTTTCAAAGAAGGGGCACTAGAATGGATTGGTTAGTAGCCAACCATGCTCGAATCCTTTGTGATAAGAACTCTATAGAAATTTGAGCACCTACCGGAGAAATAATCATGGTTACAGGAGATAAGCCGCGAAAATCCATGAAGTTCATTTCAGTAATGAAAGTTGCTAGTTATGAACGAAAACAAGGAATAATGTATATGATTTCGGTAATCATTAGCACTAAGGGTAAGGAACTTAAGGAAATTCCAGTAGTATCAGAATACCCGGATGTCTTTCCGGAAGAACTACCTGGATTACCATCCAACAGGGAAGTAGAATTTAGGATTCATCTAATTCCTGGAACTACACCGATAGCCAAGGCACCTTATCGTTTAGCACCCACATAAATGTTAGAACTGAAAAAGCAATTAGATGAATTACTAAGTAAAGGATTTATACAACCTAGTTCATCCCCATGGGGAGCACCAGTGTTGTTTGTGAAAAAGAAAGATGGGTCAATGAGAATGTGTATTGATTATAGAGAATTGAATAAGGTTATAATTAAGAATCGATACCCATTACCTAGGATTGATGATCTCTTTGATCAACTTCAAGGAGCTAGATACTTTTCTAAGATAGACTTACGCTCTGGATATCATCAATTGAAGGTACAAGAAGAAGACATACCTAAGACTGCTTTCAGAACTAGGTATGGTCATTACGAGTTTACAGTCATGCCCTTCGGACTAACGAATGCACCTGCAACATTCATGGACATGATGAATAGAATCTGTAAACCGTACTTTGATAAATTTGTAATTGTCTTCATCGACGATATACTTATTTATTCCAAAAGTCAGGACGCGCACTGTCAGCATTTGCATGCACTCTTAACTTTGTTAAGAAAAGAAAAGCTTTATGCCAAATTCTCGAAATGTGAATTTTGGCTACAAGAAGTGCAATTCTTAGGACACATGGTGAATCATTAAGGTATTCACGTAGATCCTGCAAAGATAGAAGCAATCACCAAATGGAAGGTTCCACAAACAGCTATGGAAATTAGAAGTTTTATAGGGTTAGCCGGATACTATAGACGGTTTATTAAGGATTTTACCAAAATAGCTGTACCATTAACTAAGCTAACCTGTAAAGCGGTTAAGTTTGAATGGGGACCTAGGCAAGAAGAGGCTTTTAGGATTTTAAAGCAAAAGTTAACCAATGCCCCAATTCTAACCTTACCAGAAGGGACTGAAGATTTTGAAGTATATTGTGATGCTTCAAAGCTAGGATTAGGATGTGTACTAATGCAACGCAAGAAGGTAATCGAGTATGCATCAAGGAAATTGAAAAAGCACGAGGAAAACTATACAACTCACGACTTAGAATTAGGAGCCATAATTTTTGCTCTTAAGATTTAGAGACATTATCTGTATGGAACTAAGTTTACTGTCTATACAGATCATAAGAGCTTAAGATACATATTTGGGCAGAAAGAATTAAACATGAGGCAAAGGAGATGGATGGAAATTCTAAGCGACTACGACTGTGATATTCAATATCACGAAGGAAAAGCAAATGTAGTTGCAGATGCCTTAAGTCATAAGTATCATGAGAAACAACGACAAGTTCGTGCTCTAAGATTAAATCTACAATTAGATTTAATAGAACAATTGAGAAATGTCCAAGAAACAGCAATCAAGGATGATGCTGAAGGAATAAAAGGACAAATAAAAGAGCTAGAGCAAGGAAGTGATGGAATTTGGAGATTTCATCAGAAAAGGATTTGGGTTCCTAAGCAAGGAGAATTAAGAAATAAAATTTTAGAGGAAGCTCATAAATCTAGGTATACCATGCAACCAGGAAACAATAAGATGTACCAAGATTTAAGAAATAATTTCTGGTGGATAGGAATGAAAAAGGACATAGCTAGATATGTTTCTAACTGTCTTACTTGTTCACAAGTTAAGGCTGAGCATCAGAAACCTTCAGGTCTACTTCAACAACTCGAAATACCTGTATGGAAATGGGAACTCATAACAATGGATTTTGTTACTAAGTTACCCAAAACCAGAAAAGGTAATAATGCGATTTGGGTAATTGTGGATCGATTAACCAAATCAGCTCATTTTCTACCCATGAAGGAAACCTTTAGCATGGAAAGGTTAGCCAAGTTGTATGTAGACGAAGTAGTATCCTTACATGGAGTTCCACTCTCTATTGTATCGGATATGGATAGTCATTTTACTTCTCATTTCTAGACAAGTTTCCAGAAAGCATTGGGAACACGACTAAATGTAAGTACATCATATCATCCGCAAACAGACGGACAAAGTGAAAGGACAATCCAAACTCTGGAAGACATGCTCCGGGCATGTGTGATAGATTTTGGTGGAAACTGGGACGACCACCTACCCTTAATCGAATTCTCCTATAATAATAGTTATCATGCAAGCATTGAAGCTGCCCCATTCGAAGCATTGTATGGACGAAAGTGCAGAACTCTAGTATGCTGGGCAGAAATAGGAGAAAGTCAATTATCCGGTCCTGAAATAGTACAAGAAACCACTGACAAAATCACTCAGATCAAGGAAAGACTGAAAACGGCTCGAGATCATCAAAAGAGTTATGCCGACAATCGACGCAAGCCACTGGAATTTCAAGTCGGAGATGAAGTACTTTTGAAAGTTTCTCCTTGGAAAGGAGTAGTTTGATTCGGTAAGAAAGGAAAGTTGAGTCCAAGGTACGTAGGACCATTCCCAGTAATTCAACGTATAGGACCAGTTGCTTATCGTTTACAACTACCAGAAGAGTTAGTTGGAGTACATGATGTATTTCATGTATCCAATCTAAAGAAATGTCTATCTGACGAATCCCTGGTAGTACCTCTTCAAGACGTAGAGGTAAATGAAAAGCTAAAATTTGTTGAGAAGCCACTACAAATAGAAGACCGAAAGATCAAGTTTCTCAAACACAAACGACTAGTGCTGGTCAAGGTCAAGTGGGATTCAAAGAGAGGACCAGAATACACTTGGGAACTGGAATCAGAGATGAAGCGGAAATATCCTCATTTATTCCAGTAAATCTCGAGGACGAGATTTTTATTAAGGTGGGGAGGATGTAACAACTCTCATCAAAAGTCCTATTTATTAATTTTATTTGCCCAATAGGAAACCCTAATTGAGACACCCAAGTAATCCTGCATAAATCCTAGAATTTTCAGAACAATTGGAATCCGGATCAGGGCCCCTAAAACTCAAGGGGGGTATTCCCTAAATGACGTTTATCCCTTCAAAACTGTTATAAAACACGTATTTGCGAAAATTCTGACTCACCAAGGCTATACAAGACACGAGGCTACCCTAGGCTAGGGAGGTATGCCCCGCGACACGCGACAGGGACAGGGGAACCCTCCGCAACACGCGGGAGGTTCCAATTTATGCTATAAATTCAGGAGCTTGGGACTTAAACTGTTTGCATGTTACGGTGTTAAAATTTGTTACGTACAATTACTTATACGCTGTTTCTTTCAAAACACACATTGTCTCTAACCTTTGCTGCAATAACAGGGTAATAACTCAATCGCTACTACGATTCAATGTCCGGTCGATTAAAACTATCCAATGGATGTTTAAGTGCTGCCCACATTAGGGTTATGCTTTGTCATTTGTCGTGAATTCGATGGATGTTTAAGTATCGCGCTTTGTCATTCGTTGTGAAGGTTTAATCTCGTGAGTTATCGTAAATGCTGTATTAGTTACTAACCTAGTTCACATGCATTATTATTTGAATTAGGTTAAACAAGCTTATCAGTAGGCTAAATTATGCTCAATTAAACTTGCAATGTGAATCATTCTCTTTTTATCAAATTACTTACAAAATCATGTTATTTTCAAAGTTATAATTACAGGGATTAAGTCTTTGTAGTCACCAAATTACAGCCGGTATGTGGGTTTTTATATACATTACTTGATAACCGTCACCATTGGACAACGAGTTAGCCAAGGGGTGATATGACCATAGTCACAGACACCATTGGACAATGAGGTTACCAATGGATGGTCGAGTGACAAATACTGTGGGTAGTTGGTTGATATATGGAAACATTGTAATCGCTCTTAATACTGTAAATTATAATAAACGTGTCGTTTTAATAAAAAGAATGATTCACCAGTATTTCCCGCTGACAAAACCTTTTTCAAACATGTTTCAGGTGATCTGTTGTGATCCAGGAAAAGTGCCGCGAAGCACTACAAGCTTAAGGAAGTGGCTCAATATAAAATAAAGAAACATGTTTTGTAAAATAAAGATTTCTCAGTGAAATCATATGATTGTAAACTACCGGGGTTTATCCCGAATTGTGAAATAAAATAATCGGGAAATTTCAGTTTTAAAAAGATCCTGTTAAAATCTTCCGCTGTTAACTCATTGCCACGGGATTTTCTGTCCCGCGGCTCCTGGATCGGGTCAAACCGGGCCGGGGGTCGTGACACCTATCTACCTTGATACCCTACGTGAATTCTGGAAAAATGCAAAGCTTGAAGTTTAGGACAAAAAGCCTTTGGCTATTACTTCAACTATAAGGGGAATTCAGGTTGCTGTCACACCTCATCCATTTCAGAGGTTTTTGAAATAAATGATCTTACAGGTAAAAGTTCTTTACCAAAGGAACAATACCAAACAGATCTGATTGATAGGGGGTATGAGGAACAAATGAAAAAGGATACTTTGCAAAAAGGGAGTTTTCCACCTGCCATGAGATTTTTATTCCATATTGTCACACCCCGACCGCGTAAAACAACAAATCTCGGCTGAATCGTCGGGGAGTGTTGTAACAGAATCATTGTTTCAAAACACACGGAAATTTGAAGTTTCGTTTTATTAAACATTAATTATTTACATCGTCTGGAAATCTAAATAAACAAGTTAAACATAGTCTATCATTGTTATTAAGTCACTAAGGCATCGTCCAGTCCTATGTGAGCATGCATCCTAGCAATCAACATCATTCAACAACACCTGAAACATATGTGAAAACAAAGTCAGCAAAGAAATGCTGGCGAGTACATAGGTTTTTGAGAGTTTCGGATTCATGGCTAGTTTACATGTTGCAATACTTAATTAAAAACCTTGTTTTGAAAAGTATTGTATTGTGACATAATTAACCAACTCAAATCAAGTTGGTTATAATTTATAAAATCTCGTAGCCACGATTCTTAACCCAAAACATTTTTTTATAATTCTCGTTAATAAAACTCGTTAATAAATCTCGTTAATAAAACTCGTATGGTTTATATCATTTCGAAAACTTCGTTTGTGTGACATCGTTTCAAAATCGTTTACCCAAGTGAACTAAATAACGCCACGGTATGTAATACGATGAAAACATATATATATATATATATATAGGAATAAGTTAAAATGAGAACCACCTCGAGTTGTAAGAACCAGCGAGAACCACCCCCGCGGGGGGGCGTTGACCACGATTTTTTTTTACAACTAGATGTGTATATTTTAACACCCTACGTAAAGTTTGGGTTTAAACGGCGCGCCCGAGGGGGTAGTTTTTTACGCCCAAAGTTTGGTTAAAAAAAAAGAAAAATTAAAAAAACCCAAACTTTGAGCGTAAAAAACTACCCCCTCGGGCGCGCCGTTTAAACCCAAACTTTACGTAGGGTGTTAAAATATACACATCTAGTTGTAAAAAAAAAAATTGTGGTCAACGCCCCCCGCAGGGGTGGTTCTCGCTGGTTCTTACAACTCGAGGTGGTTCTCATTTTAACCTTCCCCTATATATATATATATATATATATATATATAGGAAGTACCAGCGGCGTATCCACCATGCTTTCATCACATTACACCCGTCCCGTTATCTAAACACTAAACACTAACCGAAAACCAATCGTTTACCCAAATCGTTTAATTCGTTAAAAATCGCTTTAGTCGTTTAAATCATTCTCGTCTTAAATCGTGAAAACTACTTTTGATTGTCTCGCTAATAACATCCAAACCTTCGTGACTCGACTATCTCGCCTATCGCTTCTCGCATTAATAAACCACCAAAGGGTAAATTAACAATCACAGATTCATTCGTTACCCACCTAACCCACACATAACCATGGGTGCAGTCTGATAACGGGATTTGTCAGATCCTATGGTACCATAATCTAATACTGGTCGGTTCGGCCAAAACTAATGGATATTATTCGTTATGTAAATACAACCAACAAGTTTGTTTACTATATCGAAATCGTTATTAATTTAATATAAACGATTTTAATCATTTTTGAAACCATTGTTATAATATCGAAAATCGTTTTGAAAACCATCGTTAAAACCTTGAAAACATTTAGCACATATGAATCACCCCAAAACAATTGAAAACAGTAAAATAGGGGAACTATGTACTCACCTGAGAATGCTTAGAGGTCTTGAACAACAACCAAGCAAAGCTAGAGGGAGCACGGAATCAATCGGCAACCTAATAACTATATAAATAAACCGGACCTAAGTCGGAAGATCGGATAGGATGAGGTTTTGTAAACCAAATGAGTATTGGAACTCATATGACATGGTTTAACAAAGTCTACATCCTAAATCGAAACCTAACCTAAGTGCTTTCGACCTATTGTGACCCATTAAGGTAGCTTAAGCTACTTTAACGTGTCGTTCGCGGAAAAGCGCGTTCGAGACGTCTAACTAGTCCTATAACAAGTATTATATGCCTAAACATGATTAAATATATTGCATAATCAATTAAGTGACAAAAGTTTGTGTTACATATGCTTAATTACCAATTATGCATGAAAGGGGCATTTTGGTCATTTACCTAAGGCATATAAACTACCTATCATACAACTAATTAAACCTAAGTGACCATAAGGTATAACCTTGGAAGGTTATTCCCTATGCAACTATGGTCACTAAACATGTTTGGTCGGATCCTAATGATCGACCAAACGGGTCGTGTTCGAAAGTCTAAGCGGGTGTTTTGTCCGCTTGACTTACGACTCTACACAAGCACTAATCTAAAAAGTGACGAGTTAAACATGTTAAAACATGTTTAACGAATATAGAAAATAGATTTGGTATCAAAACAAACTATTTTGATACCTATAAGTAGTTTGGTTACAAAACACGCAAGAATGCGCATTTTGGCCGAAACTACGACTCGTCACTACACCTAGATAACGTGCTAATCAGTAGGTATAGTCACTAGGGACTATAACCATCGCGATTACGCTCACGTTATGAAGTTCAAATGAACTTCGCATTGACCATAAACTGGTCAATCCAGAAAGTCAAACGCAGTTTGACTTTCAGACTCGAAAAGCGATAAAAGAACGAAAGAATACTTACAAAAGGTCCCCGCAAGCTATGATCCGATTTACTCTCAGGTATGAAGCATAAACTTCAACTTAGAGAGACAAAATCAGATCATTGTGGGTTTTGCAAGTGAAAGGAGATGGGTATATATAGGAAAACTAGAACCCTTAGGATCGTTCATCGTAAAACGAGCTTCGATCTCATCCGTACACATGTGCCCATGGTTTTGTGAAACCATGGGAGCCCATAGTTTCATTAAAACCATGTGCAAATGAGGGGAACAGCTGGAACAAGCTGGAATTTAGATTTTTCATTTTGGTCCCTTCCTAAGATAACTATGGCAGAATGACAATTTTGGTCCCTGAACTTCAGAATCTTGCATTTCGGCTCATTTTTGACACGTTAAGCCCCGTTAACCTCATTTCAAGGCTCTAAAATGAAGTTAAAGTATAGGGAACTCAAAACATGCTCAAAAATATCTCGAATGTCGGTTCGTTTGGTCGTATGGTTGCGTTGTTCGGTTAATTACGACGAAAGTCGTAACGAACGCAAAAACGATCCAAATTACTCGACGATTGGAATTTTATCATTCCAATCACTAAAACAAAATTTTTTAATGATTACATAAAGTTTTGGATGTCTGGATTTATTCAGAACGTAAATATGCGCGAAAATGCAAACTTATGCACTTTTGACGCTTTTACTCCCTGAATGACCAAAAAGTTTATTTTAGCACACCGAACCCCTCAAAGCCTATTTCTAAGCTATGTAAAGGATATTTAGGGTATGTTTAACTTATGTTCATGTACCAAAATGTTCGTTACAGTACAAATCGGTATACTTTCATAGCTTGTCGAAATTAGTCCCTCTAAGCGAATAAACTTGATTTCGCCACACCAAACCCTCCAAAACTTATTTCTAAGTTATTTAAAGGTTATTTAAGGTATGTTAAGCCTATGTCACTGTCCCGGTGTGTTTGTTGCATTAAACTGGTTATATTTACGCATCAGTGCGCGTATAACCTTCCAGAAAGCGATTTAGAGCCCGAAATCGAACAAGAGTTGATATGTGCAAATGATACACATATTTATACAAATCCCAAGTATGAAACACAACATTTCATTGATTTGGTATTTGTTCGATGGCCGTGGAGGCACAGATGTCACATATACCCTCCTCATGTGTGTGTCAAATAAAACAACAGCTTTTAATGAAATACCATTGAAAATCCAATACCTGGGTTATGCTATAATGGCTGGAGTTGATTTTAACAACTCCTAGGAGATTTTCAATGACATGGTCAAAAACGTTAATAATATCAAAGAAAAGAAAAAACCATTCTTATTATTTCCAAGGTTTTTAAGTTTTTATTTACAAAAGAAATTTTCAAAGGATAATGCACATGTGCTTATCCAAGGAAATCCTTTTCAAATAAACAGCCTATCTTCTGAAACTTTCACAAGGTTGTCAAAACCTTCCAAAACACAAACAGAGGAACCTGAGCAGAATTTAGCTGAGACAACCTCTGCTCCTCAGACTCCTGATGTGCGTGTGGTGTTATAGATTTTTTTGTATATTTTAAGCCCTTTAACACTTTTTAGCCAAGTTTTACATTTATAAAACACGATATTTACTAACACTAAACACACATATGGGCAAGTGCACCCATCGTGAGCGTAGTATAGTGTTGGTAAGATACCAAGGTCGTCCAAGGACACAAGAGCTTTTAGTACCGGTTTATCATCAACGTCTAATCAAATCAAAAGTTTAGAAAAAGGTTTTTAAATAAGAAAAATAAAACTAACTAAAATGCTGAAAAATAAAATAAAATAAAAACAGATAGACAAGATGAATCACTTGGATCTGACTCGTATTTAGTGTAACCTTTGATTATTTCCGCACTTTTGCACTTTTTAAGAGATTATCTTAGTTATTGTAGTAGGCTCCTCTTCTGAAGGTGACGTTACCCTCAACCCAGTAGTTTGAGTCAGCAAGGATACAATCCTAAAGGGTTGGATTATTGAAAGATAATTAATTAAGTTATTAATGCATATTATGGTTGGCCCCTCTTCTGAAGGTGACGTTACCCTCGGCAAAGTAGTCCGAGTCAGCAAGGATATAGTCCTAAGTAGCCGGGTTAAAGTATTAATAGTAGTTTACATATGATGGGATCAAGGAGTTCGGACCTCCGCCATCCAATACCAGTGGGTATTGAAGGAGGTCCTACTAAAGTTAACCTAGGTCCTTGCAGTATCTATACACTGAACAAGGCAAGACTCTTACCAAACCGTTCCCTTAACCCCTAACCAGGTAGCCAACATACCTCCATATAGACCATGGAGATATGAATGGTGAAAATCTTTTATTTTATATAGACAGTAAAATAATGCCAAGACACCACGGACAAACGATAAGGAAGACTCACCTTCAACATAAGAAACTAGTTATTAAAGTCATTAATAGAAAACCAAATAAAAAGTGCGAAAAGATTAAAAATAAAAAGTATTACACTAAACACTTGTCTTCACCAAGTGATGTAAGAGACTTAGGCAAACATGGCCTTTAATTGTCAAGAACTCTTACGATCAATCTTGGATCCCGAGACTACTCACACACTCTATGATAGATGATGGATGATGGTGGTGGATGTGGGTTGTGATGGTGGTGGTGGGTGGGTGAAGTGTGAGAGGGGTGGTTTGCCAAGGGATTGTTTGCAAGTGAGCCAAGCACCCCTATTTATAGCCTGCACAGAAGCCCGGACACGGCCCCGTGTCCGCTGGGCACGACCCCGTGTGCAGAAGCGTATCTGTACTATCGAGATTTTCCTAGATTCTGCGAATCTTAGAGTTGACCACGGCCCCGTGTCCGCTGGACAAGCCCCCGTGGTGGGTGATAGAAGCTTCTACAATTTTGTCTTTTCTGCAGACACTTGGGCACGCCCCCGTGCTCAGTGAGCACGGGGCGTGTTCAGCCATCTATTCTCTTGTTTTTGCTTTGGAGGATGCTGTCGAGGGGTCGGGCATGCCACTTTCATTCATTTTCTTGTATTTATGCTGGATTTGGCTGCATTTTTGCTTCTTTTGTTCAATTAAGCTCTTTTAACCCTGAAAATACAAAAGGAAGACAAAAGCACACGTTTTCCAACATTAGTACTAAAAAAGGGTTAGTTTTATGCCTCATTTGATGTAATTTATATGTTGCATTTTGCACACATCAAATACCCCCACACTTGAATCTTTGTTTGTCCTCAAGCAAAACTCTTTATTGTGTGGCTTACACACCCAAATGGAATGGGTATAAGAGAATGTTTTGGGCTTGTCATAGAGTGTCGGGATTTCCAAGATTCTTTATTAGGTTTTATTTTTATTTATTTGCAATCCTATTCGTCATGATTTATTTAAAACTTTTCATAAGAGAAATTATTTATTAGGGCATAACATGCCTCTTTAAAATTCCATTTATATACAAGTTCACATACCTCACGGGGGATCACTCAACACTCGGCTGAAGATGTATTTTTGTGAAACACTCGAGAGCGGCATGGAACTTACTCCTACCATAAGCTTGCCAAGTAATCAATCCTCCTCCTTTTTAACTAAAAACCTTTGTAAATATTAAGAGGACTTTTTGGGGGAAGGGTTAGGCTTGGGTTAAAGGTAGGTGGTTGGGTTAGTGGGTAGTAGAAAAGGGCGAAAGGCGTAAAAAAACTTCGGTTTTCGTAAGACTTTTTATTTTTGTAACTTTTTTATTTTGATGAAGCAATATTTCAAACAAAGTTCTTTTTGATAAACTTGTTTGTTTATTTATTTTGGCTTCATCATCAATTTTTTTTCTTTGATAAGGAAGTCATAAGAAAAACCGAGCTTTGTTACTAAAATAAAGGGTTTAAAATGAAAAAGGGTTTTGTTGGGTAAAAAGGGTGTTTGATTTGGGTTAAGAAATGAAAAGGTTTAGGCTCAAAGGGGTTAACTAGGGGGATTTTGGGTAGGTGGTAAAAAAAAAAGAAAATAATGGTGTTGAAATAAAAAGGGTTAGTCCTAATTCCTCCATCATTTACTTACTTGGGTTAAAGTTGGTAAGGGACGGGAATGAATTATCGTGGCAAGTTCTAGTGTCGTAAGAACCAAGCGGCTATTCACATAAGAAACGAAAAATGAGCATTTAGTTTAAAGATGTGTATTTGTATGCTCAATAAAGGCTCAAAACTCACTTTTTGTGGGAATGGGTTTTTATGTGATCAAGTATATATAATCAAATTTTAACTAGATTTGTCATGCCGTTTCGTAATTTTCTTATGTTGGTTTTTTTTATCACGACGCTATCGGTTGTAAATTTGTAAAAATATCACCTTTTTTAGAACTTGTAATTCCCAAATTAAACCAAGACAAGTAAAAAAAAATGAAAAAAAATTTTTTGAAAAAAATTTGGGGTGTTTAGCGGTTCAAATAGAGTTTTGTGTAAGGCTTGTAATTAGGACTTGCAAAATTCAAGATTTTAGCATCCCCCCACACTTAAATTACACATTGTCCTCAATGTGTCCCAAAAATAAGTTTTTAGGTTGATTGAATGTGTAAAAGGTGTGTTAAAAACAAAAATTTATGTTACTGGGCATCTCGACACGGCCCCGTGTCGGATGAACACGACCCCGTGGTCAGATTGCCAGTAACGAGAACTTACAGAAGGTGGACACGGGGGCGTGTCGGCTGAGCACGACCCCATGTCTGGTTAAAATCTGCATAATTTTGACAAACAGCAGGTCTGGGGCAATGGGCACGGGGGCGTGTCGGCTGGACATGACCCCGTGTAGACAATCTGCAATGGTGAAAAACAGGTTTCTGGCTTCTGTTTTCCTGTCCCGGCTTTAGTAGCACTAATGTTTAGTACTCTAAGCCTCGTATGTACCTGTTTAACTAATAAATACCACACCAAACCATAGCAAGCATCCTAAATTACCATTGTTCAACCATCCATACCACAAAGTTAAAAAGAAAGATAAATGCAGAAAGTAAAAAGAGTTAAAGAAACTAAATTGTTCAACAAATGGCACGCATGCCAGAAATTGTTCGTGAGAAAAAGGGATTAACCTGTGGACCTCCAACCATGAACAACTGCCTAGCAGATCCATGCATACTGTTCATGGGTATTCCTCCGGCCTGGTTCAAAGCACGTCGTATCTTGCTTTAGCATCTAACTCATTTGCATTGAACCGCGTGAATTTCTTGGACATCTGAAAGGAAACACCAAACAATTTAGCATGAAACAGTGAAATTTTCGAAGAAAACAAGAAAACAGTCAGCTGAACACGGCCCCGTGTTCAGCGGATACGCCCCAAGTTGGCTTGAAATTGGCAGGACACGCCCCCGTGCTCAGCGAGCACGACCCCGTGTCCAGACGTCTGTTTCCCAAAAATCCTATTTTTCGACCCGGTCCCGAAAACTTGAAAATTTTTGGTCCAGTAGGGGCGATTTTCTCCGAAAATGAAACCCCAAGTTGTGACAACCCGCACTAAACCAGGTATCCGTACGACTTAACTAATGATTAATTACTACTTAATTATTGTGCTTGTTTGAACTAGCTGATGAACTGCTACTTGATATCTGATACATGTACTTACTTGCATCATACTTTACTTATCGTCACTACATTATTTACATGTTGAACCCTAGTGACAACCATGATGCACAAAAAGCACAGTAGCACTATAACGGATAACCTATTGAACATGCGGATAAAGCCAGCATCAGGCAAACACTGCCTCTAAGGCCTGTAAGAGCCTGAAATATTTTGCTACACTAAGTGGTGAGTGTAGGGATACAAGGGTTGTAGAACTGCGTCTCTAGGAATAAGTCACAATAACTGGATGTGCCTAAAACGTACTTTGAGTACAAAAATTCTGCACTTTAATACAAAAATTCAGCATTAAGCTAACTAGTAAAGTGCCAAAACATGAGAAAATATTACTAGACACCTTCCAAAATGTCGGGAACAAATTGTGGCACTAAAAATAATATTAACGACACTTTATATATTTATTTAGCGCTTTAACGGAGTAATATCCAACCGTACAACCGGACTTAACCCGAGACATAAAAATATTGTCATTGACATTGTTTTTCTTTTCTGAGCCAGTTAGGGTCCCCGAATACCCTAGCCCCCGTTATAAATCACTACACATTAGTAACTTAATTCAAGTACCTAATTAAAATAACTAGTGATTAATTCATTAGTTGAAATTGAACTATGTAGTACCCCACCCAACCGATTGGATTTCCCCAAGGGGACAACCTCACATTTTTTCGATTATTATATTGAGATTGGTCAAATATCTACACTACATGGTAACCAATGGACAATTAGGAGAAATGGGCTATAAGAAAGTATGATGGGTCAAGCATTTCATTCATCACACCACATAACAAAAATCAACTCTCTCTTCCCTCCTCTTGAACATTCGGCCGTGAGCACTCACATACCCACCATCTTTTTTTTTTATTTCCATCTTACAATTTAATATACAACCGAGGGTGAAGGATCACATACGAGGAAGCCCGGTGCTTGCGGATTGCCAAGGACCCTTCTACGTCGCTATTAACCACCCGTTTTTCGACTAGTTTCTTCCCTAGCCTCGAGCTAGTAGTAAGTTACTTGAATCACCTTCTCGAACTATTTTGAAGTGGTTAAAATGATATGTAACGGCTAAAACTCGTAATCTTACAAGATGAAGCACAAAAGTCTACTAAAAACACTAAAAATGGTGGTTAATAACTCATATGTTGTGTAAATGATGTAGTATTCGAAATGTATGATTATTTAGGCCTGATCTATGATGTGGTAGCTCGGATCATCGTTTAACCCGGTTTGGTAAGATCATGGATCTTAACATAAGCTTGTTTTGAATAATACAAGGGTTAAAAGGTGAAACTCTACCACACGCGAATCATGAACTTGTGTAAAAGAGTTTTACTTGTGAAATTGTGTTTAAAAACTAGCAGATCTACGTATCTGCAAGTGGTATTTTCAAAGAACGACGTATCAAAGAAATCATGTATTTTAAAAGATAGACCTGACACTAACAAGCATGATTTTTATAAACCACAAGTGTGTAAACACTTGTGACATGAAAAGATCCGACAAAATAACAGTTTTTGTAAAAGATGACGGAAAGTTGTAAAGATGGATTTTCTCTAAAAACGAGGTTTTTTTACAAGATCAACTTACCTTATATGGAGATCTACTAAATTTAAGGGGTTTACACCACAGTTTTGGGAAAAATTGCAAGTTCATGTAATTTTTAGCAATTTACACATATGTTGATTAGTTGTTGTGATGAAAGTTGTTCTGATCAAATAAAGAAAATTGTTGAGTTGATTTGTTAAAGAAAATGATACGCTTGAAAGCGTGGCCACCTCCAGTTACAGAGGAAGCTCTGGCGAAATTTTTCTAAAAACCTAACACTTAGAACTATTTACACTACAAGTGTTAGAATTATTTCTGACATGTTTTCGAAATATGAATTTCGCCATGACTTTATTTACTAATTATTCGGAGGTGGGATTTTCACAAAATTTAACGTGATAAATATATATTTTTTCACACACTGTTTATGATTATTTTGTGAAAATACATAAATATTATTTTTAGAGTAAAAATAATATTTTCGAACGTTAACGAATCCAAAATAATACGAACGCTTTCACCATAAATATATAAGTTACACCGGTAATCATATTACCACACGATTGTTAAAACGTAACTTACGCACTTACGGAAATATTTATGAACGCGTATTTTAACAACGTATTATTGGAGAAAGATTATGGGAAATTGGAAATAGATACATATATTAAGTGAGACTTAATGATATAATTTGAACGCACATGTATTGAATCCCCCATCCTTGGGAAGGAGATTAACTACCAAGTATATACAGAATGTAAACACGAAATAGTTGTCTAACTATTTCCCAAAGACCTAAACTATAAAGCTAAGGCACGGCCGTCTGTCTAATAGAAATTAGCACCTGTAGGTCGTCGCACAGCTGCGTGAGCAGGAGATACTTGGTAGAGACGCTTCACTGTGAGTTCATGTCCCCCTTTTCTCTTAACTGTTTTCAGTTTTTAACTGTGGGGGTGAAATACATGTTACTATGATTACGAATGTTTCTTACATGGTATGGTCAGCTAAGGAAGGAACTGTTAGGTTATGTGATTGGGTAGGTGAAACCTTAAGAACATTAGTCCTCGTAGTACGATCGAGGGATACGAGTGATAGGCCTATTTGAGCATAACAAACACCACCCATGCGCCCGCAGGTTGGACCATGTGGTGACCTTGTCTTAACACCACCCATGCACCCGCAGGTTGGACCATGTGGTGACCCCGTCTTAACACCACCCATGCGCCCGCAGGTTGGACCATGTGGTGACCTTGTTGTAACACCACCCATGCGTCCGCAGGTTGGACCATGTGGTGACCTTGTCCTATCCCCTCCCATGCGCCCGCAGGTTGGACCATGTGGATACACAATAACTGATATGTTTCCTTATTTGCTTTCATACCAGAGTTTACAAAACATTCATACTTGCAATGATTACAAAGGTTTATTTCGCGCGCACATACTAAACACATGAACTCGCTCAACATTATTGTTGATTTTTCAACTTACATGTATTTCAGGGAATTAAAGGATCTGGCGCGGTATGACACGTTTTCCCGCTGCACTAGTTATGAGGTCATCCGGGTTTGGGGAATGTGACTCTTTCCTGGACAAGTCACAATCCTTAAACTGTGTTTATGTCATGTTGATGTTTGTGATTGTTAAGACAATGTTGTTGTATTTGGTTTTCAAAACTTAATTAAATGGATGATCTTGCATGGTTTTATTTCATATAGCTTTGTTATGGTTAAGCTATGGTATTAAGAAGTCACACCAAATTAACCACGCTTCCGCAAAGCCAGGGTGTGACAGCTTGGTATCAGAGCTCTGATCATAGCGAACTAGGATTCTTTCTCGAGTCTAGACTATGATCACTAGGGCTCTCACGAAAACATTTTACTGCATACCACTTAAGTCCAGATCCAAAACTTTTTACAAACAAATGTTGAGCACATTTTATTATTTATAGGCTCAGCTTGGAGGGCTGAGGCTCGGTCTGGAGGATCGAGGCTCGGTCTAGGTGACCGAGGTAGTTGAGCACGTTGATTTATTATAGGCTCAGCCTGGAGGGCTGAGGCTCGGTTTGGAGGATCGAGGCTCGGTCTAGGTGACCGAGGTAGTTGGCTAGTGATACTAGGAAGAGTAGGCTCAGTCATGAAGGCTGAGGCTTGGTCAAGGGGACCGAGGCTCGATCTAAGTGGTCGAGGTGGAGGATAGAGCAATCTTAGAGACTGGGAGGAATTTGGCCAGTGGGACTAGGAGAATGATTTGAATGCTTACTTGGTGACTTATGTGATTATACGATTATATGATTGATTATTATACGTATATGCGTTTGTGTTACAAACATCATGCTTTCATCATATACTAGAAAGATGGACACTACGAATCCCATGGCCATAGTATCAGACGACATAGTTCCATCGCAGCACGAGGTGTACATTTCCGATACTACCGGCACAGACAATGACGACTTTCAGCCCTTTTTGCGCTGCCTGAAGTCGTAGCAGAGCCTACTGATGGCCATCTTGTTAGGAGTTTGCCACTCGCGGTGATCCCTGCTCCTGTGCCCCCTTGCCGCTTATCCTGTTGATGATATGCCCCCCCAACGTGGCCTCTAACGACGATAACGACCTACTAGAGGAGGACCCATTCGAGGGCAGGACCCTATTGTTGCTGGTATTAGACTACTGCATGCGGACGCTCCTGTAGGGGAAACTCATGTCCATTCCCCTATCCCAGACTCATTTGAGTTTCTGACATCCGCATCTTCGCACATACAGGGAATGCAGCTGCACCGGATCCCGCCTACAGCTTTGAGTTTGATCACGATAGTGAGGTTGATCCTGCTTTTCCACCGGTGTTGATCCAGACCATGACCTTGAGTTCATACACTTGGACCAGCCCTTGGAGGATCCTGTAACCCCCTATGTTTATTGATCCAGCTGATCTTGAGTTGGAGTTTTTGATCCGGAGCCAGCCGTGGCCCCTGAGCCAGGCGTTGCTCCTGACCCCGCATTGTAGCATGACCCTGTTCATGCCGATGCACCTGCTGTTGCTCCTTGATTGATCATCAGCTTGGACGAGAGAAAATTTGGGGTAACTGTGCAAGACAATTTATTATTACGGGGGCCCACGTAATAACGACTTGTAGTGCACAGAAATCCTGGTGGACTCTGCGGGTCAAGCTAATGAAAACCAATATAGCAGGAAATATCTAAAACACGAATGACCAAGGCGAGGCGATGTAGCCTCGAGTTCATTCCATTACAAGCAACAAGCCAAATTGGCAAGCCTATGTGAAGGCTCAGAAATTTATTTCCCCACTCCTACATTGAGTATATTTGCGTGTGAAATTGGGTGACTTCATGATGGCTTATGTTGCTATATACACCTCATAGACAATTGAAACGTTGTCTAACCCGCTTCACACCACTTCGACAAAAGGGAATGTCACCCAGACGCGACACAAACACCAGTACGTTGCCAAGGACAGAAGCCGAGCTGCAAAAACGCATCTCACAGATAAATGCACGACATGAAGCCCTCCGCTCTAAGTACAACGATGGCATTACTGGAAATAACCCTCCAACTGGCTGCACCTATAAACAGTTCCTGAACTGCAAGCCTTTGAACTTTGACGGAACAGGAGGCGCCGTTGCATTTGTTCGTTGGTCCGAAAAGACCGACTCCATTCTAAGAATGAGTAACTGTTCGCCCCAACAGAGTGTTACCTATATCTCGGGGATATTTCTAGATGGCACACTCTCTTAATGGAACCTCCAGGTTCAGACCCTTGGCACAGACGCTGCTAATGCACTGAGCTGGGACGAGCTCAAGGAAACGATTGAGAAGAAATGTTGTTTTAGGACTGGAATTTAGAAGCTTGAGGTGGAGTTCAGGAATTTGAAAATGGACGAACCAGAAATTCCTGAACTTGTCCAGCGATCGCACAACTTATCTAGGGTCGCCCCCTACTTAGTCAAACCGGAGTTCAAAAGGATTGAACGATTCATTTGGACACTTGCACCCCAGATCAGGGGTATAGTTACTACCTCAAAGCCCTCAACCATTGCAGAAGCTATCAATATGGGTGATCTATTTATAACATGAGATGTTATGTGATTGATAACATGAGATGTTATGTGTTGATATTGTTGTATACTTATGTACACTTTACTTATTATGACCTAACCTACGTGAATCATCATTTAGAAGATGCCTCCAAAATGGGATGTACGCATACCCACCAACGAGGCGGAACTACAGGGAATCATTGCTGCAGTCATCGCACAATACGAAGCCCATCACTCCGAACGCAATGGAGGTACCTCAGGAAATAACCCACCCAACAGCTGCACTTACAAGCAGTTCTTAGGCTGCCAGCCCCTACATTTTGACGGCACTGGGGGTGCCGTAACCTTCGTACGCTGGATTGAGAAGACGGACACTGTTTTGCGTGCGAGCAAATGCACCCCAAGAGATCAGGTCACGTACATTTCCGGGCTGTTCCGAGATGGGGCTCTGTCATGGTGGAAACTTCAGGTTCAGACAATGGGCGAGGTTGCTGCGTATGCTCTATCATGGGACGAGCTGAAAGAGCTAATGCATAAAAAGTACTGTTCGAGAACAGAAAGCCAGAAGGTAGAAACTGACTTCTGGAACTTGAAGATGGAAGGTCCAAAAATAGCTGAGTATGTGGAGAAGTTCCAAGTTCTATCGCGTATCGTTCCTTACATGGTTACACCAGAATACAAGCGAATCGAGCGCTTCATTTGGGGTTTAGCTCCTCAAATCATAAGTATGGTAACCTCCTCCAAGCCTGCGACAATCACTGAGGCCATCAATCTAAGTATAGCCTTGACGGAAGAGGCAATCAGGATGAACAAATTTTCAACCTCTGAGGAGAAGAAGGAGACTCATGTAGAGTCATCTGGGGACAACAAGAGGAAGTTGGCAAATTTCAAACAGGGTACCCAGTCGAGTAGCAACGACAAGGCCAAAAAGAGAAAAGAGTACACGGGTATCCTACCAAAGTGCGACAACTGTCGACGACCCCATAACGGGCGGTGTAGATATGGAAAATGTGGTAACTGTGGCAAGGTGGGACATGTCAAGGAAACGTGTCGGCAAGGTACTAAACATGGAAATAGAGGTTAAGATGGTAATGGAAATCGCGGGGGAAATAACGACGACAACAACTATCAAGGCGGTGAAGCTGACAATCAAGACTGTGGCCAAGCATGTTTTAATTGCGGTGATGTGGGGCATTTCAGGAAGTATTGCCCTAAGAACACTCAGGCACGTGGATGAAAGCTCAACAGCGGGGATAGAATCCAAGCGTGGATATCGGTACGTCTCATAATAGTCAATGTTATGCTCTATTCGACAGTATTGTCAAATTTTAGCTTCAGAAAATATAGTTGTTTTAGTAGTAAGTAACTTAGATACCGAGTTCTCGATAGAACAAGCCTAACAGAAGCTTCGATGTGATAATTGGATGGACTGGTTGTCGAACAACCCGGCGGAGATTGTCATCCGCGCCCCGACGACGAACGGAGAAATGATTGTGATTCATGGAGCAAGATACGCTCCTACGGATTATCAGGCAAAGAAGACACAAAAATTTTCGCACAAAGGATGTGATGCATTCTTGGCTCATGTCGTGGAAGAAGAAGCCAAAGAACCAAAACTCGAGGATATCCCTGTGATTGGAGAATACCCCGAAGTCTTCCTCGAAGACTTGCCGGAATCGTCTCCTCAACGACTAGTCGAATCCCGCGTCGATTTAATTCCGGGCACTGCACCCGTAGTCGTTGCATCGTAGCAACTTACATTTTCGGAGATGCAAGGATTGACAGAGAAGTTTTAGAAATGGGTAGAGAAGGAAGATAACAGACCAAAATTCCCTTTTGGGGTAACCCCATTTCTACTCGTCAAAAAGAAGGATGATGATTTTCAAATAAACATCAACTACCGGGAGCTGAACAAGCTGACGATCAAGAATAGATATCCTCTGCCAAGGATTGATGATCTATTCGACCAACTGCAAGGTTCAAGCTTTTATTCAAAGATCGACCTTCGATCTGGATACCAACAGTTAAGGATGCAAGGGGAGAGTATCCCAAAGACAGCCTTCAGAACTCGTTATGGACACTACGAGTTCCTTGTTATGACGTATGGTTTGACAAACGCACCTGCAGTCTTTATGGACTTGATGAATAGAGTTTGCAAGCCGTACTTGTACAAGTTCGTGATTGTATTCATCGATGACATTTTAATTTATTCAAAGACGAAGGCTGAACACGAGCAGCATCTTAGAGCCATTCTAGAGCTGCTGAAGAGGGAACAGCTGTATGCCAAATTCTCTAAGTGTGAGTTTTGGCTATGAGAGGTGAAATTCCTTGGGCACGTGGTAAATGGAGATGGAATTCACGTGGATCCAACCAAGATCGAGGCGATCAAGGATTGGGAAACGCCAAAGACGCCAACCGAGATTCGGCAATTCTTGGGGTTGGCTGGTTATTACCGAAGATTCATTGAGAATTTTTCAAAGATCGCTCAACCATTGACGCTCCTCACGCAGAAGGATAAGAAGTTTGATTGGGAAATCAAACAGGATGAAGCGTTTCAGATATTGAAGGATAAGCTTTGTAACGCGCCAATTTTAGCTCTACCAGAAGGAACTGATGATTTTGTGGTATACTGCGACGCATCGCGTCAAGGATTGGGTTGTGTGTTGATGCAACGCCAAAAGGTTATTGCTTACGCATCGCGTCAGTTGAAAGCGCATGAAAAGAACTATACCACACACGATTTGGAGCTCGGCGCAGTGGTTTTTGCTTTAAAGATCTGGAGACACTACCTTTATGGTACGAAGTGTACAAACTTTACAGATCACAAGAGCCTACAGCATATATTCAACCAGAAAGAGTTGAATATGAGGCAAAGACGATGGGTTGAGTTGTTGAACTACTACGACTGCGAGATAAAGTATCATCCAGGGAAGGCGAATGTAGTCGCCGATGCCCTAAGTCGTAAAGAGAGAATCAAACCCATAAGGGTTAGAGCTCTGGAAATGATTATCCGAACCGATCTTTCCTTGCGCACTCGTACCGCGCAGAAAGAAGCCCTCAAAGAAGGAAACCTTGGAGAAGAATATCTCCGTGGGATGGAGAAGCTACTGGTACCAAACGAGGAAGGAACATTATGCTTCGAGAAAAGGATTTGGGTTCCTCTGTTTGGTGGTTTGAGGAAAGTTATTTTTGATGAAGCTCACAAATCACGGTACTCTATCCATCCTGGAGCGGATAAGATGTACCAGGATCTCAAAGATTATTGTTGGTGGCCTAGAATTAAAGGCGATGTCGCTGTTTACGTGAGCAAATGTTTAACTTGCGCTAAGGTTAAAGCGGAATACCAGAAGCCTTCAGGACTTCTGCAACAACCTGAGATTCCCAAGTGGAAATGGGAACAAATCTCAATGGATTTTGTTACAAAATTGCCAAAAACGCCAAGAGGCCATGACACTATCTGGGTGATAGTGGATCGATTAACGAAGTCAGCACACTTCTTACCTATCAGAGAGAAGGATAATACGAGCAAATTGGCTGAAATTTACATGAGAGAGATCGTTGCACGTCATGGAGTGCCTCTCTCAATCATCTCTGATAGAAACGGAAGGTTTGTGTCAAGGATATGGCAATCCTTCCAAGAAGCCTTTGGCTCACAATTGAATCTGAGCACTGCGTTTCATCCGCAAACTGACGGCCAGAGCGAGCGAACGATACAGACTTTGGAAGACATGCTAAGGGCGTGTGTTATGAATTTGGGCGGTAGCTGGGACAAACATTTGCCTTTGGTCGAATTTTCATACAACAACAGCTACCACACCAGTATTGGTGTCGCGCCATTCGAAGCCCTTCACGGACGCAAGTGTCGATCACCCTTATGCTGGGCTGACGCAGGTGATAGGCAGCTTGCTGATCCCGAAATCGTCCAAGAGACGACAGACAAGATCGCGCAGATTCTTAAACGCATCGAAGCAGCTCGCCACAGACAGAAGGCCTATGCGGATCCAAACCGGAAATATGTGGATTTCCAAGTTGGAGAAATGGTGTTATTGAAAGTTTCGCCCTGGAAAGGGGTGGCACGCTTCGGAAAGCGTGGGAAGTTAAATCCGCGCTACATTGGTCCCTTCAGAATTCTGGAAAGAATAGGACTAGTAGCATACAAGTTGGACCTACCTGCTGAACTTAATGGTGTTCACGATACATTTCATGTATCCAACCTAAAGAAAAGTCCAACTCAAGTCACCGTTGCCATTCCCACCGACGAGATTCATGTTGACGACACGCTCCACCTCGTTGAAGAACCGGTTGAGGTTACGGATTGGAAAGAAAACAAGACCCGCCGGAGCAGTGTCAAGCTCGTCAAAGTTCGTTGGAATGCCAGACATGGTCCTGAATACACCTGGGAACGTGAGGACCGGATGAAAGAGAAATACCCCCACCTTTTTTTTAAGAACCCTGCATCTACAAGCAGAACTTAAATTTCGGGACGAAATTTATTTAACGGGGGGAGAATGTGACAACCCGCACTAAACCAGGTATCCGTACGACTTAACGAATGATTAATTACTACTTAATTACTGTGCTTGTTTGGACTAGCTGATGAACTGCTACTTGATATCTGATACATGTACTTACTTGCATCATACTTTACTTATCGTCACTACATTATTTACATGCTGAACCCTAGTGACAACCATGATGCACAAAAAGCACAGTAGCACTATAACGGATAACCTATTGAACATGCGGATAAAGGCAGCATCAGGCAAACACTGCCTCTAAGGCCTGTAAGAGCCTGAAATATTTTGCTACACTAAGTGGTGAGTGTAGGGATACAAGGGTTGTAGAACTGCGTCTCTAGGAATAAGTCACAATAACTGGATGTGCCTAAAACGTACTTTGAGTACAAAAATTCTGCACTTTAATACAAAAATTCAGCATTAAGCTAACTAGTAAAGTGCCAAAACATGAGAAAATATTACTAGACACCTTCCAAAATGTCGGGAACAAATTGTGGCACTAAAAATAATATTAACGACACTTTATATATTTATTTAGCGCTTTAACGGAGTAATATCCAACCGTACAACCGGACTTAACCCGAGACATAAAAATATTGTCATTGACATTGTTTTTCTTTTCTGAGCCAGTTAGGGTCCCCGAATACCCTAGCCCCCGTTATAAATCACTACACATTAGTAACTTAATTCAAGTACCTAATTAAAATAACTAGTGATTAATTCATTAGTTGAAATTGAACTATGTAGTACCCCACCCAACCGATTGGATTTCCCCAAGGGGACAACCTCACATTTTTTCGATTATTATATTGAGATTGGTCAAATATCTACACTACATGGTAACCAATGGACAATTAGGAGAAATGGGCTATAAGAAAGTATGATGGGTCAAGCATTTCATTCATCACACCACATAACAAAAATCAACTCTCTCTTCCCTCCTCTTGAACATTCGGCCGTGAGCACTCACATACCCACCATCTTTTTTTTTATTTCCATCTTACAATTTAATATACAACCGAGGGTGAAGGATCACATACGAGGAAGCCCGGTGCTTGCGGATTGCCAAGGACCCTTCTACGTCGCTATTAACCACCCGTTTTTCGACTAGTTTCTTCCCTAGCCTCGAGCTAGTAGTAAGTTACTTGAATCACCTTCTCGAACTATTTTGAAGTGGTTAAAATGATATGTAACGGCTAAAACTCGTAATCTTACAAGATGAAGCACAAAAGTCTACTAAAAACACTAAAAATGGTGGTTAATAACTCATATGTTGTGTAAATGATGTAGTATTCGAAATGTATGATTATTTAGGCCTGATCTATGATGTGGTAGCTCGGATCATCGTTTAACCCGGTTTGGTAAGATCATGGATCTTAACATAAGCTTGTTTTGAATAATACAAGGGTTAAAAGGTGAAACTCTACCACACGCGAATCATGAACTTGTGTAAAAGAGTTTTACTTGTGAAATTGTGTTTAAAAACTAGCAGATCTATGTATCTGCAAGTGGTATTTTCAAAGAACCACGTATCAAAGAAATCATGTATTTTAAAAGATAGATCTGACACTAACAAGCATGATTTTTATAAACCACAAGTGTGTAAACACTTGTGACATGAAAAGATCCGACAAAATAACAGTTTTTGTAAAAGATGACGGAAAGTTGTAAAGATGGATTTTCTCTAAAAACGAGGTTTTTTACAAGATCAACTTGCCTTATATGGAGATCTACTAAATTTAAGGGGTTTACACCACAGTTTTGGGAAAAATTGCAAGTTCATGTAATTTTTAGCAATTTACACATATGTTGATTAGTTGTTGTGATGAAAGTTGTTCTGATCAAATAAAGAAAATTGTTGAGTTGATTTGTTAAAGAAAATGATACGCTTGAAAGCGTGGCCACCTCCAGTTACAGAGGAAGCTCTGGCGAAATTTTTCTAAAAACCTAACACTTAGAACTATTTACACTACAAGTGTTAGAATTATTTCTGACATGTTTTCGAAATATGAATTTCGCCATGACTTTATTTACTAAATATTCGGAGGTGGGATTTTCACAAAATTTAACGTGATAAATATATATTTTTTCACACACTGTTTATGATTATTTTGTGAAAATACATAAATATTATTTTTAGAGTAAAAATAATATTTTCGAACGTTAACGAATCCAAAATAATACGAACGCTTTCACCATAAATATATAAGTTACACCGGTAATCATATTACCACACGATTGTTAAAACGTAACTTACGCACTTACGGAAATATTTATGAACGCGTATTTTAACAACGTATTATTGGAGAAAGATTATGGGAAATTGGAAATAGATACATATATTAAGTGAGACTTAATGATATAATTTGAACGCACATGTATTGAATCCCCCATCCTTGGGAAGGAGATTAACTACCAAGTATATACAGAATGTAAACACGAAATAGTTGTCTAACTATTTCCCAAAGACCTAAACTATAAAGCTAAGGCACGGCCGTCCGTCTAATAGAAATTAGCACCTGTAGGTCGTCGCACAGCTGCGTGAGCAGGAGATACTTGGTAGAGACGCTTCACTGTGAGTTCATGTCCCCCTTTTCTCTTAACTGTTTTCAGTTTTTAACTGTGGGGGTGAAATACATGTTACTATGATTACGAATGTTTCTTACATGGTATGGTCAGCTAAGGAAGGAACTGTTAGGTTATGTGATTGGGTAGGTGAAACCTTAAGAACATTAGTCCTCGTAGTACGATCGAGGGATACGAGTGATAGGCCTATTTGAGCATAACAAACACCACCCATGTGCCCGCAGGTTGGACCATGTGGTGACCTTGTCTTAACACCACCCATGCGCCCGCAGGTTGGACCATGTGGTGACCCCGTCTTAACACCACCCATGCGCCCGCAGGTTGGACCATGTGGTGACCTTGTTGTAACACCACCCATGCGCCCGCAGGTTGGACCATGTGGTGACCTTGTCCTATCCCCTCCCATGCGCCCGCAGGTTGGACCATGTGGATACACAATAACTGATATGTTTCCTTATTTGCTTTCATACCAGAGTTTACAAAACATTCATACTTGCAATGATTACAAAGGTTTATTTCGCGCGCACATACTAAACACATGAACTCGCTCAACATTATTGTTGATTTTTCAACTTACATGTATTTCAGGGAATTAAAGGATCTGGCGCGGTATGACACGTTTTCCCGCTGCACTAGTTATGAGGTCATCCGGGTTTGGGGAATGTGACTCTTTCCTGGACAAGTCACAATCCTTAAACTGTGTTTATGTCATGTTGATGTTTGTGATTGTTAAGACAATGTTGTTGTATTTGGTTTTCAAAACTTAATTAAATGGATGATCTTGCATGGTTTTATTTCATATAGCTTTGTTATGGTTAAGCTATGGTATTAAGAAGTCACACCAAATTAACCACGCTTCCGCAAAGCCAGGGTGTGACACAAGTGCCGTTTTTCCCAAAACAAACCGTTTACCCCTTCGATTTTATCTTTTTCGGTTCAAAAACAAGGGTTTGGGGTTTTTGTGAGAAATCGGGCAAATCTACGAACAATACAAGTTGATTTACTTCCTATAACATGTATCTATACTAATGCTAACAGATCTAAGCAAAAATTTGAGTGTCGATCCGGATTAAGTTTAAGAACCCTAGATTTTTCCCTAAATTTTTGGTGTTTTAACTACATGCAAATGCTTAATCTAACTACTAATGATGATAGAATCATACCTTGATGTTGTTAGAAGTAGAGGAGACATCGGAATCTTGCAGAAAAATCGCCTGAACCAGAGAGTTTTAGGGGAAACGGGGCGTGTCTTAAGATTTTTCAAGTTGATGATTACAAAAATGGGTACCTCTATCACTTATTAAAGCTTTTGGTGTTCCAAAACGAGAGAATAATCTTTTCAGAAATCTTACCATGACTTTTCCATCATTGGTTGGAAGTGCCTCGGCCTCGGCCCATTTAGACAAGTAATCGACTGCCACAAGTATATACTTGTTTCCTTTTGACGGTGGGAAAGGTCCCATAAAGTCGAGTCCCCACACATCAAAAATTTCACAAACAAGAATGCCATTTTGAGGCATTTCGTTTTTGGAAGAAATATTACATGTTCTTTGGCAAGCGTCACATGTCTTGACAAGACTTTGGGCGTCTTTGTAAATGGTTGGCCAGTAAAATCCTGAATCAAATACCTTTCGTGCGGTACTAGCGGCACCATGATGTCCTCCGTATGGACCTTCATGACAATGGCGGAGAATCCTCCTTGTTTCACTACCATGTACGCATCGGCGGATGAGTTGGTCGGCACACATTTTGAAAAGATAAGGGTCTTCCCAAAAGTAATGCTTTACATTAGCAAAGAATTTTTTTCTTTGATGATGTGGCCAAACTTTTGCGACTATACCGCTAGCTAGGTAGTTAGCATAGTCGGCGTACCATGGTTCTTCTCGGTATTCCACCATTTCCAGGGACTCCGTTGGAAAATTTTCATTGATTTGTTCATCCCTGGTTGCCTCCAAAGCTGGGTCTTCTAGGCGTGAAGGATGATCTGTTGCGGTGTTTTCCGCTCCTCTTTTGTCTTTGATTTCGATATCAAATTCTTGGAGGAGTAGAATCCACCGAATCAAACGTGGTTTAGCATCCTACTTTTTGAAGGGATATCGAAAGGCTGCATGATCTGTATAGACTATAGTTTTAGAAAGAACAAGATAAGAACGAAATTTATCAAAAGCAAATACCACAGCTAGTAACTCTTTTTCTGATGTTGTGTAATTTTCTTGTGCATCGTTAAGTGTTTTACTAGCATAATAAATTGGGTGAAAATGCTTTTCTTTTCTTTGTCCCAAGACGGCTCCAACCGCAAAGTCACTTGCAACACACATGATTTCGAAAGGTAATTTCCAATCAGGCGCTATCATGATAGGTGCATTGACTAGCATTTCCTTGAGTGCTAGAAATGCTTGATTGCAATCCTTGTCAAAGATGAAAGGGGCATCTTTTTCAAGTAATTTTGTTAGAGGTCTTGAAATTTTAGAAAAGTCTTTGTTAAATCGCCTATAGAATCCGACATGTCCTAGGAAACTTCTGATAGCTCTAACGGAGGATGGGGGTGGTAATCGAGAAATAGTGTCTATTTTGGCTCGATCTACCTCCATTCCTTCGCTCGAGATCTTATGACCGAGTACTATTCCCTCCGTTACCATGAAATGGCATTTTTCCCAGTTAAAGGCGAGGTTAGTCTCCTTACATCGGGATAGCATTCGCTCAAGGTTATCGAGGCATCGGTCGTATGAATCTCCAAAGATAGAAAAGTCGTCCATGAAGACTTCCATTGTCTTTTCTATCATATCATGGAAGATGGCCACCATGCAACGTTGAAAGGTTGCGGGGGCATTACATAGACCAAAGGGCATGCGTCGATAAGCAAAACTTCCATAGGGACATGTGAAGGTTGTCTTTTCTTGGTCTTCGGGTGCTATAGGGATTTGAAAGTAACCTGAAAAACCATCCAAGAAACAGTAAAATTTATGACCGGATAATCTTTCTAACATTTGATCAATGAAGGGTAAAGGAAAGTGATCTTTCCTTGTTGCTTCATTTAATCGCCTATAATCTATACATACCCTCCATCCTGTGACGGTTCTCGTTGGAATCAATTCATTCTTTTAATTAGTTATTACCGTCATACCTCCTTTCTTTGGAACTACTTGGACGAGACTTACCCACGGACTATCGGAGATAGGTTAAATAAGTCCGGCGTCAAGCAATTTGATGACTTCGTTTTTTACCACTTCTTGGACATTTGGATTCACTCTACGTTGTGGTTGTATTACTGATTTGTAGTCATCGTTCATTAATTTTTTTTGCGTGCACATGGAAGGACTTATGCCTTTAATATCTACAAGCTTCCAAGCGATTGCATTTTTGTGTTTTTTCAAAAGTGTAATTAATTTTTCTTTTTCTAAGCTATATAATTTAGATGAAATAATTACATGTGATTTACCATCTTTGTCGAGAAAAGCATATTCCAAACCTTTTGGGAGTTCTTTGAGCTCAAGAGGTGGGTCTTTAGGAGACTCCTTATTTGGTTGCTCATTTCAATCAAGAACTACAAAAGTTTGTTCTATGGCGACCTCTTCTTCAACAAAGTGGTCAATTTCTTCTCTTGTATCGGGTGGTTCATCTTCATCTTCAATTAGGGGGTCATTATTGCCGAATGGATATTTCATTGAACGCTCAAGATCGACACTCTTTTTAAATGCCCCTAATTGAATAGATAGATTGTTGCGCTTCCGGTTTTTCAAAGCTTCGTGGGTTTTTACGAAGGGTCGTCCCAACACTAGAGGAGCGTCATCAAGGATGACAAAGTCGGTTGGGATTACCATTTGATTTGTTTGAACCAAGACATCCTCAACTACACCGATTGATTTTATTACTTTCCGATTGGATAGAAAAATGGGTATTTGAAGTGGAGAAAAATCACCAATACTTAATTTTTCGAAAATGTAGTTTGGCATTATGTTAACACAAAGATCCTTATCAATTGTGATATTGCTAATAAATGAATTTTGAAAAAACATGGAACCAGTGTAACGTTAATTTCAAATGGATCTTCGTTTATTAGTGATGCGTGCTAAGTGTGTTATGGTTTTAATGTTTATTTTAAGCCCTTTTACACTTTTTTAGCCAAGTTTTAAATTTATAAAACACGATATTTACTAACACTAAACACACATATGGGTAAGTGCACCCATCGTGAGCATAGTATAGTGTTGGTAAGATACTGAGGTCGTCCAAGGACACAAGAGCTTTTAGTACCGGTTTATCCTCAACGTCTAATCAAATCAAAAAGTTAGAAAAAGGTTTTAAACTAGAAAAATAAAAACTAACTAAAATGCTGAAAATAAAATAAAAGTAAAAACATATAGACAAGATGAATCACTTGGCTCCGACTCGTGTATAGTGTAACCTTTGATTATTTCCGCACTTTTGCACTTTTTAAGAGATTATCTTAGTTATTGTAATAGGCCCCTCTTTTGAAGGTGACGTTACCCTCAACCCAATAGTTTGAGTCAGCAATGATACAATCTTAAAGGGTCGGATTATTGAAAGATAATTAATTAAGTTATTAATGCATATTATGGTAGGCCCCTCTTTTGAAGGTGACGTTACCCTCGGCTAAGTAGTGTGAGTCAGTAGGGATACAGTCCTAAGTAGCCGGGTGAAAGTATTAATAGTAGTTTACATATGAGGGGGTCAAAGAGTTTGGACCCCCACCATCCAATACCATTAAGTATTGAAGGAGGTCCTACTAAATTTGACCCAGGTCTTTGCAGGATCTATACACTGAACAAGGCAAGACTCTTACCAAACCGTTCCCTTAACCCCCGACCAGGTAACCAACATACCTCCATATAGACCGTGGAGATATGAATGGTGAAAATCTTTTATTTTATATAGACAGTAAAATAATGACAAGACACCACGAACAAACGATAAGGAAAAATCACCTTCAACATAAGAAACTAGTTATTAAAGTCATTAATACATAACCAAGTAAAAAGTGCGAAAAGATTAAAAATAAAAAGTATTGCACTAGACACTTTATCTTCACCAAGTGATGTAAGAGACTTAGGCAAACATGGCCTTGATTGTCAAGAACTCTTACGATCAATCTTGGATCCCGAGACGACTCACACACTCTATGATGGACAATGGATGATGGTGGTGGATGATGGTGTTATGGTGGTGATGGGTGGTGGGTGAAGTGTGAGAGAGGTGGTGTGCCAAGGGATGGTTTGCACTTGAGCCAAGCACTCCTATTTATAGGCTGAACAGAAGCTCGGGAACGGCCCCGTGTCCATCCTTCATCTCTTTCTTCATTAATTGCAGTTTGTTTGCATTAGTTGACCACGCCCCCGTGTGCTGAAGCAAATCTGTACTATCAAGATTTCCCAGATTCTGCGAATCTTAGAGTTGACCACGACCTCATGTCCGCTGAGAACGACCCCGTGGTAGGCGATAGAAGCTTCTACAGCTTTGTCTTTTTTACTGGCACTTGGGCACGCCCCCGTGTTCACTGAGCACGGGGCGTGTTCAGCCTTCTGTTTTCTTGTTTTGCTTGGGAAGATGCTGTCGTGGGGTCGGACATGTCACGTTTGTTCCTTTTCTTGTATTTATGTTAGATTTAGCTGTCTTTTTGCTTCTTTTGTTAATTTGAGCTCATTTAATCCTGAAAATACAAAAGGAAGACAAAAGCACACTTTTTCCAACATTAGTACTAAAAAAGGGTTAGTTTTATGCCACAATTGATGTAATTTATATGTTGCATTTTGCACACACCAAATACCCCCACACTTGAATCTTTGCTTGTCCTCAAGCAAAACTCTTTATAATGTGGCTTTACACTCCCAAATGGAATGGGTAGAAGAGAAGGTTTTTTGGGCTTGTCATAGAGTGTCGGGATTTCCAAGATTCTTTATTAAGTTTTATTTTTATTTATTTACAGTCCTATTCGTCATGATTTATTTAAAACTTTTCATAAGATAAATTACTTATTAGGGCATAACATGCCTCTTTAAAATTTCATTTATATACAAGTTCACATACGTAACACCCATCCATTTAATTCATTAATTTATCGTATGAAATGTGAAATTTATAAACAAAATATTTGACTAACAAAAACTTAGTTAATAGACGAAGTTATACTTCGTCATAGTGTTTAACATAGTCAAATAACTAGTTTCAAACATAAATCGTTTAGTAGTGTTTACAAAACTACATAATTTAACTAGATTCATTTAGTGTGGAAGCGTCCAAAAGTTTCGTGTTCGGTTCTTGGAGCATCAACTTGATCGTCGTCCACATACTTGCATTACCTGAAAAACTGGAGATTTTTAACAAAATTTTTTGTTAGAGTTCTTAGAAATATTGCTTAACCGAAACTACGCTTAAAACGGGTTCGATTAGCTATGATATGCAAAACTCAACAAAAATGTCCAGACTCTACCGTAACTTACGGTATCTACCGTAAGTTACGGTAGTCACTGGAAAGCTTTGGTCTGCCGTAAGGCAGTAGAGATCTGCCGTAAGGCAGTAGAGATCTGCCGTAACCATTTTATCTCTACCGTAAGTTAGGGTAGATACCGTAAGTTACGGTAGTCTCTGGAAATTTATGTTTTGATTTATTTTGATTATTTCACTCGAAACCCAAATCTTGGATTCCTCATTTTTTTATCGCCCACGCTCTCATCACCGGTTTGCGTGTTTAATATTTCGCTACCCATCGCTCGTGCTCAAAATCTACAAGTAAGTCACTACCGTTATTCGATCCATACCTTCTCTTGGTGACCCGTTTAGTTCACCCTTATGGACTTCATTATTCTAACAAACCAACACTCTAAATTCTCATATTCTAATATATCATTTATTAACAATCACAAAAGACCAATTTACCATATTACAAAGCATTGGCCACACATTACTTGATTATTCGACCCGTTTGGCTCATCTATGGAATCCTCCATTATGATGACTACCAACGAGACCTAACCAATTCTTGAACTATTTTTCAATGTAACGAACATTATTGCTTTAAATCAACACAACTTTTATTCTATAATTCAACTACACATATGCTAATTATCAATATTCACCCAATGTAACGAATCAAGTTACATACCTTTAGTGCACGCCCTTCAAACGCAAATCGCCACCGGCTTGTCCACTCAACGCTCCGGTATCTTTTCCTATAGAGTTCAATCACAATTCGTTTAGAACTCTCTTTTCAATCATATATCGCATAATTTGCCAAATCATCACAATCATGCGTTTTAACTTTAAATTTCAATTTCGAGCCTTCTTTGGGGCATTTTTACAAACACTTAACAGGCAGAATTTTATATCTTTTATATTTTAATTCATGGCTTGTCACTTAGCCTAGATTAACAAACATTGAGCTATCACATATAGAATCAAACATCATATTTTTCAGAATTCAGTTTCTATGAATCAATTTACACTAGAATAGCCTTCTAAACCCTAGTGTTCATCATTTTCTCACAAACCCATGAACCACCTTCAATGTGTTCATGAAATTTCTGGAATTTAGACATTATTTCGCATGTTGTTGTCTAGGTTTTACTCCTAGACACTATATCATCCCTATTCTATCAAAATAGCAAACATGCAACATCTAATTTCAGATTTCCCAAATTCATGAGAATTTCAATCAGAGAATTTTCATCAAATTTTACATACCTTGTAACCCTCTTGCAATGAGGATCACTAATCTTAGCTCGGATTTCGTTTTAGATCAGATTTGAACCTTCAATTGATGAGTTTTGTGGATGTTAGGGTTTTGGAGAACCTGGTCGCCCCCTCCCTCTTGTCTAGTTTGATCTCAGCACACTAAGTGTGTTTGAGTTTTTAATTTTTTTTTGTTTTATCTATATTAGTTTCAAATTTAGCAACATAGGCCCCTCAACTTTCGTTTCTATTTTGTTCTAGCTCCTTAACTACTAACAAGTCATCATCTAACTAGGTTAGTGTCATTCCTAGTTAGTTTATGTTACTAATTTATTTGCAACTTAATTGCAATTTAAGAGTTTATATTTTCGGGATGTTACAAGTCCACCCCCTTAAAAGGGTTTCGTCCCCGAAACCAAAGCACGTACCAAATAATGTAGGGTAGAGACGTCGCATCTCCTCTTCGGACTCCCACGTAGTGTCCGAACCTTTCCTATGCTCCCACTTAATCTTGACTTGATCGATTTGTCTATTTCGCAAGTGCTTAACCTTTCGATCTACAATCTCTATTGGCCTTACCACATAACTCAGGCGATCATCCACCTCGATATCGTCGTAATGGATATAAGATGTTTCCTCCGCTAGGCATTTTCGTAATTGTGATACATGAAACGTACCATGTATTCCACTCAACTCTTCCGGTAGCTCAAGGCGATAGGCTACCTTACCGACCCGTTCGATTATTTTAAATAGCCCGATAAACCTCGAGCTTAGTTTCCCTCTTTTTCTGAATCTGATAACGCCTTCCATGGGGAAACCTTCAACATCACCCTATCGCCCACTTGAAATTCAATTGGCCTCCTTCGTTTATCCGCATACGACTTTTGTCGATCCTGAGCTGCTTTTAAGTGAGTCCGGACCTAGTCGATTTTCTCATTCGTAATTCGGATTATATCCGTATGAGCTAGTTGACGTGGACCCACTTCTCCCCAACACGCCGGGGTTCGGCACTTTCTACCGTAAAGCATCTCGTACGGAGCCATGCCGATGCTTGCGTGATAACTGTTATTATATGAAAATTTGACCAATGGTAGATAGACATCCCAACTACCCCCGAGATCGATAATGCACGCCCGTAACATATCTTTTAACGTCTGTATCGTTCTTTCGCTTTGTCCATCCGTTTGTGGATGGTACACGTTGCTAATTAACAACTTAGTTCCCATTTGTTCTTAGAATTCGCGCCAAAAGGTTTAAGTAAACCGAGTATCTCTGTCGGACACAATGAATACCGGTACTCCGTGTCGCGCCACTATTTCATTAGTATATACTTCTGACAACCTTCCTTAAGTAGTCCTTTGGTTAGGACCCAACTAGCTTAGTTTCATTTTTAAGTCATTCTTTTTTCTAGTCAAAAGTTATCATACGCATGTGTCTTTCACGAGTAAGTCCTCATGGAATGTAATTTTTATCTTGTATTTCTTATTTTGTCACCTATTTGACCCAATTGTCAATTGACCACTCAATAGTATGAGTTCATCAACATGTTCGCCCCATACTAATCTTATATTGACAAGTGTTTTGTATAAATCACGTCACATTTTTTTTTACTCTGGATGGTCTTGTCGGCTAGATTGATTAATCACCGTCATTTTATGCCCCGTAATTCGGGTCTTCCATATTGTCATATTCGGTCTCACATGAGTTTATGATTTCCTATCCCGTAACTCACGTTACGACATGATTATATTCTGTATTTCTATGTCACTTTTGTGACTATGATCACATCGCATCACATCATGTCTAAGTTTTCATTAGCTCTTCATTATCATGAATCTTCTTTCGAACCTAGTGTCTCACACCTATCGGTGCTGAGATCTACGTTCATTAATATTAGCTATGTTCTAATTTCTCTATAACATTCATATTTGTTAAACGCCACTTCTTACTAAAACTGAATTTTAGTTTAACGTCTATCTATTTTACTTATGTCAATTACTCATGTCCAGGAATTGATGACAAGAATTTATTCTTTTCCGTTATTATATTGCGCGGGGAATCGTAACCAATCCTCATGCTTAACCCCAAGTGACCCGTAGATTCCTTCACCTTGCCTCGTTGGCTATTTTATTAGTTCTTCACCTTTTTAAGGTGGGACCCTATAGTTTGTTTCTTCGTATTTGTGACCCGAGGGTCATTTTGATCCCGTAGACCTTTATATTGTTTATGACCCGAAGGTTATAGTGATCCCGTAGATCACTTTCTACTTGTGTCTTTATTTAATTGTATATATACATATGGCGTCAAGGCGCCCCCCTTTTATGTTTAGAATAATTTATTTTCACTTTTGAAATTCATTTGACCTTAACCATAGTCTAAGGCTACACTCATTGTCTTTCGGATTATCCTTCCGACTCTTTGACTTCTTACGTCGTATTCACGACTGTTTATCCCACTCGTTCCGTTGTTTGGTTTATGCACCTAATTTCCTTTCAACCCGTTACCCGGGTTCTTTATCTTACTATTTTTAACACTTCGGTTTCATTGGTTTGCATTTTCCTTTCCATACACTTTTACGACCTATCACATGGATTCAGTAATTTCGCACTTTCACTATTCGGTTTGTGCTTACTTGGAATATCAAGTATTATACTTTATTCAGCCCCATCAATATTGAAATAGTTGAACATAACTTTCAAAATTAATGTTTTGCGAAATTTTATTGTCGTTTAGTCACAACTCTAAATTCGAGTCTTTTGTCTTTTTAATCCGCGTTCCCGCCTCTTTCTTTACGCATATATCTGAAATCATACCCATCCATCGGGCATTTTACTGACATCCTTATCAAAGCAACCATTTCGGCATGCATTTAGACTTCATTTAGATTTATTTGGTCGTATTAGCGAAATCCATCGCCTTTATTCAACCACATAGTTTATTCTTTTATTTATCTTGTAGCCTTTTCATTATTCTGGATTGAACGACTTCAGTAGCATTTCCGACTTTCCCATAGATCTCTTCGCGTATCTCCTCAGTCATGAGGGATACCGTATTGTCGCCAACTATGGTTGCGCCATATTATTGTAACAATAATAGAAATCATTTCATTTCATTTTATCATTCCATGTCGTTGTATGGAATTTACCCTCATCGTTTATAAATATGAACGATGTTTCTACATGTTTTTATTTGGTTTGGCCAAGTCTATAACCTTGTCCTTGTCATCTATTTTGTTGCAAATTTCTGGGTTCGGGTGTTATTACACTCCTTCCCAATACGTCAGTTATTCACTTTATTAAGTTTCCGGGTTCGAGTGTACGCGCACTCCTTCCCATGACAATATTGACCGTGATTACTTTTTCCTTGGTTTCACATGCTCACCAAGTCACCATTTTTTTATTTTCTTATGCATATATATTTCTTTCACATAATTCGCCCGTTTCACTACTCATGTATGCCCCTATGCAACTATTGTTCACACTAGTATTGAATAAAATTTATAATGGAATTAAATTTGTAATAAGCATACCTGGAACAACATCAGGTTCAGCTTTAGCCTCAGCGGATGTCGTGTGGGAATACCTTGTCTACTCTTTCGGGGTATCAGGCTTTGATTTCTTTACGGGTCTTGGGTCCACATCCGACTCACTCCCGTCATCCTTTTCTTGTGAGAGACTATCTTTTAATTCAGTTATCATATCCTCTACTGCTAGCAAAATTGTGGTTTGTAGTCTCTCAGCGAACTGCGGTAGACTGGCTTCTATTGCTTTTCCGACTTTTTCAGAAATTTTAGCTTCCATCTCTTCAGTTAATTGAGATGCTAATTCGCTCTCAGTTACACTGGACATTTCTTTCATCTGTTCGGTGACCTTCGGCATCGTATCCTTATCATTTCTTTCCGACATCTTTTAACTGAAATGTTTGCATTAAACGTTAAACATTTTATTTATAACATAGCTTTATTTGCTTCGGTTTAGCCAAGTTCCTAACTTGCTTTAACAGTTCACTTTTTGGTGCACTTTCCGGGTTTGAGTGAGTTAACACACTCTTCCCATGCACATCAATTCACATCTCATTTCTTACATAAGATATAATCTATTAAAATAATAAATTAATTCTTACCGGACGATCGATCTAGCTTGAACCGAACACTTTGTTGACAACCTTAGGCTCTGATTACCAACTTGTAACACCCATCCATTTAATTCATTAATTTATCGTATGAAATGTGAAATTTATAAACAAAATATTTGACTAGCAAAAACTTAGTTAGTAGACTAAGTTATACTTCGTCATAGTGTTTAACATAGTCAAATAACTAGTTTCAAACACAAATCGTTTAGTAGTGTTTACAAAACTACATAATTTAACTAGATTCATTTAGTGCGGAAGCGTCCAAAAGTTTCGTGTTCGGTTCTTGGAGCATCAACTTGATCGTCGTCCACATACTTGCAATACCTGAAAAACTGGAGATTTTTAACAAAATTTTATGTTAGAGTTCTTAGAAATATTGCTCAACCGAAACTACGCTTAAAACGGGTTCGATTAGCTATGATATGCAAAACTCAACAAAAATGTCCAGACTCTACCGTAACTTACGGTATCTACCGTAAGTTACAGTAGTCACTGGAAAGCTTTGGTCTGTCGTAAGGCAGTAGAGATCTGCCGTAACCATTTTATCTCTACTGTAACAACCTTGATTTTCAAACATGTACTTGTTTGATACACATCATATTTTGAGATGCAATTTGTTTGATACATGTTTAGTTTTATCGTCGCTGCATGCTTTGCCGGCCCAAACACGTGAATACTTACAATTTATCTTAGTTTTGTACTTGTAAACAAGGCCGCACTAACTACAAGGGCCAAACGTGTCACTTTGTGAAAGTATAAGTTGAGGGACCAAATTGTCATTCCTTGAAACTTGCTTGAAAACTCTGATTTTAAATCCGTAGATAAAACCGTCACTATTTTACAAAATATAAAGTTTGGGGACTAAGTTGTAATTTTTGAAACTTGAAAGTTCGGGTTAAAAACGTAGAATTTGTAAAACATTAAGTTTAGGGTCCTTTATGACATTTTTGAAACTTGTTTTATAAATAAAAAGATAAGTTTTTAAAACTTTTAAAAGTATAGGGTTTAAAATGTAATTTTGGAAACTTATATTTTATATAAAATAAATAAATATATATTTTTGAAATATAAATCAAGGGACCATTTGGTCATTAGTTTAAAGATGTACTTCAGGGACCATTTTAGACAATTATAAAACTGATTTTAACCAAAACTGTCTAACCGGGTTAAATTATTACAAAGGAAACATGTTTAAACTCAAGCAGCAAAAATTCATCCCTTCCTTCAGTTTGTTAATTTACACAATCAAGAGAGGTATCAAAAACTCAAGCAGCATGAAATTCTTACTATTAGCGGTATTGATTGGCAACGAATAGGAATGATTGATTCCAGTGGTTTACTGGCAAGATTACTACTACCTAATACGCCTTGGCGCCGTTTCTTCGACATCCTAGAACCATCATACGATGAACTGGTGTATGAGTTCTTGTCCACTTTCTATTACAAAAATAATGAAAATCTTACCAATGAATCCATTCATTTTCAACTTTGTGGGCAAACCCATATTATGTCCTTAACCGAATTCGCAGTTCATCTGGGCATATATACAAATGAAGAAGTTAGACAAACCATTTTTACGAGGGCATCAACCTCCTATACCTATGTGAAAATGAAAGAATATTGGCAACGCCATGCATCAAAAGCATGGTGCGGCAACAATAATTCTATGAACTTCAAAGACCCTCGTTATCGGTATATGCACCTTGTTTTAGCCAACACTATCACAGGGGGGCGCCAATTTAATCAACAAAGGGTTAGTTCAATCGGACTCTTCCATCTACATAGTATTTTTGAGCAAGTTCCTTGTAATATTGCCCACGAGCTTGCTGGGTATTTTTCTATTCAACAAAGAAATCCCCTGAGAAGTCTCATGGGGGGATCTTACATTACTAGACTAGCAAAATCGTTAGGTGTCTTATGTGACCAGATCATCCACGGATTATCTCCACCAAAGACACCTGGGATTGTAAGTTGTAATCTCATTAGGCTAACACCAACTCAACCATCCCAGTCGGGGGGAGCTCCACTTGTCTTAGACAGTATCTCCACACAAAATCTACAACAACCATTGTTGCAGTTTCCTCCATCATCTTTTTATCGACATGATATGCAACCACAGCTGCATACATACACGAATATATTCCAATTAACCCACCCCAACCACCAACACCAAACGTCTCACAAGGCCTCTCACCGATAGTCTTCGAGGAGGATCCAACGACGCAAGATGAATTGTTTGATGAAAGCATGACGATGCAAGATCAATTAGGATCGGAATCATTTTTGCAATCACCGTTACTGCCACAGTCCTTTCTGTCATTGGTGAACGAAGTGGAACAACTACCACCAACTGATATAGCAGGCCAAAGTACGGTGCCTCAAATGGATCTACATCCAGATCAAATAGTAGTTGAAATGGCTAGACTAAACAATCAGAACCAAGAATTACTGCGGCAAGTACAATGGTTGACAGAAAGAAATCAATGGTTGGAAAGTATGCTATCTGCTCGTATGCAACTGGATCCACTACCTCCACTACCTGATAGTTTTGAGCCTGAAATTGATCCATTTCATGACATGTTCTAAATGTAATTTGCATAATAGACCGTCAAACAACGCTACCTATGTTTTTACTCAATTGATGTTGTGTTATATTGATGCTTATTTAACTTAAACTTATACTATGTTTACGCTCTTATTTCATGCTTAGAGTTTTTACACACGTACCATTTCAATTGTTGAAACAGAGCATCTTTCTTTGACCATGTCCATAATTTAACACTTGGCAAGATAAGCTATGCAGACTGTGCAACGAGTCAAGTAATTATGGGTGCACACATAATTATGAGATTCGATGCATGGAAACCATAGTGAATCCCGTTAAGTGTGATGGCATAAAATCTAGAGTGACTAGATAACGAGGCGATTGTAATATCATAAGAACATGGTGGATACGCCGTTGGTACTTCCTATATATAAGTGTTCTTATTGTATTATTTGTCGTGGCGTTATCCAAGTCACTTAAGGATTTTATGTTATCCCAGACCCATTTGGGTTAACTTAAACAATAATCAAAAGCTTTTCATAAATATTCATTTCCGTCTCTGATGAAGTATCCGTTGAAAAAAAATGAACTAGCTACTCATTTTTCGCTTCTGAAAGAGATATCCGTTGGGAAATGAATATCCGTTTGTTCAAATCCTTCATTTCCGTTTCTGACGAAGTATCCGTTGGAAGATGAATTACCCATTCATTTTCGCTTCTGAAGAAATATCCACTGGGAAATGAATTATCCATTACTTGCTTATTTGTACACACATTTGTTTGCATAATATTTACATTACATATATACAGCATAACTTAGTGCCATGCAAAACACTATCCATACAATGATCCTCGTAAATTCCTCGGAATTTGCAGCACCAAACAATGACTTGATTATCATTGCAATTACATTCTACGGTCTCTTTCGAATAAATTTCGGGACGAAATTTTCTAAAGTAGGGGAGACTGTAACAACCTTGATTTTCAAACATGTACTTGTTTGATACACATCATATTTTGAGATGCAATTTGTTTGATACATGTTTAGTTTTATCGTCGCTGCATGCTTTGCCGGCCCAAACACGTGAATACTTACAATTTATCTTAGTTTTGTACTTGTAAACAAGGCCGCACTAACTACAAGGGCCAAACGTGTCACTTTGTGAAAGTATAAGTTGAGGGACCAAATTGTCATTCCTTGAAACTTGCTTGAAAACTCTGATTTTAAATCCGTAGATAAAACCGTCACTATTTTACAAAATATAAAGTTTGGGGACTAAGTTGTAATTTTTGAAACTTGAAAGTTCGGGTTAAAAACGTAGAATTTGTAAAAAATTAAGTTTAGGGTCCTTTATGACATTTTTGAAACTTGTTTTATAAATAAAAAGATAAGTTTTTAAAACTTTTAAAAGTATAGGGTTTAAAATGTAATTTTGGAAACTTATATTTTATATAAAATAAATAAATATATATTTTTGAAATATAAATCAAGGGACCATTTGGTCATTAGTTTAAAGATGTACTTCAGGGACCATTTTAGACAATTATAAAACTGATTTTAACCAAAACTGTCTAACCGGGTTAAATTATTACAAAGGAAACATGTTTAAACAACTAACCTAGTTAGTCTACCTAGTTAAATATTTCAGGGACTATAATGGCCATTTTTGAAACTGTTTTAACGGGAAAAGACTAACCCAGTTAACTTTTTTAAAAAGAAATACTCTTTAAACAACTAACTCAGTTAGTTAATTTAACTAACTATTCAGGGACCTGTTCTGTATTATACGTAAACACCAGGGACTAATCTTATAACTTCAAATTCAAACCGGTTTTACACCGTGTGTATTGCCGGAATCGTTCCAAGACGCAAACTGACAAAGCTCTCTGATCTACGAACATTTCTGCTTGTTCTCCTCGACATCTTGAACCGTCCAAAGTCCTTAATTCCACCGAACCATGCAATTGTGTTTTCGATATCGGAAACGTTTAAAATTTTTTTAAGTGGAATTAAATTTGTCGGATTTCGGTTGTTTCTGAAGCAATTGAACATCATTATAAGACTCCTGCAACCTTCACGAATCTATCAGACCATTCAATTCACATAAAAACTTCGTAAAACACTCCTGGTTCACCTCTGTTTCTTCGCCGGAAATCCAGCTCGCCAGAGTTAGTCGGAACGACATTTCAGACGATACCGGACATAGTTTCTGATCACCGATCGGTATTTTATCGTACACTCAACATCCCTGTTAAATTAATTTAAGTATTATGCACGTTTGGTCGGGTAATTCGTTCGGTTGACTTCTGTTGACTAAAATTTGGGGAAGATGATGAATATAAATATAATTTTAAATTTCTATTTTGTTATCAGTTACAAATAAATTCATAATAAATCGATGCTACCTTTATAAATTCCGAAATTTTTATCTTATATTCCTGACATGTTAAGGTATTTATTACAAATATAAAAGTTTGTAAAATTTTTATAGATCTATTTTATTTTAATTAAAATCTGTTCTGAATTTAAATATTTATATTAATTCTAATTTTAGGAATTTATTTATGAAATTTTTATGTTAAACATTTTGAACAGTATACTTTGTAAAAATAAATTTTTATAAATATTTGAAACTGTTCTGATATTTTTATAATTAAAACAGTTAAATCTCATGTTTTATTAAGTTTAATTGTATTAATTTAATTATTCTGATTTGTAAAATATATCCAAATTATTTTTATAATTTCATGCATGTTATTTTGAGATTATTAAAAATTAGAAACCATGTTTAATTATTTTGCATGTTATTTTTATATAATAAACCTTATAAAATCAGTTTTTGTGAAATTATTCTTTTAATTCCAGAATATTATATACAAAATTTATCAAAGGTCATAATATTTATTTTAAATCTGTATTATTGCACGACATTATTTAAAAATATTATTTCTAATTTTTCTATTTTAAATAATTATTTAAGTAATTATTTACACAATTATTCAGTTAATTCATTTTTCAACAATTAATTAAACTGTTTATTTAAAACATAATTATTTTTCTGCCATGATAATTATTTTCAGTCTGATTTATACTTGTTATATAATTAAAATATCATTTTTAATTATTCTGTCCTAAATTAATTATTAGATAATTAATTTGTATAATTATCACATTATTCTGAAAATACATATGTTTTGATAATACTGAATATAATTTATACCTTCTGTAATTAAACTTGGACTTATGAATTATATTTTTAAAACTCTTAAATTATACAAACTGTTTACATAAATTTTTTTAGATATATATGTATAAATATACTAAAAGTATAATTATTTATTTATATATATTTGTTTAAATATACAAATAAGAATATTTTACTTGTTATTTGTATAATCTAGTATTTATATAAACACTTCTCAAATTTATCAAATTACCAAGTGTTCCCCAAACAGATTGTCAAATCGTACAACACAAAACCTTGTCACTGTTTATACAAAAATCACAATGTTGCCCTTGTTAATGCTATGTTCCATATGTGTTGTTTCATGCATGTTTATAGAGTAGCGTGGAAAGACTTGTTCCTGCAAACTCTTATCTATATACTTGTTTGGAATTTGATTCACAAGCAAGGTGAGTTCATAGTCCCCATTTTCTGTTTTACAATATTTTCGGGGTGAAACATATGTAATAATGTGATACAAGCTCATTTTCATTGTTGTGGTTACCTTGATTGTTTTCTTGCAATTGTTGATTACTTGATGCTTAACTTACATTCATTAACTCCGTACAAGCCGAGCGGTAGTATTATAGCGCTATAGGGGGAACGCCTCACCCGACTTCACGGTCAATTGTTGTTGTTGTTGTTGTTGTTGTTGTTAATCATGTTAGTCATTATGCGAGGTCTGGGTGATCAATGCCGTGTCATGCAACACAGGTTTGAATGTTAACCAAGCGGGACTTGTTTCAATCAATTGTTTTAAACATATCAAATGCCACAAAGTTAACTTTTAATTCATATCACATTGTTGTTTATTACCAAAATCAAATAAAACACTATGAATTCACTCAACCGTTTGTTGACCCAATTTGTTTTTAACATATGTTTCAGGTGGTGATGCTTGAAGTTGGCTTTTCTTTGGATCACATAGGATTGCAAGTCAAGTGCCTTTGTTTCTAAATAAAAATCAAAGACTTTTGTGGACAATTTGTTGTTTGTTTGTAGTACTGTTTGGATATGAATGCAATCCTCTAAATCAACTTAATCATATTTCGACTTAAATTTAATCACCATGTGCTTATTACATTCTACCATGTTTCGTGATGCCCTCGACGTTTCCGCCTCCGGTCAGGGTGTCACGGGTTGGTATCAGAGCCATGGTTATAGGGAATTAGGTTATTAGAAATTTCTTTTGACCTAGACTATAACTTACCTAGGACCCCTATCCACTAGATACTCTGTCCGCTTCTTTGTCTCTATCTCTATTCTTAAAACCCTAGCCTCGTCACGGTGGATTTCTCTCGTTTAACTTTTAGGCTATACAAATTACTCATCATCTGTCCTCGGGTGATTTAAAATTTTTCAAAATCTCCTCTGATTTTTACTCTCGTCAAAGTCTTGGGCTCTAATAACGAACTCGTGCAATCTGGAAGGGTGGGTGCCTGTATTCTGAGTTTTCTGTCTAGGCAAGCACTTCGTATATATCTCATCAGACGCGAGACCAGTTGTGCTTACCTGGGAATTCTCGGGATGAGTGTCCACTTATAGGCTAAAGCATGACTTCACTAAGTTATAAGGACCCAACTGCTTTGATTAGTCACTGACATTGTTTATTCGCCAAATAAACGATGTCCATCTTGTTGTGTGTTTTCCCTCGTCTTCATTGATTTATGAAACCATTCCACCAAAAGCATTTCATTCCGATTCCTATGATATTATGATTTCCCCTACTGCTTGTAGACACGTAGCTAGTCCAATGACTCTCTTGCCCATGATTTTCCTAACCATTAAAACACAATCACACTACATCATTTCACTAAAGATATTCACTATCGAACAGAAACCAAACCAACTTTTATCGTATGTCTACAAGATCTTATAAATAATAGAAGATAGTTTTACCAAAACACTTTTCAAATTCAATTTTTTTTCGGGTTTTACACCTAACTTACCAAGACATTAACCACTCCACCACTTGATCCCTATTCCTTTCTTTCTCGCTGAATTATTGTGTCAACAAAATTGCTTGTTTCTTCCCATTTCATTTCTTCCTTTTCGTCATGCCGCCAAAAAAAAACACGACAAAACTTTCACCCTAATTTTCCGGGATTAAACCAACGCACGCGTCTCTTTTTGATAATTGAAACATGCTACGCTTATACTTGCATGCAATTTATCACAAGATTATCCTCAACATTCAAGAGACTCGAACTCTATAAAATCTAGTCATTCATATAGTGTTTTCTCATACCATCATCATTTCTTTCACTCCCGGATTTTCCTCTGTATCGACCTAACCCACCGTCGTCTCCTAAAGTACCCAAAATAACCCATGCTCAAATTTTATTGGTTCAACAAAACCCAACATTCAAATGGCATTTTTCCCAGTAGCACATGCTGAATCTTCAAATGCAGCAAAAATTCATCCCTTCCTTCAGTTTGTTAATTTACACAATCAAGAGAGGTATCAAAAACTCAAGCAGCATGAAATTCTTACTATTAGCGGTATTGATTGGCAACGAATAGGAATGATTGATTCCAGTGGTTTACTGGCAAGATTACTACTACCTAATACGCCTTGGCGTCGTTTCTTCGACATCCTAGAACCATCATACGATGAACTGGTGTATGAGTTCTTGTCCACTTTCTATTACAAAAATAATGAAAATCTTACCAATGAATCCATTCATTTTCAACTTTGTGGGCAAACCCATATTATGTCCTTAACCGAATTCGCAGTTCATCTGGGCATATATACAAATGAAGAAGTTAGACAACCCATTTTTACGAGGGCATCAACCTCCTATACCTATGTGAAAATGAAAGAATATTGGCAACGCCATGCATCAAAAGCATGGTGCGGCAACAATAATTCTATGAACTTCAAAGACCCTCGTTATCGGTATATGCACCTTGTTTTAGCCAACACTATCACAGGGGGGCGCCAATTTAATCAACAAAGGGTTAGTTCAATCGGACTCTTCCATCTACATAGTATTTTTGAGCAAGTTCCTTGTAATATTGCCCACGAGCTTGCTGGGTATTTTTCTATTCAACAAACAAATCCCCTGAGAAGTCTCATGGGGGGATCTTACATTACTAGACTAGCAAAATCGTTAGGTGTCTTATGTGACCAGATCATCCAGGGATTATCTCCACCAAAGACACCTGGGATTGTAAGTTGTAATCTCATTAGGCTAACACCAACTCAACCATCCCAGTCGGGGGGAGCTCCACTTGTCTTAGACAGTATCTCCACACAAAATCTACAATAACCATTGTTGCAGTTTCCTCCATCATCTTTTTATCGACATGATATGCAACCACAGCTGCATACATACACGAATATATTCCAATTAACCCACCCCAACCACCAACACCAAACGTCTCACAAGGCCTCTCACCGATAGTCTTCGAGGAGGATCCAACGACGCAAGATGAATTGTTTGATGAAAGCATGACGATGCAAGATCAATTAGGATCGGAATCATTTTTGCAATCACCGTTACTGCCACAGTCCTTTCTGTCATTGGTGAACGAAGTGGAACAACTACCACCAACTGATATAGCAGGCCAAAGTACGGTGCCTCAAATGGATCTACATCCAGATCAAATAGTAGTTGAAATGGCTAGACTAAACAATCAGAACCAAGAATTACTGCGGCAAGTACAATGGTTGACAGAAAGAAATCAATGGTTGGAAAGTATGCTATCTGCTCGTATGCAACTGGATCCACTACCTCCACTACCTGATAGTTTTGAGCCTGAAATTGATCCATTTCATGACATGTTCTAAATGTAATTTGCATAATAGACCGTCAAACAACGCTACCTATGTTTTTACTCAATTGATGTTGTGTTATATTGATGCTTATTTAACTTAAACTTATACTATGTTTACGCTCTTATTTCATGCTTAGAGTTTTTACACACGTACCATTTCAATTGTTGAAACAGAGCATCTTTCTTTGACCATGTCCATAATTTAACACTTGGCAAGATAAGCTATGCAGACTGTGCAACGAGTCAAGTAATTATGGGTGCACACATAATTATGAGATTCGATGCATGGAAACCATAGTGAATCCCGTTAAGTGTGATGGCATAAAATCTAGAGTGACTAGATAACGAGGCGATTGTAATATCATAAGAACATGGTGGATACGCCGTTGGTACTTCCTATATATAAGTGTTCTTATTGTATTATTTGTCGTGGCGTTATCCAAGTCACTTAAGGATTTTATGTTATCCCAGACCCATTTGGGTTAACTTAAACAATAATCAAAAGCTTTTCATAAATATTCATTTCCGTCTCTGATGAAGTATCCGTTGAAAAAAATGAACTAGCTACTCATTTTTCGCTTCTGAAAGAGATATCCGTTGGGAAATGAATATCCGTTTGTTCAAATCCTTCATTTCCGTTTCTGACGAAGTATCCGTTGGAAGATGAATTACCCATTCATTTTCGCTTCTGAAGAAATATCCACTGGGAAATGAATTATCCATTACTTGCTTATTTGTACACACATTTGTTTGCATAATATTTACATTACATATATACAGCATAACTTAGTGCCATGCAAAACACTATCCATACAATGATCCTCGTAAATTCCTCGGAATTTGCAGCACCAAACAATGACTTGATTATCATTGCAATTACATTCTACGGTCTCTTTCGAATAAATTTCGGGACGAAATTTTCTAAAGTAGGGGAGACTGTAACAACCTTGATTTTCAAACATGTACTTGTTTGATACACATCATATTTTGAGATGCAATTTGTTTGATACATGTTTAGTTTTATCGTCGCTGCATGCTTTGCCGGCCCAAACACGTGAATACTTACAATTTATCTTAGTTTTGTACTTGTAAACAAGGCCGCACTAACTACAAGGGCCAAACGTGTCACTTTGTGAAAGTATAAGTTGAGGGACCAAATTGTCATTCCTTGAAACTTGCTTGAAAACTCTGATTTTAAATCCGTAGATAAAACCGTCACTATTTTACAAAATATAAAGTTTGGGGACTAAGTTGTAATTTTTGAAACTTGAAAGTTCGGGTTAAAAACGTAGAATTTGTAAAACATTAAGTTTAGGGTCCTTTATGACATTTTTGAAACTTGTTTTATAAATAAAAAGATAAGTTTTTAAAACTTTTAAAAGTATAGGGTTTAAAATGTAATTTTGGAAACTTATATTTTATATAAAATAAATAAATATATATTTTTGAAATATAAATCAAGGGACCATTTGGTCATTAGTTTAAAGATGTACTTCAGGGACCATTTTAGACAATTATAAAACTGATTTTAACCAAAACTGTCTAACCGGGTTAAATTATTACAAAGGAAACATGTTTAAACAACTAACCTAGTTAGTCTACCTAGTTAAATATTTCAGGGACTATAATGGCCATTTTTGAAACTGTTTTAACGGGAAAAGACTAACCCAGTTAACTTTTTTAAAAAGAAATACTCTTTAAACAACTAACTCAGTTAGTTAATTTAACTAACTATTCAGGGACCTGTTCTGTATTATACGTAAACACCAGGGACTAATCTTATAACTTCAAATTCAAACCGGTTTTACACCGTGTGTATCGCCGGAATCGTTCCAAGACGCAAACTGACAAAGCTCTCTGATCTACGAACATTTCTGCTTGTTCTCCTCGACATCTTGAACCGTCCAAAGTCCTTAATTCCACCGAACCATGCAATTGTGTTTTCGATATCGGAAACGTTTAAAAATTTTTTAAGTGGAATTAAATTTGTCGGATTTCGGTTGTTTCTGAAGCAATTGAACATCATTATAAGACTCCTGCAACCTTCACGAATCTATCAGACCATTCAATTCACATAAAAACTTCGTAAAACACTCCTGGTTCACCTCTGTTTCTTCGCCGGAAATCCAGCTCGCCAGAGTTAGTCGGAACGACATTTCAGACGATACCGGACATAGTTTCTGATCACCGATCGGTATTTTATCGTACACTCAACATCCCTGTTAAATTAATTTAAGTATTATGCACGTTTGGTCGGGTAATTCGTTCGGTTGACTTCTGTTGACTAAAATTTGGGGAAGATGATGAATATAAATATAATTTTAAATTTCTATTTTGTTATCAGTTACAAATAAATTCATAATAAATCGATGCTACCTTTATAAATTCCGAAATTTTTATCTTATATTCCTGACATGTTAAGGTATTTATTACAAATATAAAAGTTTGTAAAATTTTTATAGATCTATTTTATTTTAATTAAAATCTGTTCTGAATTTAAATATTTATATTAATTCTAATTTTAGGAATTTATTTATGAAATTTTTATGTTAAACATTTTGAACAGTATACTTTGTAAAAATAAATTTTTATAAATATTTGAAACTGTTCTGATATTTTTATAATTAAAACAGTTAAATCTCAAGTTTTATTAAGTTTAATTGTATTAATTTAATTATTCTGATTTGTAAAATATATCCAAATTATTTTTATAATTTCATGCATGTTATTTTGAGATTATTAAAAATTAGAAACCATGTTTAATTATTTTGCATGTTATTTTTATATAATAAACCTTATAAAATCAGTTTTTGTGAAATTATTCTTTTAATTCCAGAATATTATATACAAAATTTATCAAAGGTCATAATATTTATTTTAAATCTGTATTATTGCACGACATTATTTAAAAATATTATTTCTAATTTTTCTATTTTAAATAATTATTTAAGTAATTATTTACACAATTATTCAGTTAATTCATTTTTCAACAATTAATTAAACTGTTTATTTAAAACATAATTATTTTTCTGCCATGATAATTATTTTCAGTCTGATTTATACTTGTTATATAATTAAAATATCATTTTTAATTATTCTGTCCTAAATTAATTATTAGATAATTAATTTGTATAATTATCACATTATTCTGAAAATACATATGTTTTGATAATACTGAATATAATTTATACCTTCTGTAATTAAACTTGGACTTATGAATTATATTTTTAAAACTCTTAAATTATACAAACTGTTTACATAATTTTTTTTTAGATATATATGTATAAATATACTAAAAGTATAATTATTTATTTATATATATTTGTTTAAATATACAAATAAGAATATTTTACTTGTTATTTGTATAATCTAGTATTTATATAAACACTTCTCAAATTTATCAAATTACCAAGTGTTCCCCAAACAGATTGTCAAATCGTACAACACAAAACCTTGTCACTGTTTATACAAAAATCACAATGTTGCCCTTGTTAATGCTATGTTCCATATGTGTTGTTTCATGCATGGTTATAGAGTAGCGTGGAAAGACTTGTTCCTGCAAACTCTTATCTATATACTTGTTTGGAATTTGATTCACAAGCAAGGTGAGTTCATAGTCCCCATTTTCTGTTTTACAATATTTTCGGGGTGAAACATATGTAATAATGTGATACAAGCTCATTTTCATTGTTGTGGTTACCTTGATTGTTTTCTTGCAATTGTTGATTACTTGATGCTTAACTTACATTCATTAACTCCGTACAAGCCGAGCGGTAGTATTATAGCGCTATAGGGGGAACGCCTCACCCGACTTCACGGTCAATTGTTGTTGTTGTTGTTGTTGTTGTTAATCATGTTAGTCATTATGCGAGGTCTGGGTGATCAATGCCGTGTCATGCAACACAGGTTTGAATGTTAACCAAGCGGGACTTGTTTCAATCAATTGTTTTAAACATATCAAATGCCACAAAGTTAACTTTTAATTCATATCACATTATTGTTTATTACCAAAATCAAATAAAACACTATGAATTCACTCAACCGTTTGTTGACCCAATTTGTTTTTAACATATGTTTCAGGTGGTGATGCTTGAAGTTGGCTTTTCTTTGGATCACATAGGATTGCAAGTCAAGTGCCTTAGTTTCTAAATAAAAATCAAAGACTTTTGTGGACAATTTGTTGTTTGTTTGTAGTACTGTTTGGATATGAATGCAATCCTCTAAATCAACTTAATCATATTTCGACTTAAATTTAATCACCATGTGCTTATTGCATTCTACCATGTTTCGTGATGCCCTCGACGTTTCCGCCTCCGGTCAGGGTGTCACGGGTTGGTATCAGAGCCATGGTTATAGGGAATTAGGTTATTAGAAATTTCTTTTGACCTAGACTATAACTTACCTAGGACCCCTATCCACTAGATACTCTGTCCGCTTCTTTGTCTCTATCTCTATTCTTAAAACCCTAGCCTCGTCACGGTGGATTTCTCTCGTTTAACTTTTAGGCTATACAAATTACTCATCATCTGTCCTCAGGTGATTTAAAATTTTTCAAAATCTCCTCTGATTTTTACTCTCGTCAAAGTCTTGGGCTCTAATAACGAACTCGTGCAATCTGGAAGGGTGGGTGCCTGTATTCTGAGTTTTCTGTCTAGGCAAGCACTTCGTATATATCTCATCAGACGCGAGACCAGTTGTGCTTACCTGGGAATTCTCGGGATGAGTGTCCACTTATAGGCTAAAGCATGACTTCACTAAGTTATAAGGACCCAACTGCTTTGATTAGTCACTGACATTGTTTATTCGCCAAATAAACGATGTCCATCTTGTTGTGTGTTTTCCCTCGTCTTCATTGATTTATGAAACCATTCCACCAAAAGCATTTCATTCCGATTCCTATGATATTATGATTTCCCCTACTGCTTGTAGACACGTAGCTAGTCCAATGACTCTCTTGCCCATGATTTTCCTAACCATTAAAACACAATCACACTACATCATTTCACTAAAGATATTCACTATCGAACAGAAACCAAACCAACTTTTATCGTATGTCTACAAGATCTTATAAATAATAGAAGATAGTTTTACCAAAACACTTTTCAAATTCAATTTTTTTTCGGGTTTTACACCTAACTTACCAAGACATTAACCACTCCACCACTTGATCCCTATTCCTTTCTTTCTCGCTGAATTATTGTGTCAACAAAATTGCTTATTTCTTCCCATTTCATTTCTTCCTTTTCGTCATGCCGCCAAAAAAAACACGACAAAACTTTCACCCTAATTTTCCGGGATTAAACCAACGCACGCGTCTCTTTTTGATAATTGAAACATGCTACGCTCATACTTGCATGCAATTTATCACAAGATTATCCTCAACATTCAAGAGACTCGAACTCTATAAAATCTAGTCATTCATATAGTGTTTTCTCATACCATCATCATTTCTTTCACTCCCGGATTTTCCTCTGTATCGACCTAACCCACCGTCGTCTCCTAAAGTACCCAAAATAACCCATGCTCAAATTTTATTGGTTCAACAAAACCCAACATTCAAATGGCATTTTTCCCAGTAGCACATGCTGAATCTTCAAATGCAGCAAAAATTCATCCCTTCCTTCAGTTTGTTAATTTACACAATCAAGAGAGGTATCAAAAACTCAAGCAGCATGAAATTCTTACTATTAGCGGTATTGATTGGAAACTAATAGGAATGATTGATTCCAGTGGTTTACTGGCAAGATTACTACTACCTAATACGCCTTGGCGCCGTTTCTTCGACATCCTAGAACCATCATACGATGAACTGGTGTATGAGTTCTTATCCACTTTCTATTACAAAAATAATGAAAATCTTACCAATGAATCCATTCATTTTCAACTTTGTGGGCAAACCCATATTATGTCCTTAACCGAATTCGCAGTTCATCTGGGCATATATACAAATGAAGAAGTTAGACAACCCATTTTTACGAGGGCATCAACCTCCTATACCTATGTGAAAATGAAAGAATATTGGCAACACCATGCATCAAAAGCATGGTGCGGCAACAATAATTCTATGAACTTCAAAGACCCTCGTTATCGGTATATGCACCTTGTTTTAGCCAACACTATCACAGGGGGGCGCCAATTTAATCAACAAAGGGTTAGTTCAATCGGACTCTTCCATCTACATAGTATTTTTGAGCAAGTTCCTTGTAATATTGCCCACGAGCTTGCTGGGTATTTTTCTATTCAACAAAGAAATCCCCTGAGAAGTCTCATGGGGGGATCTTACATTACTAGACTAGCAAAATCGTTAGGTGTCTTATGTGACCAGATCATCCAGGGATTATCTCCACCAAAGACACCTGGGATTGTAAGTTGTAATCTCATTAGGCTAACACCAACTCAACCATCCCAGTCTGGGGGAGCTCCACTTGTCTTAGACAGTATCTCCACACAAAATCTACAACAACCATTGTTGCAGTTTCCTCCATCATCTTTTTATCGACATGATATGCAACCACAGCTGCCATACATACACGAATATATTCCAATTAACCCACCCCAACCACCAACACCAAACGTCTCACAAGGCCTCTCACCGATAGTCTTCGAGGAGGATCCAACGACGCAAGATGAATTGTTTGATGAAAGCATGACGATGCAAGATCAATTAGGATCGGAATCATTTTTGCAATCACCGTTACTGCCACAGTCCTTTCTGTCATTGGTGAACGAAGTGGAACAACTACCACCAACTGATATAGCAGGCCAAAGTACGGTGCCTCAAATGGATCTACATCCAGATCAAATAGTAGTTGAAATGGCTAGACTAAACAATCAGAACCAAGAATTACTGCGGCAAGTACAATGGTTGACAGAAAGAAATCAATGGTTGGAAAGTATGCTATCTGCTCGTATGCAACTGGATCCACTACCTCCACTACCTGATAGTTTTGAGCCTGAAATTGATCCATTTCATGACATGTTCTAAATGTAATTTGCATAATAGACCGTCAAACAACGCTACCTATGTTTTTACTCAATTGATGTTGTGTTATATTGATGCTTATTTAACTTAAACTTATACTATGTTTACGCTCTTATTTCATGCTTAGAGTTTTTACACACGTACCATTTCAATTGTTGAAACAGAGCATCTTTCTTTGACCATGTCCATAATTTAACACTTGGCAAGATAAGCTATGCAGACTGTGCAACGAGTCAAGTAATTATGGGTGCACACATAATTATGAGATTCGATGCATGGAAACCATAGTGAATCCCGTTAAGTGTGATGGCATAAAATCTAGAGTGACTAGATAACGAGGCGATTGTAATATCATAAGAACATGGTGGATACGCCGTTGGTACTTCCTATATATAAGTGTTCTTATTGTATTATTTGTCGTGGCGTTATCCAAGTCACTTAAGGATTTTATGTTATCCCAGACCCATTTGGGTTAACTTAAACAATAATCAAAAGCTTTTCATAAATATTCATTTCCGTCTCTGATGAAGTATCCGTTGAAAAAAATGAACTAGCTACTCATTTTTCGCTTCTGAAAGAGATATCCGTTGGGAAATGAATATCCGTTTGTTCAAATCCTTCATTTCCGTTTCTGACGAAGTATCCGTTGGAAGATGAATTACCCATTCATTTTCGCTTCTGAAGAAATATCCACTGGGAAATGAATTATCCATTACTTGCTTATTTGTACACACATTTGTTTGCATAATATTTACATTACATATATACAGCATAACTTAGTGCCATGCAAAACACTATCCATACAATGATCCTCGTAAATTCCTCGGAATTTGCAGCACCAAACAATGACTTGATTATCATTGCAATTACATTCTACGGTCTCTTTCGAATAAATTTCGGGACGAAATTTTCTAAAGTAGGGGAGACTGTAACAACCTTGATTTTCAAACATGTACTTGTTTGATACACATCATATTTTGAGATGCAATTTGTTTGATACATGTTTAGTTTTATCGTCGCTGCATGCTTTGCCGGCCCAAACACGTGAATACTTACAATTTATCTTAGTTTTGTACTTGTAAACAAGGCCGCACTAACTACAAGGGCCAAACGTGTCACTTTGTGAAAGTATAAGTTGAGGGACCAAATTGTCATTCCTTGAAACTTGCTTGAAAACTCTGATTTTAAATCCGTAGATAAAACCGTCACTATTTTACAAAATATAAAGTTTGGGGACTAAGTTGTAATTTTTGAAACTTGAAAGTTCGGGTTAAAAACGTAGAATTTGTAAAACATTAAGTTTAGGGTCCTTTATGACATTTTTGAAACTTGTTTTATAAATAAAAAGATAAGTTTTTAAAACTTTTAAAAGTATAGGGTTTAAAATGTAATTTTGGAAACTTATATTTTATATAAAATAAATAAATATATATTTTTGAAATATAAATCAAGGGACCATTTGGTCATTAGTTTAAAGATGTACTTCAGGGACCATTTTAGACAATTATAAAACTGATTTTAACCAAAACTGTCTAACCGGGTTAAATTATTACAAAGGAAACATGTTTAAACAACTAACCTAGTTAGTCTACCTAGTTAAATATTTCAGGGACTATAATGGCCATTTTTGAAACTGTTTTAACGGGAAAAGACTAACCCAGTTAACTTTTTTAAAAAGAAATACTCTTTAAACAACTAACTCAGTTAGTTAATTTAACTAACTATTCAGGGACCTGTTCTGTATTATACGTAAACACCAGGGACTAATCTTATAACTTCAAATTCAAACCGGTTTTACACCGTGTGTATCGCCGGAATCGTTCCAAGACGCAAACTGACAAAGCTCTCTGATCTACGAACATTTCTGCTTGTTCTCCTCGGCATCTTGAACCGTCCAAAGTCCTTAATTCCACCGAACCATGCAATTGTGTTTTCGATATCGGAAACGTTTAAAAAATTTTAAGTGGAATTAAATTTGTCGGATTTCGGTTGTTTCTGAAGCAATTGAACATCATTATAAGACTCCTGCAACCTTCACGAATCTATCAGACCATTCAATTCACATAAAAACTTCGTAAAACACTCCTGGTTCACCTCTGTTTCTTCGCCGGAAATCCAGCTCGCCAGAGTTAGTCGGAACGACATTTCAGACGATACCGGACATAGTTTCTGATCACCGATCGGTATTTTATCGTACACTCAACATCCCTGTTAAATTAATTTAAGTATTATGCACGTTTGGTCGGGTAATTCGTTCGGTTGACTTCTGTTGACTAAAATTTGGGGAAGATGATGAATATAAATATAATTTTAAATTTCTATTTTGTTATCAGTTACAAATAAATTCATAATAAATCGATGCTACCTTTATAAATTCCAAAATTTTTATCTTATATTCCTGACATGTTAAGGTATTTATTACAAATATAAAAGTTTGTAAAATTTTTATAGATCTATTTTATTTTAATTAAAATCTGTTCTGAATTTAAATATTTATATTAATTCTAATTTTAGGAATTTATTTATGAAATTTTTATGTTAAACATTTTGAACAGTATACTTTGTAAAAATAAATTTTATAAATATTTGAAACTGTTCTGATATTTTTATAATTAAAACAGTTAAATCTCATGTTTTATTAAGTTTAATTGTATTAATTTAATTATTTTGATTTGTAAAATATATCCAAATTATTTTTATAATTTCATGCATGTTATTTTGAGATTATTAAAAATTAGAAACCATGTTTAGTTATTTTGCATGTTATTTTTATATAATAAACCTTATAAAATCAGTTTTTGTGAAATTATTCTTTTAATTCCAGAATATTATATACAAAATTTATCAAAGGTCATAATATTTATTTTAAATCTGTATTATTGCACGACATTATTTAAAAATATTATTTCTAATTTTTCTATTTTAAATAATTATTTAAGTAATTATTTACACAATTATTCAGTTAATTCATTTTTCAACAATTAATTAAACTGTTTATTTAAAACATAATTATTTTTCTGCCATGATAATTATTTTCAGTCTGATTTATACTTGTTATATAATTAAAATATCATTTTTAATTATTCTGTCCTAAATTAATTATTAGATAATTAATTTGTATAATTATCACATTATTCTGAAAATACATATGTTTTGATAATACTGAATATAATTTATACCTTCTGTAATTAAACTTGGACTTATGAATTATATTTTTAAAACTCTTAAATTATACAAACTGTTTACATAATTTTTTTTAGATATATATGTATAAATATACTAAAAGTATAATTATTTATTTATATATATTTGTTTAAATATACAAATAAGAATATTTTACTTGTTATTTGTATAATCTAGTATTTATATAAACACTTCTCAAATTTATTAAATTACCAAGTGTTCCCCAAACAGATTGTCAAATCGTACAACACAAAACCTTGTCACTGTTTATACAAAAATCACAATGTTGCCCTTGTTAATGCTATGTTCCATATGTGTTGTTTCATGCATGTTTATAGAGTAGCGTGGAAAGACTTGTTCCTGCAAACTCTTATCTATATACTTGTTTGGAATTTGATTCACAAGCAAGGTGAGTTCATAGTCCCCATTTTCTGTTTTACAATATTTTCGGGGTGAAACATATGTAATAATGTGATACAAGCTCATTTTCATTGTTGTGGTTACCTTGATTGTTTTCTTGCAATTGTTGATTACTTGATGCTTAACTTACATTCATTAACTCCGTACAAGCCGAGCGGTAGTATTATAGCGCTATAGGGGGAACGCCTCACCCGACTTCACGGTCAATTGTTGTTATTGTTGTTGTTGTTAATCATGTTAGTCATTATGCGAGGTCTGGGTGATCAATGCCGTGTCATGCAACACAGGTTTGAATGTTAACCAAGCGGGACTTGTTTCAATCAATTGTTTTAAACATATCAAATGCCACAAAGTTAACTTTTAATTCATATCACATTATTGTTTATTACCAAAATCAAATAAAACACTATGAATTCACTCAACCGTTTGTTGACCCAATTTGTTTTTAACATATGTTTCAGGTGGTGATGCTTGAAGTTGGCTTTTCTTTGGATCACATAGGATTGCAAGTCAAGTGCCTTAGTTTCTAAATAAAAATCAAAGACTTTTGTGGACAATTTGTTGTTTGTTTGTAGTACTGTTTGGATATGAATGCAATCCTCTAAATCAACTTAATCATATTTCGAATTAAATTTAATCACCATGTGCTTATTGCATTCTACCATGTTTCGTGATGCCCTCGACGTTTCCGCCTCCGGTCAGGGTGTCACATCTACCGTAAGTTATGGTAGATACCGTAACTTATGGTAGTCTCTGGAAATTTATGTTTTGATTTATTTTGATTATTTCACTCCAAACCCAAATCTTGGATTCCACATTTTTTTATCGCCCACGCTCCCATCACCGGTTTGCGTGTTTAGTATTTCGCTACCCATCGCTCGGGCTCAAAATCTACAAGTAAGTCACTACCGTTATTCGATCCATACCTTCTCTTGGTGACCCGTTTAGTTCACCCTTATGGACTTCATTATTCTAACAAACCAACACTCTAAATTCTCATATTCTAATATATCATTTATTAACAATCACAAAAGACCAATTTACCATATTACAAAGCATTAGCCACACATTACTTGATTATTTGACCCGTTTGGCTCATCTACGGAATCCTCCATTATGATGACTACCAACGAGACCTAACCAATTCTTGAACTATTTTTCAATGTAACGAACATTATTGCTTTAAATCAACACAACTTTTATTCTATAATTCAACTACACATATTCTAATTATCAATATTCACCCAATGTAATGAATCAAGTTACACACCTTTAGTGCACGCCCTTCAAACGCAAATCGCCACCGGCTTGTCCACTCGACGCTCCGGTATCTTTTCCTATAGAGTTCAATCACAATTCTTTTAGAACTCTCTTTTCAATCATATATCGCATAATTTGCAAAATCATCACAATCATGCGTTTTAACTTTAAATTTCAATTTCGAGCCTTCTTTGGGGCATTTTTACAAACACTTAACAGGCAGAATTTTATATCTTTTATATTCTAATTCATGGCTTGTCACTTAGCCTAGATTAACAAACATTAAGCTATCACATATAGAATCAAACATCATATTTTTCAGAATTCAGTTTCTATGAATCAATTTACACTAGAATAGCCTTCTAAACCCTAGTGTTTATCATTTTCTCACAAAACCCATGAACCACCTTCAATGTGTTCATGAAATTTCCTGAATTTAGACATTATTTCGCATGTTGTTGTATAGGTTTTACTCCCAGACACTATATCATCCCTATTCTATCCAAATAGCAAACATGCAACATCTAATTTCAGATTTCCCAAATTCATGAGAATTTCAATCAGAGAATTTTCATCAAATTTTACATACCTTGTAACCCTCTTGCAATGAGGATCACTAATCTTAGCTCGGATTTCGTTTTGGATCAGATTTGAACCTTCAATTGATGAGTTTTGTGGATGTTAGGGTTTTGGAGAACCTGGTCGCCCCCTCCCTCTTGTCTGGTTCGATCTCAGGACACTAAGTGTGTTTGAGTTTTTAATTTTTTTTGTTTTATCTATATTAGTTTCAAATTTAGCAACATAGGCCCTCAACTTTCGTTTCTATTTTGTTCTAGCTCCTTAACTACTAACAAGTCATCATCTAACTAGGATAGTGTCATTCCTAGTTAGTTTATGTTACTAATTTATTTGCAACTTAATTGCAATTTAAGAGTTTATATTTTCGGGATGTTACAACATACCTCACGGAGATCACTCAACACTCGGCCGAAAATGTATTTTAGTGAATCACTCGAGAGCGGCATGGAACTTACTCCTACCATAGGCTTGCCAAGCAATCAATCCTCCTCCTTTTTAACTATATACCTTTGTAAATATCAAGAGGACTTTTTGGGTGAAGGGTTAGGCTTGGGTTAAAGGTAGGTGGTTGGGTTTGTGGTTAGTGAAAGGGCGAAAAGCGTAACAATCGTCGGTTTTCGTAAGACTTTTTATTGTTGCAACTTTTATTTTGATGAAGCTTTTATTCAAACAAAGTTATTTTTGATAAACTTGTTTCTTTATTTCTCTTTTGCTTCATCATCAACATTTTTTTTTGAAAAGTCATACGAAAAACTGAGCTTGTTACTAAAACAAAAGGTTAAAGATAAAAAAAGGGTTTTGGTGGGTGAAAGGGTGTTTGGTTTGTGTTATGAAATGAAAAGGTTTAGGCTCAAAGGGGCTAACTAGGGGGATTTTGGGTAGGTGGTAAAAAAAATAATGGTGTAGAAATAAAAAGGGTTAGTCCTAATGCCTCCATCATTTACTTACTCGGGTTTAAGTTGGTAAGGACCGGGAATGTATCGTCGTGGCAAGCTCTAGAGTCGTAAGAACCAAGCGGCTATTCACACAAGAAACGAAAAATGAGCATTTAATTTAAAGATATATATTTGCATGCTCAATAAAGGCTCAAAACTCACTTTTGTGGAAATGGGTTTTTATGTGATCAAGTATATATAATCAAATTTTAACTAAGCTTGTCATGCCGTTTCATAATTTTCTTATGTTGGTTCTTTTTATCACGACGCTATCGGTTGTAAATTTATAAAAAATATAACTTTTTTAGAACTTGAAATTCCCAAGTTAAACCTAGACAAGTAAAAAAATGAAAATTTTTGAATTTTTTTTTTTTTTTGGTGATTAGCGGTTCCAATAGAGTTTTGTGTAAGGCTTGTAGTTAGGACTTGCAAGATTCAAGGTTTTAGCATCCCCCCCCCCCCACTTAAATTACACATTGTGATCAATGTGTCCCAAAAATAAGTTTTTAGGTTGATTGAATGTGTAAAAAGGTGTGAAAAAGCAAAAATTTGTGTTACTGGGCGTCTGAACACGGCCTCGTGGTGTCCGGGCACGGCCCCGTGTTCAGTCGCCAGTAACAAAATTGAAAAAGAGAAACAGAAGTCTGGACACGGAGGCGTGTTGGGTGAACACGACCCGTGTCCAGTTTACCTGAACTGGGCATTTTCTGCAGACTGTGCAGCACGGGGCCGTGTTGGGCGGACACGGCCCGTGCTGAACTTGCTGTAACGAAGAAAATTTTGTCGGATGGCCCTGTTTTCCTGCATGGGGTGCTGGTTCAAGTTTCCCTTGTTTCCTTTGCCATCCCGAGTGTGTTTTATTTATTTCAACACCATCCAAACACCAAGTTAACTAAAACCATCATTCATTAAGTCATAGAGAGAATTACATAATAGTCCTAAAAGTTAAAATTCTAGATAAGTAGGTCAAAGAAACACACGAAATCCAAATCGAGAAGTTCTAGCCTAAACTTTATTTTACTAGCAAAACTTCCAAAAAGATAATTCTATTGGTTAGATGCGGCATGAAAACTTCTTTTCTTCGGGCATGGGTTCCTCACACGTCGGCGAGCCACTACTCTATCTCCCTTGGGAGAAGAAAGGCGGGCTCATTGGTATTAGTTTGAGGAGGTGCAACCTCCACCGGGACTTCTTGTAGATCTTCAAGAGGAGGCTCCGCTGGAAGGTCATCCCACCCAGTAGGATTGTGGATTCCAAGTGCTAGGTTCCAATCCTCTTGAGGGAGGATTGGTTCCATGGGAGGTGTTACAAGAATGTTTAACCTCTGGTGCAAGAGGTTAATTTCTTGAAAACTGTTTTCCAGCCCTACCGTAAGATAATTTATACGGTCTATTAGGACCTCCTCTACCGAAGTCATCTCGTCAAGAGCTTCACGTAACGCCATTACGTATCGTACGAGAGTTGCTTTAATTGATGACCTTTTTTCCCTTCGACTGTTTCTGGAATGCGCAGAAGAGGTTCCGCTGTTTTGACTAGACATTCTACGAAATCAAACAAAAAATAGTTCATTTTAATGAAACAGTACGACGGACACGGCCCCGTGCTCAATGAGCACTGCCCCGTGTTCAGCTTTCTACAGTTTTTTAGAACAAGGAATCTTGGAGTTTCAAATTATTTTTTCAACTTATGAAGCATTTTTTTGAGCAGAAATAACTTAAAACAATGTTGTGTAACTTATTTTTTACAAGATTCCTTGAACAAAAACTTAACAAACATCACAATAAAGCTTGGAATCAAGCTTTAATGGAGGTGCTGTTGCAAGAAAGATGAAGAAGAAGGTAATGGATAAAAGAGGAAAGGACAAGATGTTTGTTAGAACCTTCTTTTAGAACATACCTAGGATGGTAGGTGAGAAGATCCTTTCAAATCTCTGTCCCTGGATGGTCCAAATGTGCAGAATTCTTGGCTGCATTTATAGAAAATGACAGCATGCTGGACACGGCCCCGTGTCGACTGGACACGGCCCCGTGTGCAGGCAAGATCCTGACACGTTTTGTCCGTATTCTGATAGAAAGTCAGAAGGGAATCTTTTGGTGGACACAGGGGCGTGTTGACCTGGGCACGCCCCCGTGTCGAAAGGCTGTTTTATGAAGTTTGTCTATTTTTTTAGGGAACTTTTCCGGATCGGGCGGTTACTTACTGGATGGAACAACCCCAAAGTTCCTAAGATACCTTAATTGCTCTAGATTAAGACGAGAACGCAAGAGGTTGTCGGTGAGGGTGATTCCTATGCTATATGTAGGTGGACAAGTCCAACCCTTTCCCGGGCTCTCGTTAAAGAAGGTGTATGCCGAATAGCTCAGGTCTATGTATGCATCGAACGAAGTCGATGGGGAGTCCTTCACAGCACAATCGACACAGGGACGACTATCGCTGAAGTCCTCGCTAGATTTAGAGGTATCGTCGGGAACAACGAATTTGTTTGAATGTGATCCCAACACTTCTTCTTGGTTATCATCTTGAGATAAATTATTGAAATCTATCCTAAGTTCTTTTAACCAATTAAGAATTAGATCTTCTAATTGAAATATTTCATCAAGGAGCATTTCTCCTAGAAAATCCGGTTGAGAGCATTCGAGGGAGAGATAGGGATTATTTTTACTTTCGCCCCTCTTAAGGATACAGGAAAACGATGTGTCTATATAGTGGGGCTTGTAATTTAGAAAATAACATTCTAATTCCTTATGGGAACCACCACATATTTGACACCACGTACCATAAGAGTGCCGAAAGTAAAAAATATCAGTATCACTCATGTTTGTGTCAGAAATTACCAACCGTCGGGATCTTACGGTTCTGTTTTCAGTAACTGAATCTTGGGAACGGGGCGTGTTGAGTGGGCACGGCCCCGTATTCAGCTTACAGTCCGACTTAAAACAGGATTGCCAGTTCCAATGATTGGGCACGGGGCGTGTTCAGCGGGCACGGCCCGTGCTGAGTTCTGCAGAAGCTGAAAAATTAAGAAAAATCCTAAAAAAAATAGAAAAATAAGAAAAAAAAACGATTAGGCCGTTGATTCCTAACTTTCTTAAAATCCTTGTGTCCCCGGCAACAGCGCCAAAAACTTGATGCGTGCTAAGTGTGTTATGGTTTTAATGTTTATTTTAAGCCCTTTTACACTTTTTTTAGCCAAGTTTTAAATTTATAAAACACGATATTTACCAACACTAAACACACATATGGGCTAGTGCACCCATCGTGAGCGTAGTATAGTGTTGGTAAGATACCGAGGTCGTCCAAGGACACAAGAGCTTTTAGTACCGGTTTATCCTCAACGTCTAATCAAATCAAAAAGTTAGAAAAAGGTTTTAAACTAGAAAAATAAAAACTAACTAAAATGCTGAAAATAAAAGTAAAAACAGATAGACAAGATGAATCACTTGGCTCCGACTCGTGTATAGTGTAACCTTTGATTATTTCCGCACTTTTGCACTTTTTAAGATATTATCTTAGTTATTGTAGTAGGCCCCTCTTTTGAAGGTGACGTTACCCTCAACCCAGTAGTTTGAGTCAGCAAGGATACAATCCTAAAGGGTCGGATTATTGAAAGATAATTAACTAAGTTATTAATGCATATTATGGTAGGCCCCTCTTTTGAAGGTGACGTTACCCTCGGCTAAGTAGTCTGAGTCAGCAGGGATACAGTCCTAAGAAGCCGGGTCAAAGAGTTTGGACCCCCGCCATCCAATACCGTTAAGTATTGAAGGAGGTCCTACTAAATTTGACCCAGGTCCTTGCAGGATCTATACACTGAATAAGGCAAGACTCTTACCAAACCGTTCCCTTAACCCTCGACCAGGTAGCCAATATACCTCCATATAGACCGTGGAAATATGAATAGTGAAAATCTTTTATTTTATATAGACAGTAAAATAATGCCAAGACACCATGGACAAACGATAAGGAAAAATCACCTTCAACATAAGAAACTAGTTATTAAAGTTATTAATACATAACCAAGTAAAAAGTGCGAAAAGATTAAAAATAAAAAAGTATTACACTAGACACTTTGTCTTCACCAAGTGATGTAAGAGACTTAGGCAAACATGGCCTTGATTGTCAAGAACTCTTACGATCAATCTTGGATCCCGAGACGACTCACACACTCTATGATGGACAATGGATGATGGTGGTGGATGATGGTGTTATGGTGGTAATGGGTGGTGGGTGAAGTGTGACAGAGGTGGTGTGCCAAGGGATGGTTTGCACTTGAGCCAAGCACTCCTATTTATAGGCTGAACAGAAGCTCGGGCACGGCCCCGTGTCCATCCTTCATCTCTTTCTTCATTAATTGCAGTTTGTCTGCATTAGTTGACCACGCCCCCGTGTCCACTGGGCACACCCCCGTATGCAGAAGCAAATCTGTACTATCGAGATTTCCCAGATTCTGCGAATCATAGAGTTGACCACGGCCCCGTGTCCGCTGAGCACGACCCCGTGGTGGGCGATAGAAGCTTCTACAGCTTTGTCTTTTCTGCTGGCACTTGGGCACGCCCCCGTGTTCACTGAGCACGGGGCGTGTTCAGCCTTCTGTTTTCTTATTTTGCTTGGGAAGATGCTGTCGTGGGGTCGGGCATGTCACGTTTGTTCATTTTCTTGTATTTATGTTAGATTTAGCTGTCTTTTTGCTTCTTTTGTTAATTTGAGCTCATTTAATCCTGAAAATACAAAAGGAAGACAAAAGCACACTTTTTCCAACATTAGTACTAAAAAATGGTTAGTTTTATGCCACAATTGATGTAATTTATATGTTGCATTTTGCACACATCAATTAGCGAAGTTTGATCATTAGTTAACTTAATGTTTACCGTTTCGTCAATTTTAGTGTTAGTGTTTAACTCTTTTAAAAACTTAGCATGAGTGAGACCTAAACAATGATTTTCAAAAGAAGCCGACAAGAGATTAATTTCTTCAAAATTAGACTCTTCTTGAATTTTAATGTTATCGGACTCACCCTTTTCATTGTTTAACTCATATGTCGGTTTTTCACTTATTTGTTCTTCCATTTTTACATTTTCAACTATCTCTTTTTTATTTAGTTCTTCTCTTGCGCGGGACTCCTCTTCCCTTGCGCGAGATTCTAATATGCAACGTTTGATAGTTTTAATTTTTTCTATTATCCTATCGGCTATGTCGGTGATAGAGTAAGGATCGGGATCCTCAAAGCTCGAATCCAGTTGTTCGATCCTTTGTTCCTCATAATACTCATAGGAAGTAGATGGCTCACACCATTGTCCTTCATTGTAAGTATATGATGGATAAGGGTCGTAATTTTGTTCTTCATAATACTCATATGAGGTGGGTTGTTCACGCCATGGTTCATCATAATAAGCATATGAAGGTGGTGGCTCATATTGTGGTTCCTCAAAGTATAAGTATGAAGGCTCATACCTTGGTTCTTCAAAATATGAGTATGAGGGAGGAGGTTCATACCTTGGGTCTTCATAGGATGTGTATGAAGTTGATGGCTCGTACCTGGGCTCCTCATAGTAGGTGTATGAAGTGGATGGTTGAAATAAGTCACAATATTGAACCGAGTGCGGGTCACCACAAATGGTGCAATAATCTTCCCTATAATCATCCTCCTCATAGGTGTAGTTGTAACCTCCTGAGTATTGATCCATGAGAATCACTCAGCAGACCAAAACAAAGTCTCGAGACCAGGAAACAAAAATTAAAACGGAAACAGAGGCTGGACACGGCCCCGTGTTCAGTGAGCACGGCTCGGTGTTCAGATTCTGTATCTGGGCGTTTGAATTAAAGTTACTGGTTTCGTTGAGCACGGGGCGTGTTCAGTGAGCACGGCCCCGTGTTCAGGCTATTGTAAATGCAAAATCTAACTAAAAGCAGAAAATGCGCGCGTGTTAAAAAGGTTTTGAAAAACTGATTAGGCCGTCGATTTTAAGCTTTCTTAAAATCCTTGTGTCCCCGGCAGCGGCGCCAAAAACTTGATGTGCGTGTGGTGTTATAGATTTTTTTTGTATATTTTAAGCCCTTTAACAATTTTTAGCCAAGTTTTAAATTTATAAAACACAATATTTACTAACACTAAACACCCATATGGGCAAGTGCACCCATCGTGAGCGTAGTATAGTGTTGGTAAGATACCGAGGTCGTCCAAGGACACAAGAGCTTTTAGTACCGGTTTATCCTCAACGTCTAATCAAATCAAAAGTTTAGAAAAAGGTTTTTTAAATAAGAAAAATAAAAATAACTAAAATGCTGAAAAATAAAATAAAATAAAAACAGATAGACAAGATGAATCACTTGGATCCGACCCGTATTTAGTGTAACCTTTGATTATTTCCGCACTTTTGCACTTTTTAAGTGATTATCTTAGTTATTGTAGTAGGCCCCTCTTCTGAAGCTGACGTTACCCTCAACCCAGTAGTTTGAGTCAGCAAGGATACAATCCTAAAGGGTTGGATTATTGAAAGATAATTAATTAAGTTATTAATGCATATTATGGTAGGCCCCTCTTCTGAAGGTGACGTTACCCTTGGCTAAGTAGCCTGAGTCAGCAAGGATACAATCCTAAGTAGCCGGGTTAATGTATTAATAGTAGTTTACATATGAGAGGATCAAGGAGTTCGGACCCCCGCCATCCAATACCAGTGGGTATTGAAGGAGGTCCTGCTAAAGTTGACCCAGGTCCTTGCAGGATCTATACACTGAACAAGGCAAGACTCTTACCAAACCGTTCCTTTAACCCCCGACCAGGTAGCCAACATACCTCCATATAGACCGTGGAGATATGAATGGTGAAAATCTTTTATTTTATATAGACAGTAAAATAATGCCAAGACACCACGGACAAACGATAAGGAAGGCTCACCTTCAACATAAGAAACTAGTTATTAAAGTCATTAATACAAAACCAAATAAAAAGTGCGAAAAGATTAAAAATAAAAAGTATTACACTAAACACTTTTCTTCACCAAGTGATGTAAAAGACTTAGGCAAACATGGTCTTTGATTGTCAAGAACTCTTATGATCAATCTTGGATCCCGAGACACTCACACACTCTATGATGGATGATGGATGATGGTGGTGGATGTGGGTTGTGATGGTGGTTGTGGGTGGGTGAAGTGTGAGAGAGGTGGTTTGCTAAGGGATGGTTTGCAAGTGAGCCAAGCACCCCTATTTATAGCCTTCACAGAAGCCCGGACATGGCCCTGTGTCCATTGGCCACGGTCCCGTGTCCACCCATCTTCTCTTTCTTCATTAAATGCAGTTTGTCTACATTAGTTGTCCACGCCCCCGTGTCCGCTGGGCACGACCTTTGTGCAGAAGTGTAACAACTCGTATTAAAAGTCTTATTTATTATATTATTTTATTCAATAGGAAACCCTAATTAAGAAACCCAAGTGATTCTGCACAAGCCTTAAAATTTTCAGAACAATCGGAATTAGAATCAGGGCCCTTAAAACTCAGGGGGGTAAAACCTAGTTGATATTATCTTTACAGATTTACGTGGAAATTGAATTTTAACGAATTGTCGACTCACCTGAGCTAGTTGGACACGTACCTACCCTACCCTAAAAATGTCACCACAGGCGACACGCGGCACGTGACACGGATTCTTCCACGACTAGCGGGAGGTGCAAATTTTGGGTATAAATAGAAGGGCCTGGCACTTGCATTATGTTGTTCGTTCGATGAAGAAATTCGAAATATACACCGAGTTATACTTTGTTTACCACAATTAACACACACGGATCACTAATCGACGCCGCAATCAGGGTATTAACTCGATCGCTGATACGATTCAATGTCCGATTGACCATCGTCACCATTGTGACAGAGCGCCAGATAAAAATAAGATAGAAGCCATTGTAATCGCTCTTATGCTGTAATTGATAACTAAGCATTATTTTATGTAAATAGAATGATTCACTCAGTATTTCCCGCTGACAAAACCTTTTTCAAACATGTTTCAGGTGATCTATTATGATCCAGGAAAAGTGCCGTGAAGCACTACAAGCTTGAGAAAGTGGCTCAGTATAAAATAAAGAAACATGTTTTGTAAAATAAAAGATTTCTCCGTGAAATCTCAAGATTGTAAATTACCGGGTTTTATCCCGAGTTGTGAAATAAAATAATCGGGAAATATTTCAGTTTTAAAAAGATCCTGATGATAAACTTCCGCTGTTAAACTCAATTAAATAAATACCACGGGATTTCTGTTCCGCGGCTCCTGAAACGGGTCAAACCGGGTCGGGGGCCGTGACAGAAAAAGGTGGTATCAGAGCCACTTATCGAGCCACTGATTTAAGCCAATTAAGTATTTAGAAAATACTTAATTTTTATTAATTGCTATTTTGTGATTATGTGTTTTATTATCTGACTAATTTTGTACAGTATGGGCAGATCTTTATATGCTAGCCAATGTAGCAATTAATGCAAATCCTTAAATAATTTGACCCAAGTTTTAGCACCCTTATTTAATATAAGCCAGAAACCTGATTCAGTAAATAAATAAATTTACAAATAAAACTTAGTGTGTTTGTATTTTCAGTTGTTTTTGGTAGTTACCCAATATGAAATACTATTTAAAGGTTTTCTATGAAATTTGATATAATTTTTAACTTAGTATTTGTGTGTACGTTACATAACAGCATGAGTGACTTGTCGGAAGCCCTTCAGAATTTAAATCTCTATCCGGTAAGAATAGAGGTTTCCAGAGATTTCAATAGGTATATACCAGACATAGAAGAACCTATAGAATTCAACGCTTTACCTCTCGAGAAACCCAAGTCTAAGAAAATGGAAATTGAGACAAATTGAGGGGTTACCATCTTAGGAAGAATTAGATTTTATAATGGCAAGCTATAATACTATTAAGCCTATTAATGAAAATGTTTTTATTCATTCTCTTGAAACACAACTACCAAGGAACTTAGAACCAACTATTCCAAACCCTTCAATCCACTCGCAAATAGACGACTGGTTGACAAATGAAATACAGCTCCAAAAACCATCCCTATAAGCTTTTTTCCTCAGTTCAATCCAGAACCTTTACCAAATTCACCAAGGAGTAACGAGAATATGGCTGAACTCCGCCACTTTGGCGAAGAACAAATGGATACTGGGAATAGGATCCAAGAGATTGGGGGACAGATCTCCTGGAAATACGATGAGAGTGAACGCCGTTACTAGAATATCATCTGACAAAGGATAGGGGATTTATGGAACTATGGTGATGTAATAGTAATAGTAAAATCAGTATTTGTAAAATAAATAATACAATGGTTGTATATAAAAGCATGCTATAATCTATAAAACAAATAAAATTTTAGAAAATTTACAAATTTTGTTTGTATATTCGTTTATGTGATTATGTGCAATTAATTGTAACATTGGATTATTTCTTTTATACTAATTATTTATCTACAAATTAGATATCAGATAGAAAACGCTAATAATGAACCAGTTAATGAGATTAATCAATCTGAGAAACAACCGGGGGACCAATATATGACTAGGCAAGATATAGAAAATATCGTTGCTCAAGGGATAGCCAACGCTATTCCAGCAATAGTTACTCAAGGGATAGCCAACGCTATTCCAGCAATTGTTGCTGCTATTAAAAATCCAATCGAACCGCAACAAATCGTTCCTAGCAAACGCATTTCTGAAGATAACTTCAGTAATAGCATAAATGGAGGCGGTAATCATGTTAATCATGATAATGAACCACGGCAAGCTCCTCCTCCTAAGAAAATGAAAGCTGCAATGTCTGGTTGCACTTACAAAGAATTTCTTGCTTGTAAACCCACTGAGTTTGCAGGCAATGAAGGAGCAACTGCGGCACTGCGTTGGTTAGAGAAAACCGAGGCAGTAATTGCCATAAGTAAATGTGCTCAGGATGATCAGGTCATGTACGCGTCAAACCTTTTCAAAGAAGGGGCGCTAGAATGGTGGAATACGGTGTTACAAGCAAAAGGAAGAAGGATGGCGTATGCTATGAACTGGGAAGAATTTAAGAGCTTTGTAGAAAGAAAATTCTGTCCTGAGTATGAAAAGGAACAAATGACAAATAAGTTTCTAACCCACCGGATGGAGGATGTAGATTGTCGAGGGTATACTTCGACATTCTTCGAGTATGCTAGAGTAGTACCAAAACTGGCTTCGCCAGAGCCGGTACTTATTTCTCGTTATATTTGGGGATTGATTTCTGAAATCCGTAATATCGTCAAGGCTGCGAAACCTCGCACGATTGATGATGCGGTAGATTTAGCCAATACTCTGACTGACGAACTAGTACGGATAAGAGAAGAAAATAGAAGGAAGGAAGTAGCCCAAAAGATTACCCAAGGATTCCATCCGGGTAACCATAATAATTTCAAGAAAGGAGGGAGTGGGCAATCTTCCACTAGCTCATTTTGCAATTTTTGCAAAAGGAAGCATTTTGGAAGATGCAAAGGATATTGCATTTTTTGCAAAATTCCGGGGCATCAAGAAGAAGACTGCAGGAAGAAGAAATTTTCAGTCTGCTACAACTGTGGAGAAGCTGGACATCTTAGGCCAGATTGTCCGAAACTGAACAAACCATCCGACAATAAAGCCAAACCTGCAGAAGGAGCAAAAAGGAATGTAAGAGCCTTCCAACTGACTGCTCAGGAAGCAGAGCTCATTCCAGATGTGATAGCCGGTACGTTCTTAGTTCACAACGTTTACACAAAAGTATTATTTGACTCTGGTGCAAACCAAAGTTTTATAAATACTTCATTCTGCCAAACTCTTAACTTACCTTTAACAAGCATTAGGCAAATTTCTACAGTAGAAACGGCAGATGGGAATTCAGATAAAATAAATAAGGTTCTGCAAAATGTAGAAATAGAATTTTTAAGTCATAAATTTTCTGCAACCCTATTATCTATGAAATTAGTTGAATTCGATGTTGTGTTAGGAATGGATTGGTTAGTAAACAACCATGCTCGAATTATCTGTGATAAGAATTCCATAGAAATTTGTGCACCCACTGGAGAAGTAATAATGATTACAAGAGATAAGCCATGTAAACCCATAAAGTTCATATCAGTAATGAAAGTTGCTAATTATGAACGAAAGCAAGGAATAGTATATATGATTTCAGTAATCATTAATACTAAAGATAAAGAACTTAAGGAAATTTCTGTAGTTTCAGAATACCCAGATGTATCCCCAGAAGAGTTACCAAGGTTACCACCATATAGGGAGGTAGAATTTAGGATTCATCTAATTCCAGGAACTATACCGATAGCCAAGGCACCTTATCGGTTAGCACTCACAGAAATATTAACACTAAAAAAAAGCAATTAGATGAATTACTAAGCAAAGGATTTATACAACCTAGCTCATCCCCTTGGGGAGCGCCAGTGTTGTTTGTAAAGAAAAAGGATGGTTCGATGAGAATGTGTATTGATTATATTAAATAAGGTTACAATTAAGAATCGATACCCATTACCTAGAATTGAGGATCTATTCGATCAATTCCAGGGAGATAGATATTTTTCTAAGATCGACTTACGTTTCGGATATCATTAATTGAAAGTACAAGAGGAAGACATACCTAAAACTGCTTTCAGGACTATGTATGGTCATTACAAGTTTACAATCATGCCCTTCGGATTAACGAATGCACCTGCAACATTCATGGACATGATGAATAGAATCTGTAAACCATATTTGGATAAATTTGTAATTGTCTTCATCGACGATATACTTATTTATTCCAAAAGTCAGGAAGAACATTATCAGAACTTGCAAGCACTCTTAACTTTGCTAAGAAAAGAGAAGCTTTACACCAAATTCTCGAAGTGAGAATTTGGGCTGCCAGAAGTGCAATTTTTAGGTCATATGGTAAATCATGAAGGTATTCACGTAGATCCTGATAAGATAACAGCAATTACCAAATGGAAGATTCCACAATCCTCAATGGAAATTAGAAGTTTTATAGGCTCAACTGGATACTATAGACGGTTTATTAAGAATTTTCCAAGATAGCTATAACATTAACTAAAGCTAACCTGTAAAACATTTAAGTTTAAATGAGGACCTAAAAGAAGCCTTTAGGATCTTAAAGCATAAATTAACAAAATCCTAGCCTTACCATAAGGAACAGAAGATTTTAAAGTATATGGTGATGCTTCAACACTAGGATTTGGATGTGTGTTAATGCAACACAAAAAGGTAATTGCGTATGCATCAAAGTAATTGAAAAAGAACGAAGAAACTATACCACTCATGAGATAGAATTAGGAGCCGTAATTTGTGCCCTTAAAATTTGGAGACATTATCTGTATGGAAGTAAGTTTACTATCTATACGAATCATAAGAATTTAAGATATATATATATATATCTGGGCAAAAAGAATTAAACATGAGGCAAAGGAGATAGACGAAAACCGTTGGAATTTCAAGTTGAAGACAAAATGCTATTTAAAGTTTTTCCTTGAAAAAGGAGTTGTTAGATTTAGTAAGAAAGGAAAGCTAAGTCCAAGGTACGTAGGACCATTTCTAGTGATCCAACGTATAGGACCAGTTGCTTATCGTTTACAACTACCAGGAAAGTTAGCAGGAGTACATGATGTATTTCATGTATCCAATCTCAAGAAATATCCATCAGACGAATTTTTGGTATTACCTCTCCAAGATATAGAGGTAAACGAAAAATTAAAATTTGTGGCGAAACCTCTTCAGATAAAAGATAGAAAGATCGAATTTCTCAAAACACAAACGATTAGTGTTAGTTCAAGTAAAGTAGGATTCAAAGATAGGACCCTAATACACTTGGGAACTGGAATCAGAAAAGAAGCGAAAGTATCCTCAATTATTCCAGTAAATCTCGAGGACGAGATTTTTATTAAGGTGGGGAGAATGTAACAACTCGTATTAAAAGTCTTATTTATTATATTATTTTATTCAATAGGAAACCCTAATTAAGAAACCCAAGTGATTCTGCACAAGCCTTAAAATTTTCAGAACAATCGGAATTAGAATCAGGGCCCCTAAAACTCAGGGGGGGTAAAACCTAGTTGATATTATCTTTACAGATTTACGTGGAAATTGAATTTTAACGAATTGTCGACTCACCTGAGCTAGTTGGACACGTACCTACCCTACCCTAAAAATGTCACCACAGGCGACACGCGGCACGTGACACGGATTCTTCCGCGACTAGCGGGAGGTGCAAATTTTGGGTATAAATAGAAGGGCCTGGCATTTGCATTCTGTTGTTCGTTCGACGAAGAAATTCGAAATATACACCGAGTTATGCTCTGTTTACCACAATTAACACACACGGATCACTAATCGACACCGCAATCAGGGTATTAACTCGATCGCTGATACGATTCAATGTCCGATTGATCAAAATATCCAATGGATGTTTAAGTGATGCCCACATTAGGGTTTATGCTTTGTCATTCGTCGTTAATTCGATGGATGTTTAAGTATCGCACTTTGTCATTCGTTGTGAGGGTTTGATCTCGTGAGTTATCGTAAATGCTGTATTAAGTTACTGACCGAATTGTGTGCCTGTTATTAAATTTAGGTTAAAAAGGCTAATCAGGAGGCTAAGCTCTGCTCAAATTAAATCTGCAATGTGAGTCATTCTCTTTTTATCAACTATTTTACAATACCTCAAATTATTTTCAAAAGTTATAATTACAGGGACTAAGTCGTGGATATCTTGAATCACTGGCTAGTGGGGTATTGTGCACATTACTAATTTTCTCCCAGTTAGGTTCATTGACCTACTCGGGATAATCACTGTTAGGTTCATTGACCTACAGGGATAATCATCACTATTTAGGTTCATTGATCTAATAGTGGTATGACCATCGTCACCATTGTGACAGAGCGCCAGATAAAAATAAGATAGAAGCCATTGTAATCGCTCTTATGCTGTAATTGATAACTAAGCATTATTTTATGTAAATAGAATGATTCACTCAGTATTTCCCGCTGACAAAACCTTTTTCAAACATGTTTCAGGTGATCTATTATGATCCAGGAAAAGTGTCGTGAAGCACTACAAGCTTGAGAAAGTGGCTCAGTATAAAATAAAGAAACATGTTTTGTAAAATAAAAGATTTCTCCGTGAAATCTCAAGATTTTAAATTACCGGGTTTTATCCCGAGTTGTGAAATAAAATAATCGGGAAATATTTCAGTTTTAAAAAGATCCTGATGATAAACTTCCGCTGTTAAACTCAATTAAATAAAAACCACGGGATTTCTGTTCCGCGGCTCCTAAAACGGGTCAAACCGGGTCGGGGGCCGTGACAAGAAGCGTATCTGTACTATCAATATTTTCCTAGATTCTGCGAATCTTAGAGTTGACCACGGCCCCGTGTCCGCTAGACACGCCCCCGTGGTGGGTGATAGAAGCTTCTACAACTTTGTCTTTTCTGCAGACACTTGGGCATGCCCCCGTGCTCACTGAGCACAGGGCGTGTTCAGCCATCTGTTCTCTTGTTTTTGCTTTGGAGGATGCTGTCGAGGGATCAGGCATGCCACTTTCATTCCTTTTCTTGTATTTATGTTGGATTTGGCTGCATTTTGTGCTTCTTTTGTTCAATTAAGCTCTTTTAACCCTGAAAATACAAAAGGAAGACAAAAGCACACTTTTTCCAACATTAGTACTAAAAAAGATTAGTTTTATGCCTCATTTGATGTAATTTATATGTTGCATTTTGCACACATCACTCCTGTTGTTGAGCCCACTGCTCCTGGTGATCACAGCAGCACAACCCGTGCTGTGAAACCCACACCAAAAATCACCAAACAGCCCAAAAAGAAGACTACCAAAAAGCCCCTCAAACCCTCCAAAAAGGATATTCTGGAAGATGAGATCCCAGAAGTAAATCCTATGACAACACAAAAGTCACCAATAATCACTGTTGCTACTTCCTCACAGCAGATGGAAGAAAGATCTCAACCTGAGCCTAAAACTCCTCCTGCATCCTCTCAAAAGGATCAGGTTGTATCCACAGGGACACCACATTATGAAGCTCTGGATTCACTTGAATCCATCTTCCACAGCCCTGCTCCCAGGGAAAATTCTCTTTCAACCCCCATCCTCACTGCACAACTTCCACCATCAATTATACCTCTGTTGGATGAACTTGATATGGATCAGACACAAATCAGTTCTTCTCAACCACCTATCCCTAAGAATATACATCAACAAGTGACTGATTCTGGTTCCTCTATCCTTGCTAACCCACCAACAGCTGAGGAGGCTACACTAGAGGAGTTACAAGTAATTCCTGTCAGTATTTCAAGTGGAGCAGCAACTACGTGTGTTGAATCCACTGATTTACATTTAGCCAGTTGTTTCATCACTCAGACTCCCTTGAAGGCAATTTCCTCTTTGGGAACCAAAGTGACCACTAGTGTGTTTCCAATACCCACCGGTGTGTTTACTATGGTAACCTCTGCTGAGTAAAGAAGTCCCCAGTACCAAGAAAAAGGGGCATCAATGGATGATTTTTGGGAAACTTTCCCTAAGTCAACTACTGATACAACCACTGCTAGTGGGAAATCAGATGATCCCATTCATCTGGGTGATGGTTTAAAATACAAAGAATTGATAGAGAGGGTTGATACAATTGAAATATTTGTTGCAGATATAAAAAATATGCTGCAATAGTTGTTACAATCTCAAAAGGCTACATCCACTGCTGCAACATCTGCTCCATCCCCCACTGAGCTATGGCACATGTTTCAACCTATGCTTCACAAACAGAGACAGTATGCTGATCAACAACATGAGATTCAGCTTCAAATGTTCAGAAATGTGATGGAAGCTAGGTACAAAGATACACTGGCTGATATCAAGGCAATCAAGGCCCATTTGCTTCAAACCACTGGCACTTCTCCTCCTACCATCATTTATGTTGAAAACCCTGATGATGCCAAAAAGGGGGAGAAAGGTAACAAAGGAAAAGAAGGTCTATATCTGCCACCAGATCCAATGTCTAAACTTGTGGTAGAAATTCCAAAGCCAGATGGATCAAAGAAGGTTGATGTGACTCTAAATGCTTTTGCTGAAGAAAAAACAAAGTTAAAAGAGAAAATGGAAACAAAGGGAGATAAAAGATTTGAAGAGGAAAAGAAAGTTTTTATGGCTAAGGAGGCACAGGGTATTTCAAACAGAAAAAAGACTACCAGAAAGGTTAGCCAACCCAAAACCACTAAACCACCTCCTAGAATCCCCAAAAGTTCCTCACATCAAACCTCCAAACCAACAGATGTTAAGACACCTGTTGTATCAACAGTTGTTGGTACTTCAGTGGTTTCAACAAATGTTATCCCAACCACTGCCCTTAGACCCCCCATAGTGGGCGTTTTAAAAAAATAATAATAATAACGCCCAAAAACGCCCGGAACCCATTACATAGGGCGTTTTTAGCGTTTTTTTTGAAAAAAAATTGAATCAACGTTTTTTAAACCACGCTTTGAACATTTTGACCGGCTAATCATGAACTAGCAACGGCTAGTTCTTTAACGGCTATTTCTTTTTTTTTAACCTTTTACCTATATATATATATAAACTCATTCAAAATTAACCAAAACTCTCTAAAAAACACTACCATTTTATAAAAAAAAACTTGATGGATTCCCCTAGTTCTTCATCCATGGTAAATTTTTACTACAAAGAGTTTTTTTTGCGGATGGTGATGATTCCACCGATGAGGAGGTCGAGCAAGAGGCGGTTACGAGTGCTTGTCAACTAGCGGTGAGATATGTGAAGCATTGTCGTCGCCCCCAACCAGAAAAAAATAAAAGAGGTTATATTGAACGAGACCGACGCGCGGCACACGATCGTTAAAGATTATTTTGATGAGGCGCCGACATTTTCGAACCAAATGTTTAGGCGTCGTTTCCGAATGAGTAAGCGGTTGTTTCTACGCATAGTCGACGACTTGGAAGCCAACTACGATTATTTTAAACAAAAAGCAGATGCGAGAGGGGCACTTGGATTTACCGGTATCCAAAAGTGTACGTCGGCGTTACGAATCCTTGCTTATGGAAACACAACCAACATCAACGATGAATATCTAAAAATGGGTGAGAAAACAATGCGAGACACCTTGGAGCATTTTTGTCGTGGTACAGTTCCTATACTTTACTGTAATGTTTACAATTTTTTTTTGAAGCTTATGTTTGTGTATGTTTTTTTTATAAAGGTATTATTGATGTGTATGGTGCGCGTTATCTTAGAACGCCCACATGGGACGACCTTCAAAAGATCTGCGAGATACATTCGGCGGAGCATGGTTTTCCTGGTATGATCGGGAGCATAGATTGCATGCATTGGCGTTGGAATAACTGCCTGACCGCATGGCGAGGCCAACACACACGGGGTGACCAAAAAGGACGCATTGTTATTCTTCAGGCGGTTGCTTCACAGGACCTTTGGGTTTGGTCGGCTTACTTTGGCGTGGTCGGGTCATGCAATGATATAAATGTTTTTGAACAATCTCCGTTGTTAGAGGAGTGGATTTCTGGCAAAGCTCCAAAAGCGTCGTTTTACGCAAATGGAAACTACTACCCTCATGGATATTATTTGAGCGACATAATTTATCCTAGGTATTCAATTTTCGTGAAGACGTTTAGTGATCCTATTGATGAAAAAAGAGCATACTTTAAAAAGGTTCAAGAGTCTTCACGAAAAGACATTGAGAGATGCTTTGGGGTTCTTAAAGAACGCTGGCAATATTTCAAAAATCCTTGTCGTGCATGGAGCAAGCAAAAAATGAGAGATGCTATGTACGCTTGTATAATCATGCACAACATGATTTTGGAAGACGAAGGAAAGGCGATATGCCAGAAGCTGTTCAAGAGGAGCATCCAAAGGCGTCAATGGAAGAAAGAGTGAATAATGCGCGAGAGTTGCGTTACGAACCGTACCATTCCAAGTTAATGGTTGATTTGGTACAACCCGCATGGTCGGTTCGGTATGTACCACCTGCGGGTGAGGAAGAAACGGAGGACGAGGAAGACGAAGTTGGCGAGAGTGAAGAAAGCGAAGACGAAAACTAGTGTTTTTTTTAATTTAGTCGGATTTTATTTTTTTTATTTCTAGTATTGTATTTTTTTTAATTTAATGAAGTATTTAAAGTTTTTAATTAAAAAAATATTGTTTAATGATTGGAAGGGGCGTTATTGGGCATTATTCCCACTACGGCACTTTTGCAATAACCCCCAATAATGCCCCATGCTGACTAGACTGCCACGTGTCGTAAAACGCCCCATGGTGGGGGCATTATTGAGCTAAACCACTACACATGGTCTTACCACTTCTTCAACCAACACTCAATCCACTGTCATACCAAAAACATCACCACCATCACAAAAACCACCTGCCAAAAAGCAGAAGACAACAGTTGACACATCAACAGTTGTCATGACAACAGTGGTTGAAACACCAGTTGTTTCAACAGCTGTTAGTCAGTCACCCATCATTTCAAACACCACCAATAAACTTACAAATACACCACTAACCTCTCCAAAGCACAAAAGGAGAAGGGTAACAAACATTGTACTGGAAGATGACACTTCTCCACTTCCAACATCTTCACAACCTCTGACCCTAGCCACTATTCCAAACCCTGTTCCAATCTCCTCGGTTCAAGCCTTTGATCCAAACATTGCCTTAGCCCCTTTGGGAGTACAATATCCACTAGATCTTCCAGCAGTCAGGGAGGAGATCAAATCCTTCTACTCTGAAGATGATCCTGAAAAGAGGAAACTCCCATCTCTTCAAGGATATCCTTTGCCAAGAAACATAGAAGAGTATCTGAAATTAAAGGCCAAACAAGTAGAGGATATATCTCAAAGAGATACAAAGGGAAAGTCTGACAAAGACATTCAGAGGAATTTGCAATACCTGCTCACCAAAGTCAGAACTTTAAAGCAGTTCTCAAAAGACCTTTGCTAGAAATTGTCAGAAAAGGATGATGAAAGTTTGAAACAAGACAACATTTAGTACATCATGGCATACAAGAAATATAGGGCAGAAAAATATCAGTATAAGGAATGGACCTGGTTACAAGGTGGTCAGAGGTAAAAGTGTTAGATACATACAAAAGGTTGGAAGAGTTAAAGAAAAAAGATCCCACTGCTCCCAAAAAGCCTGATTATCCAGAAGCAGTGGTTCTAGTCAAACAGGTCTTGCCAATTAGAAGATCCACTGCTCCACCTGCTGCCATCCTTTATCAAAGAAGGAAACAAAAGCATATGGATGCAGAAACAAAAGAAGACAAGGCTAAAGAAGAATATATCATGAGGATGGTTCTTCAGACAATGTTGGCAGAAAATCAAAACTTAGCACAATCTCAAGACCCTGCCAAGGTTGTCATCACCAGGCCTCCTTCTCCAAACTCATCTAAAATAAAAACTCTCCCAAGAAACCCATTGGATTCAAAAATACTAAAGTAGAAGTCTGATCAAAAGACCCACGTATTGACTCTGCTTAAATCCAATGGTGAGGTAAAGCATATATCAAGGGAAAATGCACTTGGCCTGAGTGTAGAAGATTTACAAGATCTTCTTGAGCTTCCACTGTGCAGGGATGAAGATGATGAGGATTCCATGAACTTTGAATTACAATTCAAAGGGCAAGTTAGGGAATTCTTGATGAGGCAATAAAGATCCAGAATAATGAAGTGTTTTGGCATCATCTGTTCCAGGGAGAGATTGTTGGGATTGAACCCTACAAAGGAACAGTTGATAAAGCCAAATCTAGTTCAGATCAGTGGATTCACAATAAGCAGTTGTTTGTAACAAATCTTTCCCCTTGAAAGTGGCCCTAACATCTGATGACCTCAAAGTACTGCTCTTCACAACTGCTACTGATATAAAAAGACTGTTGAAGATAAAGCACTGATGCTCAATCTACTGATATGCCTCAAGTACTGCTGAAGACATAAAGCACTGCTGGAGCTATAACAGTGGAATGAAGAAGCAGTAGTTTAGTTTATGCCTTGTATTATTTGTAATCAATTGTTTAGTCATCAGTGTTTGTATTGATCAGTGGTTGTAGGTTGTTAGGAGGTTAGATGTCACTTTCATGGTGACGTCAGCCAAAGAAGCTCAGTGGTTGTTCTATAATATAAATAGAACAGTACCGTGTACTGTTCTATTAGCTCTCTTCATCACCAAGTCATTCTATACGAACATTCTAGTGAGCTCAGGCTGAGGGGGAGATTATGTGCATGCATGCATTGTAATTGATTATTGTAATAAATACAATCATTCGATTTCATGTCAAACATGTTTGCTTAAACTTATTCTCTCGTTGATTGTGTGTTGAAAGTTTATTCCATTTAATTCCGCTGCAATATATCTCTGTTTCATCTTCATTCTTCTTAAACAAACACAATCAAAAGAACCTCAGATCCTAACATAATAAAGTATTCGTCGTTTTAGTTACTGTTTGTAATTATTGTTTTTTATAAGATTTATCTCTGAATTCTGTAACACGTCCCATCTTTTAAGTTTGGCGTTTTAGATTCTAATATAATAAATTTTCCCTCTCTTCCGTTTTACTGATTTGTAGTTACTGTTTCTAGTTACATTTTCAAGTTTGGTTTTTATTTATTTTATTTTATTTTTTGGTTTTTTATAATTCTTGTCCAAATTAATTTTATTATGATTTGGTAGTTTTTGGGGCGTTTTATGGCATGTTGGCGTTTTGACAAGCATTTGGCTTTGTGGCGTTTTTATTAGATATGGCGTTGTTATTATATAACAATCAACTGAAAAAGAAAATTAAAAAAAATATATTGATCTTCCAAATCTTCACTGTCAGCAGTCTCTTTCTTCTTTTGAAGCATCTTCACTGGCTGTTTCGACTTTCGTATGATTTTTTTTTTTGAAGTAGTTTTTTTGTCGCCGTGTGGAAGCACAAAGGCTGAAATCAACCTCTTTTTCTATAATATTTGTCCATCTCATGCAGCAAAAAGTTATTGAGTTTACACCCTTTCAGCCAACAATCTTGAATTTTCAAATGAAACCATGTTTGATTTATTAATTTTGGCGTTTTACCGATAAAAAGAACGCCACTAAATAAAAGCATCTTAAACCTCAAAATTTGATCATGCTAAAATGAATGTTTTGTTGTATGAGATGGACAACATTGTTAATCCTCGGTTAAGAAAGAAAACTGGCAATGTTATCCACCCCATACAGTTAAACTTTATTGACTACAAACCTCAATATTGTTGTTGTATGTTTTGTCGTTATAAAATGGAAGGAAGTTGATGATAAAGTCAAAAAGATTTTTCTCAATGAAATGTACAATATCATCACTTAAGGATTTTTGTCCATTACATTGAGTGAAACCTTACAGAGAACCAAACTGAATTTCAAATAAACGTTTTTGGTTTAGAAGATATTTGAAGTTTGGGTTTTTTGGCGTTTCTAAGACGAATGGTTTATATTAAATATGGCGTTTGGGGGTTTTTGTGTATGTTTTTAATTGAAGGTCTGAGATGTTGTATATATAGTATTTTTTGGCGGTTTTTTTAGGCGCGATTTTATTATAATTAAGTTTGGCGTTTTATATCTAATGGCGTTTTTAGTCAGAATGTTTGTGTGCTATATGTTTGGCGTTTTATTTTCATGAGATGGCGTTTTGTGTGGCGAAGTCAACAGACTTTTTTACCCTCAATGAATCGCGCCAGAGTAATAAAAGTGATGTTATTTACGAAAACGTCACCGCGTCATCTAGTCCATAGATTGTTTTGATCGGACGACCCATAAGCGTTCTCACCGTTCTCACACTTTTGAGCGTTTTCTCTAAATCCCGACCCTATATAGATATATATAGAAAGTGCAAAATACATTACGGCTTAACGTACATCACGTACGACAACGTGCGTGATTTTGTTCTATAACATGCGTGATTAATGGTTTCAACATGCGTGATTATTGTTTTCAATATGCGTGATTTTGGATTTTTGAGTTATAACGTGTGCGATTTTAAAATTAACGTGCCGTAATTATCTATTATACGTTATATACGTTAAGCCGTAATGTACGTTAACCTTTCTCTCTCTCTCTCTCTCTCCCTATATATATATATATATATATAGGGCCAGGATCATTTCAGAACCATAAATATTTACATAACTCGCAGAACTCCTAAAAACAATCTTTTTATTTATATATTTTTATGTTTAAGATAATTTTATAATTTATTATGTGTATTTTTACGATTACATACATGTTAAGAGTAATTTTATCATTTTTTATATGTAATTTTATAATTATACATATGTAAACAAGTTTTTTTACATATATGTAATTAGTTATGACATATATATAATTTTGGCAATTAAACATATGTAAACTACTTTTAACATGTATGTAATCAAAGAAATACATATAATAGATGATAAAAAGATCATAAATACAAAAACTTACATATAAAATGATTGTTTATTAAGAGTTCTGAAAGTTCTGTAGTTATTTAGATTTCTGAAATGAACTCAACCCTATATATATATAGGGTAAGGTTCATGCGAGAACCACCCTTATTGGGAGAACCACGAGAACCATTGCGAACACACAACCTAAAATAGCTAAAAAAACCTAACCCCCCCCCCCCCCAAAAAAAAAACCTAAACCGCCCCCCACCCCCCAAAAAAACCTAAACCCCCCCTCCCCCACCCCCAAAGCTAAAATGCTAAAAACTAAACCCCCAAAAAAATCTAAAAAAAAAAATTTTTTTAATTTTTTTTTCTTCGAAAAGTAGCGATTTTTTTATAAAAAATATTTAAAAAAGAAAAATTTTGTGTGATTTTTAACTATTTTTAGGCATTTTTGGTTGTGTTTACATTGGTTCTCGCGGTTCTCGCAATAAGAGGTGGTTCCTAACGGATCTTTGTCCTATATATATATATATAGGGAGGAGTTCATGCGAGAACCACCCTTATTGCGAGAACCGCGAGAACCAATGTGAACACAACCTAAAATACCTAAAAAAACCTAACCCCTCCCCCCCCCCCCCCCCCAAAAAAAAAAACCTAAACAAAATATGATTACAAAAAATAATGAATTTTGTAAATTCAAATGATTGATTCCACAATTAAACAATTTCAAAATTGTTTATATTAGTCTACGTTTTTCGGCTAATAATTTCATATTCAAATTATCTATCGATTGCTTTAAATCGATTAATAATTCTAATATGAATTTTATATTCAATAAATTGAATTCTAAGAATTCGATCGATTGAATTCAATAAATTAAATTTCAAGTTATGAATTTTATATTCAATAAATTGAAATCTAAGTTATCAATCGATTATTTTAAATCGATTAATAATAATGAAAGATTCTTTTCAAAGAAATCTTTAGAATATTATATTCAAAGTACTATTCATCTTTTTCTTTTTAATCGACTAAAAAGAAAAGAAATACTGTGCATCTTTTTCAAAAAGATTCATTTAATGAATTTTATATTCTATAGTCTGTTAATTTGGCCAGTTGGTATCATAGCTTTTGCTAAAATACCGTCTACAAAAAATGATTTTTAATCTACATAAAGGATTTTTAATCTTCAAAAAATTATGAGTCTTAACCATACCACAAAACTCCTAAAGGACTTAATGAACCCTTTAGTTGAATTTGTTATAAATTCTGAAGTACCTCCGCCTAGTCCCCAAAAAACCTAACCCCCCCCCCCCCAAGCTAAAATGCTAAAAACTAAACCCCCAAAAAACCTAAAAAAATCTAAAAAAAATCTTAAAAAATCTATAAAAAAAAATTTTAATATTTTTTTATGCTCAAATCGCTACTTTTAGTGGCAAAAAAAAAAAAATTTTAAAAAATTTTATTTTTTTTTGGCTTCGAAAAGTAGCGATTTTTATATAAAAAATATTTAAAAAAACATTTGTGTGATTTTTAGCTATTTTTAGGCATTTTTTGTTGTGTTTACATTGGTTCTCGCGGTTCTCGCAATAAGAGGTGGTTCTCGCATGATTTTCTCACTATATATATATATATATATATATATATATATATATATATATAGGGAGGGGCTCATGCGAGAACCACCCTTATTGTGAGAACCATGAGAACCAATGTGAACACAACCTAAAATAGCTAAAAAAACCTAAAAAAACCATAAAAAAAACCTAACCCCCACCCCCCCCCCCCCCACCCAAAAACCTAAACCCCCCACCCCCCCCCCCCCCCCCAAAAAAAAACCTAACCCCCCCCCCCCCCCCAAAAAAAACCTAACCCCCCCCCCCCCCCAAGCTAAAAAAAACCTAAAAAAAACCTAACCCCACCCCCCCCCCCCCAAAAAAAAAGCCTAAACCCCCCTCCCCCACCCCCCAAAAACCTAAACCCCCCCCCCCCACCCCCCCAAGCTAAAATGCTAAAAACTAAACCCCCAAAAAACCTAAAAAAATCTAAAAAAATCAAAAAAAAAATCCAAATTTTTTTTTTTGATTTTTTTAATGTTTTTAAGTTAAAATCGCTACTTTTCGAAGCAAAAAAAAAAAAAAAAAAATTTTAAAAAAAAAAATAAAATTTTTTTTTTTTTTTTTTTTTGTTCGAAAAGTAGCGATTTTAACCTAAAAAATATTAAAAAAATCAAAAAAAAAAATTTGTGTGATTTTTAGCTTTTTTTAGGCATTTTTGGTGTGTTCACATTGGTTCTCGCGGTTCTCGCAATAAGAGGTGGTTCTCGCATGATCTTCTCCCTATATATATATATATAGATATATATATATATATATATATATAAAGGTTAAACATACTCTCCGATTTAGACGAGATGTTCCAAGTTTAAAACCAAACCGTTTGAATCTCAATCTGATACGATCTAATTGGATTTGTGATAAATAAACCCGTTGAGTGAGTCAAACTAAAAAGAAAATAGCAAGATGCAGACTTTAAGATAATCTCTAATTTTTTATTAATAAAGAAAATGGAGATAGGGATTCGTTTAAAGAGGCCTAACAATTGTAATTTGTAACTATCTAACCCACTAAATCTACTCAACTAAAAACTAATAATGCAAAGACAGCGAGTGGCCCACTAGCAGGATGTGGCACATAACACAATCATGTTCTTAAAAAGAGTAAAACTTCCAAATGGTCTCTAACTTTAGTTAATTTTTGTCATCTTAGTCTAAAAGTAAAACATTTTGTATCTAGATCTCTAAAATTTTATTTTTGTTGCAATTTTCATATAATTAGCAAATTAGGTTAGAATATTATGTTAACTTCTCTTTTTTTTTTTCTCATTTAATTAAAATATATTATGGCATAAAAATAACGATTATACCCTTTATCTAAACGAGAGAAACCGCCAATATACCTAAACTTAGGGAACATTTTGAAATTTTACTCTCCTTAAAATTGCTTATTTAAAGACGTTGGTTCATCCATTCATTCATCATCCACAATTTCACATAACAGAACACACACACACATCTTTCTCTCCGATTTCAATGGAGAAACCATCACATGTCGCCATTATACCCAGCCCAGGGATGGGCCACCTCATCCCATTGATTGAATTTTCCAAAAAACTCTTAGCCCAACACAATCTCTCTGCAACTTTCATCATCCCAAACGAAGGCCCATTATCCAATTCACAGCATGAGTTTCTTGACTCACTCCCAGATGCCATAAACTACACCCTCCTCCCTCCTGTAAACTTCGATGATTTACCTCAAGATACCAAGATTGAGACCCGATTATGTCTCCTGGCGACCCGATCTGCTACTGCTCTTCATGCAACCATAAGTTCCATGATGGCAGACAAAAAGATTGTTGCTTTGTTTGTTGATTTGTTTACAGCAGATGCTTTCGATGTTGCGGACAAATTTGGTGTCCCGCGTTATCTTTTCTTTTCAGCATCCGCCATGTGTTTGTCTCTGGGTTTATATCTTCCAAAGCTTGATCAAATGGTGTCATGCGAGTATAGGGACGTACCCGACCCGATTCAGATACCGGGTTGTATACCGGTTCATGGTAGGGACTTGCTTGGCCCGCTTCAGGACCGGAATAATGAAGCATACAAAAGGGTTTTGCACATTACAAAGAGGTATGTGATGGCTGATGGCATAGTGGTAAATAGCTTCAAGGGGTTGGAGGCTGGAGCAATTGAAGTTTTGCAAAAGGAGCAACCGGGTATGCCTCCGGTTTACCCGGTTGGACCGTTGATACAGTCTGGGTCGGTTGAGTCCAGTAAGGGTGTAAACGAGTCGAGTTGTTTAAAGTGGTTAGATGGTCAACCATGTGGGTCTGTCTTGTACGTATGTTTTGGGAGTGCTGGGACCCTTTCTTCTGAGCAAGTCACTGAGTTAGCCATGGGTTTGGAGTTGAGTGAGCAAAGATTCATATGGGTGGTTCGACCCCCACATGGTAAAGGAGCAGATGGTACATACTTAAATAGCCAAGGACATGATGGCACTTTTGACTTTTTACCAAAAACGTTTTTAGAAAGAACCAAAAACCGTGGGCTAGTAGTGCCCAACTGGGCACCGCAAGCCCGAATATTGAGCCATAGCTCAACAGGAGGGTTTTTAACTCACTGTGGTTGGAATTCGATTCTCGAAACTATAGTTCATGGGGTGCCGGTGATTGTTTGGCCACTTTATGCTGACCAAAAGATGAATGCTATAATGCTGACCGAGGGACTGCAAGTTGGTATGAGGGCTAAATTGAATGAAAATGGCATTGTGGATCGTTTAGAGATTGCTCGGGTTGTTAATGGTTTATTGCAAGGTGACGAAGGGAAGGCTATTCGAATTCGGACTCATAAGCTTAAAGAAGCGGCTCTAAGTGTGCTTAGCAAAGACGGGTGTTCGACAAAAACACTAGTTCAACTAGCATCCAAGTTGAAAAACAAAATTTAGTTCATATACCGATTTATCGTCTAATTTTCCTTTTATTTTATATAAATTTAGTTTCTTTAATTTTATATAAATTTAGTTTCTTGTGTTGATATGAAGCTTTCTCTTTGTAAGAATACTTATTACACAATAACAAATTTAGTTTCTGTTCATGTTGAGAACTCAAGAAAATATTAAATATGTTTTGTTTGAGCCCCTCTCATTGTATCGTAGACTCTTGTATGAAAGTTATTTGTAGATGGCTAAGAATTATTTTCTTAATAATAAAACCCTATTTAATATATTATTCTATTATCAAAACCAGTAAGTAGTTTGTGTGATCTGAGTTAAATGTATAGTGATGATGGTAAACAATGATCCGAGCCCACAACATATTAATGAGAAAAAAAAAGCCCGGATAGTCCCTGTGGTTTACTCAGTTTTCACCTATAATCCCTACATTTTTAAAATACAACTATAGTCCTCAACTTTCGCAAATTTGTCCTCGGATAGTCCCTGAAGCGGATAGAGGTTAGTTTTATCAGTTAAGTGTGTATGTGAAATGACCTAAATACCCTTATAGTATAAATGTAATAAGAGAAAAGAATATAATTAATATTTAAATTTTATATAGGACCCACCACCCACTTCACCCACTTCATCTTCCCCACTCTAAACCAACCACCACCATCTCCACCTTTCACCACCTTTCACCACCACTACCACCACCACCACCACCACCATCTACCCACCCCCACTTCACCGTAACCACCACTGCCACAACCACCCCCCACCACAACTATCGTCGCCGCCATCATCACCACTGCCACAACCACACTCACCATCCGCCTCTCACCCACCATACTCCGTCTTGCCTTCTCCTCCACTCCCACACACCCGAACAATGGGCTTGTATAGGGTATTTAGGTCATTTCACATCCACTTAACTGAGAAAACTAACTCTCATCCACGCCAGGGACTATTCGAGAGCGAATGTGTAAAAGTTGGGGCTATAGCTGTAATTTTAGAAATGTAGGGACTATATGTGAAAATAGAGTAAACCACAGGGACTATCCGGGAATTTTTCTCTATTAATGACTTTTGAAAGTATAGCACATGGTAACACATACATTAAATATATCATGTGGTATAGTGAGGTACCCGTGCGATGCGGCGGGAACACAATTAAAGGTTGTTAACGCCCAGGTCCCTCTTCATCAGCTCATACTAGTTCCAAACCCTACTGTTTCTATCTGGCTCAAACCAATTCCTCTTCATATGGGTTCCAAACCGGTTTCGGTTCATGAACAAGTTTGATCAATGTGCACCTCTGGCACGTATAATATGCTGGAGGCAAAAAACATTTGGTTGAAAGCAAAAAGTTGCATATAACTTGCATATACTCGATAACAACATGCATGAGAGAGTCATCCTATTAAAACCAATCCATTTAATTTAATTATGACTTCAAACCAACATTTTCATAAAGGATCAGAACCAACCGTTTAATCATATGTCTTACCAATCTACTGGTCGAACGTATTTATAAACCAAATGACTTCGCATAAATAATTAGTAATTAAAATTATAAAAAAATACTAGTACTACAATGTAATTTAGACATGCAATAGTTTTTTTATAATATATACAAATGTTGAGGGTTTTACCCTTTTTTAAATAAATAAAAATATGACTCTTATAATAAGTTTTATCATATATAGGAATCTTATAGTAATATATAAACAATCAACGATAAATATACAAAACTAATAAAAGTTAATAGCTCATTTAAATGACTGAGACCTTTTAACCCCTAACTAAAAGTTCACGTACAACTAGTGGTTTACTTATTTATAGATAGATAATGAACAATCTGAAATAACAGAAGTCACACATGGAGATTTTGAGTTAACAAATACAAAAACTTGTTTTTTCCATAATTACATCATGTCAACTGTCAAGCACTGCTGGTTGTGGAAGAGGTGCTCCACCACAATAACCTTTAAGAAACAAAAAAGTAAAAGATGACATGACAAGAATCAAAAAATAAAGATTTGGAAGGTAAAGAGTGCCATGTGTGTGTCTTTAGTTACCTAACTTCAAGAATTAAGGGAGTTCTAAAGGAACAAAAGGAAACCCTTGAAGATCAAACAAAAGTAGATGTAATGGTGAAAGATATTGAAAAACAGTCCATTGAGACCTTTGATGAATAAAATGAAGCTTATAAAAAAACTAAGAGAAAATTACCAAATTAGTCAAGAAAATCGTTGACTTACGAAAATGGCCATTTGATGCGTCCTTGGAGTAGGGCATCACATATTTCGAGAGATGTTATGCGTCTGCAGGTCTTAACGATGCGTCAAGGAATAATCAAGCGACGCGTGTCTCAATGATTGGGTTGGAAAAGTTCGGCTGCTTCCAAGACGTCTACGAGACGCATCCACTTTAGCTTGCGTCTAGCTTAGTGTGATGCGTCTGGCTGGGTACAAGTTTTTATGCGTCGATCAGAGACGCTTCCAAGGCGTCTACAAGACGCTTCCCTTGTCAGCTTTTGGATGCCCCTCTGCACAGCTGCTTCGTATGCATCTACAGACGCTTCCTTTGTCAGCTTTTGGATGCCTCTGCATAGCTGCTTCGTATGCGTCTACAGACGCTTCCCTTGTCAGCTTTCGGATGCGTCATAACACGTTTTCTTATGCGTCTACAGACGCCTCTACTTATGTGGCTGAGACGCAACACGTGTCAAACGGAAGACCTGTTCAGACGCATGTAATGCGTCGGTAATCAGAAAAGTACACCTTTGACTGTTTAGTACTGACAGACGCATTGGAGTAGTCTCGATACGCTTTAGACAAAAAAATTAGTTTTTGTTTTTATTTATTTGATGTTTTACACGTTTCTATTTTTAGATTCTAGGTACCAGTACCATTACTCCAAACATTTTACAAAATTTGATCTCCAAATTTTTACAAAAAATATCTATCTTCATATTTTTTTTCTCTATTGATATAGCAGTCAGATTTGTCGTTTACTGTGGTGGCAAGTGGGAAGTCGTTGATGGGAGGCTTGAGTATGTGGTCCAACCAGATTCTGTTAGACGTGGTTTTGAAACTTCTACTACAATTTCTTATAACACATTTTTAAAAAATCTTAGTGAGTCAACAGGTCTTCAAAACATCACACGCGTATCTTACAAAATGTCAAGTTTTAGCGATCCCATTGATATAATTGATGATTCCGATCTTACTTTTTTTTTCAATATTGTGGAAAGAAACCCTCATGAGTTATTTAAATTATATGTGGTGCAAGAACTTGGTGTTGGTTCATCTGCGGGTTCTTCCAATTATTTTAAATGTCCCGATCTTAACGTAAATGTTTTTCCTGAAGATGAATGTAACGCAACATATAAATCTGGAGTTACTGATAATGTTAATTGTCCTCTTGAAAATAAAAGCCAGTTTTACATAGGTTATATTTTCCGTAACCAGCAGGAAATGAACATAGAATTAGGAAAAATGTGTATTTCCAAAAGTTTTTCGTATAAAGTTGACAGATCATCCAAAACTCGTTACGAAGTATCTTGTATTGATGAGAATTGCCAGTGGAATTTCAAGGCAGCGAGTCGGGAATCTTGTGATGTTTTTTACGTTAAACATTTTAACAACAAACATACATGTTCTAAGACGCAAACATATCCACATATGCGACAAGCAAACCCAATGGTGGTGGGTAGCTTATTAAAAGAACAATTCAAAGATTGTGGACGGATATACCGTTCGACATAAATTGTAAAGGATTTTAGGATTAAAGAAAAAGTCAATTTATCATACATGCAAGCATGGCGTGGGAAATGTAACGCATTAGAACTTTTGCAAGGTAGTTCGTCAAGTTCTTTTGCCGAACTCCCCGTCTATTGTTATAACTTGGAGAAGGCTAATCCAGGAACAGTGACACACATACGCACTGATTCTGAAAGTCGTTTTGAAATGTTATTTGTCGCCATAGGTGCGGTGGTAAGTCAAAGTCTATATTAAATGTTACATTAAAATATAAATAAATAAATCAATAAATATTTTTTTCCACAAAAATCTAACAATATCGTATTGCTTTCAGATTCGAGGCTTTCTCAGAAATTTAAGACCGCTTATTATCATAGACGTGGCCCACTTGAAGGGTGAATTTAAAGGAACAATGTTTTTGGCTGTTGGCATGGACGGAAACAATCAGATTTTGCCTAATGGTTATGGCATTGGTAAATATGAAGACGGTGATTCGTGGACGTGGTTCCTTTCAAAATTGAAAGAATGCATCGGTGAGAATCCAGATTTGGAAATCATTTCTGACCGGGCAGCTTCTATACAATTAGCCGTACGGGTTGTGTTTCCAAGAAGCTTTCACGGGTTATGTTGTCGTCATTTGATGGTCAACCTTCGTTTACCGTAAAAAAAAGGAATATGAGAGTCTTTGGTGGAAGGCTTGCAAATCTTACAGGATATCCGATTTTCAAGAATCATTCGACGCGCTATGTGCCGCTGTTCCAAGATTACGGAACATTCTTATAGAAATTGGGTTTGACAAATGGTCAAGAGCACATTGTCCAGCCAGAAGATATCATTACATGACATCTAACAGCGCTGAATCTATGAATGCTTTATCAAAACATGCCCGAAAAATTCCAATAACCCAACTCATAGAATTTTTTCGACAGTCTGTCCAAAAATGGTTCTATGATCGCCGGAACGAGGGAATTCAAGGCGAACACTTGCTTACAACGTGGGCTCAAAAAAAATTCAAGGCAAAGTTGATGGTTCTCGTTCGTGGGTGATTGCTGGAATTGCTCAGAACAGTTTTGACGTTGATAACGGTGGAAAGAGAGGTTTAGTTGACTTCTCTAATGGAACATGCAGTTGTCGGGTTTGGCAAGTATCTGGGTTACCTTGCGGGCACGTTATTGCACTATCTAGATTTTTAGGTGAACCAGATTGTGCTCATTATGCGATGTCATGTTACACTAATGAAGTTTATAAATCCACGTATGAGGAGCATATAAATCCAGTCCCTGATAAATTAGAGTGGGAAGTACCCGATGGACTGGTGAATCTGCAACCACCGCTTATTACGAAACGACAAGCCGGACGTCCTAAAGAAAACAAACGAATCCTATCGCTAGGAGAGGACCCCACTCCCATATACTGCGGTAAATGCAAAACGTATGGGCATTCTCGTGCGAGCTGTTTAGCACCGCCCAAAACAAAGACTTCTTCTCGCCACGTCTCTAAGCCACAACCCACACCCGTCCAAGTTGAAGCCGGAGAATTTCAGGATTATGTACTTCAAAATACATCCCCGGTGTACTCCAACGCATCAGCCTCACTTAGTCCAGCATTTTCCCAATATTGTATACGACCGAGGAACCATAAGAAGAGACTCTCGAATTCTACTGTTTGGTGTATCCTTCTGTGAACGCAGAATCGTTCCCCGCAATTAAGTGCATGCATCACATTTATTGGTAAAATAAACGGTAATATTTAGTGAGTGCATATCTATCTTTAAGATTATCCAGCCTTCTTTGTCTTGCGATACTGGTATGTAAACCTAAAAAGGAGATACGGTAAATATTTAGTGAGTGCATATCTATGTTGCTCATTCTTACAATGTAAATTTTTTTTTACCGTATCCACTTCCCAAAAGGCAGGGTATAGTTCTACATCGCCAGTAGCGTATCCGTAAGCATCTTGATCCTGTTCCGCCAGAAGGTTTATAAAATTTGGGGGTAGAATGGTCCAACGAACAGTATCTTATGAAGATGTCCCTCGACGATTTTCTGTTTCTCTATCTTGTATTAGCTTGTTACACCATGCACGGACATGCTATAAATTTTTTTAAATGATCATATTTAGAAATTATAAATAATATAAATAATAAAACTTTGTAGAATAATCAAATTACCGTTTCTTGCATAAATCCATCTCCACAATACCTTAGTACTCCACCCCACCACTCTCTGTCTAACGGCGTTTGCCCCATATAAGTTGGATAGCAAAATTGGCTATCACCGTCATAGTAGAAGTCAAGAACATTTTGTGACCAATAAACAGATTGGTCATTCAGATTAAGCCAAACAGTGTTCTCTACACAATCTGGAATGCTTGATTGACACCTTCCTTTTGACGACATTATTGTGCAAATTTGTTGTGGTATGAAGAAATTCCCACCAATGGTCCATATTTATAGACCAATAATAAGATCCACCTACCTCCTCTTTTTTATAACAAATACTATTATTATATTTTTTTAACATGTTTCTTAAAAATAGGTAAAGGAAATATTAATAAAATAATTTAATAACTTTTTATAAAGTCTTAGAATCTGTTTTTTTTTATTTAACGGTATTTTTTTTAACTTATACAAAATTAGCATTTAATTAATGTGAATTTCAAAAGATGGAATGGGAAATGAGTTCTTTTATTAAACTTTAAGTTACAATTAAGATTATTTAATTGTTTCATACTAAATTTGCATTTAATTACTTCTACTCCATGCTTATATATATAGCCAACTATATCTCCCATTTTTTCATCATTCCACTTTATTATCTCTACACAAAATCTTTGAGAACACTTCAAAATGGCCGATGATTCATGGACCGAGGTTGAAGACATTGCCGTTGCAATGTCCTACGTTGAAACGAGACACCTATGCCGGCATGCTACTATGGATGCCACCTTTTGGACCAGCGTGTTCCACTTGTTTTGTAGACATGTTGGTGAAACGAACCGAGATGTGAACGAGGTGGAGACCCGTTCGGCCTACCTAAGGTGCAAGTGTTCCATGTTCAATGGAAGGGTAAAGGCAGCGTCCAAGGCCGAGAAGAAGCTAACTGAACAAGAAGTGATCGAGGAAGCACTGCTAGACTACCTCTTGAAGTATGAGGAAGACTTCGATCGGGTCTCTGTTTGGGAGATTATGAAGATTTACTTGTAAATCTTCATATAGTTCGTCAATTATGTCTAAGTTTAGCCGTTTGTTAACCGATTTTGGTTTTATGTATTAGTTTGGTTAACAAGTTTTTTTTTTTAATATTTAAGATATGTATGAAATGCACCCTTTTGGTTATATTAATATCTACTGCGTTATTTACATAATTATGTTAATTTTTAAGCATTAGAATAGTGCATTAAAATGGCCCGAAAAACCTGTTGATGCACCCCCTTCTCATTAAAATGGGCCGGCCCAATGGCGTTTTTAAAATGGGTACGTGTGCCTACTAATGGGCCAGACGCCCAACAACTTGTTGATATTCAAAATGAGCTCTGTGGACAAAAGGTAATTGCTGCACTAATGGAATGATTCAGGGCCATTCCCAATAACTCACGAAAAAACAGATATATTTTGTTGACTTTAGAATTGGTTTTTCGTGAAACAGATATATTTTGTTGACTCAAAATGAGCCCTTTGTCCACTAGAAGAATTAAATGTTTTTCGTGAAAGTGATTTCAAAACAAGACAAAATGAATTTTCTTTGAATTCACAAGATATTTTGTTGACTTTAGAATTGGTTTTTCGCCAAAAACACAGTGTCTCAATAGTTAAAGCATAACCAGATTGGGCCGACCCAATGTCATTTTTTAAGATGGAACAACTTTAATTCAGTGGAAATACTATGAAAACGTGTACCGGAATTGGACCATTGAGTTGGGCCCCAAATCTGAATCAAAATTGGGGCGAATCAGAATTGGGCCGACCCAATGCAAATGTTCAATGTCATAATACCTTGTATACGGATCTACAACTTTTTCATCAACTTGTTCATCCACATCCTTTTCAAATGACTGGAAACTACTGACGAGATCAAAGTTTTCCGGTAACAGACTATCGTAGAACATGATAGCCAACCTTTGTCTCATTTGGTAAGCTGCCTTAGCGGTGTTTTCTTCTCGATATACGGGTTGCTTGTTGATCAACATTTCCATGAAAATGCAAACCCATACACCACAATCTCCTAAACTCCCTGATTGTTGAGGTACTTGCTTGGGGTAAACGACTTTGAACGGCAATGACATCTTTAATGGCTCATCGGCTGAATAGTATTCATTGATGCATAGCCACGTGTCGAAGGCAAAATTGATGTGGTAAATGACTTCCTTTCTGTCTTTCACCATGGTTTCACTTTCCAATAAACTACACACGTAGGCATATATAAATTGTAAGAAAGTGATTCTATAGACTACAGTGGCATATATACGATACGACGAACCTGTCGTAAATTGTAAGAGTCCGATTGCGAAGGCGGAACACCGCCAAAAGCCAATGCACATTTTTAATATTAAACGGAACATAAACCTATCCGTGCATAAAAAAGTTGCTAGTAATTTTTAAATGAAATATATATAAACATTTTGGCATTCAAACATAACTTACCTCGTCAACTTCGGAAATTGGAGGAATAGGAATCAAGGACCCATTGAAATAGCCCTCCATCCTCCGGTGTGCATCACACTCAATTATGGTCAACTGCAAATATGGAGGTAGAATGCTCCAACGATCGCTTTGGTTCCTCTGCTCGTACATCTTAATCATCCAACCGTATAAATGTTGTTTTGAAAAAAAATTAAAATAACAGTTTTGAAAATATAAATAATTTGGAAGCATGAATATTGATAATTTTCTTACATCATCACTTAACCAACCGGACTCGTCGTCACCTAGCAACGACGACCAAAATTGTGGACCAACTTCACCAGCCATCGTTTTTCCAAGCTTCCGCGTCCTTTAATCCATCTTGCTTACCAGTGAACGTTCGATGATATACCAATCTCGGATCTTTTGTATCTGTTTATCCATACACGTACTATATTCTTTGTTCTTGTTTCTCTTTGACACATTCTTGAACAAAACAAAAGGTGATAGCATAGACGGACCCGGCTTTACTTACCTCTCTGATCGCCGTAATGCTGATGTCGGGGCATCATCGACTAACTGTTTGTTATTATTACATACAAGATCGTCACACGGTTGCAAGTTGTCTGTTGCCACATGATAATCACCAACATCATTGAAGTTGACAAACGAGTCAACTTCCGGCTACATACATAAGTTTAAGTGATAACGAACATTAGTAGATGTTATTTTTGACGTAATTGAATTGCCTAAATCCTCGCAATACAACATTACCTTTCCGACTGAATGAATGCTACCATGATCAAGACTTAGACTCATTAGCTGCATAACAAATAGACATATTAAATTAAAGCATCACTATTACATAAAACACATTTATTTAATTTCACCCTCACCTTTGCCTCAATTAGAAGAGTTAGCTTCTCATTGTTCTCGTCCAATATTGATTTAAATTTTTCCACAAGAGACGATTCTAATTCATCCATATTTGAAACATTTCCTCCATCATGAAGTGCAGACCTTCTTTTTCTTGCTTGTTTGGTGCCCATGGGGGACAACGCTGCATAACCTTCAAACCCGTCAGCAACCCCATCATTTGGTTTAAAACCACTGGTGTGCATCGTATCATCATTGGGCTGCATGTTATGGGGTACCTCGCTTGCTATACGAATACTTTCTAAAAATTGCAAACTAGATATGTATCACTCAGTCTGCATCTCCTGACTAGTGGGCAATATGGTTTGAATCTGACGGTAATGTTCATTCTAAGAATTGAATAATGAAAAGTTTTATCAATCAATATATTCTAATCTTACTATAAAACTGAGAATAAAATAACAAACAGCAGCAATTACCTTTTGTGCCGATTCAAAAATGCGTTCAACGGTAGCAGTTGTAACCCTTTTTCCAGGCCCCCAACCCAAAAATCTTGGAATTGCTTCGCCTTTAAAAAATGAAACCATCTCCTTAAATTCTGGAAAGACTTCATAAATCCACATCTACACATATACATAAATTTATTTTAAGTAAGGGGTTGCAATGTATGGCATCAGATTAAATCAAAATTTGTACCTTGAACGGCCAAACGCAACCAGGCAACGAGAACCCGGCGGTACCCTGTTGGTGTCGACGACTCAAATCATATACATGCACATACGTGCTCTGCCAAAGTTAGCTACCCCACAGAAAGTTGTTCCATGCTTCTAAATCATCAACCAAATTCACAACCATTTTGTCAATGGATTCGAACCGTTAGGTACCTTTAAAACCTAACTCTAGTAACATCAACAGACAGATACGAAGACAATCGTCTTCACTGAGTTGTGACCAGTCCGAATCAAATGCATCTTCTACATGACGTAACTTTACATCGCGTGTCCTCGGGAAAATTATTTATCTGAACGAACTAGGTGATCCATTAGATATCGTATTTGTAAACGGTCCAAATCTAAACCCGGTGATAAAACAAAACTGGATGGGAGTAAAATGAATAAAATCATTCCCAAACACATAACTTATTCCATTGCTAGGATTATCAGTGGGAACCTGATGTCGTGCAACACAAAGCAAAAGTGGGCTTTCACAAATGATAGACTCAAGATCCAAATAGTGACCAAAGACCGTCTGCCTTAGCCTATGTTCTAAATTACCTGTCATTTTCTTTTTGATTTTATCTAGAACCGTCCAAGCTGCTCTAACTCTAATTCTAGGAGCCTTAGCCTACATCAATGGGATAATGAATGGTAAACACTACAACAAAAACTAAAAAACCAATAACAATACCATAAAGAATTAAGATTAAAGAAATACCAGTTTAGTGGTAGCCGGAAGAGTGTTGTCCAGCATTGCAGCCGTATCTTCTACCGTGAATTCAATGTTAAAGTTTGGGATTGAGTTATCCTCCCAATAATTCTGATTCATTGTGCGTGTTTCCGTTACAAAAACGGGTCGGATCGAGTCGGAGAGTAACTGAATCCTTAACAAAATTAAATCGGGTCGGATCGGATCGTGTGGTTTAGTGAGGAAAGATGGGTCGGAGCTCCGGCAAAGGTGGTCCCTGTTACCCGCTTCGGAAGCGTCGAAAGGAACAGTGCAACCACCACATGTGGTGGTCCCTGCAATGGGAGACGTCTAACCCCGGAAGCGTCTATGGACCCCTCGTTTAATGTGTAGCTGCATCGGATGCCTCTCCAATAACTTTAATGTCCATTAATAATTTAAGAGTCAAGGCCCGTTTTCCTAGGCGTCATAGACGCATGGGATGCGTCGGAAACGTCCCATCTCTTTAAATTCATTTTTTAATTTTTAATGTAATCTTTTTTTTTATATAAGTAACTTTTAATTTTGTGTATGTTAAATCATATTTCATGATATAAAATTGAAAATTGTGTTTCAATAGTATATAGATCATGTGGTTTTGCATCTTCTTCAACATAAACAAATTTATTTCTCATTTATTTTTAAATCACATTTTTCTAGGATTCGTAGACGCATGGGATGCGTCAGGAACGTCCCATCTCATTTAACTTGGTTTTTTTAATGTAATTTTTTTATATAAGTAACTTTTTTTACAAGTGCAAAAACACATAAAAAATCGGTGGTTCCCTAAATTGAATAAAAAAGCTTGTCTGAACGGCGGGGAAAAGACTTAGCGGGTGAAGAATACTGCTCTCAACCGGCTAAAAACTCCTTAAGTTGGATCCTTAATTGATGGAGGAAGCCGGTGAATGCAACAGAAAGCGGAACATCATCCAACCCCCCAAAAATGGGAGAAGAAGACTGTCTACATAATAGACATAGCCTACATCAGCACAACCGCGGTAGATGGGCGATACCAGACGATGAAACAGAAAATTGGTCGAAAGATGTGCTCGAATTCTACAACAGAGGCGACGCACCGTTCTGTTATTCAGCTGTTTTTAATAGATCAGTACAGCTTGACAAAAACTTTTGGGGAACTTTATTGGGATTTCGTTTCAACGGCTATCTCAACGACACAGTAAATGATATCAACAATTTTGCGTAAACTATAATTTGTTAAAATATGTTACTAACACTACAATTTTTACAGCATATCGAAGCGTGGGTTGGAAGACTGATGAATTGGAGAAGTAGAAAGCTTCAAAAAAGACCCCTTGTTAAATCTACGTTGGACAATACTACCACCAAAGTTTTATGAGTGTTTATTGGAATCGGTTCCGAAAAACGCGGCTACTTACTATAACGGTAAATTAAGCCCGTTTCCTTCCTTTTTTGACATTGATTATGTTTTTTTCCCTATCCCGCTCGAAAATAAGGAGTGGCTAATGCTACGTCTTGAGCTGGCAACCCAACAGCTGGTAATGTTCCCGGGTCAAGACATCTGTGCAGGCGAAAAATACAGACAGGTTGTCATCCCTAGGCTGGCAAAAATATGCGTATACTTAGGAGCAGTATTAGTTAATTTGCGCTATTGGAAAAAGACTGGAAAACCAGAAAAAACCATTTCATTCGAAATGAAAGATGACTATGACGTGTCAAACTGCTCCTTGACTGGAAACGAAGCTGTGTATCTATGTATGCTGATGGAGCATCTCGTTACAGATAAACCCATAAATCTCACCGGTGACATCAATCAAAAAATGAAGTCATATAGAAGGTTCATGGCAGATAATTTGTATTTCTGGCGTTGTTTACCACGTCCTAACGTAGTTTAATATGGAATTTTTAATTTACTTTCATGATCGTTTTACTTTGTGTTCTTTATGTAATAATTCCTTTATAATTACTAAATTTTATATAAAATTTGTTTTTCGTTTCTCTTTTATAACAAATCACCTAAAATATGAATTTCTTTAATTACATATTAACATTTTACTATTAAAAAATTAGAAAATAGAGGCATCTTTTTTTTAACATTCAGATTCATATATTTATGTGTATTGATAACAAATTACTGAATTATATTGATAACTATTTTTGATAACATATTAACATACATTTTACCATTAAATATGTAGTACCACCCATTACAAAATTTAATTTAGACATAATATTAATAACTATTTCTCTAATTATTAACCAAGCCTAACGCTGTTCACTTTTCTTGGGCTCCCCACAATCCATGTAGTTTGACTGACTACCACCAACTCGCAAACAGGAAAACTGAAGTTCTGCCATGGCACAAGCGTAAGCAAAGCTTGCTTCTTCATCGGTGATACTGTCCCACTCATCATCAGTATTCAGAGGCGGCGGGTTGAATAAACTAGGATTTAAACGGGTGGTGGCGGTGCACGGCAGCCTGGTGGCGTTGCACGGCAGCTTGGTGGCGGTGTATAGGAGGCTGGTGGCGGTGTACGGCAGCCTGGAGGCGGTGTACAGTAGGCTGGTGGCGGTGCACGGTAGGCTGGTGGCGGTGCACGGCAGCCTGGAGGCGGTGCACAGTAGGCTGGTGGCGGTGCACGACAGCCTGGTGGAGGGTTGCAATCAGCCTCTGGTCTATCACCCGATGGTTCAAATTCACCACCACCCATCTATTGTAATTATTTGTTAAGTAGTATACTAGTGACCAAATTTTAAATATATAGATGGAGATATGGATAGAAATGTCTAATTTATCACTAATACAAAAAAATAAAAAAATAAATAACATACAACTTTTTATTTACTTTAAATGCAACAATTAAACCTAATAGAAAACAAACCAAAATAAACCAAAAAAATTACAGATTAAAAAATATATTTTTAAGCGATAACACGAAGTGATCAAATTCCTCCACAAAGCTCGGTCTCCAATTCTTCCTTGTTTTTGAACAATTTGGCGGCCAAGGAGGAGCGGTAGAGGACGTGGACGAGGAAATCCGATAACACGAAGTGATCCAACGTTCCCTTTGTAGGTGAGTTCTTCGAATTTCTTCGTTAAACCGCCTACCATAAATGGCAAGTCAGATCACTTCCGTCACTCGGGGCAGGTCCCGTCACCCATAAACACTAGGACTTCTAAAGCTCAGGAAAACGTCATCTTCAACACAGTTAAACAACTTCATTTCTATTTGGAGAGTATCAAAAGGCGGATACATTGACATTAGCATTCTATAAAAATTGGTTTGGAGAGAACATGTTCAAAATAACTGATTTTCGTCATTATATATAGTAGAAGGGTTTGAATTAACAAAAAAAACTAAATGAATATGCGAAATATATAAAAAAAATCAGAAAAGCACGGAAACTGATGCCCCTGATGCGTCTTACAGCTCCTCCAAAGGAGCCACTCAACGAGCCACAGCCAAGCCAGCCAGCTGCTCCGGATGCAGCTTAGCCGGACGCATCCGCCTACTTTTTTGTCACACCCCAACCGATGGCGGAAACATCGGAGTGAGACGAAATAGATTGCAAGAGACTTCATAACACTAATTGTGACAATATTTAATTCAACCATTTTCATTTCATAGATAAATTGTCAAAGCATTACAAGAAATTCAAATAACAACATTGTTCAACATAACATAACAAAATTTATACAACACTTTAAACCTAAACGTCTAAATGAGTATCTAGGCATCTTTGCTAATCCATTTTCGTAGCATCATCAATCCTCAACCTGTAACATGTTTAAAATACAATTCAATGCAAAAGCAAAGGCGAGTATACAAGTTTAAGCATAAGTATAAGTATAAAAGTTTAAAACGAATCCACATGGCAACTTAGTTTATACAAGATCAACCTAACATGGCATGCAATATTTCTAGCCAATCCTCTGTTTACGCAAGAAAGTTTAGTTAATTCGACATGACCACAAGTTTAAGGGGGGGCGGTGCGTTACTCCTATAGCGCTATACATGTCAAATGGAGGCTCGTGAAAGCTAATGACTAAAACATATCACATAAGTATGATCCACGTAAGCATCAAGTATCATAACATAGTATTCATGTATAAGGATTGTTTTGTGCATTGCATAAAGAATAAGTTTAAGTGTAGTTTAATAGTTAAACATGTTACACCCCAAAAAGTGGTAAACATAAAAAGGGGGTTGCGAGTATACTCACAAATTTGCATATGCTTTCTGATTATCCAATGTGACGAAGTTGATGAGGTTAGAAGGTTGAATATGTTCGTTTAGGGATTTAGGAAGTTAAAACACAAGAATATATGTATTCGAAAGTAATCATCTTTTAACACTATGTACTTGTTCTTGACACTATGAAACCTCAAGGGTTAATGTTTTCATGAGTAATATACTCATTAGAATCGTAACAAGTCTTAAGCCTTAGATGATGTTATTCTAATATCTTGACGAATGAACACGAGTCCACCATCAAGAGTTTGAATAGTATATATATGTATAAGTATTATATGTATTATTTAGTCAAATAGTCAAGCATGAGGTAGAAGATAAATCTTCATTTAGGTACATCTATTGTGTCATAGAATTCATGTAGGAGGTAGGAATAACAAGCTTCCATTTAGGTACCTCTTATGGTTCACCACTACACTTGATGTAAAAACATACAAGGAGGGTCGTGAACTAATATCAATACAAGAATAAGAAACAACTACACTATGAGAAATCATCAAGGGATGTGGGGATTTTATGTTGGACAACCCATGTTAGTCCATAATCACACCTTTATCAAGCTTGAAGCTTGAACACCACTTGTGGGTTAAAACCCTAAACAAAACAGAAAGTATATGAGGATTAACCTCTGATTTTGTATGTCTCAGCCCCGTTTTTAAGCTTAACTAACCATAGAAGTGGTTATAAGCATAAGGCCGTGGGTTTGAGTGAGTTAAACTCAAGTTTGCACAAGTATAAACAATGTTTAGTAAAGATAAATAAAAAAAGTGAACTTTGTAGCCTATTTTCCGGAGTTCCAGGGACTTATTCTCTGTGAAATACCCATGGAATCGAAGCTAAGGTCAAGCCAAGCGTTCTGGAAAAAGAATGAGCTAAAACGGATGAGAAATGAAGAAGTTATGCTCACTTTAGTGGAGCTTGATGTTTCTGCTCGAACCTGCACTTTCAGCTACGAACTTGGGTGTTTTAGAGAGTGTTGAGAGTGTTTCTAAAGTGTAAAAGACTTGGGAGGCCTTGGGTATTTATAAGGAAGGATTAGGGTTGTGTTAGTTGAGTAATTAATGGAAGTAGGTGGTAGTTTAAATAAATAAATAAAATAAAACATGTTCTTTTTGCCTTGTGACTTGCGACCGAACTGGCTGTTAACAGCCATGTGATTTCCTCTTTTTTTTTTTGTGTTGAGCTAACTAAGTTAGATAAAGTGTTTTAATATGTTATGTTATTTAAATAAATCATATAACTACCCATTTTAATCAAGGGTAACATTAAGTGATGGCTTTTAACATTCAAAAGAACAATCTAAAACACCTCCCCATGATCTGCGATCAGGAGGCTGTTACCATTTGTTCCTTTATGTTGATTATTTTGGCATATTACATATTATATTATAATATAATATGTACTACTAATGAGAACATATAATTAAAAGTGATCATATATGAATTCAGCCATAATCTTTTTGTTGCTGTTGGTATCGATTGGCCATAAAGCCTTTTAGAATATTTAATGTTTCCTATTTTTTGTTTAAAATAAGTATATTATATATTGCTAATATTAATTAATTTCTTAATATATATATATTAATGTCTAATTTATACAAAAATATAAAATTAAATAATTTTGTATAAAATAAAGTATAGGTTCCGTATTATGAACGTATAATCAAGTGTTTGCACATATAGGATATCTAGAATCATTCATTGATTGTAAGCTACGCATGTGTTTACAAGGGTACGAGTATGAATCAAATGTATGTATGATTTGAATGAAAAACAAGTACAACTAATAAAAAAAATAAAATGACCAAGTTTTGTTATAATTAAAGCATCGGATGCTAATGATTTGTGTCGGAATAAGATTTTGAAGGAATACGAGTTTTCTAAAAATAGAAATACGGAAAGAGCGGGGCTTTACAGTCTCCCCTCCTTTAGAAAATTTCGTCCCGAAATTTATTTAAGAGGAAGACTTAATAAGGGATTTGACTAGAGAAGGATCGTCTTAAATCGAGACTTGGAAGTTTGGATACGTGCGGAAAAGTATGAAGTTTTGAGGAACGAAAAGTTAGGTTCGTATAAATAACAAGATTGGAGAATGATGGAGGTATACGAGGGGATGATTGATTTTAATATACGGAAGCGAGTATAAGGACGATATAAGTATTGGATAAACGAAAGCAATGTGTTAAGAAATGAAGTCTCGTCAAGAATAATCGGATATCACGCGCTTAGCAATGCGTTTGTTAGTTGTTTGAAGTTTGTATTAGGTCCAAAAGGTCTGCAAAACACTGAATTTTTCGTGGCACGTTTTACGAAATTTGGTAACATGGTGAAAACACTTATATATAGGAAGTACCAGCGGCGTATCCACCATGTTTTGACCACCTTACGTCCGTTTCGTATTCGGTGTCATGTTACGTTCTGTGTCTTACCATACACAGTAGTACACTCTATGGTTTTCATGAACCAATCACTATAATCCCGTGTGCACCCGCGATTATACCGATTGTCGCATGATCTGCATAGCTTGTAGCAGTTGTATTTGAATTAAGGTATTTGAAAATATGAATGAGTACGTATAAGAATGTATATAAGCAAGTCCATGCTTAAGTATGTATGGGACCCACGCAAGCGAATCCCTCGGATTCCACTCACGACGGGTACGAATGTATGAGTATGAATGAAAGTATGAGCGTAGATATAAGTTTAAGTATGAATATGCACATAAGTATGAGTATAGACATAAAACGTATGAGTAGTACGAGTTTAAGTATAAGCATAAAACATATGAGTATGAATGTAGGCACGATTAATAAAAATTACGCATATAGTGTATGTTGAAGTATAACGAATTCGGGCATATAAAATGCTCGAGAAATTTGAATATGTAAAACGAATGATATGAGCGAACTCGTCGCAAGGTAACGATTAAAACGTGTATGATGATTTACATGTATAGTTGTTTAAGCGAAATGTTGAGTTTATCGAATCAAAATGGATTGAGTTGATTTGGAAGGTAGAATATAGTTTGTAAATGTAAAGGAACATAAAGTACTCATTGGTTATGCATAACGTATTTTGTAATGAATGAAATGCTACTTTTGTTTTAAAAGAGTTTACGTTTGTTGAAGATTGTCGGTCCCCATGAAGTGTTCTAGCTCACGTGTTTTGAAATTTGGATGACGAATTAAGCGGTGTAGAAAAAGGTTTTCGAAAATAACGGGTTTGTTTCATTTGCATCAAAATAAGAAATTTTGAATTTTGAAGGTTCTTGTGAAAACGTCGATCCTTAGAAAAGAAATTTAGCAAAAGGACTTAGTGATTTTTTTTCTTTTTTTTTTAAATTTTAACAAATGATTTGTTGATGTTGAAAAACGTCTTTGGTAAAATGTTCATATAATATCTATAAGGTCTTATAAGTATATGAGAAAGTTGGTTTGAATTCCGATTGGGAATGAAAGTCTTTAGTATTGTGATATAACGTGAGTGTGTGTTTTAGTGATTAATTCGAATATGAAGTTCATGGGCAAGAGATTCATTGGACCGATTAAATTGATAGGTAGCATCTCGTAGGGTTTTGAAATTTGGGTAATAAAACGTTTTAAGACATGATTAAGAATCTCGTGTATATGAGTTGAGTGAAAATAGATTGTAGGATAAGAAGTACGCTTAATAAAACAATGTATTTTTTTAAATCGGTATAAGTAGGTATTTTGAATAATGATAAACGATTTAGGTATAAAACATGATCGGGTTGGCATAATAAGATATTTTGAAGGAAAATTTTGGTAACGATCACCTAGGTAAGGGAACCACCCCTAACTTGTTGGTGAGGTCGTTTTAAGAAAGAGGGAGTGGAGTTAATCGTCAAGGTAAGGAATTCACTCCTATCTTGATGATATGTCTCCATTTGTTGTTATAAGAAATATAATTAGAATTTTATGAAATCATGCATATGTATAAATGTATGAAATGATTTAATATGTTGTGTGTGTGAGAAGAAAATATCAAAAGTAAATTTTGAATTTGAAAGGTTGCATCGTATAAGATAAATAATAGAAATACATGTTAGATTGAAATCTAGATGGTTCCAAAACGGAACTTTGACTAACCAAAGTGGTCGAAAAGTCTTTCGAATTTGAGGAGCATGCTTTGGCCTAATAGGTGGAATACTCTCGCCGACAAGTCGGTTAACGGTATTTACCCTTCCGGTTACTACATGTCCCAAATCAATTGAAATTTCGAGACTTGGCGGGATTTATGAAAATGAAGGAGTGGAACTAGTCGACAAGGTGCGGGTTTCACCCCTAACTTGACGATTTCGTATCCTAAGTGTGGTTGATACTCGTCGGGTCAAAATTTAATTTCAACACTTTGACGAGGGTCCACTAGAATTTGAAATTTGAATTTCTCCATCAAGGTGAGGATTTCACTCCTATCTTGATGGTGAATTTCATGTAAAAAGGAAAAGTAGATGGATTGAGAGTTGTTCACCAAATTGTGGGTTTCACGCCTATTTTGGTGAAGTCGTCTCGTTTGCGTATTACGAGTGGTTTCGATTTTAGTATAAACGAGTGAAAAGACGTATGTTCAAAATAATAATAACAAGTGCAAGCACATAAAGCATTTCAAGAAAATAACACGTAAAAGACATTTCAAGAATAGCACATAAAGAATGGGACAATACAACAAGTATTAACAAATAATAAAGCAAGTATTAACACAAAAGTGACATATATGTTTTAAAAGGTCAAAAGAAAATAAATAAGGAGCAAATAAAGTATCATGCAAGTGGTTCAAGCAAATCATAAGAATAAAACTCTAGAACTATAGACTAGGTAAAAAGCATGACAATTTTTTTCCTAATTCCCTATAGTTATGGCTCTGATACCAATCTGTCACACCCCAACCAATGGCGGAATCATCGGAGTGGGACTTGTTCAAGATTGCAAGAGACTTTATAACACTAATTCTGACAATATTTATTTCAACCATTTTCATTTCATAGATAAATTGTCAAAGCATTACAAGAAATTCAAATAACAACATTGTTCAACATAACATAACATAACATAACAAAATTTATACAACACTTTAAACCTAAACGTCTAAATGAGTATCTAGGCATCTTTGCTAATCCATTTTCGTAGCATCATCAATCCTCAACCTGTAACATGTTTAAAATACAATTCAATGCAAAAGCAAAGGCGAGTATACAAGTTTAAGCATAAGTATAAGTATAAAAGTTTAAAACGAATCCACATGGCAACTTAGTTTATACAAGATCAACCTAACATGGCATGCAATATTTCTAGCCAATCCTCTGTTTACGCAAGAAAGTTTAGTTAATTCGACATGACCACAAGTTTAAGGGGGCGGTGCGTTACTCCTATAGCGCTATACATGTCAAATGGAGGCTCGTGAAAGCTAATGACTAAAACATATCACATAAGTATGGTCCACGTAAGCATCAAGTATCATAACATAGTATTCATGTATAAGGATTGTTTTGTGCATTGCATAAAGAATAAGTTTAAGTGTAGTTTAATAGTTAAACATGTTACACCCCAAAAAGTGGTAAACATAAAAAGGGGGGTTGCGAGTATACTCACAAATTTGCATATGCTTTCTGATTATCCAATGTGACGAAGTTGATGAGGTTAGAAGGTTGAATATGTTCGTTTAGGGATTTAGGAAGTTAAAACACAAGAATATATGTATTCGAAAGTAATCATCTTTTAACACTATGTACTTGTTCTTGACACTATGAAACCTCAAGGGTTAATGTTTTCATGAGTAATATACTCATTAGAATCGTAACAAGTCTTAAGCCTTAGATGATGTTACTCTAATATCTTGACGAATGAACACGAGTCCACCATCAAGAGTTCGAATAGTATATATATGTATAAGTATTATATGTATTATTTAGTCCAATAGTCAAGCATGAGGTAGAAGATAAATCTTCATTTAGGTACCTCTATTGTGTCATAGAATTCATGTAGGAGGTAGGAAGAACAAGCTTCCATTTAGGTACCTCTTATGGTTCACCACTACACTTGATGTAAAAACATACATGGAGGGTCATGAACTAATATCAATACAAGAATAAGAAACAACTACACTATGAGAAATCATCAAGGGATGTGGGGATTTTATGTTGGACAACCCAAGTTAGTCCATAATCACACATTTATCAAGCTTGAAGCTTGAACACCACCTGTGCGTTAAAACCCTAAATAAAACAGAAAGTATATGAGGATTAACCTCTGATTTTGTATGTCTCAACCCCGGTTTTAAGCTTAACTAACCATAGAAGTGGTTATAAGCATAAGGACGTGGGTTTGAGTGAGTTAAACTCAAGTTTGCACAAGTATAAACAATGTTTAGTAAAGATAAATGAAAACAGTGAACTTTGGAGTTTATTTGCCGGAGTTTCAGGGACTTATTCTCTGTGAAATACCCATGGAATCGAAGCTAAGGTCAAGCCAAGCGTTCTGGAAAAAGAATGAGCTTAAACGGATGAGAAATGAAGATGTTATGCTCACTTTAGTGGAGCTTGATGTTTCTGCTCGAACCTGCACTTTCAGCTACGAACTTGGGTGTTTTAGAGGGTGTTGAGAGTGTTTCTAAAGTGTAAAAGACTTGGGAGGCCTTGGGTATTTATAAGGAAGGATTAGGGTTGTGTTAGTTGAGTAATTAATGGAAGTAGGTGGTAGTTTAAAATAAATAAATAAAATAAAACATGTTCTTTTTGCCTTGTGACTTGCGACCGAACTAGCTGTTAACAGCCATGTGATTTCCACTTTTTTTGTTTTGTTTTGTGTTGAGCTAACTAAGTTAGATATGTTATGAATTATTCAAAAAAAAATATGGATGACAACCAACTAGGTTGTTCATTATATTATTACCCACCGTTGTTTTATTTTGACCAAATAAACTCACCCTCAGTTATATAAATCATGTACCCACCAGCTATTATGCAACAACAATTAAGCATATTGTTACTTCCATTATTCTCAAGATCTTAAAGCTTTGTAGTTACAGTTTTATAACACGTTATCAGCACGAAGCTCTAGCCAAGAACGAGGCTCTAGCCAAGGAAAAGTTCAAGCAATTATAATCAAAGTAAGTGTTTGATTAATTTATATAAACTATAATTGTTATGATAAACGTAATATTTCTTTTATACCGTGGGATTGTTTTCCTTTAGGAGACCCAGTTATCCAGACACTCCTATCATAAAAACATCTAAATCCCATACTTAATAATAAAAAATGAGTACGAGGTACCTATTTGCTATGGGAATATAATAACTATGGGACTACTAACAATCTAAATTAGTGCAGAGGACCTCATACTATGGATATATATAATAACTTTCGGACTACTAAAAATCTAACATTTATTTATGCACCTAACATTTATATTTATGTTATCTAACATTTATTTATAAAATCTAATGTTTAATAACGTTTATTTATGTTATAAAACTAGCCTAAAAGCATTTTGTATGATGGAAACTTAGGCTCCTTTTGAGCTCCTTTATTGCAGTTTCTTTAAAGAAAAAGATTACAATAGGAAACAAAAGATGGATACATCCGTGTGTGGTGTATGTTTATATATATAAGAAAACAAGACTTTTACTGTGCGCTTTTACTGTGCACAATAATTCGAGTAATAATTATTTCCTTTACTGTGCGTGTCGTTGTCATCCACTATTCATAATAATTTATTTATTATTGTGCATACTAATATATATATATATCCGTAAAAATGGCTATGCATAATTTACTATAAAATTACCAATTATTAATATCATCACTGTTGTTATCAGAACCTTTTAGCAGTAATAATCAGCACGTTACCCACGATACCTACCGAATCTAATATTAGTTTAAACATTTTGTTTGTTACCGAAATTTTCAAACCTAATACAGTAAAACTTTTTTCAAGGTGTATCATGGAAGCCTTAACCAAGCGTATTGTGTAAACTTAATTTGTATTTATATAAGTAACCCACCACTCGTGTAAATCCTCAAACCAACTGAACTTCTGATATAGTTCGACACGTACCCAAAACAACTCATACTCAAATTATATTTTGAGCTCAGACAAAGCCCAATATTACTATCACGAGTCTTCAATTTTCTACTCGCGCACACGCTGAATCTTCAAACGCAGCAGAAATTCGTGCCCAGATCGAAGTCCATAAATTTCTTCAGTTTAAGGATGTACGCACCCATACGAAATGTCTAACCCTCAGGAGGCTTAAAGTTAATACTATTAATAGTATCGACTGGAACATAACGGGAATTCTAGACAAAGATGATCGACTGACGAGGTTACTACCAATTGGTTCACCATGGCGTCGTTTCTTTGACATCTTAGAACCTTCATACGATGAACTTGTATATGAGTTCTGGTCTACTTTTCATTTCACACGAAATAAAGACCTATCTGAGCCCTCTATCGATTTTAGACTCGGTGGAGAAACTTTTAAATTGTCATTATCTGAGTTCGCAATACATTTAGGTATTTATACAGAAGAAGAGGTTAGATCACCTATATTTATAAACGCATTAACAGAATATCCTGATCGCATACAAGATTATTGGTCTACACTTACACCAGCAGTATGGAGTAAAAATAATAATTCAAGAACATTTAGAGATCCTCTTTATCAGTATATGCACCGTGTTCTAGCCAACACGATCAGTGGGCGCACGTCTAATCTACACAGGGTTAGTGGTACCGATCTCTTCCACTTATACAGTATATTCGAGTCAGTCCATTGTAATATTGCTTACTCTCTTGCTATGTACTTTGAGCAATACCAAACACGTCCCCGAAAAACCTTATGGGAGGATCATACATAACAAAAAATAGCCAAATCTCTAGGTGTCATAAACGATCAGATTATTCAAGAATTATCCCCACCACGATTACCTGGAGTGATAAATTTTACAAATATAGAGATACTACCTATTGATATTCCTACACAAACACAATCGTTTCAATCTGAGGCAGCACCGGTTATCCCAGAAAATACATCACAAAATCTACAACAATTACTGTTGCAGTTTCCTCAATCATCTTTTTATCAGCATGATCTGTTGTCTCAACAGCAGCTAACACCACCCGTGTTTGAACATATTTCAACTAACACATATCAAACACAGCATACTCAACCATAAACACCAGGCATCTATCAGGCACTTTCACCTTTATCTTTTGGGCAAGGAGAAATGATGCAACAATCCATATTTAATGATAACATACATTCCAAGAGTTGTTAGCACCAGAACAACCCATATCACCACTATTACAGCAACAGTCTTCACTACATCCGGAGCAACAACAACAGTCAATTGTTGAAGCCGGACCAAGTACGGTGCCTTTAATAAATCCACTTTTAGATCCAATGAAGGTTGATAAACTAATAAAAAAGAACCGAAAAATGTCCAGACAAATAGAGTGGTTGACGAAAAAGAATGAGTGGCAGGAAGAAATGCTAAGACAAGTAGCTAGTATTATCTCAAAACAATTTACTCCGCCACCACCATCACCTCATGATTCTGATTCTGATTAATTTCAGTTGTATACACAGACAGAGGTCTGCAAACATAACAATATACTAGAATCATTTTACTACGTTTCAATTATTTTATTTATATCCATATTTTTATTTTTTTTATTTTTATTTTATTTTATTATATGTAAATATGTTATTTTATTAAGTGATTATTATTATAAAATAATAATGGGACTCGAAATAGGACATGAAACATGAGATAGGACATGAATTTTGAAAAGAGGACATGGGACACGAAACATATGACATGACAGGTTCTTTCATTTGGTATATTGGTTTTATTAAAGTATCTGGGAAATACGTACAAACTAAAAGACTTACTTGCTATAGCTGAAAGTAAACCATTCGTAAGTCTGTGAATAAACATAAATTAAAGGCTACATATTTGGATAAGTATCCATATGAATTGAAACATGTTTACATACAACATTGATATGGAAGATGACACACGAGCATTGTCATCTCAACAGCAACTCCCATCACCGTTAGATGGATCCCACCACCATATTAATAATTACTTCAGTTATAGGTTGCCAATTTTGTTACAAAACATAAATAAGATAAATATTAAAATCTAAATACTCATTAAAAATGAGATAACATACAAAGGTACAGCTATGAACAAATAAATGAATACATAAGTACTAAATAGATGAGGCGGAAGCTCATACATTAATATCGGCAATAATATTAACATTATGCCGGTCAATATTAAAACCGGGTGAATCATCTTCGAAAAATTTTTCTTGAATAACTTTGAGAAGAAGAGGGTTTGATGTGAAAAAAAAAATGAGATTGATAATTGGTTATTTATAGTGGTAAATTATAACTGTTTTGTAACGGTTATATTACCGTTTTATAGCCGTTGTACAACGGTTATATATATACAACGGTTATATATATATATATATATATATATGTATATATAATAAATGATGTATTAAGGAAATGTTATTTTTGGGAAGTTAGAAAACTGTCCAAGTTTATTTGATTCATAAAAACAAGTTTATATTTACAAAATATATTAAATGGTAAAGACGAAGCATGATAAACATACAAGTTTGGGTTGTACATACATACACACATACAAATGTTTTGTGGAAATACAATGACAAACATATGTAAATTATTCATAAATTAGACGAATAATGCAAATAACGGTTTTGCCTGGGACATTCAAAATTAATAGAAAGAATGGGAAAAGCTAATTACCTGATAGTACAAATCTTTTAAATAGAGGACGCTCTATTTTTCCCAAAAATCAATAAGAAACTTATTGAGTTTCAAGAATATATATATATATATATCATCAAGGATATGATGGCATGACAGATTAAGCCATCAAGGATATACTATGATGAAAAGGATTCACATATCATATGATAATCCTAAATAGGATTAAAGGATACATATATCCTAGCATGATACCATTTAGTATTTAAATTGATGCATCGTCTAAATGGTTATCAATTTGCAACTTGAAGTTTGCACATATGGCTTAGCTAATATAGCAAGAATATTATTCCAGACTGAATTTTTTTTTTCTTTGATAAATTCTTAATTATCAATGATCATTGGAACAAGTATTATTATTGAAACATTTACTCCCCATTACAGTTATTTAGAAACCAAATATTTATCATCTTTGGGTGTGCGATATATATATATACTGAAATTGTTACAACACAACGCACAAAGATGAGTTTTAATGACATGTTGGGAATAAATAAAATATATAGCCATAAATGGGAGATTTCTTATGGGCTTCATTTGCTGATTATCAATTCCAACATGAGGGGGAGATAGAAAACAACTGAAAGTGAAATAAATTTTGAAGTTATCATTGTATTATCTGTATCCTCGAGTCAGGGCCGGCTCTGGGCCGGCAAACCCGTGCCGACGCCCGAGGCCCAAAATTTCAAAGGGCCCGAAAAGTCTTTATAAGCTTGTATATATTTATTAAATTATATATTTAGTATATTCATCTGTTTATTATGCAAAAAAATATTGGTGATGTAGTGGCAAAAACCATCTCAAAATAATGTAAAGGTCTCAAGTTCGAGTCTTTGCTCCATCACTAAGTTTTTATTTTTGTAATTCATTTACCCTTAACCGTAATTTTGGGCCCAATTCTTTTTATCGCCCGAGGCCTAAATTTTTTCAAGAGTTTTCGGGGACGGCTCTGCCTCGAGTAAAATATCTAGAAGATATTTTAAGAAGGAAATTCATCCAAAAGGTTTTGAATTGCTCCAGTTAAAATTAATGTCCAAGAAGGACAAAGACATATTGAAAATTGGACAAACACATATTGAAAATTGGACAAAGACATATTGAAAATCTTATATACCAGATGCTAATGCTTTAGCTCGAGTTGATATTACAGACAAGCAAAGGGATAATATTAATATGGCTATTGAATCCCGTTTGAAACATGGGAGGCCAGTCGGTTCAAAGGATAAAACATCCTCGAAAAAGAAAAGGCACTGAAAGGGAAATTGACCATAAAAGAAAAAATGGTAAATTCAATTACCTCAGGAAGGAGTAAACGATAAAACCTTCCATTAGGAAGGAGTGAATGATAATACCTTCTCTCAGGAAGAAGTAAATGATTCCAACATAGAATTGTCGGTCAATTATGGTCATACACATATATTATGGAATCAAGATGAAATAGAAAGTTTGAAGCATAATAGACCATTTGATTTTTCAAACATTAAATAAAAAATAGGAAGTTATTATACATGTGCTTATATTTAACCAAAAATGGAAATTTCACAAACTAGGCACCTAGCTCGGTTGGCTAGGTGCGCGAAAGGGTGTGGCCTAGACCCGGGTTCAATCCAGGGGACGGCCAGTTTCACCATTTTTACCATACAATTTTAGAAATTTTTCATTAACACGTTGCAAGATGAATTATATTTTCCCTTTTCATATTCTCCTAAGGTGAAACGAAATTTTTGATACACTTGAGGTATGTAAGGTATAATTTATATTTTTACTAACCCATCGAAACAAGTTTGGTTAGTTTTGTAAATGCAGGTAATGTAACAAAACACAGTTGTGGATCTTATGATATTTGTTTCCAAAAAGGAACCAGAAGTCTCATATGAAGATCATATAACACTAATCGAAAAAGATTGCCTACCTAAGGATCAAGAGAAAAATTGTTGTCTATAAATATTTGATCAACTTTCAAGAAAGATAGAGACAAGTCACATAAATAATACATATTAAAATGAGGGGGAGTACTATACAAGTTGCACTCTTTTTCCCTTCACTAAGTTTTATCCCATTGGGTTTTCTTAGTAAGGTTTTTAATGAGGCAACATACATGATCCAGAAATATCAGGAGAAGACTATACACTGCACTCTTTTTCCCTTAGCTATGGTTTTGTCCCACTGGGTTTTCCTAGCAAGGTTTTTGTAGGACCGAGTTTCGTGACCGAAACCGTGATTATCATGATTATGTTCATAGACGGGAAGATTAGAGACGGATGAAATACTTACTTGTATTAATTTTGTAACATAACATAACAAGCCGACCCGATTAACAAGCTAACCGAACCATACCAAAGGAGTACACATCCGGGGAGAGAGCAAGTGGTGATCTCTCCCTGGTGAGGACTTGAACCTCCTAAAATCTCCAATTGTTTGAAATGGCAAAGGGTTGCTATTTATAGCTACACCCCTTTGTCTTTCAAACACACACGGTCAACCGAATAACCCTCTCGTTTGACCACTTCAAACGAGCGGGTCTATACACGTTCGATAGACCGTTTCACTAACTATTACAAATTCAGCGTAAAATAATAAATCTAATCTATTCGACAAGCATCGGACACAAAATCCGCATCAACAAATTCCCCCTTGTCCGTTGCTGTCGAATGCTGAAAATGCAACTGCAATCGATCTTCAGTCAAGTATTCATCTTCTCTGTGTTAACAAATTCCCCCTTGACCGATGATCCAGGTAAGTAGTATCTTGACGCTCCTTGTAAAATATTTCCCCCTTAAAGTACGCGTATCCGTGTTGGGTGTTGTGCAATTTCCTCAATTGACCGATCTTCCGCTGATCTTCCAATACTCCAACCGGCATTTGATAAAGGTTCCATTCTTTCTTAAAAACTGCATCAAGTCTTGATCTTCAAGCATACTACATTGGTAGAGGTTTCTGGTGAACTGTCTTCTGTAAACCGTCTTTGTGTCACTAGAAAATCACAAACTCTACCACCTGTGATTGCGTTTAGAAATTTACCGAAGAAATTCAACATACAAAAATTTTTATTCCCCCATTTCTTTGGTAAGATCTCTAAACCTTAACAGATTCCCTTCCACTTTAAAGGAACTGTCGTTAACTTTCAAATGTTCACCAGTTCCCTTCACTTAGCGGAACTGTCGTCAATCTTTTCTGAACAAATTCTCTCCACTGAGTAGAATCTTTCAAATCGAAAAATCACGAAAACGGCTTTCTTCTTTGCATATTCTAGTTGAAAATGAAAGTCCCCTAGCCTCGTAGGATCCGACTTGTATCCCTCCAAAGTTCTGCTAACACCTAATCCGAAAACTTTCATCATAGGCATAACTCGACTTTGTGAACTCGTTAGGACCGGTATTGAGAATCTAGGTTCATACGTTCGTTTTCAAATGCGAAAATATGACAATAAACAAAATGCTTTCGAACATCTTCGAATAACCGATAACAAACATAAATACTGACGTGCGGAAGTGAACATACCGTTTTGTTTTTGGCCCATAGTAGTCAAGTCACCAAAATTTGACGTTAGCATCGGTAACCGTGACTACCCCACATTCAAAATAAATCATTTGCTTTCATCAAGCTTCATCATCCCGCGCGCTCCCGAACCCGTACAAATTTGAACTTGATATTTAGAAGCGCGATTAAAATCAACTTTGCGAATACCCGACCTCTAATAATCCAAGCTCTACCCACAACAAAACTAATCTTGTACTCATGGCCCAATTTTCTAAATCAATTTCTAAACTCACGAAATACTATGATGATTCAAAGGCCCACTTAATTGAAGTCCACTAAGCAAGTAAACAAAGGATAATTGTTTTGTGAATATATATGTTTCGTGAGTGTGTTGTTGTACACAAAGAATCTGACCAAAAAAATATTTCATGATAGTAGGCCCAATCTACTAATAAGCTTAGCCCAAAATTTAAAACTCATTTCAATTAATAGATGTCATCGGCCCAATCCAAAAGTCAACAATTAAAAACTTTACCAACCAAACCCTCAACCTGTTTATCAGCCGCTAAACTCTTCTTTCTCTCTGCTCTCTGCGATTCACTTCAGCCGACAACAAATTCACAGCAAATTATCAACCACCATGTGCCACCACTTTCAAGTCTCTCTACGAAGAACAATCAGCAGCACTTTACCCTCTTCACTTTTGTTGATACACATCTCAAAACCCCTGTTCAATATATACCTTCGATACACAGACCTCCAAACAACAAACCCTTCATCTGCGATAATCCAACTTCAGCCGTAATCTTCATCAGAGATTCAAACTCCGATCAAATCCAATCAGTCAGGAATCAAACAACTGAAATCCTTTTCTTCTTCGATACACACATCAGCAGATGTCGTTCACTGCTTCTGGGCCGACGAAGATTCAGGTTCGATTTCTTATCCTTCAGCCGCTAAACAACATCAGCAGCTGAAAGATTTGGGGCGCCGACGAAAAGAAATTATTTGGTGATCTTGTCAGTTCGACGAAACAGGTTATGCGACGAAACTGAGTTGTTGATGTACGACGAAACAGATCTGAAGTTGTATTGTGACGAAACAGATCTGTTAGGTTGAACGACGAAACAGGTTTGTTTTGTTTAATCGACGAAACAGGTTGTTTAATCGACGAAACAGGTTGTTTATTGATCGACGACGAAAGTGGAGGTGGTGTTTCGTCATGGGGTCAATTTCGTCGGGAGTGGGTATGAAGAAACCCTAGTTCTCTTTAACAGCCGCCAAGAACATCAAGAACACAGCCACTGTTAATTTTGCAGATTTTACGAAAATCACATATTTGATGATGAAAACTTGAAATATGTGGTGTAAACATAAAACATAACCCTCTGATGTATTTCGTTTCAGGTCAGACCCATCCATTCGGGTCAGATCTGGGTTTTTCTTCTTTTACACCTTTTTAACATCTTGAACAAAAATCATAATAAACTCAGATCTAGAGCACATGTGATTTAGCAAACTGTTAGATTCACTAAATCGGGCACCATGGCTCTGATACCACTTGTAGGACCGAGTTTCGTGACCGAAACCGTGATTATCATGATTATGTTCATAGACGGGAAGATTAGAGACGGATGAAATACTTACTTGTATTGATTTTGAAAAACATAACATAACAAGCCAGCCCGATTAACAAGCTAACCGAACCATACCAAATGAGTACACATCCGGGGAGAGAGCAAGTGGTGATCTCTCCCTGGTGAGGACTTGAACCTCCTAAAATCTCCAATTGTTTGAAATGGCAAAGGGTTGCTATTTATAGCTACACCCCTTTGTCTTTCAAACACACACGGTCAACCGAATAACCCTCTCGTTTGACCACTTCAAACGAGCGGGTCTATACACGTTCGATAGACCGTTTCACTAACTATTACAAATTCAGCGTAAAATAATAAATCTAATCTATTCGACAAGCATCGGACACAAAATCTGCATCAACAGTTTTTAATGAGGCAGTACTTAATGACCCCAAAGTTTGCAAAGTGTCATCCAAGGGGGAGTGTTATGAATTATTCAAAAAAAAATATGGATGGCAACCAACTAGATTGTTCATTATATTATTACCCACCGTTGTTTTATTTTGACCAAATAAACTCACCCTCAGTTATATAAATCATGTACCCACCAGCTATTATTGTATGCAACAATTAAGCATATTGTTACTTCCATTATTCTCAAGATCTTAAAGCTTTGTAGTTACAGTTTTATAACAAGATAAAGTATTTTAATATGTTATGTTATTTAAATAAATCATATAACTACCCATTTTAATCAAGGGTAACATTAAGTGATGGCTTTTAACATTCAAAAGAACAATCTAAAACACCTCCCCATGATCTGCGATCAGGAGGCTGTTACCATTTTATCAATTTGGTTCCTTTATGTTGATTATTTTGGCATTTTACATATTATAATATAATATGTACTACTAATGAGAACATATAATTAAAAGTGATCATATATGAATTCAGCCATAATCTTTTTGTTGCTGTCGGTATCGATTGGCCATAAGGCCTTTTAGAATATTTTATCTTTCCTATTCTTTTGTTTAAAATAAGTATATTATATATTGCTAATATTAATTAATTTCTTAATATATATATATATATATATATATATATATATATTAATGTTTAATTTATACAAAAATATAAAATTAAATAAGTTTGTATAAAATAAAGTATAGGTTCCGTATTATGAACGTATAATCAAGTGTTTGCACATATAGGATATCTAGAATCATTCATTGATTGTAAGTTACGCATGTGTTTACAAGGGTACGAGTATGAATCAAATGTATGTATGATTTGAATGAAAAACAAGTACAACTAATAAAAAAATAAAATGACCAAGTTTTGTTATAATTAAAGCATCGGATGCTAATGATTTGTGTCGGAATAAGATTTTGAAGGAATACGAGTTTTCTAAAAATAGAAATACGGAAAGAGCGGGGCGTTACATTTTTGGCCCGAATGCGCTGGCGGCTGATCACTTTTGCCACGTGTCAATTCACCATTGGCGGACGCATCAAATGTGGGATGCCCTTCTCCAAGGAGGCATCAAATGGCCATTTTCGTAAGTCAAAGGTTTTCTTGGCTATTTTGGTAATTTTCTCAAAAACTAAATATGCCAGGGAGCAAAAAAAGGTAATACATTTTTCTATGATTTTTCTAAGTTTATTAATAATTGTTGCAACTAATTAATGGTTTTATTTCAGTATGACAGAATATGATAAGAAAAGTTGTGATTTGGACCATCATGAAACTTAATATGATGAAAATTAAACGATCTTAATTTAGAATTTCATGAAGATGAAGTGTTCAAATACAATGTGGAATAATGATTTCACTTATGAAAGCAGCCCTCAATTTAGTGAGGGTCATGTGTTTTCAATTTTAGCTTGTGAAAGTAAGTCTTCAATCCATGAGAATTAAATATTTTCAGAATAAACATTTTACTTACAACTCTAACTACGCATAACATATAATATATAGCTGACATATAATATATAGCGTGTAGGATCTAGAATTAATTACCTGCTAACATTAAACTGGGCTCATAATATTAGTCACATATACAAGACTACAAAACTGAACTTATACGCAAACCGATGAAATGGGAAATTAAATCACATAAATTCTTGTGAACATGCATTTGATGTAGATCCCACTTGATGCATGTGTGCCATGATGATCCGTAAACGTCAAGCAAGTGACGTCGGTGCTCCGAATCGGCAACTAAACATGATGAGGGTGACAACTATGGTTGTGACTCATCTCAGAAAAATAAGAAACGAAAGAAGGCAGCGGATCACCAGAGAAACCAGGAGCAATGATGGTGCTTCTCATAGCTTACGAGAGAGAAATCGTAAGATCGAAATTTGAGATCCACCAAATGATTTCCTTACGGGTACTTATAACCACCATGCATGTGAATTTGAACTCTAGATGTATCTGTCAATGATGGTCATTGGACACTATATTTATCTGTCAATGATGGCCAAAAGTTTGATTATTTCAAAATTTAATTAATTCGGTTAGTTACGAAACCTTTGAATTCTTTTTTGTTATCACTATGTCTCTACATTGAACACTATATTTATTGTATTTATTTGCCAATTATGGCCATTAGTTTAACCAGTTCGAAATTCAATTGGTTCAATTGACAACTCTTTGAATTCTTTTACATTTTCATTATCTTTATACTTATTTTATCAATCTAATTGTATTTAACAACGCTTCAATCATAAATTTATATTTATCAATTAAATACCTATGTAGAAAGACCATTTTACCCACTTACTTACCCCGTTGAATTGTTGTACCATAAGCACAAAGTATTGCAATTACTTAAATTTGGTTAGTATCCTTATCAAATGCATTATAATATAGTATAGATAGATATAGATTAGACACGGTTGCATAATCATACCATCACTAAAATTATTTAGTGGACCTCTGTAACAAGGCATCCCTATCGGTAAAATAAAAAATTTTAATACGGAACATTGGTAAGATTATTGTTACATTTTATATTTGAACATTGGTATGATTCTTTAGTGGACCTCTGTAACAAGGGTATTTATGTGCAATGTTAGTAATATTTTTTGTGTTGGTTTATAGATTAAACCTTATTAAAGTTGATATGGGTATTTTAGATAACAAAAATGTTGTTTTATAAAAAGGTGATCTTCGAGACTATAAATATGTTTTAGTATAAATATAGGGATTTTGTATAAATATAAGAGATTTTACTAAAACAAGGTAGATGTAATTTTTTTTGCAAAATGTGAGTTAAAAATCTATAGGAGTCAGAGTCACATAAAATTTGAAAAAATGTCTCTTCTGAGTTTAATATATTAAAGCAAGTAACATTTAGTGTCATTTCAGAAACTTTGAATGATGATTTAGACATACGATACAATCGATTCACTCTAGTGTCTAGGAGATTGAAGTAGTATTCATATTATACTAACCTACGTTCAAGAGCTTTACAATGGCCAATGGCGACAATTAAGTAGGTATGCCAATATTTGGTCACTGTTATCTTATTTGTTGTTATCTTATAACAATTATATTATACATTTGTCATATATTTACATGTTTGTTTTGATGCAGTGTTGGTCAAGATGTTTATGTTGAATATTATTATTCGACTAACTATAATTTTTTGATGATGAGATGTGTAGTTGTGCCTAGGGAAATTCTTGACAAATTACCACTAACTAGGCTAGGATTGGACTCTCTAGGAATACCAAATACATGTTTTTGGCGTTGTCTTATGTCCAGAATACATGGAACGAGTATTGTTTAGTTTGTCTAATACTACAGACCCACATCATACCCCCCAAGGATGCTTGAGAATATATTATCCTTTCGAATTGGAAGCAAGGATTTGCAGTTTATCACCAGATTTCAATTTTTTCATGCGGATATTAAGATTAGGCAAATTGGGTATAGTTGAGATACATTTAGGGATAAGCTTTTCGAGGTTCTATCATGCGCCAAAGCGTGTAGAAACATAGAGTATGGTTCTGAGCTAGGATAAGACTTGTCTTATTACGTAGGTTACACGAGAATTTCTAGTGAATGTTGTGGATATACTTATGTTATAAGAGACGCCACAAGTATGTTTATAAGAGATGTTGTCCTGGATGTATTGGCTCCCCATTTTGGTTGTTTGATATAAGAATACATATATGTATGTAGTATTTTGTGAAAAATACAACTGTACATATGTGTACATGAATTGAATCTGGTTTTTTAGCTTATGTAAATAACTTGTATTTATTATTTTGTGAAAATACTATTTTGCATATACATTTGAAATTTTATAAGCATTTTATGGTACGCAGAAACGTACGAATGTCCACATACATATGCGTTATGTTATTGTATGTAGACATAGTTTGTTGTACATATGTGTATATTAAACCCAAAATGTTATGGATTTATTATCTCAGCTAGGTGTGGTGTACAAATATCTGCAATATTTGATAATTAGAAAACGAGTAATTCAGTATGGCCAATATGTTACTTCCATTTATGTTGTTTCTGTTGTTTGATTGCTACATATACCAGTTAGTTGTACATAGGTTTATATTCAATAGTTTGCAAATTATAAACATATACATTCACATATAAGAAACACAAAGTAAATAATGGTATTAGGACGCAAAGTTTTCAACGTTATTGGTAAACATAAAAGCTTGCAAAAAACACCAAACACAAAATTATGAAATAAAACCAAACCAAAACATTAAAATCACAATCTAATATAATGTTTGTTAAAAAAAGCGATAAAAATAGTTTAAAGGGATCTTTTGTAAATTATGATGTCTAAAAACACAAAACAAATATCGATAAAGATATCCAAAGCACGTGTATCCCATGCATACACATGTATGACGTCTGATAAATCCAAAGGTGAAGATTCTAGAGTTGGCTCACCATCTTGATCCTTTGGTTTATTCGCTTTTGAGCACAAAAATACCTAATTTTAGTTATTCCTTTATCTACTTTTGTTGTACTCAAACACGTGCAAAAGCTCGCTTGATCAGCATAGTCTTCATACATGATAATAGCTTCATCGAATGATTGAAACTTGGCTCCTACATAGGGCTTGAATCCAGCTGGTACGGTGGGGGTCCAGTACCTCAAACCATTTGATGATTCATATACGTTATTAGCCACGGATCTGCAATCCATACAAAATCAAGAAAATCATCAGTTTGGCAAAATGCTTATGGAAGTATTAGACACTAACTGTGTACATAACTGCAATACACAACTGAATGAGTATATACAACCGTGATACACATATATGTATAATATGGATAATTTGTTTTTAAAATTAAACCGAAACATTCAAAACAATAATATACACATGTGTATACACACATAATGCAAAAAAATAGCACTAAGACAACTGATATGCGATATACATATGTATATAATATGAAATCAATCATAATTTTTGTGACTGGATGTAATAAAAATACAAAGTTAACAACAATACACATTTGCTTAATGTTATTTGATAAAACCATAATATATAAGCGAATATGTAGATACGAAAGTCGGATTTAACCACTCAAAAAATATATTCTGTAAAAGTAAAAAAAACAACACACAAATTGGACACCAAGAATTACCTTATTGCTCTGCACTTGTAAGATACAAAGGTTTATTATGATCCAACATTGCATTCAGATTGTTGATTGGGTCAGAATCTTCGTAGTTATCAAACATTGTGTTTTATTTTTAGGATTTGATAAAACTGCTTTGCTCGTTTTCCATGATAGATATCAGTGATGATCGACGATGATGATCTAACAGTGCATTGAAGATGATCGATGCTCTTAGATTTGGAAAAAGTATTAGATCAATGGTCAGGATTTGATGATGAAAATACACTAATGTATTTGTCACAACCCCCGACCCCTACCCTGGGAGCGGGAGCCGTGAACCAGTCAAGTGGTACCGGTGTTTATTAAATACGCAGCGGAAAAATTCTTCATAGATATCAGTGATAGATATCAGTGATGATCGACGATGATGATCTAACAGTGCATTGAAGATGATCGATGCTCTTAGATTTGGAAAAAGTATTAGATCAATGGTCAGGATTTGATGATGAAAATACACTAATGTATTTGTCACAACCCCCGACCCCTACCCTGGGAGCGGGAGCCGTGAACCAGTCAAGTGGTACCGGTGTTTATTAAATACGCAGCGGAAAAATTCTTCATCAGGATCCGTAGTTAGGAAATAATTTCAGAGTTTATAAAAACACCAACTTTTAATATTATACTTTATCAGTAATAAATACTAGCGAGTTCATTCCATTTTTATAAAAATATATTGTTATACTGTACAACATTAATGGTTTTTATATTTGTTTATATTTACCCAAAACTCAATCAGTATTTGTCACATTGTGGCAGTTCCGATGTGGCAATGGTCATATAACTCATTGGCTCACTTTCGTCCAATAGTAAGTTTATCAAGTAATTATATCTTACTATTATTCAAAGGTATCTGTCACTAGGCGATTCCCGTGACAGTGGTCATATCACTGTGGATCATTCTTTCAACTAGTGACTATAGTCATAACACTGTTGATCATTCTCTCAATTAGTGCCGGTGGTCGTATCACTATTGATCGTTCTCTCAACTAGTGACTTTGGTCCTATCACTGTTGATCATTCTCTCAACTAGTGACTCTGGTTATATCAATGTTGATCATTCTCGCAACTAGTGATTTTAGTCATATTACTTTGGTGACTGTTCCTGTCACACCCATGGTGACTGTGGACTAGTAGTGTATACATTTATATATCTATATATATACTATAAAACTCATAATATCACTTTGTTAAATATATTTTCTATGGCACAGAACAAATCTGCCCAGAAAATGATATATCATTTTCTGTCAAACTAGTAATTATAACTTTATTAATTAAATAATTATGATATTATCATTTAATATATTAACGGGACTAAGATTTAAAAATATAATTACTGCTGTCTATCTTGGTATATTAAAATTTAAATATATAATTAACATATATTGTTTAAGACATACATTAAGGTTTACAATATACTATTTTAAATATTAAATATAATATTTAGATCTCCCGATGTATATTAAAGTTAAATAATAATATATATCGTTTAAATTTTTTATTACGATAAACATTAAAGTTTATAGTTTATAATACAATATATTAAATAATAATTATAGTATTTAAATCATATTTAAACATTAAATATAATACTACTAGGTTAGAACCCCGTGTAATACACGAATTGAATAAATGTAATTTTATATACTAAATAATAAAAAAATGTATATCTTTAAAACCCTCGTTTATAACACGGGTTGAATAAATGTAATTTTATATATCAAATAATAAAACAATATATCTGTTTTGGTAAAAAAATTACCGAAGCAATTAAGTGATCAAATTAGTAAAGTGAGGTAGTGTGCTAGAAAGTAAATTAAAAATGTGCTTGTTAAGTTGTTTAGAAAATCAGTATTCAGTATACGGCTCAGGATATAGAGCTGTATCTAAGATCAAACTATGAGCAAAAGTAAAGTAAATGACACGAGATGTACGAGGAAAGCCCTTGATCAATCTAGATCGCCGGCATAAAACCTCGGGAGCTGACAATCGCAGCTGCCTTGTTCTTCTATTGCTTCAAATATCAGGATACAGTGCAGGATGTGGTGCGGATCGACTAAGTGTTACAACGAAATTTGAATACAAGTGTGGTGTTTGCAATGAGCTAGAAAGTGAAAGTATGCGAGAGTGTAAGTGGAGATTGTGTGACTTAAACTGATCCGACCTCATCTATTTATAGTAACGATAAAATAACAAACTGTCCTAAAGTTCCGGGATCCACCGAATATTCCTTCATCGAACGTTGTAGACCTGGTCTCTCGGGCTCAACGTCTCTCCTTCAACAAACTCGTCCGAGTCTTGAGGAGAAGAAGTCCTCTTGACCGTTAGCAAGTCTCAGCCTTTAACCTGCACGTGGTTAATTCTATAAACCTCAGGATATCGCCCAAGATGTTAGCAATATCCTCTTCCAGCATCCTGGTCACAAATAAACAAACAAAGGCAGGATATTTGTCAGGATACGTATGTTAAGAAAATGACCCCTAACAATTGTCCCCAAATATATTGGTTGGGATACCAATCCAACGGATATATTTCAAAAGTTTCACCTCATAACTTAAGGCGCGCAATTAATATGACTAGACTCTTGAAATGACAGCGGTGCAACTTCCAAAGCATTATTTACTCTTTACCCCCTATATTCATCCTATATTAACCGAGGGACTCCTTATCATAGTTATCCTTATCTTCAAGTGAACACCAGGTATTTTCCTCTCTACCCTTTCTATCTTCCTTGTTTTAATTCTTCTTTTCTCCGACTGTGTTCTTTCATGGCGACTCGTACCAGATCGCAAGTGGCGGACTCGGTTTCTCCCTTCCACAAACAAAACTTGCTTCAGAATCCTTCTAAAGAAGTGTGTTCTTTTGACAATTCCGACATCGCAGCCCTACGATCTTCCGGTGCCTTTCCCGTCGGGACAATCTTCTGTCCATTCGACCGAGAGGTCCGGTCGGATTTTTGCTCCGACGAATGGGTTTGCTTCTTCGCATATCCTTTTTCATTAGGGCTTCAATATCCATTTTCTCCCTTCATATCCCGCTTCTTTGAGCTTACCGGTCTTAGTTTTGCCCAAATCATGCCTATGGTTTGGCGTGTGTTAATTACTCTGGAGCAGATTAAGGCTCGCCATATGCCTGATCTATGCATTGAAGACCTTTCGATGGCCTACCGTCTAAGGTCACATGGTTCCAGCCGGTTTCTCCTCTTTTCCATCTCTAGCAACCCCCTCATTCTCAAGGCTACCAAGAATGAGAATAAATGGACAAGAAAATTTTTCTTTGTGAAAAGAGACTCCATCGATAAGGGTTTTGACCTCCCTAAAAGATGGTTGACTTCTGGTAGTACTTAGGGTTTTAGGAGTATCCCCATTCATATCCCAAACCTTTATCCTGAACCATCATCCTGATATTTTTGTTTCTTTTCTTGCAGCAAACTTTAAAGAACTAGCTCCTCCTAGTGCTGAATCGGAAGGGAGGATAGAAGAGATCTACAAGCTTCCAGAGGGTGAAAGAACCTTTAACCTGTTACTCACAAGCTCAAGTCAAAGATCAAGTTCCAACATGTCTGGTAAGTATAATTTCAGGAATTGATTATTATTTTATTGTACAGTAACATAACAAGTTCAAAACATCTTCCCTTGTGCAGTGCCAGTTATTAACCTCGAAGGCTTCCAACTCGATGAACTGGATAGTTATTCCAGCCTTGAGCCAGCCCAGCAAGAATCTAATCCGAAATCATCCGTTACCCCAAAACTCACCAGTTCGAAGACCTCCGCTGCTCCCAGAGCTCCCCCTGCATCCCGGACCCGGGCCTCCAGCTCCCGGAAAAGAAAGGAAGTCGAACCCTCTACTCCACCACATGTATTCCCATTCGAGAACCACGGGTTCACAGAATCCAGCACATTTATGACCGGCTTCCTTAACCAGGTTGGTATCCTGATCTGTATCCTGCATCATATACTTAATAGAAATGTTTATTTAGAACAATGCCTGTGGTGTCACCTTGCAGGGCCTTGAACGCCTGGTCTTCATTTACGAGGACGCATGTGGCTCCAATGTCATGCTTGAAAGCCAGCTGAAAAAGGCCAAGGCCACCATTGCAGACCAAGCAGCAATTGCCACCGCTAAATCGGAACACTATAAAGCTAAGTACAAGGCTATGACTCAGGATCACCAGGCTGCCATCCAAAATATTACCCAAGAGGCTCAAGCCAAGTCTGACGCAGCCCAACTCCAACACGAACAGGCCATGGCTTCATACCGAGAAAGCCTCAAGAATTCCGTCGTGATCTCCCTTCTCCAGGCCAGGCTGAAAATGGCTTACGAGGCAATGGCTTTGGGTTTGCAATGCCCTTCTTGGAACATCAAGGTCTGGGAGGCGAAGTTAAGAGATCTCGGGGGAAATCCTGTGGAGCCTCCTGTCAAATCTGCTGCGGAAGAGTCTGCCAAAGCATTGGATGCTAGCGCTTCAAAGGATGCTTCTGAGAATGCTGGGGCAAATGCTGGAAAGAATGCTGGTGAAAAGGATGCTGCTGCGGATACTGAAAAGAATCCCGAGGATGATGCTGGTATGGATGCCGGGAAAGAGGTTGCTGTTCAAGAGGGTGCTGCCCCTTAGGCAGCGGAGTGGGCGAAGATGGATATACGTGCCAAGGCCGGAGCCCACTTTTTAATTTCATGGTTGTGGTTGCATAAACAATTTACTTTTCCTGTCTTTGAACAATTTACATTTCCTGCACTGGAACAATGTGATGACCAAAGGTGGATGGGTCCTAGGTTTTAGGACGAAGCCCTTGGTCATCAATTAGTATAACTTTTTTTGAATGTGATAACGGTTGTAGGTGGACAGGTCCTGTTTTGAGATATACCCTGCAGCCGTTACACAAATATGGTAAAAACTGATCGTGCTTTTGGCTTGTTAATAATATAACTATCTTTTGACTTATTTTCTGTTACATTGCATTACTTAGTGTGACTCTTAGCTTTGTAAAGATTTTGTATTGTTATCTTATAAAATATCCTGATCAGTATGCTCAGCGATATACTGCAAAAGCCTTTTATTAGATAGAACTTCCAAACGTTCCTTCAACTTTGTAAAAATTTCTTTAGAGTGTGAAAAACAGTCTATCTTTTCAAATCCAAGTTTCGATAATATTTAAATGATCAAAGTTCCAAACCAACACTAGTTTCAAACACCCTAATCAAATATTCTGAAAAAGACTTTGAGAATATATCAGGATATTTATCCTTTTATAAAATATAATGTCACCAAAAACTTAGACAATGTTTACAAAGGAAAGATCATACCAGAAATAGGGTATAAACCTATTACCAAACTTCAATCCCTTTGCAACTCTTCCAATGAAGATGTCCCCCGTGCAAGGTACTTAGTGCATTAGTTCCAAACCTCATTCTTTTAGCTTTACACCACCACCTTGGTGGGAATGTCCCCTGTATACAATGTCTTCAAATACTTTAGAAATCTTCTGAATGTCAGTTTCCATAGGCAATTTTTTACATCCCAAGGGCAAAACCCAAGGATGTGCTGGAGATAAATCCCTTGTATCCTGGGGAAAATCCCAAATTTTCATGCGCTACAGGCGGGAGTGTATAAACTCCAAGACTTAGAAAGGTGAAAACCTTTAAACCTTAGAGAGTATGAAAATACCCTTTCGTGAGAGAGGGTGATCAATCCTCATATACCTTTAGGATTCAGGATATAGCCAACAGTAACGAAATTGTCAGCCACTTTTACATGGACTGGTCCCGCCACCTTGAACTATCCCTGAATAACTTGCGCTCCAGGCGGGGTGTTTAAACCCAATTCGAAAGAAAGGTGAATACCTTTAAACCTGTGAAGGGATCAGTATCCCTTAAACGTGAGAGAGGGGGCCAATCCTCTAATCTTCTGAGTTATCCTGAGTACATATCCTGGAGCTATATCCTGAAACATATCTTGCAAAACAATTGTAAACTAAGGTGGGTGTTAGCTTGGCTAACACCCCTCCGATGCTTAAGTCAGTATTGGGTTGCAAATAACAAATTAAACCAAACATATTAAAAGAGATAGAATCCATACCACTCTGAGCTAGAAATTAAATTCTAAACTCACTTGAAATAGAGCTTAAGGTGTATAGCATTCCAAGACCTCGGTAGCATATCCCCCTCCATATTCTTGAGTCTGTATGCTCCTTTTCCTGCTTCTGATTCAACTTCATATGGTCCTTCCCATTTTGGAGCTAACTTGCCATCGGCAGGATTAGTAGTATTCTGAAAAGCCTTTCTTAATACCCAATCTCCAACTTTAAATCTTCTGGTTCTAATATTCTTGTTATATGCCCTGGATATTCTCTGTTGATATGCTGCCATCCTTAATCTTGTCGCATTTCTCTTTTCATCTATAGTATCTAAATCCTGACTCAAGGCTTCAGGATTCTGCTTAGGATTACTTAAGGTAGATCTCGCAATAGGTATTGTCATTTCCGTTGGAATCATTGCTTCTGCTCCAAACACCAACGACAATGGGGTCTGGCATGTTGCATTCTTTACCGTTGTCCTATCAGCCCATAAAACAAAGGGTAATTCTTCTGCCCATCTTCCTTTTTTGGCTCCAAGCCTTTTCTTTAAGTTATTGACAATTATCTTGTTTGAGGATTCTGCTTGTCCATTTGCTTGAGGATGTACCGGAGTAGATGTAATCATTTTGATTCCCCAACTCTTGCAAAAGTCAGTAGTCCTCTTACTTATAAACTGAGAACCATTGTCACAGATTATCTCGGCTGGTACTCCGAATCTGGTCAGGATATTCCTCTTGATGAAGGATACTACTTCTTGGTCTCTAACTTGAACAAACGCTTCTGCTTCAACCCACTTAGAGAAATAATCCGTCATTGCTAGCATAAAGACTTTTCCTCCCGGAGCTTTTGGTAGCTTTCCCACTGTATCCATACCCCACTTCATAAATGGCCAAGGGGAAACAATAGGATATAATGGTTCAGCCGGCTGATGCAGTATGTTACTATGTCTTTGACATGCGTCACATCTTCGAACATACTCTGCAGCATCTTTTCTCATTGTTGGCCAATAATATCCTGTCCTTAACACTTTTGAGAATAACGACCTGCCCCCAGCATGGTTACCACAATCCCCTTCATGTATATCCTGAAGTACTTCTTTGGCTTCAGGATCCTCCAAGCATCTCAAATACGGTCCTGCAAGAGATTTCTTGTATAAAATATTATTTATAATAGTGAATCGTGATACCTTCATCCTAAATGCCTTAGGATTCTCATTTTCAGGGATGTGTTCTTCTTTGAGATATCTCATGATTGGAGCCGTCCAGGATTTAGGATCCTCTTCAGGATGTTCTGCTCCAGGTTCCTGAATACCAGCTACTTCTTTATCCTGAGGATTCGTTGCAGGATATAAGACATGTAATATTGGTATTTGCGTCCCTTCAGGTATCCTGATCGATGATCCCAAATTTGCTAAGGCATCCGCTTCAGCATTATCCTCCCTTGGTACCTGTTCAAGTATAAAAACATCGAAATATCCTGCTAATTTTTTGAGAATATCGAGATATTCGATTAATTTCTCACCCTTAACTGCATAGGATCCATTAAAATGGTTAGTAATTAACAAAGAGTCAACATATACTTGCAAATTTTTGATACTCATGCTCTTAGCCAACTCTAATCCTGCAATTAAAGCCTCATACTCTGCTTCATTATTAGTAGCAGGAAATTCACACCTAATAGCCTGGGGTAATATGTCCCCCTGTGGCGATTTTAGTAGTATTCCTAATCCTACTCCTCTTACATTAGATGCACCGTCAGTATATAATGTCCAGGATCCTGAGGATTCTCCTAACTGTTGAACTTCTAGGTCTACCTCGTCCTGAATGTCACTACTAAAGTCAGCCACAAAGTCAGCTAAAGCCTGAGATTTTATGGCATTTCTAGGTTCATATACTAAATCATAAGCACTTAACTTTACTGACCACTTGGCCATCCTGCCTGACATCTCTGGTTTCCTAAGCACATTTTTGACAGGATAATTTGTTTTAACATGTATCCTATGTGTCTCGAAATAATGCCTAAGTTTCGTTGATGCCATTATTAATGCTAGTATCAATTTTTCTAAGTGAGAGTACCTAGTTTCAGCATCTAATAAACTTTTACTAACATAATAAACAGGATATTGCTGACCTTCATGGTCTTTTATAAGAACGGCACTTATAGCATTCCCTGATACAGCAAGGTATAGGGATAGTGGTTCACCATTCTCAGGCTTCATCAATAGAGGTGCGGTTGATAGATATCGTTTCAAATCCTGCAATGCTGCTTCATGCTTCTCCCCCCATTCGAATCTTTTGTTCTTCTTCAGGATATCATAAAAGTCTTTGCATTTCTCTGAGGATCTTGAGATAAACCTGTTTAAAGCTGCTACTCGGCCTGTCAATCTTTGTACGTCCTTCATATTTGAGGGTGATTTTATATCCAGGATAGCTTTGATCTGTTCTGGGCTTGCTTCTATCCCCCTTTTTGTCACCATATATCCAAGAAACTTTCCTGCCCCCACTCCGAAATGGCATTTAGCAGGATTCAGCTTCATGTTGTATTGATCCAGGATATCAAATGCTCCCTCGATATCCTGGAGGTGATCCTCAGCCTTTTTAGATTTCACCACCATATCATCGATATATACCTCCATGGTGTCCCCCAGTTTGTCTTTGAACATCGTGTTTACCAATCTTTGGTATGTTGCACCTGCATTTTTCAAACCAAAAGGCATAGCTGTATAACAATAAATACCTGTTGGTGTCATGAAGGCAGTTTCCTCCTGGTCAGAAGGCTCCATTTGGATCTGTTGAAATCCTGAAGATGCGTCCATGAAGGTCAGCATTTCATGCCCGGCAGTGGCATCTACCATTGCATCAATGTGGGGAAGAGGAAATGGGTCTTTAGGACAAGCTTTGTTCAAGTCTGTGTAGTCTACTCAAACTCTCCATTTCCCATTCTTCTTCCGTACTACAACCACGTTTGCTAGCCAACTTGGGAACTTAACCTCTCTGATCATTCTGGACTTTAATAATCTTTCAACTTCCTCCTGGATAATCATGTTCCGCTCAGGAGCAAACTTCCTTCTTTTTTGTTACACAGGCTTGAATGATTTATCAATTCCAAGCTTGTGAGTGATAATATCTTTGGATATGCCTGTCATATCCTCATGCTTCCATGCAAACGTTGACATCCTGCATTTTAAAAAGTTAATTAATTGCTCTTCAATATCCTGAGGGATATTGGTTCCCACGAGCACCGAAATATCGGGATTATCCTGGTCTAGGATAATTTTCTTCACATCCTGCTCCGGATCCTCCACGATATCCTGGGCCCGCGTCTTTAATTGCTATGCTGCACTAGGTTTGGTTGAGGATTTCATCGAGGACGAGTAGCATTCTTTCGCCTCCTGCTGATCACTATCAACTTTGACAACTCCCCAAGGGGTAGGTATCTTGATGCATTGGTGATATGTTGACGGCACGGCCTTCATATCGTGAATCCACGGTCTTCCCAGTATGATGTTATAGCAGGATAGAGAATCCATCACACAGAAACGTTGTATCGAGTTGACTCCTTCAACGTATACTGGCAACTTTATCTCTCCCACCGTATTTCTAGCCTCTCCACTGAACCCAACAAGCACGGTAGACTTCGAAGTAATATCCATTGGAGACACATTCATTCTCTTCAGAGTCTCTAGTTGGATTATGTTGACGGAGCTGCCATTATTAACCAGTATCCTGCGTACAAAATGGTTAGCCACATATAACGTTATTACCAGAGCATCATGGTGAGGATCCTGGACAGTATCCCTGTTATCTGCATCAAAAGTGATCACTTTGTCAGTTGTGAGGGTAGTCATCCTGACAGGTTTGTCTCCCCTTTCGGCCTTAGCTTCCCTTGCATGTCTCTTTGCTGCCGAATACGAGGTCCCACAAATGTCGGATCCTCCCGAAATGAAGTTGATTATCTTGGCATCGGCGGGGGGTGATGCTGCTCGCTCAGGATCCTTCTCAGTATCCTGACCCTTATTCTTCTTTCTTCCTAAGAGATCTTTCAGATATCCCTTGCTCAGAAGATAGCTTATTTCTTTCCTTAAAGCAATGCAATCCTCGGTTACATGTCCGAAATCTTCGTGGAAAGCACACCATTTTGACTTATCTTTCCAGTCAGCCTTTTGTTGATTCTTTTGAGGCCACCTAGCCTTGTCTCCTAGACCCTACATGGCATACATCAATTCGGGAATGTTAACAGAAAAGCAATATTCAGACAACTCAGGATACTCTTCAGGATCCTCATCTTCGACAGCATTCACTCTCTTGTTATCATTTCTGCCATATGGCTTAGGCCGATATGACTTGAATGAGGATTCTGACTTCCTGTTAGTTGACTCATAAGTGTTAGATGAGTTCATCCTTTCTTGCATCTTCCTGTCATCCTCCAGACGGATATATCTCAAAGCCCTGTTACGAGCTTCATCGAGATTCCTGCAGGGATTCATTACAAGATCCTGATAAAACTGAGAATCCTTTTGTAATCCCATCTTGAAAGCTTGCACAGCTGTTGCAACATCAAGATGTGGGATATCCAAGGATTCTCGACTGAATTTGTTCACATAATCCCTCAAGGATTCCTGAGGCCCTTGAGTTATCCTGTAAAGATCACTGGTTAGTTTCTCAAAACTCCGACTACAAGAAAATTGACTGTTAAATAAATTAACCAAATGAGCAAACGAAGTAATTGAGTGTGGAGGAACATTTAACAGCCATTTTAAGGCTGATCCTGTTAAGGTAGAACCAAATCCCTTGCACAAGCACGCTTCCTTGAGCTCCGGAGGGATAGGGTTAATTTCCATTCTTTCCCTATACTGAGCAATATGCTCCTCAGGATCCGTAGTTCCGTCGTAAAGCTTCATGTTGGGGGTTTGAAATCTCTTTGGGATCTCAGCGTCACAGATAGGATGTGCAAAACGAGATATCTTATGGCTATCTTGGGACACTTCCGGGATCGGCTGGACTACCCCAGGTACACTGGATATCATGTCCTTCAACTTTTGAAGTTCCCTAGTAAGTGCTGATGTCACACCTGTATCCTGCAAAGATCCACTATTGTTAGTAGCATAAGTATTATTATTATTCGACACGTTACCCGTTGGAGGATTTTGCCCATATCCTGAAGCATATCCTGAGCTCCTCATGGTTGACATCCTGACCGAGGAGGGTATTTCAGGAGTATGATTCTGAGGAAGGCTGGGCACGATATTCCCCCTGTTATCCTCAGTATACACAGCTGAACTGAAGTTCAACGCTCTAGGGAGTAATGGAGTGACATTGTCCTCAGCAGATCTGCTCGAGCCTGACTTCAGGAGTTGTATTTCCCTTAAAAGCATTTGGTTTGTTTCCTATTGCTGCCTCATTTGTTCCTGCACACTTCCAAATAAAGTAAGAATTTCATCATTAGAAGCTAGAACGGGAGCAGATTCCTGAACACTGCGAGTAGGGATAATATCCTGAGGTCGTGTAGAGGCTGGCATCCTTGGAGGAGGTGGTGGAAGCACCGGACCGGTAGTAGCAGAAGTCATAGCAGACACAGTAGAGGAACTCATGTTTGATCTTGAGGCCATTATGGACAATGTGGCAAAAAGTTTTGAAAATAAAAAACCGATTAGCGATTTCACAAAAAAATTTAGTAAAGAGAGCACCACTTGCCCCACGGTGGGCGCCAAATTGTTTTGGTCAAAAATTACCGAAGCAATTAAGTGATCAAATTAGTAAAGTGAGGTAGTGTGCTAGAAAGTAAATTAAAAATGTGCTTGTTAAGTTGTTTAGAAAATCAGTATTCAGTATACGGCTCAGGATATAGAGCTGTATCTAAGATCAAACTATGAGCAAAAGTAAAGTAAATGACACGAGATGTACGAGGAAAGCCCTTGATCAATCTAGATCGCCGGCATAAAACCTCGGGAGCTGACAATCGCAGCTGCCTTGTTCTTCTATTGCTTCAAATATCAGGATACAGTGCAGGATGTGGTGCGGATCGACTAAGTGTTACAACGAAATTTGAATACAAGTGTGGTGTTTGCAATGAGCTAGAAAGTGAAAGTATGCGAGAGTGTAAGTGGAGATTGTGTGACTTAAACTGATCCGACCTCATCTATTTATAGTAAAGATAAAATAACAAACTGTCCTAAAGTTCCGGGATCCACCGAATATTCCTTCATCGAACGTTGTAGACCTGGTCTCTCGGGCTCAACGTCTCTCCTTCAACAAACTCGTCCGAGTCTTGAGGAGAAGAAGTCCTCTTGACCGTTAGCAAGTCTCAGCCTTTAACCTGCACGTGGTTAATTCTATAAACCTCAGGATATCGCCCAAGATGTTAGCAATATCCTCTTCCAGCTTCCTGGTCACAAATAAACAAACAAAGGCAGGATATTTGTCAGGATACGTATGTTAAGAAAATGACCCCTAACAATATCTTTAAAAATCTCATTTATTACCTGGTGTTTTGGTCAAAAAATCTGATGAGGATATTGCAACCAAACTCTTTGTTTAGGGGAATGATGCTTTAAATATGTAACAGCGATGAGGATCACTTCAATGTAGAATGCACAAACAACACAAGGATTTATACGGGGAAAAAGCCCTTGATCAAGAATTGATCTCCGGCACAAAAAACCCCGGGTGATGGAAACTACCGATCACCAAGCTAAGATAAATGGTTAAATGTTTACAACTTCGGATAGTAACGAGCTAGGTACAAGGATCACTACGGTGAAATGTGTAAAAAGTGTATGAAATTGCTAAGTGTTTGAACGAGAGCTTGTATGAGCGTTTGTACGAGTGTGTGTAACTGAGAAATGGCTAAGTGTGTTCTACTAGCTCGTTACTCCATTTTAAAATAGAAAAAACCACCTAAACTAACTATCCGACTTTCGTGCCAAGCCTCCACGTTCTCCATAACGTCTATTTTCGGTCAAGCACGTGCAGAATAGTGTAGGAATATTCTCCAGGAATGTCGCTTAGACTTGGTCAAGCTCAATATACCTGCGAGATGCTACAAAACATAAGTAAACAATCGTCAGTACGAGGATCCTTAAAGTGATCCATGATCCTGATCCTGAAGCTCTTCTGAGGATCACCACCTGTCACAGAAGTAAGGATCACTAGTTAGGATAACGAATAAGGATCACTAATTGTTAGAAAATCCTCCCCTAACAATTGCCCCCAAAATATAAGGAGTGAAATTGTAAATTAGCGAGTTATGTTTTCTTGATCTTATCCGTAACAAACTAACGGATATATAGCCGTTAAAATAGAACTAGCCGTTGCGATGATGATGTCACGGAAGTGACAATCCTGCAGAATCATAATTATAAATAGAGATATAGATAGGATCATCATGCATTCAAATTCGAAAGAGACTCCCTTTAAATTCTCAGTCGACGAGCAACCAGGTAATTCTTTCTCCTCTTTCTCCCTTCTTACTCTGTTTCTCTACCTTTATCTCCGTCAGTACGAAAATGTTGCTTCGAAGTTCACCGGGCAAGGATCACCCAAAGAACAGTCCTCCGAAAAGCCAGGGGATCATTGAAGATTCCATTAAAGAACGCTGCTGCTTCAATGATGCTCAGATAGATAGGATTCGCTATTGTTTTCCGGCGAACACCGAATTCAGGCCTTTTGACCCCAATGCCTTGAGCGATCATATCTCCGATAAGTGGGTTGCTTTCCCCGTCACTCCTTTCACCATAGGCTATACATATCCTTTTCCAGCATTCACCCAATCTTTCTTTTCCCTAACCGGCATCTCTTATATCCAAGCCATGCCGATGATTTGGAGGGTTTTGCACACCCTTGAAAGGATCATCGATCAAGAGGGAATAGATCTAGGAATGGCAGAGCTGGGAGAACTGTATGATCTTACCACCTTTGGCTCTCACCGTTATTTGTTCAAACGTAAACCTGGTGAAGAACACCCGATCTTCAAAGCCACCAAGAATGATGCTAATTGGAAACGACGCTTCTTTTTTATCAAGAGAGATTCCATCCAGGATGGAAAGGATCTTCCTAAAAAATGGGCTACCCATGGTAGGATGGAGGATCCTGAGAAGGATCACCAGGAACTTCCTTTTGATGTAAGGATAACTGATATTTTTGCTTTCTTATTATGCAGCTATCACCGTTTCACACCTCAAACTGTCCCCTGCTGCTAAGGAAAGGCTCCTCGCTTTCAAGAGACTTGATCCTGAGACAAGAACTTTCAAGACAACAACTCAAGATTCGCAGGAGGTATCCTCGGGCTCTGTCACAATGTCAAGTAAGTATCCTTGTTTAAAATTTAGATATATAATGAAATATGAACTAGGAAAAGATACTTATCTTGCTTTAATTGTGTAGGTGCTGGAAAATCTGCCAAGCCTGTATCCCAATTCAACACAGCTGACCTTGATGTCGTACGACCCAGAAGGAAGAGATCCACCAGCAGTCCTAGCATTTCCATTCCAAAGGCACCCACTAAAGGAAAGGGTGTCAAGAAGAGGAAAACTTCTGATGCTGAGGATCTTCAGGGTCTACCACTGATCCGCCACCAGTTCCTTGAATACTTCAATGAAGTAAGGATCCTTTATTCTGCCTATGTATCCTACTCGCATGAGGATCACTTGGTCTTGAACTGCTTTTATCCTTTTCTTTTGCAGAAATTTGCTGAGATTGAGGATTATGTGGGCCACGTTGAGGATCAAGATAAAAAGATTGCCGACCTCCAACAGGTTGCTGTGCTCAAGGATCTTGCACTTGCTGATGCTCGGAAGGAACTCCTAGATGAGAAGACTAAGACAGCCAAACTTCTGATCAACTTTGATTATGAAAAGCATGACCTTATTGAAAATGCTAAGGTCTCTGCCGCCATTACGATGTACCAGACAAAATTAAAGATGGCCCAGGAAGCTCAAGATCCTAGCTTTGATACAAACAGCTGGGATGTTGAGGGTTGGAAGGAAAGGTTGGCTGATCTTGAGGATGATGAAGAGGAGGCTACTGAGGTCTTGGCGATTGAAGCAAGTGGCAGTGGGAAGGATCAGGTGAAGGATACCACAGCTGGAGGAGAAGAGGATGCAGCAAAGGTGTAGGCTGCACAATTGGGCGATGATGGATATATGTGCCAAGGCCGGAGCCCAATTTTTTTAGTTTGATGGTTGTGATGTTTAAAACAATTTCATGGTTTGTACTTCGAACAATAGGTTTTAGGATTAAGGATCATGTATGATCCTTTGGACAATAGGCAGGATTGCAATTGGTGGAGGGATCCTCTGTTTGGGGGATGAAGCCATTATGATCCTGCCGCCTTTATATTCCTGCACTACTTTTGAACTCATTATCATGGACACCCTTTACCTACCCCAGCGGACGGGCCACGTTTTGCTGGTAGAAGCTCGGGTAGGTAATTTTGACAACCTTTAAAGGGTTAGCCTTATGTTAATAAATAAAAACTTAACCTTTTGTCGCTTATCTTGTGTTGCTATCCTTTTTAGTATGTTACTTTCCAACTGTTGTAATGTTCATTCTGTTTATATTTATCAAGCCTTGAAAAATTAGAAAAGATATCCAAAAAATTTAGGAAATGAACAAGGATCACATATCCCATAACCGATAGGTTTTAAAAAGTGATATGATTTAAGAAGTACAAGTTCAGTTGTCAAGTATAAGGGTTATTTAAAAGAATAATAAATAAAATCAAAAGAGTTAAGGATCATACCTGAGGATCCAAGTTAGAATCCTAACCTTAATAAGGATAACTATAAGATAAACCTTAGAGTGAAATAAGGATCAAGGATCCCTAGCTGCCTATCTTCAAGGACCTGAAATAGAGCATAACTTGGGACTAAGCCAATATAAGAAAAGAGTTAGCAACTGGGGACAAGCCCAAGGATAACTGGGGACAAGCCCAAGGATAACTGGGGACAAGCCCAAGGATCGTGTGTAAACTGGAGTATGGCCCTAACTGGCGACTATCCAAACTTAGTGACATGAAGATGCCAAAACCTTAGCTAACGTGAAAACGTTAGAAACCTTAGCTAACGTGAAAACGTTAGAAACCTTATGAACGGATGTATGGTACGTCTACCATTATACGTAGGATCCTAAGCATAGCCAGAACAATGGAATTATCAGCCCCTAGAACGAGTACTGGTCCCAAAGCCTTGAACTACACCAGGATCATCGTGCACTACAGGCGGAATCTGGGGACAAGCCCATATATCTGGGGTTCAACCCAAAAGACGGATTGCTTCTGTGGATAACCAACGTTGTGCTAAAGATACCTGAACTTTCAAAACTTGAACTCACGTGAGAGATGGATAAAGGATACATGATCCTTATCCTTATAAGAGAAAATAATGAAATGAAATAGCTTAAGTTTAGGATATTACCTAAGTAAGGATCACCGATACTTTGAGGATCCTTTAAGGATATCCCTATCGTGAGGATCACCTATGCCATAAGGATCCTGCTTACATGAAATATTTCTTCAAGTGGACAGCATTCCAAGCTCTTGGTAGCAAATCACCTTCCATGGTTAGCAATCTATATGCCCCCTTTCCTGCTTCAGCTTCAATCAAATAAGGGCCTTCCCATTTTGGAGCCAATTTTCCATCAGCAGGATTGGTGGTATTTTGAAATGCTTTCCTTAACACCATATCTCCAACTTGAAACCTCCTGATCCTAACATTTTTGTTGTAAGCACCAGCCATTCTTTGCTGATAACTGGCCATCCTTATTCTAGCCATATCCCTGATTTCTTCAATAGTATCCAGATCTTGAGCCAAGTTTTCATCATTTTCCTCAGGATCACGGGTACTTGTTCTAGCAGTAGGAACCACCATTTCTGTTGGGATCACCGATTCTGCCCCAAACACCAAAGAGAATGGTGTTTGACCAGTAGCATTCTTAGGGGTTGTCCTGTCAGCCCAGAGCACATAGGGTAGTTCTTCTGCCCATTTCCCTTTCTTGGATCCAAGCTTTTTCTTCAAATTGTTGATGATGATCTTGTTGGATGATTCTGCCTGGCCATTAGCTTGTGGGTGGACTGGTGTTGAAGTTATCATCTTAATCCCCCAGCTGTCACAAAAGTTAGTGGTTCTGCCCCCAATAAATTGGGAACCATTATCACATATAATCTCGGAAGGAATTTGTTACGCCCTAACATGTTTAAACCCAAAATTGCAGCGGAAAGCACATAATTAAAATTTCTTTAATGATATTCTTTCTTTCACTTAAATACATAAATCCATTTCTAAAATTTGATTGACAACTATCACACATATATCGGATTAAGTGACCACATACACACCCACGTACAATCCATGTCTTGACTCGATCTTCGATCGCGTACAATTCTTGGTGAAACATCCAAAATTCTGAACAACCTGCAGTCACCACATTCGATCTCATCATTAGTAACCGGTGACATAATACAAAATATTAGCACATGCATAATAAAGCGTCCACATATCATGCTTTCTCTTATACTAGCTCCTTCATCCATGCATTCCATCACTCGCATCGAATTGCAGAGTCAACCTTTACTTCCATTGTTAACCTGCCTATGTTTCACATTAATTCTCAATAGAAAAACGGTTAGTATCATTAACTTCCTTTAATATGGGCGTGTCCTCAAATATGCATAACTCGTCTTATTCATTCAAGCATATAATTAAATACCTCTCTCAAGCATGTATTCATTTTCTATTCACACCCGTACCCAAACTTAATCGAATCTCTTTCTTTAACCAATTACGACTCATTTCCACTAAAACTTAACTTAGTAATAACAACAATTCATATTTTCTCATATTACATTCAATAATTACCATATATCATAATCACATTACCAAACAAAAGAGTAAGTTCGGAGTTCACTTACCTCGTGCGTCCGAGTTCGAGCATAGCTTCCGTGTTTATCCTTGGCCCGTTGCCCTTCCATGCTTGTGTCCGCGTTGACATGACTACTAACCGTACATGTCATTACATTCACATTCTTGTTAGCATATATGATTGTGCGTATGAACGTTCATATCAATTTCATATCTCACGTATGACTTTCATTAATCAATTTAAACAAGCATAAAGCATACACCAACCTAACATAATCTTCACATGAACTATATCTAAAATACATTCCTCATGTTAGTTTACTATCAATTTCATTAATACCACTTTCTATACATGTTTGCCCATTAATTGCATACAATTTCACATATTATTGTCATTTAGACATTTCATCAAACACTTGGTGTGCGTATCACTTTTTAAGCATAATGTACAAGTGCTTTAAGCATGTTCTTCCCTAATTCATCTTATGAACCATCACATTCAAGCAAAATCTCATAATCATAAATTCCACATCAAGTTTATCTATCTAAGTCTATCATATAACACCTTATACATCACTAGATCACACTAATACATCTACAAGTTCATCATGATCATCATCTTCATACTCATGCAATGGGTTTTCATTCTAAATCACCCAATTACTTGAAATTATTCATAACACAAGTTCTATTTGGTGTTTCTAACACCTCTACAAGCTTAATTGCATACAAATTCATGTATTGATCATAACCCACTTCAAACAAGATCATCAAATATAAGTTTGAAGACATACCTTACGATCCCCTTGTGAAGGTGATCGTTAATTCATGTTCGGTTGTGAATTTGGACTTCGTTTAGCCTTTCAATTTGGAGAATTTGTGAAGTTTAGGGTTTTGGCTCCATGGGAGCCTTCCCTGCTCGTTGATGAACACACACGAAGTGTGTGTATGTATGTGTGTGTTTTCTTTTTAATAAAACAACTTTCAAGTTGTTCACTTTGGTCCCCTCATGTTTCGTTTTAATTAAATAAGGCTACAACCCTTCGTTTAATACCAACGATACTAATATTCAACTAGGTTAATTATTCCTAGTTAATAATTATTTACGGGTTCACTTTTACCCCTAACAGTATTTTTATCCGTTCCTCTATATTAACCGGGTTTAAATTACTAAACCCATTTTTGGGGTGTTACAGAATTCCAAATCTAGTTATAATATTTCTTTTAATGAAGGATATAACTTCCTTTTCTCTGACTTGGGCAAAAGCTTCAGCCTCTATCCACTTGGAGAAGTAATCAGTCATAGCTAACATGAATACTTTCCCACCAGGTGCCTTAGGGAGCTTTCCAACTATATCCATACCCCATCTCATAAATGGCCAAGAGGAGGATATAGGATGCAATAATTCAGCTGGTTGATGAAGGATATTGCTGTGTCTCTGGCAAGGATCACATCTTCTGGCAAACTCCATAGCATCTTTCTTCATGGTTGGCCAGTAGTATCCTGTCCTCAGGATCCTTGAAAATAAAGCCCTGCCCCCAGTGTGGTTTCCACAATCTCCTTCATGGAAGTCTTTTAAAACTTCTTGAACTTCAGGATCCTCAATGCATCTCAAGTATGGTCCTGCAAGAGATCGTTTATACAACATATTATTCATAATTGTGAATTGAGATACCTTAGATTTGAAAGCCCTAGGGTTTTCTCCTGTAGGAATCTCTCCATGTTGTAAGTATCTCATAATTGGTGAAATCCATGATCCTGATCCTGAATAGGATTGAGTATCCTCACTAGGGATAACTGCAGAATCATTTCCTATCTCCATAGTCTGGTGATCCTCGATAGCCGGGGTCAGGATATGGATAATAGGAATCCTAATATCCTCTGGGATCTTCAAAGATGATCCTAAGTTAGCCAATGCATCAGCTTCTGTATTTTCTTCCCTTGGTACCTGTGACAAACTAAAGGAAACAAAAGAGAGTGCCAAACTTTTGACTATCTCCAAATATTTGGTTAGCTTTTCACCTTTAACAGCATAGGATCCATTAAAGTGGTTTGTAATTAACAAAGAATCTACATGTACCTCAAGATACCTGATTCCCATATGCTTAGCGATTTGCAAACCAGCAATTAGGGCTTCATATTCAGCCTCATTGTTAGTGGTTTGGAACTCACAAGCTATAGAATGGGGTATTATGTCCCCCTGTAGCGATTTTAGTAGTATTCCAAGCCCTGTGCCTTTGACATTTGAGGATCCATCAGTATGAAGTATCCAAGGATCCTTGGTCTTCTCTAGCTGCTGGACTTCTAACTCAGCTTCCTCTTGTAAATCACTACTGAAATCAGCCACAAAGTCAGCTAATGCTTGGGATTTGATGGCTGTCCTAGGCTCATATCTTATATCATATGCACTCAGCTTCACTGCCCACTTAGCCATCCTTCCTGACATCTCTGGTTTCCTGAGGACATTCTTAATTGGGAAATTAGTTTTAACAATGATAACATGAGTTTCAAAATAATGTCTTAACTTTGTAGATGCCATAATTAATGCAAGAATAAGTTTTTCAAGGTGTGAATACCTGGATTCGGCATCAAGTAAACTTTTACTTACATAATAGACAGGATGTTGTGTACCTTCATGATCCTTAACAAGGACCGCACTTACTACTTTTGAGGATACTGCAAGATACAAGGATAACACATCGCCTTTTTCTGGTTTCATCAAGGATGGGGCTGAGGATAAGTAATCTTTGAGGGCTCTCAAAGCATTTTCATGCTTCTCGGTCCACTCAAATTTCTTGTTCTTCCTTAGGATATCATAGAATTCTTTGCACTTCTCCGAGGATTTGGATATAAATCTGTTCAAAGCTGCTATCCTGCCTGTTAGCCTTTGAACATCCTTAGCATTGGCCGGAGATTTGATGTTCACTATTGCTTTGATTTGTTCCGGGCTAGCTTCAATGCCTCTCTTAGTCACCATGTATCCTAAGAATTTACCTGCTTTAACACCAAAATGACATTTTGAAGGATTAAGCTTCATATTATATTTGTCAAGGATATCAAATGCTTCCTCCAAATCCTTTAGATGATCCTCAGCTCTTATGGATTTTACCACCATATCATCTATATAAACCTCCATAGTTTGTCCGATCTGATCCTTGAACATCATATTCACCAACCTTTGGTACGTTGCACCTGCGTTTCTCAATCCGAACGGCATAGCAATATAGCAATATATACCAGTTGGAGTCATGAAGGCTGTATCCTCTTGGTCGGATGGTTCCATTTGGATTTGTTGAAATCCAGATGAAGCATCCATAAAAGTTAACAGTTCATGACCCGCAGTTGCATCCACCATGGAGTCAATGTGGGGTAAAGGGAAAGGATCCTTGGGACATGCCTTATTTAAATCGGAAAAATCGACACATACCCTCCACTTTCCATTTTTCTTTTTAACAACAACCACATTGGCCAACCATCTTGGATACTTGACCTCTCTAATCATACCTACCCGGAGCAATTTCTCTACCTCTTCCTGGATAATGGCATTCCTTTCTGGTGCAAACTTCCTTCTCCTTTGATGGATTGGTTTGAAGGATCTGTCGATGCCGAGCTTGTGAGTAATAACATCTTTGGATATACCAGTCATATCTTCGTGTTTCCATGCAAAGGTAGTCTTTCTCCTTTTGAGGAAGGATATGAGGTCTTCTTTCATTTCGCCAAGGATCCCTGATCCGATATAGATTTTGGATTCAGGATCATCAGGATCCATGAGGATTTCTACCACATCCTGCTCTCTGGCCTCCAAGACATTCCTTGGAGGATACCTTGATTGCTATTGCTCCCTTGACTTCGAGGCTGGTTTCATCGATATATATTGGGAGTTTAATGTCCCCCAGGGTGTTCTTAGTTTCGCCACTAAATCCCACGAGCACGGAGGATCTTGGTATGATCTCTGATTCAGGGATACCCATCTTCTTTAGAACATCAAGCTGGATAATGTTCACTGAACTTCCTCCGTCTATTAGGATCCTGCGGACAAAATGGTTAGATATGAAAAGAGTAATAACTAAACCATCGTGATGAGGATCCTGGATATCAACACGATCCTCTTCATCAAAGGTTATGACTTTTCCTTCGGAGACACTTGATGTTCGAACTGGTCTTTCTCCATTATCCATCTTAGCTTCCTTTGTGTGCCTTTTAGCTGCTGAGAAGGATGTGCCACAAATGTCGGATCCTCCAGAAATGAAGTTTATCACTTGTGCATCTGCTGGAGGAGCTGGAGCCTTCTCAGGGATCCTTTCAGGATCCTGAGTCCTTGACTTTTTTCTTCCCAACAACTCTTTTAGATGCCCTTTGCTCAACAAGTATCCAATTTCCTTTCTTAATGCAATGCATTCTTCTGTAAGGTGCCCAAAATCTTCATGATATGCACACCACTTTGATTTATCCCTAGTTGCAGCCGGCCTATCATTCTTTCTCGGCCATCTAGCTTTATCACCTAGGTTCTGCATAGCAAGGATTAATTCATTGTCATCAACACTAAAGCAATATTCAGAGAGTGGAGGATAATCTTCGTCATCCTCTTCTTGATCAATAGAGTGCACGTTCTGGTTATCAGATCTGTTGTAGGATCTGAACTTGTTGTTCCTGAATGAGGATCCTTGCTTATCCTGCTTTGAGGATCCTGTTATCCTCTCCTGGATCCTCTTGTCATCCTCTAGCCGAATGTACCTAAGTGCTCGGGTTCTTACCTCATCTAAGTTCCTGCATGGTGTCATAACAAGATCATCATAAAATAACGAATCCCTAAGCAATCCCATTTTGAAGGCCTCAACAGCCGTGGCTATATCTAAGTTAGGAATGTCTAAGGATTCTTTACTGAATTTGGTAATGTAATCCCTTAGTGATTCATTATGACCCTGGGTTATCCTATATAAATCACTAGTTAATCGTTCAAATTTTCTACTACAAGAAAACTGATTATTAAACAAGTTAACTAGGTTAGCAAATGAGGTAATAGAATAGGGAGGAAGACTTAGCAGCCACTTGAGAGCTGATCCAGTAAGAGTGGATCCGAATCCTTTGCACAGGCATGCTTCCTTTAACCTTTCTGGGATTGGATTGATCTCCATCCTCTCCCTGTATTGTGCTATGTGTTCTTCAGGATCTGTTGAGCCATCATACAGCTTCATTGTAGGCACATGGAACCTCTTGGGTATCTCAGCATCACAGATTGGTGGTGCAAAACGAGATATCTTATGGCTCCCATCTGCAATCTCTGGGATAGGTTTGACTACTCCCGGGACACTTGATATCATATCCTTTAGCTTTTGCAATTCTCTGGCCATGGCATGATTGATACCTGGATCCTGCATAAGACCTTGGTTAGTAGTATAAGAATTGTTAAAAGTGTTACCTCCCATTGGATTCAAGTTAGGGAGAATGGATGTTAATCCATATTGTTGGGGCTCTGGAATGATCGAGGGACCAGTAGAGGCATTGGTCTGCATTGGAATAAAATCTCCTTGATGGACATCTGAACTTCCTGTTTGCAAACTCCTCAAGGATCCTGGCATCTGAAAGGATCCCTGAAACTGGGACGATCCTGGAACGAAGAAGGATCCTTGAACCTGGGATGATCCTGGAACGAAGGAGGATCCTTGAACCTGGGATGATCCTGGAACGAAGGAGGATCCTTGAACCTGGGATGATCCTGGAATGAAGGAGGATCCTTGAACCTGGGATGATCCTGGAACGAAGGAGGATCCTTGAACCTGGGATGATCCTGGAACGAAGGAGGATCCTTGAACCTGGGATGATCCTGGAACGAAGGAGGATCCTTGAACCTGGGATGATCCTGGAACGAAGGAGGATCCTTGAAACTGCTGCACTCCTGAACTTGTGAGGGATCCCATATGCTGAGGATAGGATCCCGCTGGCTGGAAAAGTGAACCTGATGCCTGGGTCATGGTTGTTGTTTCGTAGTGCACTCCTTTTGGTCCTCCCACATATTGAATGTCTGGAACCACTGATGGCTGAGAAGTAATCACCGGAGTATCAAAATTCAAAGATCTGGGCATCAGTGGGGAGTGATTCTCTGCCGTTTTCTTCTGTTTCTTAATTTCGTCAATCTCCCGGAGGATCCTTTCGTTGGTTTTATCCTGCTCTTGTGCATGATTCCTCATCTGCAAAATCAAGGCATAGAGATCATTAGTAGTAGGATTAGTTGAAACAGAAGAAGTAGGTGGTTTCGAAAAAATGGGAGTCGGTTTCTTCGCAGCATTCTCAGTATTCTTCTGGGATCCAGAAGGTGGTGGAGGCAAAGGAGGAACGCCTTGTGAAGAAGTGAATGAGGGCATCAAGTTTGAAGCATTCTCCGATGAGGAAGCCATCTGCTTGGTTGTAGTGAACCGAATTAAGCACAGAAATGCGTATTTTCTTAAGGACGAAGCACCAATTGCCCCACGGTGGGCGCCAAACTGTTTTGGTCAAAAAATCTGATGAGGATATTGCAACCAAACTCTTTGTTTAGGGGAATGATGCTTTAAATATGTAACAGCGATGAGGATCACTTCAATGTAGAATGCACAAACAACACAAGGATTTATACGGGGAAAAAGCCCTTGATCAAGAATTGATCTCCGGCACAAAAAACCCCGGGTGATGGAAACTACCGATCACCAAGCTAAGATAAATGGTTAAATGTTTACAACTTCGGATAGTAACGAGCTAGGTACAAGGATCACTACGGTGAAATGTGTAAAAAGTGTATGAAATTGCTAAGTGTTTGAACGAGAGCTTGTATGAGCGTTTGTACGAGTGTGTGTAACTGAGAAATGGCTAAGTGTGTTCTACTAGCTCGTTACTCCATTTTAAAATAGAAAAAACCACCTAAACTAACTATCCGACTTTCGTGCCAAGCCTCCACGTTCTCTATAACGTCTATTTTCGGTCAAGCACGTGCAGAATAGTGTAGGAATATTCTCCAGGAATGTCGCTTAGACTTGGTCAAGCTCAATATACCTGCGAGATGCTACAAAACATAAGTAAACAATCGTCAGTACGAGGATCCTTAAAGTGATCCATGATCCTGATCCTGAAGCTCTTCTGAGGATCACCACATGTCACAGAAGTAAGGATCACTAGTTAGGATAACGAATAAGGATCACTAATTGTTAGAAAATCCTCCCCTAACACTAACCAGTGATCTTTACAGGATAACTCAAGGGCCTCAGGAATCCTTGAGGGATTATGTGAACAAATTCAGTCGAGAATCCTTGGATATCCCACATCTTGATGTTGCAACAGCTGTGCAAGCTTTCAAGATGGGATTACAAAAGGATTCTCAGTTTTATCAGGATCTTGTAATGAATCCCTGCTGGAATCTCGACGAAGCTCGTAACAGGGCTTTGAGATATATCCGTCTGGAGGATGAAAGGAAGATGCAAGAAAGGATGAACTCATCTAACACTTATGAGTCAACTAACAGGAAGTCAGAATCCTCATTCAAGTCATATCGGCCTAAGCCATATGGCAGAAATGATAACAAGAGAGTGAATGCTGTCGAAGATGAGGATCCTGAAGAGTATCCTGAGTTGTCTGAATATTGCTTTTCTGTTAACATTCCCGAATTGATGTATGCCATGCAGGGTCTAGGAGACAAGGCTAGGTGGCCTCGAAAGAATCAACAAAAGGCTGACTGGAAAGATAAGTCAAAATGGTGTGCTTTCCACGAAGATTTCGGACATGTAACCGAGGATTGCATTGCTTTAAGGAAAGAAATAAGCTATCTTCTGAGCAAGGGATATCTGAAAGATCTCTTAGGAAGAAAGAAGAATAAGGGTCAGGATACTGAGAAGGATCCTGAGCGAGCAGCATCACCCCCCGCCGATGCCAAGATAATCAACTTCATTTTGGGAGGATCCGACATTTGTGGGACCTCGTATTCGGCAGCAAAGAGACATGCAAGGGAAGCTATCTCTTTTAATATGTTTGGTTTAATTTGTTATTTGCAACCCAATACTGACTTAAGCATCGGAGGGGTGTTAGACAAGCTAACACCCACCTTAGTTTACAATTGTTTTGCAAGATATGTTTCAGGATATAGCTCCAGGATATGTACTCAGGATAACTCAGAAGATTAGAGGATTGGCCCCCTCTCTCACGTTTAATGGATACTGATCCCTTCATAGGTTTAAAGGTATTCACCTTTCTTCCGAATTGGGTTTAAACACCCCGCCTGGAGCGCAAGTTATTCAGGGATAGTTCAAGGTGGCGGGACCAGTCCATGTAAAAGTGGCTGACAATTTCGTTACTGTTGGCTATATCCTGAATCCTAAAGGTATATGAGGATTGATCACCCTCTCTCACGAAAGGGTATTTTCATACTCTCTAAGGTTTAAAGGTTTTCACCTTTCTAAGTCTTGGAGTTTATACACTCCCGCCTGTAGCGCATGAAAATTTGGGATTTTCCCCAGGATACAAGGGATTTATCTCCAGTACATCCTTGGGTTTTGCCCTTGGGATGTAAAAAATTGCCTATGGAAACTGACATTCAGAAGATTTCTAAAGTATTTGAAGACATTGTACACAAGGGACATTCCCACCAAGGTGGTGGTGTAAAGCTAAAAGAATGAGGTTTGGAACTAATGCACTAAGTACCTTGCACAGGGGACATCTTCATTGGAAGAGTTGCAAAGGGATTGAAGTTTGGTAATAGGTTTATACCATATTTCTGGTATGATCTTTCCTTTGTAAACATTGTCTAAGTTTTTAGTGACATTATATTTTATAAAAGGATAAATATCCTGATATATTCTCAAAGTCTTTTTCAGAATATTTGATTAGGGTGTTTGAAACTAGTGTTGGTTTGGAACTTTGATCATTTAAATATTATCAAAACTTGGCTTTGAAAAGATAGACTGTTTTTCACACTCTAAAGAAGTTTTTACAAAGTTGAAGGAACGTTTGGAAGTTCTATCTAATAAAAGGCTTTTGTAGTATATCGCTGAGCATACTGATCAGGATATTTTATAAGATAACAATACAAAATCTTTACAAAGCTAAGAGTCACACTAAAATGCAAGGTAACAGAAAATAAGTCAAAAGATGAAATTATTCTTAAGCAATCAATATTGATTGATAACCGAAGGTTTCATCCTGAAACCCAGGACCCATCCACCTTCGGCTATCAAATTGTTTCGATACAGAAATACAAATTGTTCATAAAAACATAAAATTGTTCGAATGGTTTAAAGGAAATAAGCTCTAGGGGGTAGTGCCTTCTTGTTCCATGATGGTTTCAGCAACATCCGTCTTGGGATCCGTCTCAGCATCCTTCTCAGCATCGGTTGATTTTTCGACTGCTTTGGAAGGTTCATCGACAGTTGATTTGGAAGAAGTGCCGCCAAGGTTCTTCAGCTTAGTCTCCCAAGAACTAACATCCCAAGAAGGGCATTCGAAACCTAATGTTTTGGCTTCATGAGACATCTTCAACCTGGCTTGGAGGAGAGAAATGACGACAGAACTTTTGAGGCTTTCCCGGTAGCTGACCATATCCCGTTCGTATTGCACATGGGCGGCTTCCAGATCGGCCTGGGCTTGAAGGATAGCTTTGTTGAGAGCAACTTGGTGTTCTTGGGTCATAACTTTGTATTTCTCCTCGTAATGACGAGATTTGGCGGCCGCAATCATACCTTGGTCGGAGATTGTGATTTCTGCTTCCTTTAGCTTAGATTCAAGTGTTTTGTTAAGCTTGCAGGATTCTTGATATAAATGAACCAAACGCTCAAGACCCTGCAAAGGTAAGAGGACAGGGATTAATATTATTAAATCTTTGAAAATAGTCTAAATTGCAGGATATGGTATGAAGATACTAACCTGGTTAAGAAAAGAAGTTATAAACCCATTGGCTTCAATGAACCCGTGTTTTTCGTAAGGAAAGGTGTCAGAAATGACAGGGGAATCGGGTTCTTTCCTTTTGCGGGAACTTGAGCTCCGGGGCTTAGTAGCCGGTGAAGGTTTAGGGATGATGATGGCTTTGGAGCTGCTGGGTTTGGATGTAGCTGTGGTCTTGGGGCTAGGTTCTTTCTTGACCTGGATCTGGTCAGAATAGTTGTCCAATTCATCAAGATCAAAGACTTCGGGGATCTTAGCTGGTGCTGCATAAAGGGAAAAGTTTTACTCTTTATCTTATCATTATGCTGTTGTGACTAATTATTTTGAAAGAAATTCTTACCAGACATTTCGGATGATGAGTATTGACTGGAACTCGGGACGTGTGTGGTGAAAGTCCTGTCTATTGCAGGTAACCGGTAAACAGTATTGATTCTCTCTTCTGACTCAGCGGTAGGGGGAGCAACTTCCTTGAAGTTCACTGCACAAAGATCAAAAAGACGAGTATTAATAGAAGATAACAATCAAATGGTCTATGGGGATATTTATGATCCTACCGGTGGTTAACCACTCCACCGGAAGGTTGGCACCCTCAGCAATGGAATCTCGTTTGACAAAGAAGAATTTGCATTGCCATCCGTCTTCGTTTTTGGTGGCTTTGAGAATCAGGGGTTTGCTGGAGGTCGAGAAGAGCAAGAACCGGCTGGAGCCATGGGATCGAAGGCGATAAGCAATAGGTAAATCCTCAATGCAGAGGTCGGAGCAATGGAGGTTTTTGATTTGGTTGAGTAAAAGAGATGCCGATAATTCGAAAGAATTGCATCATGAATTCAGGAAAAGGGTATCGAAGACCTAATGAAAAAGGATATGCTGGAAAACAGACCCATTCGGTGGAAGAAACATCCGATCGGATTGATCGATCGAATGGTCTAAAGACCGTGCTGTCAGGGAAAGCGCCGGAGGCTCTTAAAGCTGCAATGTCTGCGTTGTCAAAAGCGCAGATCTCCTTTTCGGGATTTTTAAGAAGATTTTGCTGAGTGAAGGTTTCGGCGTCCATTGCAAGTAAGGTAAAGTAAATTGACAGGAAGAAAATCAGAAATGGAGAATTACCTGAAGGTTCTGTTGAAGATATCTGCTTTTCAAACAAGAAAAGAGAAGATATAGGGGCGTCGTGGATCTCCATTGAGTAAAAAACGCGTTGGAAGTTGCGATGTGATCTTTACCGTCGCTTCGTTTTAAATACCTTGAGTTATGGTATAAGACTTTTGAAATATATCCGTTGGATTGGTATCCCGACCGATATATTTGGGGACAATTGTTAGGGGTCATTTTCTTAACATACGTATCCTGACCAATATCCTGCCTTTGTTTGTTTATTTGTGACCAGGATGCTGGAAGAGGATATTGCTAACATCTTGGGCGATATCCTGAGGTTTATAGAATTAACCACGTGCAGGTTAAAGGCTGAGTCTTGCTAACGGTCAAGAGGACTTCTTCTCCTCAAGACTCGGACGAGTTTGTTGAAAGAGAGACGTTGAGCCCGAGAGACCAGGTCTACAACGTTCGATGAAGGAATATTCGGTGGATCCCGGAACTTTAGGACAGTTTGTTATTTTATCTTTACTATAAATAGATGAGGTCGGATCAGTTTAAGTCACACAATCTCCACTTACACTCTCGCATACTTTCACTTTCTAGCTCATTGCAAACACCACACTTGTATTCAAATTTCGTTGTAACACTTAGTCTATCCGCACCACATCCTGCACTGTATCCTGATATTTGAAGCAATAGAAGAACAAGGCAGCTGCGATTGTCAGCTCCCGAGGTTTTATGCCGGCGATCTAGATTGATCAAGGGCTTTCCTCATACATCTCGTGTCATTTACTTTACTTTTGCTCATAGTTTGATCTTAGATACAACTCTATATCCTGAGCCGTATACTGAATACTGATTTTCTAAACAACTTAACAAGCACATTTTTAATTTACTTTCTAGCACACTACCTCACTTTACTAATTTGATCACTTAATTGCTTCGGTAATTTTTGACCAAAACAGTGTCAATGGAGGCAATGATGATATTATCAAAACCCCATTTCCCAAGAAAAAGAAGATGATGACTCTCGGGTGTACCTACAAAGAATTTCTAGCTTGTAAACCAACTGAGTTCGCAGGCAGTGAAGGAGCCACTGCTGCTCTGCGATGGTTGGAAAAGACGGAAGATGTTCTTAAAATCAGCAAATGTGCCGAAGAAGATAAGGTGATGTATGCTTCCAACCTCTTTAAGGAAGAAGCCTTAGAATGGTGGAATACAATTCTTCAAGCAAAAGGAAGTGACATGGCTTATGCCATGAACTGGGAAAAATTCAAGGAAATGGCAGAAAGGAAATTTTGTCCCCCTTATGAAAAGGAACGAAAGGCTAACAAGTTCCTAAATCATAAAATGATAGATGTGAAGTGTCGTGAATATACGACAACGTTCTTCGAATATGCAAGAATGGTACCAACTCTGGCTTCGCCAGAACCCGTACTAATTTCTCGTTATATTTGGGGATTAGTGAGCGAAATCCGAGACATAGTCAAGGCCGCTAGGCCACAGACTATTGAAGAAGCAGTTGAACTAGCTAACATGCTTACAGATGGACTAATCCGCACAAGAGAAGAAAACAAGAAGAAAGAGTTAGCCCATAAGATTTCCCAAGAATTCTACAAGAAGAAAGGAACTGAACCGTCATTGGAGCAACCTATCTGCAGAAACTGTAACAAAAAGCATTCAGGAAGATGCCGTTTTAGGAGAACACTCTACTGTAACTTCTGCAAGATGACCGGGCATATAGAGGAAGAGTGTAGAAGGAAAACTAATATCTGTTACAATTGCGGAGAAGCAGGACACATCAAACCATATTGCCCGAAACTGACCAAAGCATCCGACAACAAGGCCAGAACAACAGAGGGAGCTAAGAAGAACGCGCGAGCATTCATACTTACTACGCAAGAAGCATAAATGATTCCAGACGTAATCGCCGATATGTAATATCTAAGTTAAGTTATTATTTGACCCTAGTATAAATAAAAGTTTTTAAATAAATGCATCCTGTCAAATACTTCATCTATTCAAACCCAGAATATTGTTTGGTCTTCGCTTTTATTGAATCATTTAATTGGTTACGACACCTTGTGGTGGCGTTTTCTTTAATTTGAAGCTTGCGCTAATCTCATTTTCACACCTGATGTACAGATTTATTTATTTAATTTCTGTTGGATCATTATCTTAAACGGTCTTAATACAATTATGTGTTAAGATAAGAGTACATAAATTCGTATTATATTCCTGTGTACCTCTAAAGATTCTTTCATTAAAAATTCTATGATATTCATTTGGTCTTTTCGTCATCAATTAAAAATCCTATTCGAAATGAATATCCAAATTTACTTCATTAAAGCTTTCAGTTGATTACACGGTGAATTTGTTCAGTCACCGTAATTATTGAACTATTTCAATCATTTCGACACCTTGTGGCGTCATTATAAACTTGTAGCTTGGGCTAATCATAATCATACGAATCATGCAAAACCACGTATGTCTTTCATTTGAGTCATCATTCAAAAATAGTCTTGATACAATTATATATTAAGACAATGATACACTAAACTCTATTGTATTTCGGTGTATCCTTGCAATTCCATAAATGTCAACACACTGATTTTTCTCTTGTTATGGTTCGATAGTTGACAATCATTTCCGTGCTTCTATTTCATTTGAGCTTATTGATTCTGAGTCTTCCTCAGTTGACAATCAAAGTAAGTTTTCTTTTGACAATGAATTTTATTGATTCTAAAAACTCATTCACAACTTGTAAACATTCAATTTAGATATCTATTTGATCATATATCTCTTTTTGGCTTGAACCTAGTCATTATATCATTTCATCTCATCTCATTCGTTTGACATCGATTTCTGAAACTAATTCAGTTGAACCATTGAATCCAATTTATTGTAAAACTCGTATTCATAAAATTTGATATTTTGATTATGTACCATCTACCTTAATATTGTTTTTATTAACTAAGACGTGACATAAGTCTAAAAGAAATATCGTAGCCCAAATCTCGAGGACGAGATTTAAAACAAGGTGGGGAGGATGTAACATCTCCATTTTTATCCTATAAGAATTATAGGTTTGTTTAAACCACTAGTAACTAGTTTTATTTTTATTCAACCCAAATAGTTTTAAAAACTATTTTATATATAATTGGTTGAAATATTATACTAATTAATTGACTTGTATATGGGTGACCTTTCTAAAATAAAATAAAAGTATATAAAAACTTATATTAGTAGACGGGTAGATTACGGGTAAGTTGACTATTAGAAATATGAAGTATCTAGACGGACCCATGAACCGTTTAATAATTAAATTATAAAAATACATTATATTTGAACTGACTCTGTTTTTAATGAAACTTGGTTCAAAATGTAGATAAGATTATTCTCGTTCTAATGACATATTCATTATTTTGTAAAACGTCATACTTTAGAAGTTATACGCGCCAAATAAGTGAAGCTGTTAAATTAATTATAATATATAAATATAAATATATATATATATATATATAATAATATAAAAAAATAAATAAAAAAAGGAAGGAAACCTCATTTAATGTTGCCTGTCAACGTGTAAGAAGAATTCAAATCTCATATATGAGAATTTTTGTATGAAGTGCACGTGTTAAGGGCCATGGCGTGTCCTTCAAGCAGCTCTCATTCTCAACTATATAAAGAACTCATTTTCGAAATTTTCAAGTGTTCAAAATTCGTCTCTCTCACATCTTTATATGTTCTTTCTTTTTCGTTGTTTAATAATAATAATAATAATAATAAAGCCCTGCCCGTTTTAAGTGTTTTAACTCCCGATCACCGCTACCCTTTCCGATTGATCTGAGCCCCATAACGCATGTCAAGGCTCTGCCTGACTAAGTTCGTTGGGGTTCTGTCTCGTGACATAGGGACAAGGTTGAATTAGGGGTACTATACTTAACACGAGTGCATTATATATATTTTTAAAATAACTCTGAAATTATACCCAAGATTCTACCAGGAGGCATTCTAGTTGAACCCTAAAGTTACAAAGTGAGTCCATTCTCTTTTTCTCACCGTTTTATCACCTTTTTGTGATACAATTATATTTAAAAATGCTTTCCAAATATCCTAAATGTTTATCAGTTATATTTACAGTGATTAAGTTTTTGTATTATGCAATAATTGCCACTATGTAGGGTTTTATACATTATTACTTGACCCTCGTTACTATTGGCCAAAAGTTAGCCAATAGTAGCATGACCACAATCACAGGGGGAATTATGCCCCAGTAGCCATAGCCTATAACCAATAGTATTTTTACATTACTATATTAAATTATTAAATATATCTTATAAATTTAATGTGTGATTATTATTTACATAATAATTATATTTGCAGTCCATTGTATGTTAAAAACAAAGAATTATAAAAACTAGTAATTAGTCCGTCGTATATTAACTCTATGTACATTTGCCATATTTACGTCAATTGGTATATAATAGTGAATTATTACAATAATGTCAGTTATTATAATATATAATTGATTAATAAATTATTTACAATGTGAAATAGTAAATTAATTACATATTGTAAAAATTTGTTGATATGATGAATGATAAAATCTTGTAGTTTGTGCATTTCGTATTTTAGTAGAATTGTTTACAGTGTGATAGTTTATGTAGTTTAGTTATAAAAGTGTGTATGATTGAAATAAATTTAAATGATATATTTCAATTTCTGGAGTAATTGGTTTTATGCTATAGAAAATATATTTGACAAAGTAATGTGACGGGACACTACTAAGTCCATAGTCACTAGTTGAGAGAATGATCAACAGTGTTAAGACTAGAGTCACTAGTTGAAAAAAATGATCAACAGTGACATAACCACAATTACTAGTTGAGAGAATGAACAGTAATATAACCCGAGTCACTAGTTGAAAGAATGATCAACAGTGATTTGATCACCGTCACATGAATCGCCTAGTGACCAATATAATAGTAAGATATACTAAATATCTATTACTTGATAAATTCACTATTGGACGAAAGTTAGCCAATGAGTGATATGACCACCGTCACATCAGAACTGTTACTATGTGACAAATAATGATTGAGTTTTTGGGTAAATATAAACAAAATGTATAAATCCTTAATACTGTAAAATATAACAATATATTTTATAAAATGGAAAGAACTCGCCAGTATTTATTACTGATAAAATGTTTTCAAAATACGTTTCAGGTAACTTGTAACACCTGTGTCACTTCAATCATCAAACAAATGCCAAACCAATGAAATATTGTATTTCATACTTTGGACTTGTATAAATATGTGTAGCTTTTGCACATATCAACTCTTGTTCGATTTCAAGCTCTAAATCGCTTTCTGGAAGGTTATACACGCACTGATGCGTAAATATAACCAGTTTAAATCCAACGAACACTCCGGAATAGTGAAATAGGCTTAACATACCTTAAATAACCTTTACATAACTTAGATATAAGTTTTGGAAGGTTTGGTATGGTGAAATCAAAGTTTATTCGCTTACAGGGACTAAATTTGACAAACTGCGAAAGTATGCCAATTTGAACTGTAAAAGACATTCCGGAACATGGCCATAAGTTAAACACACCTTAAATATCCTTTACATAGCTTAGAAATAGGCTTTGAGGGGTTCGGTGTGCTAAAATAAACTTTTGGGTCATTCAGGGACTAAAAGTGTCAAAAAAGTGCACAAGTTTGCATTTTCGCGCATAACTTACGTTCTGAATACATCCGGACATCCAAAAATTTATGTAAGCACTAAAATATTTTATTTTAGTGTTCGCCATAAGAAAAATCCATTCGTCGCGTCATTTGGTTCGTTTTTCGCGCTTATGCGCATTCCGTCGTAATTAAGCGAACATCGCGTTCGTACGGCTAAACGAACCGACATCCGAGATATTTTTGAACATGTTTTAAGTTCCCTATACTTTAACTTCATTTTAGAGCTTTGAAATGGGGTTAACGGGCCTTAAACGTGTCGAAAATGGGCTGATTGCAATACAGGGACCAAAAGTGTAATTCTGCCAAACTAGGGCCTAGCGGTGCGCTACACTTTTAGCGTAGCGGTGCGCTAGCCGGCCTAGCGGTGCGCTACACTTTTAGCGTAGCGGTGCGCTAGCCTGTGCCAGAACAGATAATATCAACCAGTCAGCAGATTATCAGCTGATTAAACCACAACCACACATTCTAAATCGCCCATTCTGATCATTTAGGGTCATTTTTAGTTACCACAACAATTGGACAAGTGTACGCACAAGATTCGAGCACGGTTTTCATGAAACGATCTTAACGGTTACCCGAAATCTATAAATACCCATCACATTTTCTTTCATTCCTCACAAGAATCTGATCAATTGTGCTCTAAGTTGAAACCTTTGTTTCATACCTGAGCTATTTTGATCTAGATTAGCATTCGGGGACCCTTCGTAAGTGTTCTTTCGTTCTTTTATCGCTTTCGAGTCCGAAAGTCAAACTTTGTTTGACTTTCTGCATTGACCAATTTATGGTCGATGCGAAGTTCGTTGGAACTTCATAACGTGAGTGTGATCACGATGGTTATAGTCCCTAGCGACTATACCTACTGATTACCACGTTATCTAGGCTCAGTGACGAGCCGTAGTTTCGGGCAGAATACGTATTCTTACGTATTTTGTAACCAAACTACTCTTAGGTATCACAACCGTTTGTTGTGATACCAAACCTGTTTTCTAAACTTAGTTAAGCATGTTTTAACATGCTTAGCTCGTCACTTTTAGTTTAGTGCTTATATAGGGTCGTAGAGGTAAGCGATCTAATCAATCGCTTATACTTTCGAACCCGACCCGTTTGGTCGATCATTAGGATCCGACCAAGCACATTAGGTGACCATAGTATATAGGGAATAACCTTACGAGGTTATACCTTATGGTCGCTTCGTTTAAGTAGTTGTATGATAGGTAGTTTATATGCCTTAGGTAAATTACCAAAATACCCCTTTGATGCCAAAATTCATTTTAAACATATGTAACATAACTTTTGACATCTAAAACTGATTTGACAACCATATTAGACATGTTAAGGCATATATTACTTGTCATAGGACTAGTTAGGCAGTCCGAACGCGTTTCACGCGAACGACGCGTTAAAGTAGCATAAGCTACCTAAACGGGTCGTAATGGGTCACAAGCACTTAGGATAGGTTTCATTTAGTATGTAGGCTGTTAAACCAAATGACACGAGTCTCTACACTCGTTTGGTTTACGAAACCTCATTCTATCCAATCATCCGATTAAGGTCCGGTTATTAACATAGTTACCTATATTAGGTGCCGTTTGATTCTGAGATCTCTAGCATTACTTGGTGATTATCTTTAGACATCTGAGCAATCTCAGGTGAGTACATAGACCCCTCTTTTACTGTTTTCCAAACATTTTGGGGTGGAACACATGTGCTACTTGTTACTTTCATGCTTTCCATGTTTTCACATCATATACCTGCTATGTTCGCTAGTACATTATAGTACATGATTTCATTACATTTCATGCTACGTATGCCCATTGTGTGCATTACTTAGTACAGCTGATTTCATCACATGCTTACATTTTGACATTTGTTTATACATGTTATTACTTATCTTTTGACAAACTAAATGACTATCTATGATTTAAATACTGATTTCTCAATGAACATAAAATAAAATGTTGAATTGTACTTATTTTATGTTCACCAGACCGATTGTTAGTATGATATAGCGCTATAGGATTTGACACCCCATTCCTGTTGTCATGGAATGTCTGAAACCAATTTGTTGCTCCATCCAAATAGGGATTGCCTTTGTGGTATTTCTATAGTCTCAAAGGTGTATTTTGATGCACCAGGTCTGAATGAATTCTTAAATCACACTATTAAAGTATAGTTTGATATACTCTCATGTGTGGTATTGTACAAACCAACATATATTTATCACATCCAAAGCATATTTTGATATGTTATTTACGAAACCAAAACATAGTTTAATATGTTATTTATCACATCCAAAGCATATTTTGATATGTCACTTATGAAACCAAAACATAGTTTAATACGTTACATACAAATCCAAAGTATACTTTTGATATGCTACTATAAGGTTATTCGTTTAACTTTACATTACTTACAATACATAAACATTTCTACAATTGTTAAACATTACTTTGGTGGTTTGGTTTGATTAAGTGATTAAGTAACGATGCATATGTAATATGATACAAACATGGTGGATACGCCGCTGGTACTTCCTATATATAAGTGTTTGTATGGTATTACATATCGTAGCGTTATTTGAATCATTTCAGTTTGAGACATAGAACATTTTATACAAATAACATACTTTTCACAAGACATTGATTTACAAACAACTTATCTTATACAAACTCATTTAATATGGTTATTCATTTAACCATACATTATTCACTTATCTATACATATCATCTGATCTTATCGTTTTTCAAATGATTTACAAGACAAAGCAAATTACAAGGTTCATGACTAAATATTTTTCTCAAAAATAAGTCATGAATCCTATTTTCACAAAACCTATGTATCTCACAGGCATTTTTATGCTGACGTACCTATTTTCACATGTGTTTTCAGGAGATGAAGCATAGGACTTATCAAGACATACTTAGGCGGACCTGTGCCTTAGTGACATTAAAAGATGCAAGACTAGTTAATTATGTTGTACTTCTTTGTTTGTTAAGACATTGTAACACTTTTGATTAATAAAACGAAACTTCAATTGCCATGGATTTGAGACAATTAATTCTGTTACAACACTCCCCGACGTTTCCGCCACGTTTGGTTGCTTTACGTGGTCGGGGTGTGACATAACTTGATGTAAGGATAGTAGAAGCCAGCTATGGAGCACTGAAGGCTTAAATAAAGTGGCTATAATAAAAGAAGAAAATTATGTTTTATTTATTTGGGTTTATCCCTATAAAAACAATTGAATGAAATATGGGTTTTAGCCCATTTGTTTAATATTAAAAGTTCGGTGTTTTACAAACTCTGAAAACATTTCCTAACTACGATCCTGATGAAAATTTTTCCTCTACGTAATTAATAAACACCGATACCATCTGGCTGGTTCACGGCTCTCGCTCCCAGGGTGGGGTCGGGGGCCGTGACATTTCTACTTTAGGTTTTGATAAATCTAAAGTCACTTGTTTTCGTTGCTGGGAAAAAGGACACTTCAAGTGGGGGTGCAAAAATCGCGAAGCAAGTGGAGCTCAAAATCCGTTCAATAACAACAATGATTACTATCGAAAGGCTATATATCATCAAGTTGCTCAACAACAACAAGAACCACAAGTGGCTCATGGTAGGAAAGTGATTGAAGAATCTTCAAAGAGAGCTTGTATGGTGAATCAGGATGATTAAAAGTCAACAGAAGGTTTCAGTTGGGACAAATATATCTCAGCTAATAACAAAGCATGCCTGATAAATCAAGATGATGAAAAATTGCCTGAAGGTTTTAGCTGGGCAAATTTCAACTGGGATGATTATGATCCAAACAAAGATTCAAATCACAAAGCGTATGTTGCTCGAGTTGAAGAGGATAGTGATGATGATCGTGAGTATCATGCTAGAAGATTGGCAGCTCATTTTAAATTGATAGAAGAGAGTGACAGTGATGATGATAAAGCTAAAAAGAAAAAGAAAAAGGTCAAAACACCAGTCAGTAGTGATGATGAAGCTGTTCCAGTGATAAGAAAAAAGGTGAAAGATGTTCCAAAGTTCAAAGTTGATGAAGAAGTTAATGCTAAAAAGATTCCAGTGATCTGTGAAAACTGTGAAGCAGTAAAGAAACAGAACATCACATTGATTTATAACTTGAACAGTTTGAAGGAATCTTATGATGTTCTGAACAAAGCCATGAATCAGTATAATCAAACGAGCGAAGAACAAGCAACAGCAATGAAGACACTTCAGGGAGCGTTCATGATAAAGCAAAAAGTTGTGAACAACTACATTGAGAAGTGTGCTGTGCCAGAACAAAAACTTGAAACTCAAAGGATTGAAACTGAAAGAGTAAATCGTTTGTTGAAAAGTTACTCATGTACTTCTTATGTTATTGACAGGATCTATCCAACAGTGAAGGCATGAAGGCGTTTAAGGAAGAGGAGACTTCTGAGACAAAGAATTCTGAAGAACAGAAAGTTTTTGAAGAAAAGACTTCAGAAAAGAAAAAAGGAAAGAAGAAGGATACTAAAATGAATGATTCTAGTAAGAAACAAAGTTTCAATTACAACAAGTGTCCACCACCGCTTGAAAATGGATATTCTCCGAGAAATCCAAATTCAGAAAGAGTAAAAAAGGCAACAAATTTACAGTGGGAGTCGGAGTCTACAGTTAACTTGCCTGAAAATATTGATGTCACGTTTACGTCATCTGACACTGATCATGAGTCCGAGTTAATAAAGAAAGTGGTCGATCAGGTGTTGGATAAAGATGAATCCGAGGAGTCAAAGTCGGAGTCTATGTCGGAGTCAAAGTCAAAGTCTGAGTCGAGCACTCCGAGTCAAACAGACAAACAGGGCAAAAGGGTTTACAATAAAGAATTCCTGTTATCAAAATCTAATTTGGATGACGAAACGTTTAAATTTGCATATACTTTGAATGATTCTGACAAATTATATTCTGATGAGGAATTTCCAATAAGAGGTGTTAAACCAGAAATGATCAAAAAGGTTTTCAAATTAACAGAAATTAATATTTCTGAAATAAAAGATGTTAGTCTTAATGATAAACCTAAAAAGTACACCTCAAGAGCACAACAAAGAGAAAACAAGAAAAAGGGTTACAGTTCTGGTTCTGGTTATCAAAAGAAACCAAACCATAACGGTAATTTCAAAAAGAAAGGATTAGGTTTTATTCCTCCAGAGAATCATAAAAATGAAAAATATGTTCGAGATTTTAAATCAAAAATGATATTTATTTCAGGTACATCTACTGAAGAAGAAAAAGAAAATATGTTTAGGAATCAGTCAAACAAAGAATTTCTTGCGAAGAAGCAAGATGAGATGAAGACTGTTGATCAGAAGAAGGAAACTCAAACCTGTTTTAAATGTGGAAAAAGTGGTCATATTGCCATGAACTGTTCACAGACAAAACAATTCAAACAGGGAGTTTCTAAACTAAAAGAGAAAGTGACTGAGTTTGAACCACCAATTGATAGAACCAAACTTTTTAAAGATTCAAAATTTGAAATTGGTGAATGTTCAAACAGATTTTACAAAAGCAAAACTTGATAATTAGAAATGGGTTATTAAGAAGTCTGATGGTATTCTAGCAATGATTCTGATTCGTCAAAATCAGAGGAGCTATCTTCTGGCGATGAATCTGATTCCACAAAATCAGAGGAGCCACAGGTTGAGATTAAAAGTGAAAAATCCGTGCCGACTGTGGATGATGTGAATTTTCCACCACTTCGGGCTGAAAATTTTAAAAAGAAAGTTGGAAAAGTTGAGATTTCAAATCAATTCTTTTCTGAAAAGAAAGAATTTGATATTGAAAGAGCTTTTAACTCCAAAGTCCATAACATTTTTGGAAAAATGGTTGACAAGAAGGTCAAAGGAGTGAAGGAGTTTTACGAGAAGAAGACGAAGAAAGATAAAGTTGAACCATCCCTGGTTTGTGACTGGGATGGTACATATTACGAACAGTAAGTCTCTGGACTTGCCGGAGCTCCAAAGTTGGTAATCGCGGAGCATGAATCGGCATCATTCTTAAAATGGTTTGAGAAAAATGAAAATTTTTTATAAGTGTGACTTGCCGGAGCTTCCAGGTTGGTAAGAATGGAGCAGGAATCGGCATTCATCTTTCTTGGTTGGTAATTTTACAAGTGGTAAAGATTAAATTGTTATATTTTTCAAGTGGTTGATGAAGGTTTTCATTTACAAGTGGTAAATCAAGGACATTAAGTTGTACTTGTTTTTCCTACAAGTGGTTAATCAAGGTCATTAGGTTGAACTTGATTGGACCATACTTACAAGTGGTATTTGAAGGACAATGTGATGAACCAAATCCCTAACCTACAAATGGTAAAATCAATCAACAAAACTTATTTTTCGGAAAAACCATTTGATTAAAACAAACTTAAGTGTTTTGAGATCACAATGGGAAAATAGTTTGTTGTGAGGGGGAGTTTTGATTGTTTATGCCAAGTGAATGGCGAATTGATGCGATTCGATATTGGTTGTCAATTTACTTGTACAGTTTGTTTTCAAATTTCCTAAAATGTGTTTGCATTTTAGGGGGAGTAAGAAATTTTAGAAAATCCAAAAACATTTGAAAAAGCCAAAAACATGATAAAATTCTAAAATGAGTTTTGTTGTATAAAAGAGGAAATGATAGTACATCAGTGGACTATCACAACATACTAAAGAAATGTAAAGTAAAAATGTGATAAACGGTCTCACTGATGATATGCCAGTAGGTTTTTGCACAATTAGTAGATTGTGACGAGATATAAACCTAAATTTCAAACTTGCTTATATCGTGGGGAAACATCTCTCGGATATATGGGTAACCCCCGAAATCTTGTTTGAAAGGTCCCTCTTTCTGAGATACTAGGTCTTTATGCTCAGTGATATCTGGGGTATTATCCCGAGACTTCTGATTTTGCGGAAGCAATGGCCTAGTCCCCGGAGAATACTTTCTGCTTGCTTGAAAAATAGTGCCGCCCTCAGCATAAAATGATGAGACAATAAAATTGCTAATCAATGCTGTTGTAAAAAAGATCCTCTAAAGGGGACACACCAAAAGTCGAGTCGTGATCTCTCTGCTGAACGGTAGTTCTGACCTGAGCTCTCACGGTTTTGTACTGTTTCTTAATTTATTCCCTTACAGATATCATCTGTGGTATACTCACCTGTAAGACTGGATATTGGGATCTGGATACGGGAGTATATTCTGAGGTGGGACACACGATTGAGTTTAAGTGCTTAAGACATTAATCTCGTGTCTCGAATCAGATGAACTTTGTGTGAAAATTTAAATGGACCAGTATACAGACAATCTAAGTGAATCGTTTAGAGCTTAAAATGTTTAAAGCTTACCAGTGTTGGTGATGTGTCTCATAAACTGATATGATCCTCTTACACAAACTCACAAAAATATTGTTTGTAAATATTTCTTTTCTGCTTTTCTTTTACATTAAAAATTTTAAAAAAAGATTTTACTGTGTTTTAGCATAAATTTTGAAAAAGTCAAAAAGATTTTCGACGACTGGTGTTGGAAAGCTGATTTTCAAAATTCCAAAGTGCTAAACATGATGAGCATGTGTTGATGGGAAGTCTGTATTGAAATGAAAAAAAGTTTTGAAATAAAAACAATATTTCTTTAAGTGGTTCATCAGAAACTAAATGTTAAATCATTCTAAGATTTGTTCTACAAGTGGTTAATTAGATTTGAAAATCTTATCCACAAGTGGTCATCAGAAAATTTATTGTTGGGTAGAGTTTATGCAGGGTAGATGTAACACCCTAATTTTTTTTACCCTTAATTTATACAAAATATAGTTTAAGTACATGACTTTTATTAATGAAGATCGTAAGTAACTAAGACCTTAGTCAACTAATGACTAAGTTAAAACGTTTCAAAAATTGTTTAAACATGTGTTTACAACCCATACACAAAGACTACATAGATCTAAAACGTTGCGGAAGCTTCAAAACGGAGTGTTCGGTTCTTCATCTAATTGCTTGATCGTCATCTGTAAGATCTACCCAAAATTACCTATGATCAAAACCATTAAAAACATTAGTTTTGACGTTATTGTATAAAGTAATCACGGAGTTGTACATCACATTTGAAATAATAAAAACAACCAACTATTCTGGGTCCACCGTAAATTACGGTATCACCGTAATTTACGGTGAGACTTGAAGACTTCTGGTCACCGTAAACCAGGAGGTATACACCGTAACAAGACTTACCTTTACCGTAAATTACGGTATTACCGTAATTTACGGTAAGACCTGGAAATAAATGTTTTGTTTTGTTTGGTTCATCTCATTCAACCAATTCTTGTAATTTGCTTTTCTATCAACCATAACATCCAAATTCTGGTATTTCTAATAATGGGATAAATATTAACTGATAACATAACCCTATTCATCATATTCCGGAGTATATATATATATCATGTTTCACTTGATTAATTGACCCGTTTGGCTCGTCTAAGGAAATCCTCCTATATGACGACTACCAACGCGTACCAACTGAATTAAATAAATCAATCGATATAACGACTTCAAGGCTTAATTCAAAACAACTCTATTACAAAATTCAATTACATATTTAAATCATCCGATATAATAAATGTAACGGGACAAGTTACATACCTTAGCGCACGCCCTTCAACCGTGAATCACCACCGGCTTGTCCACTCGACGTTCCGGTATCTTGTCCTATAGAGTTCAATTCAAGACATGTTTAGAACTCTCTTCACATCATAATTCGCATAATACACCGAACATCATGATTATGCGTTTAACTCAAAATTTCAGTTTTTAAGCCTTCATAGAGGCATTTCAACAAACACTTTATAAGCAGAATTTTAAATGATCAAACATCACATCTTTAGTTTATCATTTAACCCTATTTTCATATAAATCAATCAATTTACATGAATGTTAGCTTCAAATTACTGAAATCATTCCTAGATTGCTAAAATATACTAGATTAACAATTTACTTCCTAGTGTTCATCCAATTACACATGACCCACTAACCACCTACCTTGGTGATTATGGATTCACCCAATATTTCTTATGATATCAACTTCTGTTGATCTAGGGTTTGTCCTTAGACACTATAATAGTTCCACAATCATCATAACATACACATGCAACCCTAATTCCAGATTTTTCCCAAATCATCAAAATTCCAAGTTGAGAGAAATCCTTAAATTTTACATACCTTGTAATCCTCTTGTGATGAGGATCACGATTCTATGTTCGGATTTTCGTTTGGACCAGATTTGCTCCTTCAATTTGTGAATTTTAGTAGAATTCTAGGTTTGAATGAAGTGGGTGTCGCCCCTGAGGATTTCTGGTCGACCAGGGATTTCAAGTGGGGTTAAGTTTGTGTTTTGTTTGGTTATTAGAATTAAGTTTTCAATTTTAACAACTTAACCCCCTTCACTTTGATCAATATAGATTTTAGTGAACTTTAACTCTACTTTATGGTTATTTCTAGATTTTTAACTAATTAGGTTAAATTTCCTAGTTAGTAAATTCTCGTTTATTTAAACCTTACTAATTCCAGTTTTAAGGTTTTACATTTTTTTCGGGGTGTTACAAGTCCACCCCCCTTAAAAAGGGTTTCGTCCTCGAAACCGCAATACGTACCAAATAAAGTAGGGTGAAGACGTCGCATCTCCTCTTCGGACTCCCATGTAGTGTCCGAACCCTTCCTATGCTCCCATTTGACTTTGACTTGTTCGATTTGTTTATTTCGTAAACGTTTGACCTTTCTGTCTAAAATTTCAACCGGTCTCACCACATAATTTAGACTATTATCCACTTTGATATCATCGTAATGAATATAGGTCGTTTCGTCAGCCAGGCACTTTCTTAATTGAGATACGTGAAACGTGCCATGGATCCCACTTAGCTCCTCCGGTAGTTCAAGACGGTAAGCTACCTTGCCAACTCTCCCGATAATTTCAAATGGCCCGATAAACCTTGGGCTTAACTTCCCCTTCTTTCTAAATCTAATAATGCCTTTCCATGGGGACACTTTTAGCATGACCATGTCACCCACTTGGAATTCAATTGGCCTTTTCCTTTTATCTACATACGCCTTTTGCCTGTCTTGAGCCGCTTTCAAGTGTGCCCGAACTTTATCGATCTTTTCGTTCGTTGCTCTTACTATGTCTTGATGGGCGAGTTCGCGTGGACCCACTTCACCCCAACAAACCGGGGTTCGACACTTCCTACCGTAAAGCAGTTCGTATGGTGCCATTTTAATACTAGATTGGTAACTGTTGTTATACGAAAACTCGACTAACGGTAGGTGAACATCCCAACTGCCTCCAAAGTCGATTATACACGCCCGTAGCATGTCTCCCAATATTTGTATCGTTCTTTCACTTTGTCCATCCGTTTGAGGATGGTACGCAGTGCTTATGAACAATTTGGTCCCCATTTGTTCTTGGAAATCACGCCAGAAATTCGAAGTAAACCGGGTATCCCTATCGGACACGATGGACACCGGCACTCCATGACGTCGTGCTATGATTTCATTGGTATAGACTTCTGATATCTTTTCTGACGTATAAGTCTCACGAATCGGAATGAAGTGAGCACTTTTCGTCAATCTATCCACCACTACCCATATGGCATCAAAACCACGATTCGTCTTAGGCAGTTTGGTTAACAGGTCCATTGTAATATGTTCCCATTTCCAAACCGGAATTTCTAACGGTTGGAGTTTACCGTATGGTTTCTGGTGCTCCGCCTTGACTTGTAAACATGTCAAGCATTTTTCCACATATTTCGCCACGTCCCTCTTCATTCCGGGCCACCAATAATTTTGTTTCAAATCATTGTACATCTTGGTTGCACCCGGATGAATCGAATAACGGGATTTATGAGCTTCATTAAGTAGAAGCGCCTTTACTCCACAAGTATGTGGGACCCATATCCTTCCGGATCGAGTCTTCAACCCATGATTCCCATCCGTCAAATCTTTCAATTGACCAATTATTCTTTCTTTCTTCCAATTCTCTTCTTTCACTGCTTCTAACTGCGCCTCTCGAATACGTTCAAGTATACCCGAGGTCACCACGAGTTGCATTGACCTCACTCGTATTGGGACATAGTCCGCTTTTCGACTTAGAGCGTCCGCTACCACGTTTGCTTTTCCGGGGTGATAATGTATCTCACAGTCGTAGTCCTTCACCGTTTCTAGCCATCGCCTTTGCCGCATATTCAACTCCTTCTGATCAAAGAAGTATTTCAAACTTTTGTGATCGGTGAATATGGTGCACTTTACCCCATACAAGTAATGTCTCCATATTTTTAATGCAAACACTACCGCTGCCAATTCGAGATCGTGCGTGGGGTATTTCTTCTCGTGCATCTTCAATTGTCTCGAGGCATAGGCTATTACCTTGCCCCGTTGCATCAACACGCAACCGAGCCCCGATAACGAAGCATCCGAATAGACCACCATGTCTTCGACTCCGTCCGGCAATGTCAGTACCGGAGCTTGAGTTAGCCTTTCTTTTAGCGTCCGAAACGCTTTTTCTTGATCGACTCCCCAAACAAACTTTGCTTTCTTTTAGGTTAGCTTTGTTAGCGGCGATGCAATCTTGGAGAAATCTTGAATGAATCTCCTATAATATCTAGCAAGCCCCAAAAAGCTTCTAATTTCAGAAGGGTTCTTCGGGGGATTCCATTTTGACACCGCCTCTATCTTTGACGGATCCACCAAAACTCCATCGGCGTTTATGACATGACCGAGAAATTGTACCTCTCGTAACCAAAAGGCACATTTAGAAAATTTTGCATAAAGCTTCTCTCGTCTAAGTGTCTCTAACACTTCTTGTAAGTGGCGTGCGTGTTCGGCTTCACTTTTCGAATACACCAAGATATCATCGATAAACACGATGACCGACTTATCCAACATTGGCTTGCAAACCCGGTTCATGAGGTCCATGAAAGCCGCGGGCGCATTTGTTAGCCCAAATGACATCACGAGAAATTCGTAATGTTCGTATCTTGTGCGGAAAGCCGTCTTCGGCACATCTTCTTCTTTGACCTTTAGTTGATGATACCCCGATCTAAGGTCAATTTTGGAAAACCAATTCGCACCTTGTAGTTGGTCGAATAAATCATCGATTCTCGGGAGCGGGTATCGGTTCTTTACCGTGAGTTTGTTTAACTCCCGGTAATCAATACACATACGCATGCTCCCGTCTTTCTTCCTCACGAACAATACCGGTGCGCCCCAAGGAGACACACTCGGCCTTATGAATCCCTTATCAAGCAAGTCTTGGATTTGGGACATCAACTCTTGTAGTTCCGACGGTGCAAGTCGGTACGGGGCTTTTGCTACCGGTTTCGCGCCCGGAATCAATTCGATCCCGAACTCTACTTCCCGTTCAGGCGGTATCCCCGGTAAATCTTCCGGAAAAACATCTTCATAATTTCGTACTACCGGTACATCTCCGATCTTTCGTGATTCTTTCTCGGTCTCATTTGCATAAATTATGAATGCCTTGCATCCTCGCTTCATGAGCTTGTGAGCTTTCAACATTGAACATACTATGGGGTTGCCTCGTTTTTCGCCATAAACGGTGACGTGTTTTCCGCTCGGAGATGTTAGTTTTATCTCTTTGCGAAAACACACGACTTTTGCATGGTATTGAGATAGCCAATCCATCCCCACGACTACTTGGAATTCTCCCATCGACATCGGGATTAGATTTATCAAATATTCTTCATCATCGATGCTCAGTTTACAATTTTCACATACATCACAAACAATAAAGCTTTTGTTATTACCTATCTCTACTTCTAAAAGCACAGGTAATTTGGTTAGAACAAATGAAGGATATCGAATAAACCCATATGAAACAAAGGATTTATTCGCACCCGTATCAAATAACACGTGTGCGGGAATTGAATTTACAGCAAATATACCTGAGACCACGTCAGGTTCAACCTTTGCTTCTGCAGCAGTTAGTTGGAAAGATCTTGCCTTTGCTTTCGGGGCTTCACCCTTCGGTTCTTACCCATCCTTCTTTCCAACCAGTTCCGGGCATTCCGACTTCTTGTGACCCGTTCGATAACATTTGTAACAAACCGTCACTTTCTCCGGGCACGACATAGCCATATGTCCCGTTTTCTTGCATATGGGACAAGGCTTATCCTTGTAACGACATTCGCCCTTATGATTCTTCCCACAAATCTTACAACCCGATGTACTACCTTTAGCATCTGATTTCTTTGTTGATTCATTCGTTCTTGCTTTCTTGGCAGGGCTTGGATTCACATCTTGTGCCCTTCGTTCACCCCGTTCTATACTCTTCTTCAATTCAATCTCCCTTTCCCGAGCAGCGTTGACAATCTCGGTAAGGGTCTCGTACTTTGAAGGGGTTATGAACTCTCTATATTCCGCGCTTAGCATGTTATGATAATAATAGACCTTTTGCTCTTCATTCGTTATCAAATCATCACAGAACTTCATCTTGTCCATAAACATCCCCGTGATCTTGTCTATGGATTCACCTTTGTGTCTGAGTTGCATGAATTCTTCCTTGATTTTATTTATGACCGCCTTGGGACTATGGTGTTTAAGAAACGGCGTCTTAAACTCCTCCCAAGTCATGGCCTTAGCCGCTTCACTTCCAATCTCCTTCTTTTTGTTATCCCACCAATCTTTCGCTTGACTCCTTAGTTGACCCGTACCATAGGCTACGTAGTCTTCTTCGTCACAATGGGTTCTCTCGAATACCCCTTCGATGTCACTTAGCCATCGTTGGCACACTATTGGGTCAACCTCCCCATTATATATTGGTGGTTTACAAGCCATGAATTCCTTGTATGAACAAGGCTTTCGTCCTCCACGCTTTTCCTTTGCTACATTTGAATCATCTTCCAGCTTCTTGATTCTATCTTCTACTATTGATAAAATTGTGTTTTGAATTTTATCAATAAAGCCCGACAAACTGTTTTCGATCGCCTTACCAACCTCTTCGGCAATCACTTCCCTTACTTGTTCGGTGACTCTTGGCACTGCATTATCATTGCCTCCATCAGCCATCTCGATTTCTGAAATGTTTACATAGATTGTTAAACATTCCATTTATAACACATGCTTTACTTGTTTTGATTTAATCAAGTTCGTAACTTGATTTAATAATTCTTGTTTCTATTCAATCAAGTCCGTAACTTGATTTGATCATTCTTGTTTCTATTCAATCAAGTCCGTAACTTGATTTGATCATTCTTGTTTCTATTCAATCAAGTCCGTAACTTGATTTGATCCTTCTTGTTTCTATTCAATCAAGTCCGTAACTTGATTTGATCATTCTTGTTTCATGCATTTCTTGTTTTTGAGTGAGCTTACACACTCTTTTCATGCATATTGTTCATTTCTCATTCTATACATAGTACATAATTTATTAACAAAACAAGTTAATTCTTACCGGACGATCGATCAAGCTTGAACCGAACACTTATTGACAACCTTGAGCTCTGATTACCAACTTGTAACACCCTAATTTTTTTTTACCCTTAATTTATACAAAATATAGTTTAAGTACATGACTTTTATTAACGAAGATCGTAAGTAACTAAGACCTTAGTCAACTAATGACTAAGTTAAAACGTTTCAAAAATTGTTTAAACATGTGTTTACAACCCATACACAAAGACTACATAGATCTAAAACGTTGCGGAAGCTTCAAAACGGAGTGTTCGGTTCTTCATCTAATTGCTTGATCGTCATCTGTAAGATCTACCCAAAATTACCTATGATCAAAACCATTAAAAACATTAGTTTTGACGTTATTGTATAAAGTAATCACGGAGTTGTACATCACATTTGAAATAATAAAAACAACCAACTATTCTGGGTCCACCGTAAATTACGGTATCACCGTAATTTACGGTGAGACTTGAAGACTTCTGGTCACCGTAAACCAGGAGGTATACACCGTAACAAGACTTACCTTTACCGTAAATTACGGTATTACCGTAATTTACGGTAAGACCTGGAAATAAATGTTTTGTTTTGTTTGGTTCATCTCATTCAACCAATTCTTGTAATTTGCTTTTCTATCAACCATAACATCCAAATTCTTGTATTTCTAATAATGGGATAAATATTAACTGATAACATAACCCTATTCATCATATTCCGGAGTATATATATATATCATGTTTCACTTGATTAATTGACCCGTTTGGCTCGTCTAAGGAAATCCTCCTATATGACGACTACCAACGCGTACCAACTGAATTAAATAAATCAATCGATATAACGACTTCAAGGCTTAATTCAAAACAACTCTATTACAAAATTCAATTACATATTTAAATCATCCGATATAATAAATGTAACGGGACAAGTTACATACCTTAGCGCACGCCCTTCAACCGTGAATCACCACCGGCTTGTCCACTCGACGTTCCGGTATCTTGTCCTATAGAGTTCAATTCAAGACATGTTTAGAACTCTCTTCACATCATAATTCGCATAATACACCGAACATCATGATTATGCGTTTAACTCAAAATTTCAGTTTTTAAGCCTTCATAGAGGCATTTCAACAAACACTTTATAAGCAGAATTTTAAATGATCAAACATCACATCTTTAGTTTATCATTTAACCCTATTTTCATATAAATCAATCAATTTACATGAATGTTAGCTTCAAATTACTGAAATCATTCCTAGATTGCTAAAATATACTAGATTAACAATTTACTTCCTAGTGTTCATCCAATTACACATGACCCACTAACCACCTACCTTGGTGATTATGGATTCACCCAATATTTCTTATGATATCAACTTCTGTTGATCTAGGGTTTGTCCTTAGACACTATAATAGTTCCACAATCATCATAACATACACATGCAACCCTAATTCCAGATTTTTCCCAAATCATCAAAATTCCAAGTTGAGAGAAATCCTTAAATTTTACATACCTTGTAATCCTCTTGTGATGAGGATCACGATTCTATGTTCGGATTTTCGTTTGGACCAGATTTGCTCCTTCAATTTGTGAATTTTAGTAGAATTCTAGGTTTGAATGAAGTGGGTGTCGCCCCTGAGGATTTCTGGTCGACCAGGGATTTCAAGTGGGGTTAAGTTTGTGTTTTGTTTGGTTATTAGAATTAAGTTTTCAATTTTAACAACTTAACCCCCTTCACTTTGATCAATATAGATTTTAGTGAACTTTAATTCTACTTTATGGTTATTTCTAGATTTTTAACTAATTAGGTTAAATTTCCTAGTTAGTAAATTCTCGTTTATTTAAACCTTACTAATTCCAGTTTTAAGGTTTTACATTTTTTTCGGGGTGTTACAGTAGAGCCATGAATCGATTCTGAGCCTGTGGAAAGTGTGAGTCAGGTTACGATTCTGGAACTGCTGATGCTGATGAAATTAAGGAATCAAGAGATCTGATCAAGAGAATTAAAAAGCTCAAGAGCCAGTCTTTGATCCTGAAGATTTTCAGTATTCGAGAAGAGGAATCTGTTGGTGCTGAAGATAGAGCCAGAGATCCTGGAGTTAAAGAAGAGAGATAGAGATTGAGGATACTTACAGCGTCAGATACTTCAAAAGAGTTCGAGAGGACTGATAAAGACTGAAGATGCGAAGACTCGACACTGAAGACTCGTCAACATTCAAGGGGGAGTCTGTTGGTGCAAGCGTCTGTCGACTTCGTCTTGTATCGAGTCTTGTGTTTAGAATGTTAGATCAAGTGCACGTATTACGAAATAATGTAATTTCGCTTGAGTGAGTTAATTTCGTTTGAATGAGGCTGAGCAGTCTCAAGCGAAATCAACTGGTTTAATTTCGCTTGAACTGGTTCTTTGCCAATTTCAAACGGAATCTAAACTCTATATATAGGCACTCCCAAGCGAAATCAGTATCATTCTTTCCGGTTTATGCAACGAAGTGCTGCCGAAGTGTCGTCTCGCTGTAAAACGTATTCTAATCAATACTACGACAGTTTAAAATGTATATCAAGCTGAATTGACCTCAGAATGTCTGTTTCCGCTTTTCATTTTGAGTAAAACTCTTCTGATCGACTCGTTCGGGTCTGAAAACGATCCTACACCATCCCTTCCTAAAAAGCCAGTATACAAAGATGAAACCACTGTTAGACGTCGGCAGACCATTGCATCTAAAACGCTGTTCTCATCAGCAGATGTATCCATCGCTGCCTTGAACCAAAGAAAAAGACAACATGATGGATGAGGAAGATGAAAATAGGTATGCTGAGTACAGAAAAGAGTCTGTCAGAAATCAGTTACGATATGGATTGGATAATTCTTCGTTGCAATTACAAGCTCAAGTTGCTCAAGCACTTCAAAAGTTGGCAAGCAGGCCTCAATCGCCAAACTCCTCTCAAATAAAACTTCTCCAAAGAAACCCATCAGATCCAAAAATAGTAAAGTGGAATTCTGATAAAAAACCCATGAATTGACTTTGATCAAGTCTGATGGTAGTGTTGAAAAGATATCAAGGGAGAATGCACTTGGTCTGAATCCAGTTGACCTCCAAGATCTTTTTAACCTTCAGCTTGATAAGGATGAAGATGATACTGATTCCTTGGATTTTGAGCTCCAATTCAAATGGCAAATCCGGGAAATGTTGATGAGAGAATAAAGATTTGCTGATTTCTAAAGTCTGCTGATTCCTTGATTTAGTTTTGCTGAAAGTTGTTGAGCCAGGTGATTGTGTGTTTGTAGTTAACGTTTGTTGAACTTTAAGTTGTATTCAAATTCTATTAAGTACCTATGTCTATAAACAGTTTATATTGTATTTTTGGGTAAACAGTTAAATTATATGTAACTGATATATTAACCGATAATCTATGTTTATAGTTGCCTTTTAGCTATAATAGATAGCACGTTTTGGTACAATATCTATACACGAATCTATATGTTCTATTAATATGTGTTATGCATAGTTGTCTAAGAAACGACCCGTGTTTGCAGCTATCATTTTTAATGAGAGTACTAAATTCTTTGTTAATAACATTATTCTCTTAACATCTGTTTACTAACCTTTGTAATTTCTGTTGACTGACCTTTTTAACATGGGTTGATTAACATCTGATACTTACTATCTATCCTTCTAGCAAGCTCTGTTGGAGATAATGGATAACAGTTTTTAGTAAAGTCTGTTGGAAAGCAACAGAGGTTTTTAACAGTTAATAGATAACAGTGGTTTGCTATCAACATAATGGAATTGCTGTTGAATAAACCTATTGACCATTAGTTTATATCAATTTTGTAAGTCTGCGCTAATTAAATTTTTTTTTACTCTCTGTCAATATGTGTTATGCATGGTTTTCTAAGAAACGACCCGTGTTTGCACACGGGTCTTACCGCTAGTAGTAATAATAATAATAATAATAATAATAATAATAATAATAATAATATTTAAAACTAAAACTCTACAATTGAAATGTAACGTGAATACGTGGATATGTGTGCTTGTGATGTTCATGAAAGTCAAAAGAAAAATAAATAAAATAATAATAATAAAAATCTACAACTAAACATTGAATTATGGTGTACGTGGAATTCATTTAATGATGCAAGTTCCTTAGCCTCTGAGTAGAAAATTTGTATAAATAGAAGTTGTCTTTCAACCTTCACTTTTGCTCACAATTTCCTTTCCTTTTTCTTTCATCTCTCGATCTCTCTCTGTCTATTTATATATATTTTTATTTTATACCCAATAATAATAATAATATAAATGTATACACTACTAGTCCACAGTCACCAAGGGTGTGACAGGAACCGTTACTGTTGGGTGACATGTAACACCCGTTAAGTTAATTTAAGGTTTAATGAATCTTTTACGAAAACAATCATGTAATTACAATTACATATACATCGGAAATACGGGTTTACTAAAAATTTTACAAATCATAAGTTATTCTACATCACGTGGTTGAATTCGTTGTTTAAAATTTACAACGTAGCAAAGTGCGGAAGCGTGTATCTATATCGTGTTCGGTTCTTCGTTGAGCTTGATCGTCTTCCGGCATCCCAAAGTGTACCTACATTTCATAAACATGAAATGCTTTAGTCTTACGGGGTTTAAATCATGTCCAAACGAGTACGGGAAACAAATGATGTTCAAAAGAAAACAAGGACTTGAAAATAATCTCCACCGTAACTTACGGTGGCACCGTAAGTTACTGTGGCCCCTGAGTTCATACTCTTCTACCGTACAACAGTAGGTTACCACCGTAACCATATCAGCTCCACCGTAACTTACGGTGGCACCGTAAGTTACGGTGGACCCTGTATGCAGTTTTTCCATTTTGCCGTAATTTGACACGAAATCTTTCGTATCTTTCAAACCGCTTATCCGTTTGACTTACCGTTTCTTCCTGCATGTTTAAAATTTGATTCTCCATCATATGGTGTTAAAATCTGATATCCGGCTTGATAAAATTTAAGACTTTTAAGTCCTCGGCTTAATACTCTTTTACCAAAATTTGACCCGTTTGTGATTTTATCAAACATACAAGTTTGTTCAACCCTTATTTCTCACAAACCTATTAAATTCAATAATGTCTAACATATTAGGTTCCGATTATAGAATTATATACCTTCTTTAATCCATTTCACCCATATGCTTATTTTGACCCGTTTGAGGTATTTATGCATTTTAGTCTAGAACTTGTGCTTTTCTTTTGACACCACAAAAGTCCATGTCTAATTAACTACAAATATTCCACCACAACTATTTTGTGGCGGATTTAACATAATGAATCCCTTTTTCCCAAATTTACCCATTGGTTGATCATTTTACGCAAATGACCGTTTTTGAGCATTTGACCCACGAATATGAATTCCTATGACTTTTATTCATATTTAATGATTCCATAATCTTTATGTAAGTTCCTAATCAACCCCCCTATGGGTCGTTTGCCCGATATAACCTTCAAGGGTGTTTTGGTCAACTTTAGTCCCTCACTATACGACGAAGGACTTTCGCTAAATATTTGACCAAAAATTGTATGTTTAACCAAAAGCTTATTTAAACGTACCTGGCTCGGGTCAAGGTATTGACCCGTTTACATAAATTTTGCTTTAAATCTTTCTAGTTAAAGCAACGCATACTTATGTTATTTCCTGTGATTACAAAACTCAACAAGCGATTGTCAAATGTAATTGTCAAATGGTGCTAACAACACCATTTGACCCATTTAGTCTAATTTGCCATTTATCCATATGAGATGGTACTTAGTTACCATTTCATCCCTTTAAACCTAACCCGGTTTTCCTTTAACTTGTTTTACTTAAAACCGTTTTTATTTGTTCGTCATTACATGACTACTTTACCTTTTTACCCCTTTTACCATGATTCATGATTTCTTACCATTTTCCCGTGTTCCGACTCTCATTCAATCGTGTCGGAACATTGTATACCAACCACTTAGTAGCATTCATATGCAATACTTGAAATTAAGTAATTTTGCAAGCAACGTAAAGGGGCGTAAGCTCCACTTACCTCGCATCCGAATATGCTTTTCTTCTCGTGCTTGATTCGTTTGACCGCTTCTTTCCCAAGCCTCCACCTAGCTCATTAGGCGACAAACTATCATCATTCACAAGGTGGTTAGATTAGTCATTTCAATTGACGACTATTCCACCTCACGTATTTTCTATGTCGAAACTACTATTTGACTTTATCATTGGTTAGTTTGACTTTTAAAAGTCAATTGACTTACCAATATATTCATATGCACATTTTGTTCATTGAACTCACTTAGGCATATTTCATCCGAACTCTTAACAAAAATCAAATTTTTACATACTAACTTAGTAAGCCGCGATTTCATTTAGGCATTTCATATCAATGAAAATTGGTTGTTTTTGGTGACTTGTTTAACCTGTTTACATGTCTTCAAAAATTATGATTTTTTTATGTGGCGTACCTCTCGGAGGGTTAGCCCTTGAGTTAAAATTTCAAGATCTAACTCTTTACCAAAAATTCGTGAAAATTCATTTACTAAGCTGCAATCAGATTCGTCACTTCTGACTGCAGCTTACGGAAAAATTCATTAAAAATTCCTCGTTTATCCGATTGACGAAATTCCAAATGGAGATTCTTTTAATCGCTTAAAACTTTCTACAGTAAGAATTTTGGATCATAACTCAATTCCTAAATTGAGTTATGACATTCGTGATGGGCTGCAATTTCTGCCAGAAAACGCAGCTTGAACCTTTGATACGGAAAAATTCATAAAACGCTCGATTTTCGTCGAAAAAATGCGATTCCAGTGGGGTTTTAAAGATATTTCCTGGAATTACATTCTAGACTCAAGAAACACATTATTTTATCACTTTTTGTCCAGGTTACATCCAATACAAATCGGCTGTAAATTCTGATAAAAAATCGTTTGAATTCAGCTTTCAATTTAAGCTTGTTCTTGACATCATAACACTATTTTTTTTGAAATCAAAACCCTAAAAACATCTCATACATGAATTTAGTATCAACAAAAACTTGAGCTAAGCATGATTTCAACATATACTTGTCTAGGGCTTACTCCTAGACACTATATTGTTCCTATTTCATGCAATTAACAAACATGCATCATAAATTTTCAGATTTCCCAATTTCATGAGATTTTCAAATAGTGAATTAACACCAAATTTTACATACCTTGTAACCCCCTTGTGATGAGGATCACATATCTATGTTCAGATTTCGATTTGGGACAGTAATTAGCCTTCAATTGATCAAATTTGTGGAGTTAGGGTTTGATGAGAGTTCCTGGTCGCTCTCCTGCGCTTCTGATCGACCAAAACACTAATTTTGTGTGTTTGGTTTTTATTTAATTTGTTTTAACAAATTCTAGTTTCAAGTTTTACAACTTAGGTCCCTCCACTTTAGTTTCTATAATAACTTTGGTTAATTTTAACCCTATTATAAGTTATTTCTAAACTATTAGCTAACTAGGTTAAAATCCCTAGTTGGCAAATTCTTGTTTATTTAAGAATCCTTATATTCACCGGGTTTCTTTTACCACTAAAGGTAAATTACCCGTCTTTTAGTATAAACGTGGTTTGATTACCAAACCCGTTTTCGGGGTGTTACAAGTCTACCCCCCTTAAAGAGGTTTCGTCCTCGAAACCCTTTCTTACTTAATTCATTGAGTTTAAACTCAATGTATTTGATCCGAGATATCATTTAAACATTAATTATACTTTTAACCAATTGTTAGTATTACCAGATAAGTATGGTAACATCTTTTTGGTCACTAATTGTATACGTATCTCATACGACATAGTGCAACTTAAAATAACGTAATCCCGTTATTTCCACTAGTTTAGTTAACTTAGCGATATCCATCGCTTTCATATACTATCGAATTCTTTATGAATCCGTTATTTTGACCCGTTTAAATGTCTTTAATGAAATCTTTCACTTTTAGCAGCAATTTCTTTTGTCTTCAAATTTATTTATTCGGTTCAGTTATACCGAACTTACCGCTTACAAGCAAACCAAATTTATTTAAATGACCTTGACGGGTCTCACTAATTAGACTTATTAGTCCAGTTACTTTTTACCGCTTGCTTGGTTATAATGTGATTCTACTTCACATTACATTTCTTGACCGTGATTGTGTTACATCATGTTTAATTTATATCAAAATTTCATTTTCGAAAATATCACTTTTCGAATATATCGTCTTGCGCCTATCAGTGTCAAGACTTGTATCTTTCATGCTTACTATTTAAATTCCTATCAGAATTTATGTTTGTAAAAACATTATTTCTTACTAAAACCGAAGTTTTAGTTTTAGGATCTTCTCTTTGACTTTTGTCAATTATCCATACCAGGATATTGACAGTCCATAATTTATTCTTATTTAGTTATATCCCATTACCGGGCTCATTATTCTCTTGCATTTAACGCTACCTTTATCTGGCTAGCGCTCATTTGTGCCATTCGACGTTATATTGTATTCAACATGTTTGACCTATTAATGTGAAATCCATCACTTATAAACAATCAACTTTATTCTTTATTCAACCCATTCGACTTCGAATAGTTGAACATATTTACTCACAATTTCTATATACGAGATTTTATAGTCATAACTCGTAATCCAAGTCCTTTGATTTTTTTTCAACCTGCGTTCACGTCTCTTGGTTTACGCATGTGTTTAATTCTTACCCATCAACCGGGTGTTTTACCGAGGTCGTTATTATTGCAACCCTCCCGGTATGCATTAAGACCTCGCTTCATTTTTTTATATTCCAACTTTGTCTTTAAGTTTGACGTTTTACAAAAACGACCCGTTAAGGGATATATTTGCATTTTCCGGGTTCGAGTGTAAGTACACTCCCTCCCAATGCTTGTCTAATTCATTTTACATGTTTGCGTTTTCTGGGTTCGAGTGTAAGTACACTCCCTCCCAATACTTGTCTAAATCATTTTACATGCTTGCGTTTTTTGGGTTCGAGTGTAAGTACACTCCCTCCCAATACTTGTCTAAATCATTTTTCATGCTTGCGTTTTCTGGGTTCGAGTGTAAGTACACTCCCTCCCAATACTTGTCTAAATCATTTTACATGCTTGCGTTTTCTGGGTTCGAGTGTAAGTACACTCCCTCCCAATACTTGTCTAAATCATTTTTCATGCTTCTTTGTCCCTTCACTCGGGCTCATTATCTTGATGTAATACGCTTCCGTCACTCGATTGTGCGTTTACATTATTATCAAATATTTTGCTTATCTGATTCATTTGGGTACTTTTTAATTAGTCCCATTCACTCCGCCCTTACTACATCGGATGTAAATGTGTCCGCTATAAGAAACTCGTGGTATCATATGCCACTACTTACTTGGCCAGAGTAAGCGATTTAACACATGACATACACGACCTTTTTATAGTGTTCACATCACGCCCTATGTAAGTAACGCCTCTATTTGTTTCTCTTGGAAACAATATCCCGAATACATTTTCTATTCTGGTTTTTTCCAAGTTTTTAATCTACATATGCAACTTTCAATTTCTACTTATTTGTTGCATATTAATATTTGTGCGGTTATTTAAAATGTGCACCTGGTAATGTTTGCTCTAACAGGCTCCCCTTGCCATTAACTTATTCGCAATCGTTGCGCGATTTTGGTCCTTGGTGAGCATGCTCTTCTTGTCATACTTCAGACCGTTCCTCTATCATATCCGTAATTTGTTCAATCCTCGTCATCTTCAAATGCGAGTTTCCTCCAATTAAAACATTCATAAAAGTTAGTAGTGTCAACTTTACTAAATGCCCATATCATAATACAAGGCTTTTCTATTGTACGCGTCAACGCGCGCAATTTCGTCAACTATTTTCATCATTTAATTTAGGTAACGTGTATCACACGATAGCCTTATGTGTTGTTTACAACACTTTAGCATGCTAAACTATTAACATACTTGTACTTACCGGATTTGCGATCAAGCTTCGAACCGAACACTATTCTTTGTCAAGAGCATAAGGTTTAAGTCCAAGCATGGTTCCTCCCCACCATACTCGGATCTCTTAAACCAAGGCTCTGATACCAACTTGTAACACCCGTTAAGTTAATTTAAGGTTTAATGAATCTTTTACGAAAACAATCATGTATTTACAATTACATATACATCGGAAATACGGGTTTACTAAAAATTTTACAAATCATAAGTTATTCTACATCACGTGGTTGAATTCGTTGTTTAAAATTTACAATGTAGCAAAGTGCGGAAGCGTGTATCTATATCGTGTTCGGTTCTTCGTTGAGCTTGATCGTCTTCCGGCATCCCAAAGTGTACCTACATTTCATAAACATGAAATGCTTTAGTCTTACGGGGTTTAAATCATGTCCAAACGAGTACGGGAAACAAATGATGTTCAAAAGAAAACAAGGACTTGAAAATAATCTCCACCGTAACTTACGGTGGCACCGTAAGTTACGGTGGCCCCTGAGTTCATACTTTTCTACAGTACAACAGTAGGTTACCACCGTAACCATATCAGCTCCACCGTAACTTACGGTGGCACCGTAAGTTACGGTGGACCCTGTATGCAGTTTTTCCATTTTGCCGTAATTTGACACGAAATCTTTCGTATCTTTCAAACCGCTTATCCGTTTGACTTACCGTTTCTTCCTGCATGTTTAAAATTTGATTCTCCATCATATGGTGTTAAAATCCGATATCCGGCTTGATAAAATTTAAGACTTTTAAGTCCTCGGCTTAATACTCTTTTACCAAAATTTGACCCGTTTGTGATTTTATCAAACATACAAGTTTGTTCAACCCTTATTTCTCACAAACCTATTAAATTCAATAATGTCTAACATATTAGGTTCCGATTATAGAATTATATACCTTCTTTAATCCATTTCACCCATATGCTTATTTTGACCCGTTTGAGGTATTTACGCATTTTAGTCTAGAACTTGTGCTTTTCTTTTGACACCACAAAAGTCCATGTCTAATTAACTACAAATATTCCACCACAACTATTTTGTGGCGGATTTAACATAATGAATCCCTTTTTCCCAAATTTACCCATTGGTTGATCATTTTACGCAAATGACCGTTTTTGAGCATTTGACCCACGAATATGAATTCCTATGACTTTTATTCATATTTAATGATTCCATAATCTTTATGTAAGTTCCTAATCAACCCCCCTATGGGTCGTTTGCCCGATATACCCTTCAAGGGTGTTTTGGTCAACTTTAGTCCCTCACTATACGACGAAGGACTTTCGCTAAATATTTGACCAAAAATTGTATGTTTAACCAAAAGCTTATTTAAACGTACCTGGCTCGGGTCAAGGTATTGACCCGTTTACATAACTTTTGCTTTAAATCTTTCTAGTTAAAGCAACGCATACTTATGTTATTTCCTGTGATTACAAAACTCAACAAGCGATTGTCAAATGTAATTGTCAAATGGTGCTAACAACACCATTTGACCCATTTAGTCTAATTTGCCATTTATCCATATGAGATGGTACTTAGTTACCATTTCATCCCTTTAAACCTAACCCGGTTTTCCTTTAACTTGTTTTACTTAAAACCGTTTTTATTTGTTCGTCATTACATGACTACTTTACCTTTTTACCCCTTTTACCATGATTCATGATTTCTTACCATTTTCCCTTGTTCCGACTCTCATTCAATCGTGTCGGAACATTGTATACCAACCACTTAGTAGCATTCATATGCAATACTTGAAATTAAGTAATTTTGCAAGCAATGTAAAGGGGCGTAAGCTCCACTTACCTCGCATCCGAATATGCTTTTCTTCTCGTGCTTGATTCGTTTGACCGCTTCTTTCCCAAGCCTCCACCTAGCTCGTTAGGCGACAAACTATCATCATTCACAAGGTGGTTAGATTAGTCATTTCAATTCACGACTATTCCACCTCACGTATTTTCTATGTCGAAACTACTATTTGACTTTATCATTGGTTAGTTTGACTTTTAAAAGTCAATTGACTTACCAACATATTCATATGCACATTTGGTTCATTGAACTCACTTAGGCATATTTCATCCGAACTCTTAACAAAAATCAAATTTTTACATACTAACTTAGTAAGCCGCGATTTCATTTAGGCATTTCATATCAATGAAAATTGGTTGTTTTTGGTGACTTGTTTAACCTGTTTACAAGTCTTCAAAAATTATGATTTTTTTATGTGGCGTACCTCTCGGAGGGTTAGCCCTTGAGTTAAAATTTCAAGATCTAACTCTTTACAAAAAATTCGTGAAAATTCATTTACTAAGCTGCAATCAGATTCGTCACTTCTGACTGCAGCTTACGGAAAAATTCATTAAAAATTCCTCGTTTATCCGATTGACGAAATTCCAATTGGCGATTCTTTTAATCGCTTAAAACTTTCTACAGTAAGAATTTGAGATCATAACTCAATTCCTAAATTGAGTTATGACATTCGTGATGGGCTGCAATTTCTGCCAGAAAACGCAGCTTGAACCTTTGATACGGAAAAATTCATAAAACGCTCGATTTTCGTCGAAAAAATGCGATTCCAGTGGGGTTTTAAAGATATTTCCTGGAATTACATTCTAGACCCAAGAAACACATTATTTTATCACTTTTTGTCCAGGTTACAGCCAATACAAATCGGCTGTAAATTCTGATAAAAAATCGTTTGAATTCAACTTTCAATTTAAGCTTGTTCTTGACATCATAACACTATTTTTTTTTAAATCAAAACCCTAAAAACATCTCATACATGAATTTAGTATCAACAAAAACTTGAGCTAAGCATGATTTCAACATATACTTGTCTAGGGCTTACTCCTAGACACTATATTGTTCCTATTCCATGCAATTAACAAACATGAATCATAAATTTTCAGATTTCCCAATTTCATGAGATTTTCAAACAGTGAATTAACACCAAATTTTACATACCTTGTAACCCCCTTGTGATGAGGATCACGTATCTATGTTCAGATTTCGATTTGGGACATGAATTAGCCTTCAATTGATCAAATTTGTGGAGTTAGGGTTTGATGAGAGTTCCTGGTCGCTCTCCTGCGCTTCTGATCGACCAAAACACTAATTTTGTGTGTTTGGTTTTTATTTAATTTGTTTTAACAAATTCTAGTTTCAAGTTTTACAACTTAGGTCCCTCCACTTTAGTTTCTATGATAACTTTGGTTAATTTTAACCCTATTATAAGTTATTTATAAACTATTAGCTAACTAGGTTAAAATCCCTAGTTGGCAAATTCTTGTTTATTTAAGAATCCTAATATTCACCAGGTTTCTTTTACCACTAAAGGTAAATTACCCGTCTTTTAGTATAAACGTGGTTTGATTACCAAACCCGTTTTCGGGGTGTTACAAGTCTACCCCCCTTAAAGAGGTTTCGTCCTCGAAACCCTTTCTTACTTAATTCATTGAGTTTAAACTCAATGTATTTGATCCGAGATATCATTTAAACATTAATTATACTTTTAACCAATTGTTAGTATTACCAGATAAGTATGGTAACATCTTTTTGGTCACTAATTGTCTACGTATCTCATACGACATAGTGCAACTTAAAATAACGTAATCCCGTTATTTCCACTAGTTTAGTTAACTTAGCGATATCCATTGCTTTCATATACTATCGAATTCTTTATGAATCTGTTATTTTGACCCGTTTAAAGGTCTTTAATGAAATCTTTCACTTTTAGCAGCAATTTCTTTTGTCTTCAAATTTATTTATTCGGTTCAGTCATACCGAACCTACCGCTTACAAGCAAACCAAATTTATTTAAATGACCTTGACGGGTCTCACTAATTAGACTTATTAGTCCAGTTACTTTTTACCGCTTGCTTGGTTATAATGTGATTCTACTTCACATTACATTTCTTGACCGTGATTGTGTTACATCATGTTTAATTTATACCAATGAGTGATATGACCATTGTCACATCGGAACTGCCACCATGTGACAAATACTGATTGAGTTTTGGGTAAATATAAATAAATATAAAAACCATTAATGCTGTAAAGTATAACAATATATTTCTATAAAAATGGAATGAACTCGCCAGTATTTATTACTGATAAAATATTTTCAAAACGCGTTTAAGGTAATTTGCTGTAAAGATAGTAGAAGCCAGCTATGGGGCACTGAATGCTTAAATGAAGTGGCTATAAATACATGAATAAAAGAAGAAATTTATGTTTTGTTTATTTGGGGTTTATCCCTATAAGAATAATTGAATTGAATATGGGTTTTAACCCATTTATTTAATTTTAAAAGTTGGTGTTTTGTTAAACTCTGGAATTATTTCCTAACTACGATCCTGATAAAGATTTTTCCGTTGCGTATTTAATAAACACCTGTACCACTTGACTGGTTCACGGCTCATGCTCCCAAGGTTGGGGTCGGGGGTTGTGACAGAAGTTGGTATCAGAGCCATTGGTTTAAGCTATTTAGATGTTCTTTTAATACCTAAAACTTAAACAATAAAGTTAGGAAATTAATACAAAGTAACATATGTGTTAATTTTGTAGATTTAAATATACGTGTATATATATATACGAACAGGATCAGGAGAGAACGCCTCAAAGTGTGAGAACGGTGAGAACGATTCTCAGCCACAAGATCTTAGTGGTTTGTGGCTGAGATTGATGCGGTGGCATTTTTGTAAATAATAGGGGCATTGGAATTACCAGGAGGGGTAAAATAGGAAGATCCAAACAAAGGTGCACATGCTAATCACATGCCATTTCCCCCGTCATATTTAAACGGCAATAACTTTTTTATACGTGATTATTTTTCGAAAAAAATTACACCATAAAACTCAGTGTTTTTTATCTTTCCAACGAGTATATTGTTGATATACTTTTCGGAAAAAAAAATTAACTGCGTTTTATGGCGTTTTTCTGAACTGGGAGTTTTATGGCGTTTTAGACTAGGTATTTTTATGGCGTTTTTCTGAACTAGGTGTTTTTATGGCGTTTTAACTAGGTATTTTCATGGCATTTTTCTGAACTGGGTGTTTTATGGCGTTTTCAACTGAGTTTTTCCATGGAGTTTTTCTGAACTGGGTGTTTTATGACGTTTTTAACTGGGTATTTTCATGGCGTTTTTCTGAATTGGGTGTTTTTATGACGTTTTATTTGAAGACCCAGTTCACGTGAGTGAGTTTTTTTTGACAATATTACCACTTAGTGTAAATTAGCATCAATGCCACATGTCACCACCAAAATCGTTCTCACCGTTCTCACATTTTTCACCGTTTTCTCTAAATCCTGACCCTATATATATATATATATACATATGCACATATGATTCTTGAAAGTATTATTTTGTTTTAATTATTCTGTGATATTAATAAGTGAAAATGTGTGCAATTCAGATGTTGAATGAAGTATCACATAATCCAGAAGTTCATGCTAATAATGAAAATCATTTGGATAAAAATGATATAGAAAATATAATAGCCCAAGGAATAGCTAATGCTATACCTTTAATAATTAAAGTTGTTAAAAACCCCTAGAACACACCAAAGCCGTGAATAGCAAGCATACTCGTGATGGCAGTTCTAGCCATAGTGTCAATGGAGGCAATGATGATACTATCAAAACCCGATTTGCCAAGAAAATGATGTCACAACCCCCGACCCGACCCCACCCCACCTCGGGAGCGGGAGCCGTGAACCAGTCAGATGGTATCGGTGTTTATTAAATACGCAGTGGAAAAAAATTTCATCAGGATCGTAGTTAGGAAATAATTTTAGAGTTTGTAAAACACCAAACTTTTAATATTAAACAAATGGGCTAAAACCCATATTCAATCCAACTGTTTTTATAGGGATAAAACCAAATAAATAAAACATAAATTCCTACTTTTATTCTGGTATTTATAGCCATTTTATTTAAGCCTTCAGTGCTCCATAGCTAGCTTCTATTATCATTACAACAAATTACCTGAAACGCATTTTGAAAACATTTTTATCAGTAATAAATGCTGGCGAGTTCATTCCATTTTTATAAAATATATTGTTATACCTTACAACATTAAGGGTTTTTATATTTGTTTATATTTACACAAAATTCAATCAGTATTTGTCACATGGTGGCAGTTCTGATGCGATGGTGGTCATATCACTCATTGACTAACTTTCGTCCAATAGTGCAGTTTTATCAAGTAACAAATATATAGTATATCTTACTATTATTTAAAGGTATCTATCACTAGGCGGTTCCCGTGACGGTGGTCAAATAACTGTTGATCATTCTTTCAACTAGTGACTGGGGTCGTATCACTGTTGATCAATCTCTCAACTAGTGCCTGTGGTCGTATCACTGTTGATCGTTCTCTCAACTAGTGACTGTGGTTATAACACTTTTGATTATTCTCTCAACTAGTGCATTTGGTTATGTCACTGATGATCATTCTCTCAACTAGTGACTCCGAACTTAGTAGTGTCCCATGACATTATTTTGTCAAATATATTTTCTATGGCACAAAACTCATTAGCTCAGAAAATGAAATATATCATTTGCTGTCAAATTAATAGATATAACTTTACCAAATATAATATATTAATTAAATAATTGTGATATTATTATTTAATATATTAACGTGACTAAGATTAAAAATATAATCTTAGTATAGTAGAATATATTATATTTGACATATTTTATTATGGTATACATTTATTGACTAAATATTATTTTATAATATTAATAGTAATTTAGGTTTATTAAATATAATTTCTTTAATATATATTTTAATAATGATTAATAAAGCTCTATTTTATATACACACCATTTAGATTTATTTCAATCATACATTAAATTTATTAATGATTTAATGTAACAATAATATTAGTTATAGGCTATGGCTACTGGGGCACAATCCCCCCGGTGCTTGTGGTCATGCTACTATTGGCTAACTTTTTTGGACAATAGTAATATAAACCCCCCTCCATACCGGCAATTATTGCATAATACAAAAATTTAATCACTGTAAGTATAACTGATAAACATTTAGGATTTTGGAAAGCATTTTTAAATATATCTGTATCACAAAAAGGTGATAAAAAGATGAATGACTCACTTTGTAACTTTAGGGTTCAACTAAAAGTCTCCTGGTATAATCTTGGGTATAACTCCTGAAAATGCACTCACGTTAAATATAATAACCCAAATTCAACTTTATCAATACTACCCGAGACAGAACCCCAATGGACTTAGTCAGGCAGAGCCTTGATATGCGTTACGGGGCACTAGATCAATCGGACAGGGTATTGACTTAGTGATCAGGGGCAAAAACACTTAAAACGGGGCAGGGCTTTATTATTATTATTGGTATAATGTAAAAGGAAATTTTGAATTAAAGAGAGAGAGGGGCGATATCTAGAGAGAGGGTAGAAAGAAAGGAAAATTTTGAGCAAATGAGAATGTCGCCAGTATATTCTATTTATAGATGGCTTTTTACTTGGAAAGTAAGTTATTAAGAAGATTCCTTATGACTCAATGGTACACGTACCTAGGGATGAGATCGGTACGATACCGGTACCGATACCGCAAATACCGTTACCGAAATTGAGGAAATGTGGATACCGATTACCGTACCGTATTTATAGATTCGGTACCGGTACAGTAACGGTATCGGTACCGGTACCGGTATTTCGGTAATTTACCACATTGGTACCGCTTTGGTGTCATCCATTGTTTTACCTAAAAAATATCATGTGCAACCCATCCATCCATACTCTTTTTTTTCAAATGTAAATATGTGAAGGACAATATAATCATGTAACTAGGCTGAAACTTATCAGTCAATAACAGTACACCACACGAAATAGCCAATGCATATGCAATTACATAATATAATTCCTATGTTAACCCTCGATATATGAAATGAAGCACAACAGCAAACAAAATCAGCTAAAACACACAAACTTTGAATAACTACAAGTCACTAAAATGAAAACCATAAATGCTTATCAATTAAAAAATTTCCATTCTCTCTCAAATATGTAAAAAATATAATATGTTATGAAAAGATTATACTATTATTATTTTTTGAGGCTTCATATCTATATACGATTAAAATAACTTTAAATTCGCTTTATGAAAAGATTATACTATAAATCATTGTTATTGGTAAAAGATGATTCATGGTATAAGGATGCCTTTAGATTTGAATGAATATAAGCTTTACATTATATTAGAATCTCTTTTTTATTATTATAAGCTAAACTAAATATTAACTTAGTTGTCATGAAACCATCTAATGTTTTAGTTTAATCTTAACGTACAGACGAATTCGTTTGAATATTAACTTTCATGATTCACAGGAACTTGGACTCTTCGTAATCCAACCTAAAAACCCATTGGAATTCATTATTAAATTCGGTATTAAAACCGGTATTTACCAAAAAATACCTATACCGATACCGTTTTTTACCGATACCGAATTTCGAAAAAATCTATTACCGATACCGTTTACGATCGGTACGGTACGGTACCGGTACGGTACCGGTATTTCGGTAAAAAATCTCATCCCTACACGTACCCTATCATATTTAATGCATGCATACTCAAAGTGTTAGTTTGAGTTTTGAGTTTTGAATTTTTATTTTTCTTTATTATCTTATGGAGGACACGTCCACCAATTTTTTTTTCAATTTCATATATATATAATTTAGTTATTATTATTTTATTATTATATATTATAATTAATTTAGCTGCTTCACTCATTTGGCGCACATAACTTCTAAAATATGACGTTTTGTAAAACAATGAATATGTCATTAGAACCAGAATATTTGTATCTACATTTTGAACCAAGTTTCATTAAAAATGGAGTAGGTTCAAATATAATGTATTATTTTTATAATTTAATTATTAAACGGTTCCTAGGCCCATCTAGGTACTTCATATTTCTAATGGCCAGCTTACCCGTAATCTACCCGTTTAATAATATAAGTTTTATATACTTTATTTTAATATAAAAATAGAAATGTCACACACACACATATATATATCTGGCTTGGGTGGATCGTGCAATAAGCCTCTCTCGACCCTCCTTTTATCATACGTCTTTATGAAAGCCTCTCGCCTTTCGAGATCCGGTCCATCATCAGCCCAGTCAGATCTTCTTGTTTGCCCGCTTTGATTAGGCTTCCTTTAACGGATATATATATATATATATATATATATATATATATATATATACAAGACAATTAATTAGTATAACATTCCAACCAATTATATATAAAATAGTTTTTAAAACTATGTAAAACGTTTAAGAATAAAATGGGCCGAATAATTATATTAAAAATAAAACTAGTTACGAGTGGTTTATAAATTTAAACAAACCTATAATTCTTATATGATAAAAATGGAAAGGTTACATCCTCCCCACCTTGTTTAAATCTCGTCCTCGAGATTTGGGTTACGATGTCTTCTTATAGTTATGTTATGTCTCAGTCAATAAGAACAATATTTAAGGTAAATGACATAGAATCAAGACACGTTCAAATTTTATAAATACGTGTTTTACGATAAATAGGACTCAATGGTTCAACTAAATTATTTCAAAACAAAATCGACGTCAAATGAAGGAGATGAATAGATATAATTTCCAAGGTGACTAGGTTCAAGCAAAAAGAGATATATGATCAATAGATGTATAATTTGAATGTTTACAAGTTGTAAATGACTTTTAGAATCAATAGAATTCATTGTCAAAGGAAACTTAGTTTAGTTGTCAATTAAGGAAGACTCAGAATCAACAAGGTCAAATGAAATAGAAGCACGAAAATAATTTGTCAACTATCGAACCATGACATGAGAAAAATCAACGTGTTGACATTACTGAATTTTCAAGGATACACCGAAATACAACATAGTTTAGTGTATCATTGTCTTAATACATAATTGCATTAAGACTTTTTCAATGATGAGTCAAACGAAAGACATACGTGGTTTTGAATGATTCGTTTGATTATGATTAGCCCAAACTACAAGTTTATATCGACACCGCAAGGTGTCATAATGATTGAAATAGTTCAATAATTACGGTGGCCGAACAAATTCACCGTTTTTGTAATAAACTGTAAGTTTTAATGAAGTAAATTTCAAATAAATATTATAGGATTTTCAATCGATGATGAAAGACCAAATGAATATCATAAAATTTTCGATGAATGATGAAAGAATCTTTAGAGGTACATCGGAATAATACGAATTTTTGTACTCTTATCTTAACACATAATTGTATTAAGACTGTTTAAGATAATGAACCAATAGAAATTATCCGTACATCAGGTGTGAAAATGAGATTAGCTCAAGTTTCAAATTAAAGAAAACACCACCACAAGGTGTCGTAACCAAGTAAATGATTTAATGAAAGTGAAGACCAAACAAGTCTATTATGGTTCTGAACAGATGAAGTACTTGACATGATGAATTTATTTAACAACTTTGATTTATACTAGGGTCAAATAATAACTTAACTTAGATATCACATATCAGCGATTACGTCTGCAATCATTTCTGGGCAATATGGTTTGATGTGTCCTATTTCTCCGCAATTGTAACATATATTAGTTTTCCTTCTACATTCTTCTTCTATATGTCCGGTCATCTTGCAGAAGTTACAGTAGGGTGTTCTCCTAAAACGGCATTTTCCGGAATGCTTTTTATTACAGTTTCTGCAGATAGGTTGTTCCAACGACGGTTCAGTTCCTTTCTTCTTGAATTCTTGGGAAATTTTCTGGGCTAACTATTTCTTCTTGTTTTCTTCTTTTGTGCGGATTAGTTCATCTATCAGGTGATGGAGAGTGTGAAACACGAGCGTTAAGTGTATTATCTTGTGTGTTTTAATGCGTTTTATACAGTTATATGTTTCGAATGTGATAACTATGCAAGATTGTGATTTTTCAGGTTAAACGCATAATATGGTGAAATTAGAGTGGTTAGAGATGAAGCAGAACGCTCGAGGATGATAAACATGGTGTCGGGAATTGTTTCGAGTTGTTTCGGGTCATAACATATCGTGGATGTGTAAGAAATATGAAAGATTGTATATGAGACATAGATGGGAGCTCTAATTGCGACGTAACTTACGGTTTGTATGTGTTGAAAAACAAAAGAAATAGAAACTTATGAACGTAACCTACGGAATGTAGTCGTAGGCTACGGCTGAACATGAAGACATGCACACTGACTTTTATTGGGGCTAGCCGACATCATCAGCTATCACATAACAGGAGGCGAACATGGGGCTGACTTGGAGTATTAATTTGGTCAAAATCCTAACAATTAAAGAGGTGCACATGACTATTGGAGGATTTGGATTAATTATCAACAGAGATCATACAATCACATGCATACATAATTAAAAGAAGAGAGGCAGCCAGATACATCATCAAGCATACGAAGTCAAGGAGAAACTTTTGGAGGTAGTGGACACGTGAGGAGCACATGTTAGGAGGATTTTTTGGACTTGTGGAGATAGTGGGCCGATAACATCATGGGGTTTTTGTTCTTTTTGGGATTCACGTGGACTTAATTGGCAAGCCATCACACAAAGTCAACATCTTTTATCATTAATATTCTTTGTTTTTGGGGTATTCACTAAAGTCTAAATGGGCTGACTAGAGGGTGGACTTGGAGGTCATGGATTGGGCCGATAATTGGATCACATGATCACACAAAGAAAAATCATTATCATCATCGATATACACATATATCTTGGCGGCAGACAAGGAGGGGTGGACGCCTACGAAGATCAACCAACCACATGAGCGGCTAGTCTTTTATGGTTTCCTCCGGATGGAGGGTTTTTGTAAGTTAATTGATACTATGTGTTTGCTACAATCGTTTTAACCTGGTGATCTAAGCATTCGATGCTTTTCACCATGGATTTGATTTCTTGATTGTAAACAGTTACGTTTATTTAAACCTTAATTTCTAAGCATTCAGTTCCCGAGAGTTCTAGTAATTGGGACATATTTGACATGGGGTTAGGGTTTGTAAATTGTAATTGATAATCATTCGATAACCTCCCGTTATGTATTGACCGGAGTACTTAGTCGTTGGTTATCACAATTAGTTAATCAAAATTAACACCTATGTCTATGTAGGTCACGATTAAACACATAGTTGAAGTTAATCGCAAAACCTGAAATCTGGAGGAACCATCTTTTCTCCTATTGATTTAAATCACAAGTTTTATTCGCTAATTTAGTTACTTTGCATAATCAAACAAACCGATTTCTCAATTCAGTAATAGTTAATTAAAACTTAGCATCATAACACTTTCCACAATCCTCCTCTGGTTCGATATCCGACTTATCCTATCTACATAGTTTATTTCGGTTTTTGCATGTCACTAACGACAGACATCATCAGGATGTTAGCTAGTTCAACTATTTCTTCAATAGTCTGTGGTCTAGCGGCCTTGACCATGTCTCGGATTTTGCTCACTAATCCCCAAATACAACGAGAAATTAGTACGGATTCTAGTGAAGCTAAAGTTGGTACCATTCTTGCGTATTCGAAGAACGTTGTCGTATATTCACGAAAATTCACATTTATCATTTTATGATTTAGGAATTCGTTATCCATTCGTTCCTTTTCATAAGGAGGACAATATTTTCTTTCTGCCATTTCCTTGAATTTTTCCCAGTTCATGGCATAAGCCATATCACTTCCTTTTGCCTGAAGAATTGTATTCCACCATTCTAAGGTTTCTTCTTTAGAGAGGTTAGAAGCATACATCACCTTATCTTCTTTGGTACATTTACTGATTTTAAGAATAGCTTCCGTCTTTTCCAACCATCGCAGAGTAGCCATAGCTGCTTCACTGCCTGCGAACTCAGTTGGTTTACAAGCTAGAAATTTTTGGTAAGTACACCCGAGAGTCATCGCCTTCATTTTCTTGGGAAACGGGGTTTTAATAATATCATCATTACCTCCATTGACACTATGGCTAAAACTGTCGTCACGAGTATGCTTGCTACTCACAGCTTTGGTGTGTTCTACGGAGTTTTTAACATCTTTAATTATTAAATGTATAACATTAGCTATTCAATAGGCTATTATATTTTCTATAGCATTTTTATCCAAACGATTTTCATTATTAGTATGAACATCTGGATTATGTGATACTTCATTCGACATCTGAATTTCAAACATTTTCAATTATTAATATCATAGAATAATTAAAACAAAACAATACTTTCAAGAATCATATGTGCATATATATATATATATCTATCTCCTCTAATAAATGACTAACCCATGTGGACACTTGGCAAAAATTTAGACTAGCCACACCAACAATATCCTATGTGTCACTCCTACACCTTTCTTTTACATGAAGACAAATTATTATGCCCTTCATACCACCGTCTCTCTCTACCAACCATCGCTCTCACCAACCCTATCTCCTTTTCATTGATTTTGATTTCAATCGTGATTTTTTTTGTTTTCAGTTGCATCGAAGCCAAGATTCCGACTGAGGGTGTTTTTAATCGAAGGATTCGGAATTTCGCGCTTAACCTCGACAAGGTATATAACTCGTGCTTTTAATATTTTTTATTTTTTCTTTGTTTTGTAAACTATACTTCGATTTGTGTTATTTAAAGTTAGAATTTTGATGGGTTTGAGTATTTGATTGTTGAGTTGTGATCTGGTAACTGTGAAGGAAGTTGGGGATTTTTGTTAGGGTTTTAATTTGGGGCTTTTTGATTGCATGTGTAGGGGTTTGATTAGAGAGATTTGGGGGTGAAATGTCGTTGTTGCCGGTGAAGATTTGCATGAATGAATTGTGTGGGGCTGAAGATTTGATCCGTAATACGGTAAGTTTTCATTGCCAATTTCTAGGTTTTCGATTTTTCCTATTTGTATGGTTGTGGTTAAAAGAAATTAGGGTTTTTCAACAACAATTTCAATTCACTTCATTACGTGTTCGTATGGCTGTTTGTTTGTTTGATTTTGATTCTTTTTTTTTCAGTTGCAACGAAGCCGAGATTCAGGCTGAAGGTCGGATCTCCGATTCTACTGTTACTCTTGCTGTACCCGACCCGGATGGCCACCGGATTGGTTTTGGTGCAGCCACTCTCAATGCCATTCTCGATCTAGCCAATTATTATAACAAGTCTCAGGTAGTTTAGCTTTAATTTGAGCTTGTTTAAGTTGTGATTTTAGTTACAAAATGCAGTAGATCTGTTGTGGTTAATGTGTGGATTATGAATTATGTTGATTGGTGATCATATGTTATATGTAATTGGAAGTTTTATTGATTCGTCAAACCATTTGTCACCATGCACATATCTGTGTGTTAGTCTAGGCTGGTTTCGAAAGTAGATTATGGCGAATTATGTTATGTGATCTGTGTTTGTGAACTCTGTGTGGTTGATCTCATAGTTGTCAATCTGTTAAACGGGCTAAAGCGGAATTGAAATGTGTTCTAGAAGGCATCAGATCACAGGCATCTCTTCCAAATTCAAAATCGGGTCGTTACTCTTTCTGAAAATCACGTTGCGCTTAAAGGTGTTTATGATTTGTAAATTCCTTAATTAATCTGATTCTTAACTGAAATCAAGCATATTAGTGTTGCATCATGATGTAAGATATGAATTCTTTTGTTCTTTTTTTTTAATGTGTCTTTTGTTATCTGGTTGGACGTCTTAAGATGATCACACGTATATCACCTATATTTATTTATTTTTAATGCATTTTGTAGGAGGATCCAGCTTTCACGTGTGTTGACTGTTGAGCAATTGTCTTTGACATATACAATTGCTTTTAGTTGCTGCTAAAAGATGGTGATAAAAAACCTTCATTCCCACTAAGAAAATGTGTGTCTGATGTATACTTAAAGCTTTGAACTTGAGTTGCACTCCCTTTTGATCCTAATGTTTGGTCTGATTTGAGCGTTCATTTCTTATTGTAGGTTGGTCGGCGAACAGGCCTTTGGTGCCTTTTCGACAGTGTTCTGAAGTTACGACCGCTATGTGTGATGTTAGAATGTAGGTAAACCTTAAACTCTGTTTTATACTTCTTACAATGGTTAACCTAATGGTTGTGCTCGACCCTACATGGACTCATAACCATTAAACTCAAACTTGCATCCCTTGGTCCCATGACACTTAAAAAACCTTTCATTTTCAGAAAAGTAATCATGTTAAAGCTGGCAGCATATCCTTGAATACAATGGTTACAGATCAATTGTCCAATTATACTTTTGAATTCGGTCAAGTACATTCAAACATTTTTCATAACAGACCCAATTATAAGTTGCAATATTTATGGTACAAAGTAGGGATTAACTTAGTACCAACCGGTACCGGTACCGAAAATCCCAAAAAATGGGTACCGGTACCAAAAGTATCCGATACGGTATGGTTCGGTACTGGTACGGATCGGTGTTTGAAGGTAAAACCGGTAAATACCGGTACCGAAAATGCTAATTGTCGGTACTGAATCGGTACGAGTCGATTTGGTAAATTCGGTACCGATGTTCCGAACCGGTACCCGGTACCATTTGCTCATCCCTAGGCTAAAAAAAGGGAGTATCTACAAAATCTCCTAAATTGATGAACGTTATTGTAACACTATCATTTTTAATCAATTTAATACATTAATCATCTGAAAATTTAAAATAAAAAAGAGAAAGAAAAAGCTATATAGCACCAAATAAAGTATGCAGTTCATGTCAAGACGAAAAATGGTAAAATAAATTAAGTTACCTTGGTTGGATATGAAGCCTTATTCAGATTTAAAATGGAGACACTAAAAACCCAAAATTCTGCCAATGACGAAACACAATTACCAATACAAACTTAACTAAATCCCAATTAACTGAAGTTAAACTTAACCGTTATCGAATGTAATAACATCCTGATGAAGTTATCTTTACCCTTATTTAATGTACCACTTAAACATATTGTTGGATATGAAGCTTTATTCAGATTGTGCACTGGTTAGGACAGTCAGAACTTAGAAAATCAATTTTTAAGCCTTATCTGTTTTTCTGTCTAAATTTTCTGCTTATATATGTTGTCAACCTGGTTCACTGTACATGGTGCTAGATTCATCAAACGATTTGAAAATAAAAAGTTGGTTGCATCGAGAGTTCAAGACCAATCCTACCAAGAAAATCTTTTTAGGGTTGTAGCTACACTTACCAAACAAATAAATCATCTTCCTTGACTTATTAGTTGCTAATGTCATGAATATACTATTATGGAGACTTTTGGCGACTTCACAAATCGTGTGGCCACATATCTGAATAATATTAAAGTGAAAATGGCAAAATGGGTGGGTTAACGAGTCAAATTGGGTATTACACATATCGTAATGACTTGAAACAATTTTTATTCAAAGATTTTTAATTTTAATCACTTCACAAATTTAGATCACTTAAATATATTTCAACCCTTTTGAATAACGTGACATAAGGGTTTGAATCATTTAAAGTACGGTTTTGGCAACTTACGACCCGTTTCCTTTTACTAACGGGTCAAAACATAACTTGAAAAAGTCCATATTAGTAGATGGATCTAATTTGCAACTTTCAATATTAAAAAGCTCTAAAATCTTTTTGTTCAAAAAATAAAAATAAAAATATTCTTTGTTTTATTTCTAGGGTTTGAAAAACTTGAAGAAATAGTTGGCAAGTGGGAGGGGGTACCAAAATCATCATCACGATACTACTTGAAGCTTTTTACCAACAAAGAAACATATGAAGCTGTAGACGCACTTGCAAAGGTGGAGAATAAGAGTGCTCATCAACTCGCAATCGAGATCATTCGTAATTATTTAAACTGTTTTGAATATTAAGTTATATGTGTTTTCTTTTTTTTACCGTTCAATCCGTGTGAAACACAGGTAATAACCTAGTATATATATACACATAGGGTTAGGTTCAATGCAGGATTCATATTTTATGTAGAACTCCTAAGAACTCTTTACAGCCATTGGTAAAAAAAATCAATGGTTGAAAATAGATCATGGTAAACTTGTAATTAATTGAAAATTTGAAGAGTACGTTATAGGTGGTGCAAGGGTATATCTATCTCCTCTAATAAATGACTAACCCATGTGGACACTTGGAAAAAATTTAGACTAGCCACACCAACAAAATCCTATGTGTCACTCCTACACCTTTCTTTCACGTGAACAGAAATTATTATGCCCTTCATACCACCGTCTCTCTCTACCAACCATCGCTCTCACCAACCCTATTTCCTTTTCAATGATTTTGATTTCAATCATGATTTTTTTTGTTTTCCAGTTGCATCAAAGCCAAGATTCCGGCTGAGGGTGTTTTTAATCGAAGGATTCAGAATTTCGCGCTTAACCTCGACATGGTATATAACTCGTGCTTTTAATCTTTTTAATTTTTTCTCTGTTTTGTAAACTATACTTCGATTTGTGTTATTTAATGTTAGAATTTTGATGGGTTTGAGTATTTGATTGTTGGGTTGTGATCTGATAACTGTGAAGGAAGTTGGGGATTTTTGTTAGGGTTTTGATTTGGGGTATTTTGATTGCATGTGTAGGGGTTTGATTAGAGAGATTTGGGGGGTGAAATGTCCTTGTTGCCGGTGAAGATTTGCATGAATGAATTGTGTGGGGCTGAAGATTTGATCCGTAATACAGTATGTTTTCATTGCCAATTTTGAGGTTTTCGATTTTTCCTATTTGTATGGTTGTGGTTAAAAGAAATTAGGGTTTTTCAACAACAATTTCAATTCACTTCATTACGTGTTCGTATGGCTGTTTGTTTGTTTGATTTTGATTCTTTTTGTTTTTGTTTTTCAGTTGCAACGAAGCCGAGATTCAGGCTGAAGGTCGGATCTCCGATTCTACTGTTACTCTTGTTGTACCCGACCCGGATGGCCACCGGATTAGTTCTGGTGCAGCGACTCTCAATGCCATTCTCGCTCTAGCCAATTATTATAACAAGTCTCAGGTAGTTTAGCTTTAATTTGAGCTTGTTTAAGTTGTGATTTTAGTTACAAAATGCAGTAGATCTGTTGTGGTTAATGTGTGGATTATGAATTATGTTGATTGATGATCATATGTTATATGCCATTTGCAGTTTTATTGATTCATCAAACCATTTGTCACCATGAACGGATCTGTGTGTTAGTCTAGGCTGGTTTCGAAAGTAGATTATGGCGAATTATGTTATGTGATCTGTGTTTGTGAACTTTGTGTGGTTGATCTCATAGTTGTCAATCTGTTAAACGGGCTAAAGCAGAATTGAAACGTGTTCTAGAAGGCATCACATCATAGGCATCTCTTCCAAATTCAAAATCGGGTCGTTATTCTTTCTGAAAATCACGTTGCGCTTAAAGGTGTTTATGATTTATAAATTCCTTAATTAATCTGATTCTTAACTGAAATCAAGCATATTAGTGTTGCATCATGATGTAAGATATGAATTCTTTTGTTCTTTTTTTGTTAAATGTGTCTTTTGTTATCTGGTTGGACATTTTATGATGATCACACGTATATCACCTATATTTATTTATTTTTAATGCATTTTGTAGGAGGATCCAGCTTTCGCATGTGTTGACTGTTGAGCTATTGTCTTTGACATATACGATTGCTTTTAGTGGCTGCTAGAAGATGGTGATCAAAAACCTTCATTCCCACTAAGAAAATGTGTGTCTGATGTATACTTAAAGCTTTGAACTTGAGTTGCACTCCCTTTTGATCCTAATGTTTGGTCTGATTTGAGCGTTCATTTCTTATTGTAGGTTGGTCAGTGAACAGGCCTTTGGTGCCTTTTCTACAGTGTTCTGAAGTTACGACTGCTATGTGTGATGTTAGACTGTAGGTAAACCATAAACTCTGTTTTATACGTCTTACAATGGTTACCCTAATGGCTGTGCTCGACCCTACATGGACTCATAACCATTAAACTCAAACTTGCATCCCTTGGTCCCATGACACTTAAAAAACCTTTCATTTTCAGAAAAGTAATCATGTTAAAGCTGGCAGCATATCCTTGAATACAATGGTTACAGATCAATTGTCCAATTATACTTTTGAATTGGGTCAAGTACATTCAAACATTTTTCATAACAGACCCAATTATAAGTTGCGATATTTATGGTACAAAGTAGGGATTGACTTAGTACCAACCAGTACCGGTACCGAAAATCCCAAAAAATGGGGACCGGTACCAAAAATATCCGATACGGTATGGTCCGGTACTGGTACGACCGGTAAATACCGGTACCAAAAATGCTAATTGTCGGTACTGAATCGGTACGAGTCGATTCGAGAAATTCGGTACCGATGTTCCGAACCGGTACCCGGTACCATTTGCTCATCTCTAGACTAAAAAACAAAGGGAGTATCTACAAAATCTCCTAAATTGATGAACGTTATTGTAACAGTATCATTTTTAATCAATTTAATACATTAATCATCTGAAAATTTAAAATAAAAAAGAGAAAGAAAAAGCTATATAGCACCAAATAAAGTATGCCGTTCATGTCAAGACGAAAAATGGTAAAATAAATTAAGTTACCTTGGTTGGATATGAAGCCTTATTCAGATTTAAAATGGAGACACTAAAAACCCAAAATTCTGCCAATGACGAAACACAATTACCAATACAAACTTAACTAAATCCCAATTAACTGAAGTTAAACTTAACCGTTATCGAATGTAATAACATCCTGATGAAGTTATCTTTACCGTTATTTAATGTACCACTTAAGCATATTGTTGGATATGAAGCCTTATTCAGATTTTGCACTGGTTAAGACAGTCAGAACTTAGAAAATCGATTTTTAAGCTTTATCTGTTTTTCTATCTAAATTTTCTGCTTATATATGTTGTCAACCTGCTTTACTGTACATGGTGCCAGATTCATCAAAAAATTTGAAAATAAATAAAAAGTTGGTTGCATCGAGAGTTCAAGACCAATCCTACCAAGAAAATGTTTTAGGGCTGTAGCTACACTTACCAAACAAATAAATCATCTTCCTTGACTTATTAGTTGCTAATGTCATGAATATACTATTATGGAGACTTTTGGCGACTTCACAAATCGCGTGGCCACATATCTGAATAATATTAAAGTGAAAATGGCAAAATGGGTGGGTTAACGGGTCAAATTGGGTATTACACATATCGTAATTACTTGAAACAATTTTTATTCAAAGATTTTTAATTTTAATCACTTCACAAATTTAGATCACTTAAATATATTTCAACCCTTTTGAATAACGTGACATAAGGGTTTGAATCATTTAAAGTACGGTTTTGGCAACTTACGTCCCGTTTCCTTTTACTAACGGGTCAAAACATAACTTGAAAAAGTCCATATTAGTAGATGGATCTAATTTTCAACTTTCAATATTAAAAATCTCTAAAATCTTTTTGTTCAAAAAATAAAAATAAAAATATTCTTTGTTTTATTTCTAGGGTTTGAAAAACTTGAAGAAATAGTTGGCAAGTGGGAGGGGGTACCAAAATCATCATCACGATACTAATTGAAGCTTTTTACCAACAAAGAAACATATGAAGCTGTAGACGCACTTGCAAGGGTGGAGAATAAGAGTGCTCATCAACTCGCAATCGAGATCATTCGTAATTATTTAAACTGTTTTGAATATTAAGTTATATGTGTTTTCTTTTTTTTACCGTTCAATCTGTGTGACACACGGGTAATAACCTAGTATATATATATACATAGGGTTAGGTTCAATGCAGGATTCATATTTTATGTAGAACTCCTAAGAACTCTTTACAGCCATTGGAAAAAAAAATCAATGGTTGAAAATAGATAATGGTAAACTTGTAATTAATTGAAAATATGAAGAGTACGTTATAGGTGGTGCAAGGGTATACTTGAAAAAAAAACTTTAATTGAATTTTAATAATCCCAAAATATACTCAGTTTTTTTTTCTCCATGTGTGCGATAGATACCCACGTTCATTTTCAAATCAAGGCTTTGAGTTTATTTGATGGAGTTCGTTAAATATAGAAATGGAGTTATCGACTTATCTTATCGTTCCTAAATTTTCTTTGTTGATTTTGAAGCAAGTGTTTGTACATATATGTAATAGTTTCTTATATATATATATATATATATATATATATAGGGGAAGGTTCAAAGGAAAACCACTAGTTATTGTGAAAACTCGAAAACTAATTAAAAAAGCCAAAAAAACATACCAATTTTTTTTTTTGCATTTTAATTTTCATCATTTTTTATATATAAAAAAAATTCAATTTTTTTGTAGTGCACATGTGAAATACTACACATGTGTACTACATTTTTTTTTGTTTTGAAAAAAAGTTTAGATATATATATATATATATATATATATATATATATATATAAACCTGCGATTTTTATAAAAAATTGGAAAAAAAAAATTTGGTGTGTTTTTTAGGCTTTTTTAGTTAGTTTTCGAGTTTTCACAATAAAAGTGGTTTTCATTTGAACCATCCCCTATATATATATATGGGAAGGTTCATTTGAGAAGAAAATTTTATTGAGAAGAAAAAGAATAAAAGGGTATAATTGTAAAACATTAAATAGTTTTTTTCTCATCTCATTTATTCTTATGTTTGACTAATTAATTAGTCATTAAGACTATAATCCTCCCCACTAAATATTTTTGCTTACACACATCAAAAGTTATCCTACACATTTTGAAATTTATCCTACACATATTGAAATTTATCCTACACAACTCGTAATTTATCCTACACGCCTCGTATTTATCCTACACTTTAAATGAATTTTTATTTTTATTTTTTGTGAAAAATATATATCTTAAAAATAAGTTACAAATTTAATATAGTTAGTTATTAAAGATGAAACTACCAATTAATAATGTATGTAAGTTTACTAATATACCATTATAGTTACATTAAGTACAAATATTAAATGAAGTCTAATGAAGCATTTCTATTGGTTGAAATTTCTTCTTTTTTCTTTTTACAAAGAATTTCTTCTCATTTGAACCCTCCACTATATATATATATATATTAGTAGAACATGAGTTGGAACAATTCACTGGATTACATATTTTTAAGCATAACTGCATATATGCACTGACTTTGACTTTTAATTCCATTCCTAGAATTTTATGCTTTTCTTACATATGTGTAAAGTGTTAGTTTATAGAAATGGATTTGATGTTATATTTCGTAAAGTGCATGCATAACAATTAAGAATTTATGTTTCTTAAAACAATTTAAGTTGGTATTTGACGACAAGTGTTATCTGGTAATTAACTATGTAAGCATATGTAAATATGTAAATACAATATAAATAAGTCACTTATAGATATGCAAGTAACAAAATTATATGTATGTAAATAATTAAATATGTCAGTGCATATATATAAAAAGCATTTTTACTTATATGTAAATAACTAAATACGTCAATTACATATATGTAAATATAATATTTACATACATGTAAATATGAGTATCACATGGATATGAGATATGTAGTGTGTTGGCTCCAAGATTCTTTTCTAACACTATTTAACCATCTACTCTACTACCCTTTCTCAGGAATTTTAAGTGTGAGTTCAAACCATCAAATAGGAATATGAACACAATTTTCTTTGAAAATCAATGTTTTCGATATTCACCATCTACAAAATTATTTTCAAGTTCTACAACGTTTTTTTTTTCAAGAATTTGATTAATATGGTTAATCAAATTTCCACATATTCAGTTTTCCACCTCACTTTATTGCCAATTTGATCCAAATGAACTGCATGATTAAAGGGTGTTGGCTTACGATAATTAATTTATACATATGTAAACTAATTATGTAGCTCAATCGAAAGATTTATACCAAAAATTAGTGGCTACAAATCAGGAAATTATAATCAAATATTTGTTAATTTACCATCTGACCCTTTATTATAATCTAAATGCAAAATAATAATTATGCAGATCAATGGCTAATATTAGATCTGCAAGGTCTGTAAATATTTATGGTTCTGAAATGATCTTCACCCTATATACATATATTTAAATCTACAAAATAACACATAGGTTACGTTGTATTAATTTCCTAACTTTATTGTTTAAGTTTTAGTTATTAAAAGAACACCAAAATAGCTTAAACTAGTGGCTTTGTTACCACCTTCTGTCACAACCCCCGACCCCACTCCGGGAGCGCGTGAACCAGTCAGGTGGTATCGGTGTTTATTAAATGCGCAGCAGAAAAAAATTTCATCAGGATCGTAGTTAGGAAATAATTTCAGAGTTTGTAAAACACCAAACTTTTAATATTAAACAAATGGGCTAAACCTATATTCAAGCCAATTGTTTTTATAGGGATAAACCTAAATAAATAAAACATAAATTCCTACTTTTATTCAGGTATTTATAGCCACTTTATTTAAGCCTTCAGTGCTCCATAGCTGGCTTCTATTATCTTTACAGCAAATTACCTGAAACGCATTTTGAAAACATTTTTATCAGTAATAAATACTGGCGAGTTCATTGTTGGTGCATACATCTGTCGACTTCGTCTTATATCGAGTCTCGGACTGAAAGTTTGAAGAGTGCCTGCTAGTTTGAACAGGGTCTAGTTTGAACAGGGTCTAGTTTGAAGAGGGTCTAGTTTGAAGCAGGTTGTGTCACCTTCAAACTAGAGGGTCCCTTCACATGCCACTTTCAAACTAGAGGGTCTCTCCCTATAAATAGGCTTCAAACTTTCTCATTTGTAAGGTTCTAGTTTCCGACGCTGAGGTGCTGTCGAAGTGTCTCCAGTCCTGTAAACGTTCAGAGATTAATAAACGAGACATTTAATAGTGAATCCAAGCTAAACGAAGATCGAATCAATGAATTCCGCCTCTGATTCGGTCTGAGCACTCTTCTGATCGACTCGTTAGGTCGTTTCACGATCCTACAAGTGGTATCAGAGCTCAGGAGGAAGAGTTCTTACCGTTTAGCTCGTTTTCGCTAACAAAATTCTGATTTTCTACACCTTCTTTCACAAAATTGATACTTTTCACGGTTAAAATCAGCTAAAACTTTCACAATGTGTGCGTAATTGTGTTTTAACAAACCCTTGAAAGTTTCAGCTTAAAATTCGAAGTAAAAGTGGTAAAAATGACTTGAAAACTGCTGACCGTTTGAAACTGCCAGCACCCTACCGTTTGAAACTGTCACCCTATTGTTTGAAATTGACACCCTCCAGTTTGAAAATGACACTTCCCGTTTGAAACTGACACCCTCCAGTTTGAAACTGACACTTCAAGTTTGAAACTGACACGTCAAGTTTGAAAGTGGTTCCCGTTTGAAAGTGTCAAGTTTGAAAGTGACATCAAGTTTGAAAGTGACATCACGTTTGAAAGTGACGTCAAGTTTGAAAGTGACATACCGTTTGAAAAAGGGTTCTGTTTGAAAGGGGATCTAGTTTGAAAGGGTTCCGTTTGAAAGGGGATCTAGTTTGTACTTGGTATTTTGTTTGAACAAGTTGTGTTTGAAAAATGGAAATGATGTTTGATGAGATGGAAAATCATGATCTTGAAAGATTAAATGATTGGTATATGGGGTATTTGGACGATAGTTATAGAAATGTGAAAAAGGATGTTTGGGTTAAAAGGTTTAAATATTTTGTCTGTTTGAAAAATGAAAAATTGGAAGAATTAGAGAACCGATATGGAGTCTTACTTGGTTACTTAAAAAATCATGAGATCGTTTTATCGGATACTGAAAAGATAGAAAAGTTTGCTGATGCATTACCTATTGAATGGAGTAAATTTTTGAAAAATTTAAGAAAGGATTCAAATTTTTCAAAATTACATCTAAAAAGATTCATCAGCATACTTAAAACTCATGAATTTGAAAACGGAAAGAAAAGGAAAGAAATGATAAAGGTTTTAGAAAATCATTTGGCAGATATGGGCTTAGATGTGATTGATGAAATGAACAAAAGGATTGTTGAATGTATTAGAGCAAAATATGTTATGAAATATGATATGAAGAGGGGTTGTTATATTGATGAGTATGCAAATCCTCTTAATTTCGTTAAAATCTTTTGTGCAGGTACATTCATGACAAAGGAAGAAGAAGCTTCAAAAGTTGAAGAATCTGTAAAGTTTGAATCCTCAAGTTCTGAATCTGTGTGCTCTAAGTGTGACAACTTTAAAACTGAAAATGACAAACTCTTGAAAGATGCGGAAAGTTTGACATCGGAAGTCAAAAAGCTGAAAGATGAGAAGCAAGCTGATATTAAACAGATTCTTATGTTTCAGGAAATTTGTGAGAAACTGAAAGTTGAAAATGACAAACTGTTAAGTAATTTGAACAGTTTGACATCAAAAAACAAGAAGTTGAAAGAAAAAGCAAAAGTTTTTGAAGAGAAAATTGAGAGTTTTGAAAATGAAAAATCAAGAATTGAAAAAGAATTTCAAAGTCAGATAAAGATTCTTGAAGATGGAAGAAATGTTTTTAGTCAAAACAACATTGAAAAGCAAAAAATTATAAATTCTCATCTTCAGACGATTATTCGACTTGAAGAAGAAGCTGAATGTGCTCGAAAAACAATCAAGGTTCATCTTGAACGATTATCTCAACTTGAAATTGAAGCTGAGAATTCAAGAAACAAAATAGATGAGCTTGAAGAGAAATTGAAAGGTTTTGAGACTTCGTCATCAACACCAGATTATCCATGTCCAAAACCGATCAATTCCGTTCCAATAAGTGACAATGTCACAAACTTTGACAAAGTCAAAGTTGAAGATTGTGATGAGAAAACTGGTGATGAAATTGAGAAAAGAAAAATATTTTTGAAATTAAATGAAATGTTTAAAGAAACTGTTTTACATTCTACTGAAAAAGGTGAATGCTCAACGCAAAAACCTGTAAAGAAGAATGTGGAACAAAAACAAAAGGATAAAAAACCGAAAAATGTTCAAAAAGAAAATAAAAGCTCATCAGTTCAATCATCCAATCAAGATCAAAAATCACAAAAATTGAAAAATGAAAACTCAAAAACTGTTGGCAATAAGTGGTGCAGGTCGGATCACAGTGCTCAAAAGTCAAACCCAGCAAACAAGAGGAGCAAGGAATATCACCAAGCCAAACAGTGCTATGATCTGAGCATTTGGGCTGAAAATGGTGATTGGTACGATAACAGAGTGTGTTACCAATGTGGTTATCAAGGACACATTGCTGTTAACTGCCAAGGTTGGAATTATGAGACGAGGAGATGCTTTAATTGCAATATCAGAGGTCACATTGCCAGAGATTGCCCAAGGAGATCAAATGAAAGATTGAGGGTTAATTCTCAGAAAATGGCAAAGAAATCAGTCAATGTCAAGCCCAAAGAACAGAAGGTTCAAGAACCTAAAGTTCAAGAAACGAAAGTGAAGCTTTCACAGGGGCAAAAAGACAGACTGAGGAAGAAGAGGAAGAAAGCAAGAGAGTATCTAGAAAGGATTTTGTCCTCGGGTTCACCGGATAGATCGAATAAGAGTTCTGATAAATCGTCTTGCTCTCCAAAGAATGACAAATCAAGCAAAACGCATTCATCAGATACAAATCTGAGGACGAAAGAGGATAAGAAGAAGAAGAAAATGGTCGGCGATGAATCTGACATGTTGAAGTCAGACAAGCCACCATCAGGCGATGAATCTGGCTCATCAAAGTCAGACAAGCCACATTCAGGCAATGATTCTGGTATGGTAAAGCCAGAAGAGCCGGTAGTTGAGGTAAAAACTGAGAATTCAGGTTTAACAATGGATGATGCAAATTTTCCACCATTGTTGAACAAGAATTCAAAATCACCCAAGGACAGTCAGGCTTGGGTGAATCTGTTTAAATGAAAAACCTGACTTGCCGGAGTTCCCAGGTTGGTAAGTGTGGAACATGAATCGGCATATTTCTTGAGAAATTCACGAATGTGATATTTCGACTTACAAGTGGTAAATCAAGGACATTAAGTTGTACTTGATTTTCTACAAGTGATGTTTGTGGATTGATCTTACAAATGTTAAATTTTTACAAGTGATTGAAGAAAACAAAGTGATGAAAGATCCCCATGTTTGTGAAACGTCACACAAAACTAATTTTCCGGAAAAACCATTTTGATTAAAACAAACTTAAGTGTTTTGAGATCACCATGGGAAAATGTTTTGTAGTCAAGGGGAGTTCTGATTGTTCAAGCCAAGTGAATGGAGAACTGAAGCAATTCTCATCATGTTGTCACATTTCTTGTACAGTTGGTTTTCAAATTTTCCCAGAAAATCAAAATTGAGACATATTTTGATTTTAGGGGGAGTAAAAATTTTAAAAAAAATTGAAAATTTGAAAATGTCAAAAACATTGAAAAATGAAAAAATGAGTTTTGCTGAAACAAGAGGAAATGATAGTAGATCAGTTGGACTGTCACAGCATGCTAAAGATATGTAAAGTCTAAATGTGATAAACGGTCTCACTAAAGATGTGACGATAGGCTCAGCTAGACTAGTAGATTTGCGATAACGATACAAACCTAAAGCAAAAAAGCCTAGTTCTAGTGGGAAACATGATCGAAAGCATAGTACTTAGTTTTGTCATTCTTGATTGTGTGCCTACTCGGTAATCGCTGATTGTCGAAAGACATAAAACTGGTTAAGTTTGTGAACTTTCACAACTTTGCTGAAAAATCGCTGTGATTGTGCATTTTATTTTGCAAAGATTTAAACTTGTTTTATTTCTTTATTTTGTTTAAGCATCGGACATCCTCTGCGTATACGTGAGTATCGACCTGGATGTTGTTTCCTAAACGTTCTGCTTTATTTTCTTTGGTGTTTCGTTTAAGCTTTGGATCACCTCTGCATATACGGGACTATCGACCTGGTGGTTAAAGCCTAAACAACTTCAACTTGTTTTATTTTTCTTATTTTGTTTAAACATTGGACTTTCTCTGCGTATACGGAAGTATCGACCTGATTGTTAATGTTTAAACATTCTGCTTTGTTTTCGCACAATTCACAGTTGATAAAGTTTAAAGGCATTGCTTGAGATAGTGTATTGCATGATGAGGGGATATGCTGAGATCGTGGGGTCCATAAGAACTTAGTGCTATCTAAATGTACCTTAAAGTATCGGTAAGCAGATTGAAAGTTTTTAGATTGAGTTTAAGTGGACAACAATATCGTCAATCAATGTGAATCGTTTAGAACTTAAAATGAACTCAAGCTTAACGGTGTTGGTGATATGTCTCATAAACTGATATGATCCTCTTGCACGAACTCACAAAAATATTGTCTGTAAATATTTCTTTACTGTATTTCATTCTATTTAAAAAAAATACAAAAAGATTTTAGTGTGTTTTAGCATAAATTTTGAAAAATCCAAAAAGATTTTCGACAACTGATGTTGGAAAGCTGATATTCAAAATTTCAAGTGCTGAACATGATGAACTGGTTTGGGAGTGTGTGTATTGAATTGAGAAATTTATTTTGAGAAAGAAATTGTGATTAGTTTATCAGGGTCATTAATTTGAACTTGGTGTAACTATTTCCAATAAGTTTTTCTTATTGTTTTAAATAAAAACTTATGTGGTGGTGAGAAAATTGTGTAGGTGATGAGCTTAAACAGATAAATCCAGGGATTGATTTCTAGGTGATAGCTAATTCCAGACAGTGATCCCATCATGATGAGAGGGGGAGTCTGACGAGGCTAGAGCCAAAGAGAAGATCCTGATATATGCTAAGAAAGAAAAGAGACTGATAAAGACTGAAGATGCGAAGACTCGACACTGAAGACTCGTCAACATCTGAGGGGGAGTCTGTTGGTGCATACATCTGTCGACTTCGTCTTATATCGAGTCTCGGACTGAAAGTTTGAAGAGTGCCTGCTAGTTTGAACAGGGTCTAGTTTAAACAGGGTCTAGTTTGAACAGGGTCTAGTTTGAAGAGGGTCTAGTTTGAAGCAGGTTGTGTCACCTTCAAACTAGAGGGTCCCTTCACATGCCACTTTCAAACTAGAGGGTCTCTCCCTATAAATAGGCTTCAAACTTTCTCATTTGTAAGGTTCTAGTTTCCGACGCCGAGGTGCTGTCGAAGTGTCTCCAGTCCTGTAAACGTTCAGAGATTAATAAACGAGACATTTAATAGTGAATCCAAGCTAAACGAAGATCGAATCAATGAATTCCGCCTCTGATTCGGTCTGAGCACTCTTCTGATCGACTCGTTAGGTCGTTTCACGATCCTACATTCATTCCATTTTTATAAAATATATTGTTATACCTTACAGCATTAAGGGTTTTTATATTTGTTTGTATTTACCCAAAATTCAATCAGTATTTGTCACATGGTGGCAGTTCCGATGTGACGGTGGTCATATCACTCATTGGGTAAGTTTCGTCCAATAGTGCAGTTTTATTAAGTAAATAGATATATAGTATATCTTACTATTATTTAAAGGTATCTATCACTAGGCGGTTCCCATGACGGTGGTCAAATCACTGTTGATCATTCTTTCAACTAGTAACTCCCAGATCCATTAGTACACGCCCGTCCTACCGGTACGGTGTGAGGCTTGTCAACCTTAATAGCGCTATTAACTAATGACCCGCTTGCCAGTGGTCGTATTACTGTTGATCGTTCTCTCAACTAATGACTGTGATTATAACATTGTTGATCATTCTCTCAACTAGTGCCTTTGGTTATGTCACTGATGATCATTCTCTCAACTAGTGACTCCGAACTTAGTAGTGTCCCATGACATTACTTTGTCAAATATATTTTCTATGGCACAAAACCAATTAGCCCAGAAAATGAAATATATCATTTGCTGTCAAATTAATAGATATAACTTTATCAAATATAATATATTAATTAAATAATTGTGATATTATTATTTAATATATTAACGTGACTAAGATTAAAAATATAATCTTAGTAAAGTAGAATATATTATATTTGACATATTTTATTATGGTATACATTTATTAACTAAACATTATTTTATAATGTTAATAGTAATTTAGGTTTATTAAATATATTTTCTTTAACATATATTTTAATAATGATTAATAAAGCTCTATTTTATATACACACCATTTATATTTATTTCAATCATACATTAAATTTATTAATGATTTAATGTAACAATTATATTATTGGCTAACTTATTTGGCCAATAGTAATATAAAACCCCCCATACCGGCATTTATTGCAGAATACAAAAATTTAATCACTGTAAGTATAACTGATAAATATTTAGGATTTTGGAAAGCATTTTTAATTAGAATTGTATCACAAAAAGGTGATAAAAAGAGGAATGACACAGTTTGTAACTTTAGGGTTCAACTAAAAGTCTGCTGGTATAATCTTGGGTATAACTCCTGAGCTTTTTAATAAATATATAATGCACTAGCGTTAAATATAATAACCCAAATTCAACTTTATCAATACTACCCGAGACAGAACCCCAATGGACTTAGTCAGGCAGAGCCCTGACATGCGTTACGAGGCCCTAGATCAATCGGACAGGGTATCGACTTAGTGATCAGGGGCTAAAACACTTAAAATGGGGCAGGACTTTATTATTATTATTGGTATAATATAAAAGGAAATTTTGAATTAGAGAGAGAGAGAGAGAGAGAGGGGCGATATCTAGAGAGAGGGTAGAAAGAAAGGAAATTCTGAGCAAATAAGAATGTCGCCAGTGTATTCGATTTATAGATGGCTTTTTACTTGAAAAGTAAGTTATTGAAAAGATTCCTTATGACCTAATGGTACACGTACCCTATCATATTTAATGCATGCATACTCAAAGTGTTAGTTTGAGTTTTGAATTTTTATTTTTCTTTATTGTCTTATGGAGGACACGTCCACCAATTATTTTTCAATTTCATATATACATAATTTAGTTATTATTATTTTATTATTATATATTATAATTAATTCAGCTGCTTCACTCATTTGGCGCACATAACTTCTAAAATATGACGTTTTATAAAACAATGAATATGTCATTAGAACGAGAATATTTGTATCTACATTTTGAACGAAGTTTCGTTAAAAACGGAGTAGGTTCAAATATAATGTATTATTTTTATAATTTAATTATTAAACGATTCCCAGGCCCATCTAGGTACTTCATATTTCTAATGGTCAGCTTACCCGTAATCTACCCGTTTAATAATATTAGTTTTATATACTTTATTTTAATATAAAAATAGAAATGTCCCACATATATATATACAAGCCAATTAATTAGTATAACATTCTAACCAATTATATATAAAATAGTTTTTAAAACTATGTAAAAACGTATAAGAATAAAATGGGTTGAATAATTATATTAAAAATAAAACTAGTTACCAGTGGTTAATAAATTTAAACAAACCTATAATTCTTATATGATAAAAATGGAAATGTAACAAATGAAGACGATGACTCTCGGGTGTACCTACAAAGAATTTCTAGCTTGTAAACCAACTGAGTTCGCAGGTAGTGAAGGAGCTATGGCTGCTTTTCGATGGTTGGAAAAGACGAAAGCTGTTCTTAAAATCAGCAAATGTGCTGAAGAAGATAAGGTGATGTATGCTTCCAACCTCTTTAAAGGAGAAGCCTTAGAATGGTGGAATACAATTCTTCAAGCAAAAGGAAGTGACATGGCTTATGCCATGAACTGGAAAAAATTCAAGGAAATGGCAGAAATTTTTTTGTCCTCCTTATGAAAAGGAACGAATGGCTAACGATTTCCTAAATCATAAAATGATAAATGTGAATTATCGTGAATATACGACAAAGTTCTTCGAATACGCAAGAATGGTACCAACTCTGGCTTCACTAGAACCCGTACTAATTTCTCGTTATATTTGGGGATTAGTGAGCGAAATCCAAGACATGGTCAAGGCCGCTACACCACAGACTATTGAAGAAACAGTTGAACTAGCTAACACCCTGACAGATGGACTAATCCGCACAAAAGAAGAAAACAAGAAGAAAGAGTTAGCCCAGAAAATTTCCCAATAATTCAAGAAGAAAGGAACTGAACCGTCATTGGAGCAACCTACCTGCAGAAGCTGTAATAAAAAGTATTCAGGAAAATGCTGTTTTAGGAGAACACCCTATTGTAACTTCTGCAAGATGACCGGGCATATAGAGGAAGAGTGTAGAAGGAAAACTAATATTTGTTTCAATTGCGGAGAAACAAGACACATCAAACCATATTGCCCGAAACTGACTGAAGAACTCGATAACAAGGAAAAAACAACAGACAGAGCTAAGAGGAACGCGCGAGCATTCGTACTTACTACGCAGGAAGTAGAAATGATTCCAGACGTAATCGCTGATATGTAATATCTAAGTTAAGTTATTATTTGACCCTAGTACAAATCAAAGTTATTAAATAAATTCATCTTGTCAAGTACTTCATCTATTCAGAACCATAATAGACTTGTTTGGTCTTTACTTTCATTGAGTTATTTATTTGGTTACGACACCTTGTGGTGGCGTTTTCATTAACTTGAAACTTGAGCTAATCTCATTTGCCCACCTGATGTATGGATTTATTTATTTAATTCATGTTGATTCATTATCTTAGACAGTCTTAATACAATTATGTGTTAAGATAAGAGTACACAAATTCGTATTATATTCTGGTGTACCTCTAAAGATTCTTTCATCATTGATCGAAAATTCTATGATATTCATTTGGTCTTTCATCATCAATTGAAAAAAATCCTATAATATTTATTTGAAATGAATATCCAAATTTACTTCATTAAAACTTTTAGTTGATTGCAAAAACGGTGAATTTGTTCGGTCACCATAATTATTGAGCTATTTCAATCATTACGGCACCTTGCGGCGTCGATATAAACTTGTAACTTGGGCTAATCATAATCATATGAATCATTCAAAACCACGTATGTATTTCATTTGATTCATCATTTAAAAGTAGTCTTGATGCCATTATGTATTAAGACAATGATACACTAAACTCTCTTGTATTCCGGTGTATTCTTGCGATTCAATAAATGTCAACACACTGATTTTCCTCATGTCATGATTCGATAATTGACATATCATTTTCGAGGTTCTATTTTATTTAAGCTTGTTAATTCTAAGCCTTCCTTGATTGATGATTAAAGTAAGTTTTCTTTTGACAGTGAATTCTATTGATTCTAAAAGTTATTCACAACTTGTACACATTCGATTTAGACATCTGTTGATCATAAATCTCTTTTGGCTTGAACCTAGTCACCTTGGAAATTATTTCATCTCGTTCATTTGACATCGATTTCTGAAAGTAATTCAGTTGAACCATTGAGTCCTATTTATTATAAAACTCATATTCATTTGAACATGTCTTGATTCTGTGTCATTTACCTTAATATTGTTTTTATTGACTAAGACATAACATAACTCTAGAGGAGACATTATAGCCCAAATCTCGAGGACGAGATTTAAAGCAAGGTGGGGAGGATTTAACCTTTCTATTTTTTTTTTATCATATAAGAGTTAGGGGGTGGGGGTGGTCACTAGTGATAGAATTCTATCACTCACAAGCACCAATCAAGTTCCGCCATGTTATCAACCATTTTTCCATCACTCACAACCTTTTTTGGTGGCAATGGTCTTCACTCACCACCACACCCAACAATTTCCCCCCAACCAACAATTACCCTCACAAAAAAAAAACCATCACGCCGTTAAAAAAATAACGAAATCGTGTTTTCGTGATTGTATCACGCGTTATTGTAATGGTGGCGGTAGGAAAATCAATTGTTCCACGCGTTGAAGTTGCTTTTCGTGATTATATCACGCACCGCCCCCGGTGCTCTTATAGGTTTGCTTAAATTTATTAACTACTAGTAACTAGTTTTATTCATAATATAATTATTCGACCCATTTTATTCTTATTCGTTTTTACATAGTTTTAAAAACTATTTTATATATAATTGGTTGGAGTGTTATACTAATCAATTAACTTGTATCTATATATATGTGTGTGTGAAATTTCTATTTTTTATATTAAAATAAAGTATATAAAAACTTATATTATTAGACTGGTAGAGTACGTGTAAGTTGACTATTAGAAATATGAAGTACCTAGACGGACCTAGGAACCGTTTAACAATTAAATTATAAAAATACATTATATTTGGACTTACTCCGTTATGAAACTTGGGTCAAAATGTAGACACAAATATTCTCGTTCTAATGACATATTCATTGTTTTATAAAACGTCATATTTTAGTAGTTATAAGCGCCAAATAAGTGAAGCAGCTGAATTAGTTATAATATATATAATAATAATAAAACAATATTTAAAACTAAAACCCTACGACTGAAAGAAAAATAAATATAAATAATAATAAAAATCTACAACTAAACATTGAATTATGGTATACGTGGAATTCATTTAATGATGCAAGTTCCTTAGCCTCCAAGTAGAAAATTTGTATAAATAGAGATTTTCTTTCAACCTTCACTTTTGCTCACAATTTCCTTTTCTTTTTCTTTCATCTCTCGATCTCTCTCTGTCTATTTATATATATTTTTATATTTTTACCCAATAATAATAATAATAATAATAAAGTCCTACCCCATTTTAAGTGTTTTAACCCCTGATCACTGAGTCGATACCCTGTCCGATTGATTTAGGACCCACCAACGCATGTCAAGGCTCTGCCCGACTAAGTACGTTGGGGTTCGGTCTCGTGACGTATTGATCAAGTTGAATTTGGGTTATTATACTTAATGCGAGTGCATTATATATTTTACTAAATAGCTTAGGAGTTATACCCAAGATTATACCGGGAGGCTTTTAGTTGAACCTTAAAGTTACAAAGTGAGTCATTCTTCTTTTTATCATCTTTTTCATGATATAGTTATATTTAAAAATGCTTTTCCAAAATCCTAAATGTTTATCAATTATACTTACAGTGATTAAATTTTAGTATTCTACAATAACTGCCAGTATGTGGGGTTTTATACATTACTTGATACTTGTTACTATGGGCCAAAGAGTTAGCAAATAGTAGCACAAATATGGTTTAATATGGTTTAGTGGAGGCATGAACATTCAATGCCATATATTAGTACTTATAATAATATATTAAACTTTTATTTATGGCCTTGTTATTTAAAAATCTATACTTCTATACTATATAATAAAAGAAACCAATGAGTGGACACATGTTATTCATTGAAGCCATCTATTTTTTTAATTTTCTCATCTCTATCTCCTACTTAATTATAATTAATATTAATTAAAAGATAATTATAAAATAAAATTTAATATAAATTTAAACAATTCGTATAGGAGATAGTATAGTCTTTTAAAATATTTATTAGATTTCAAAATTAATTATCTTGAAATTAACAAAAGACGTACACTAAATATAAATTATTATAATGTAAAGAGTTAAATGTCATTTTAGTCCCTGTGGTTTGAGTCATTTTATCAGTTTAGTCCAAAGGTTTTATAATACACAGGGTTTATACAGATATAACAAAATATAACTTTTTATTGATTGTTATATAAAATTACATGTGCTTAACCCATATAATACATGAGGTTCTTAAAATGTAACTTTTTTCATTATTTAATATATAAAATTAAATTTACTCAAACCATACAATACACAAGGTTCTTAAAGATATAACTTTTTTAGTTATTTAATATATAAAATTACATTTACTCAACCCAGGTGTTAGGGGAGGATTTTCTAACAATTAGTGATCCTTATTCGTTATCCTAACTAGTGATCCTTACTTCTGTGACAGGTGGTGATCCTCAGAAGAGCTTCAGGATCAGGATCATGGATCACTTTAAGGATCCTCGTACTGACGATTGTTTACTTATGTTTTGTAGCATCTCGCATGTATATTGAGCTTGACCAAGTCTAAGCGACATTCCTGGAGAATATTCCTACACTATTCTGCACGTGCTTGACCGAAAATAGACGTTATGGAGAACGTGGAGGCTTGGCACGAAAGTCGGATAGTTAGTTTAGGTGGTTTTTTCTATTTTAAAATGGAGTAACGAGCTAGTAGAACACACTTAGCCATTTCTCAGTTACACACACTCGTACAAACGCTCATACAAGCTCTCGTTCAAACACTTAGCAATTTCATACACTTTTTACACATTTCACCGTAGTGATCCTTGTACCTAGCTCGTTACTATCCGAAGTTGTAAACATTTAACCATTTATCTTAGCTTGGTGATCGGTAGTTTCCATCACCCGGGGTTTTTTGTGCCGGAGATCAATTCTTGATCAAGGGCTTTTTCCCCGTATAAATCCTTGTGTTGTTTGTGCATTCTACATTGAAGTGATCCTCATCGCTGTTACATATTTAAAGCATCATTCCCCTAAACAAAGAGTTTGGTTGCAATATCCTCATCAGATTTTTTGACCAAAACAGTTTGGCGCCCACCGTGGGGCAATTGGTGCTTCGTCCTTAAGAAAATACGCATTTCTGTGCTTAATTCGGTTCACTACAACCAAGCAGATGGCTTCCTCATCGAAGAATGCTTCAAACTTGATGCCCTCATTCACTTCTTCACAAGGCGTTCCTCCTTTGCCTCCACCACCTTCTGGATCCCAGAAGAATACTGAGAATGCTGCGAAGAAACCGACTCCCATTTTTTCGAAACCACCTACTTCTTCTGTTTCAACTAATCCTACTACTAATGATCTCTATGCCTTGATTTTTCAGATGAGGAATCATGCACAAGAGCAGGATAAAACCAACGAAAGGATCCTCCGGGAGATTGACGAAATTAAGAAACAGAAGAAAACGGCAGAGAATCACTCCCCACCGATGCCCAGATCTTTGAATTTTGATACTCCGGTGATTACTTCTCAGCCATCAGTGGTTCCAGACATTCAATATGTGGGAGGACCAAAAGGAGTGCACTACGGAACAACAACCATGACCCAGGCATCAGGTTCACTTTTCCAGCCAGCGGGATCCTATCCTCAGCATATGGGATCCCTCACAAGTTCAGGAGTGCAGCAGTTTCAAGGATCCTCCTTCGTTCCAGGATCATCCCAGGTTCAAGGATCCTCCTTCGTTCCAGGATCATCCCAGGTTCAAGGATCCTCCTTCGTTCCAGGATCATCCCAGGTTCAAGGATCCTCCTTCGTTCCAGGATCATCCCAGGTTCAAGGATCCTCCTTCGTTCCAGGATCATCCCAGGTTCAAGGATCCTTCTTCGTTCCAGGATCATCCCAGGTTCAAGGATCCTCCTTCGTTCCAGGATCATCCCAGGTTCAAGGATCCTCCTTCGTTCCAGGATCATCCCAGGTTCAAGGATCCTTCTTCATTCCAGGATCGTCCCAGTTTCAGGGATCCTTTCAGATGCCAGGATCCTTGAGGAGTTTGCAAACAGGAAGTTCAGATGTCCATCAAGGAGATTTTATTCCAATGCAGACCAATGCCTCTACTGGTCCCTCGATCATTCCAGAGCCCCAACAATATGGATTAACATCCATTCTCCCTAACTTGAATCCAATGGGAGGTAACACTTTTAACAATTCTTATACTACTAACCAAGGTCTTATGCAGGATCCAGGTATCAATCATGCCATGGCCAGAGAATTGCAAAAGCTAAAGGATATGATATCAAGTGTCCCGGGAGTAGTCAAACCTATCCCAGAGATTGCAGATGGGAGCCATAAGATATCTCGTTTTGCACCACCAATCTGTGATGCTGAGATACCCAAGAGGTTCCATGTGCCTACAATGAAGCTGTATGATGGCTCAACAGATCCTGAAGAACACATAGCACAATACAGGGAGAGGATGGAGATCAATCCAATCCCAGAAAGGTTAAAGGAAGCATGCCTGTGAAAAGGATTCGGATCCACTCTTACTGGATCAGCTCTCAAGTGGCTGCTAAGTCTTCCTCCCTATTCTATTACCTCATTTGCTAACCTAGTTAACTTGTTTAATAATCAGTTTTCTTGTAGTAGAAAATTTGAACGATTAACTAGTGATTTATATAGGATAACCCAGGGTCATAATGAATCACTAAGGGATTACATTACCAAATTCAGTAAAGAATCCTTAGACATTCCTAACTTAGATATAGCCACGGCTGTTGAGGCCTTCAAAATGGGATTGCTTAGGGATTCGTTATTTTATGATGATCTTGTTATGACACCATGCAGGAACTTAGATGAGGTAAGAACCCGAGCACTTAGGTACATTCGGCTAGAGGATGACAAGAGGATCCAGGAGAGGATAACAGGATCCTCAAAGCAGGATAAACAAGGATCCTCATTCAGGAACAACAAGTTCAGATCCTACAACAGATCTGATAACCAGAACGTGCACTCTATTGATCAAGAAGAGGATGACGAAGATTATCCTCCACTCTCTGAATATTGCTTTAGTGTTGATAACAATGAATTAATCCTTGCTATGCAGAACCTAGGTGATAAAGCTAGATGGCCGAGAAAGAATGATAGGCCGGCTGCAACTAAGGATAAATCAAAGTGGTGTGCATATCATGAAGATTTTGGGCACCTTACAGAAGAATGCATTGCATTAAGAAAGGAAATTGGATACTTGTTGAGCAAAGGGCATCTAAAAGAGTTGTTGGGAAGAAAAAAGTCAAGGGCTCAGGATCCTGAAAGGATCCCTGAGAAGGCTCCAGCTCCTCCAGCAGATGCACAAGTGATAAACTTCATTTCTGGAGGATCCGACATTTGTGGCACATCCTTCTCAGCAGCTAAAAGGCACGCGAAGGAAGCTAAGATGGATAATGGAGAAAGACCAGTTCGAACATCAAGTGTCTCCGAAGGAAAAGTCATAACCTTTGATGAAGAGGATCGTGTTGATATCCAGGATCCTCATCACGATGGTTTAGTTATTACTCTTTTCATATCTAACCATTTTGTCCGCAGGATCCTAATAGACGGAGGAAGTTCAGTGAACATTATCCAGCTTGATGTTCTAAAGAAGATGGGTATCCCTGAATCAGAGATCATACCAAGATCCTCCGTGCTCGTGGGATTTAGTGGCGAAACTAAGAACACCCTGGGGAACATTAAACTCCCAATATATATTGAAGGATTACACTCTTATCAAAATTTTTGCGTTATTGACTGTTTATCTTGTTGTAATGTTATCCTTGGCAGGCCCTGGATACACGATATGAAAGCAGTCCCGTCTACTTACCATCAATGTGTGAAGCTCCCTAGTCCTTGGGGAATAGTAAAGATTGATAGTGATCAGCAGGAGGCTAAGAATTGCTACACTTCATCGATGAAACCAGCCTCGAAGTCAAGGGAGCAATAGCAATCAAGGTATCCTCCAAGGAATGTCTTGGAGGCCAGAGAGCAGGATGTGGTAGAAATCCTCATGGATCCTGATGATCCTGAATCCAAAATCTATATCGGATCAGGGATCCTTGGCGAAATGAAAGAAGACCTCATATCCTTCCTCAAAAGGAGAAAGACTACCTTTGCATGGAAACACGAAGATATGACTGGTATATCCAAAGATGTTATTACTCACAAGCTCGGCATCGACAGATCCTTCAAACCAATCCATCAAAGGAGAAGGAAGTTTGCACCAGAAAGGAATGCCATTATCCAGGAAGAGGTAGAGAAATTGCTCCGGGCAAGTATGATTAGAGAGGTCAAGTATCCAAGATGGTTGGCCAATGTGGTTGTTGTTCAAAAGAAAAATGGAAAGTGGAGGGTATGTGTCGATTTTACCGATTTAAATAAGGCATGTCCCAAGGATCCTTTCCCTTTACCCCACATTGACTCCATGGTGGATGCAACTGCGGGTCATGAACTGTTAACTTTTATGGATGCTTCATCTGGATTTCAACAAATCCAAATGGAACCATCCGACCAAGAGGATACAGCCTTCATGACTCCAACTGGTATATATTGCTATATTGCTATGCCGTTCGGATTGAGAAACGCAGGTGCAACGTACCAAAGGTTGGTGAATATGATGTTCAAGGATCAGATCGGACAAACTATGGAGGTTTATATAGATGATATGGTGGTAAAATCCATAAGAGCTGAGGATCATCTAAAGGATTTGGAGGAAGCATTTGATATCCTTGACAAATATAATATGAAGCTTAATCCTTCAAAATGTCATTTTAGTGTTAAAGCAGGTAAATTCTTAGGATACATGGTGACTAAGAGAGGCATTGAAGCTAGCCCGGAACAAATCAAAGCAATAGTGAACATCAAATCTCCGGCCAATGCTAAGGATGTTCAAAGGCTAACAGGCAGGATAGCAGCTTTGAACAGATTTATATCCAAATCCTCGGATAAGTGCAAAGAATTCTATGATATCCTAAGGAAGAACAAGAAATTTGAGTGGACCGAGAAGCATGAAAATGCTTTGAGAGCCCTCAAAGATTACTTATCCTCAGCCCCATCCTTGATGAAACCATAAAAAGGCGATGTGTTATCCTTGTATCTTGCAGTATCCTCAAAAGCAGTAAGTGCGGTCCTTGTTAAGGATCATGAAGGTACACAACATCCTGTCTATTATGTAAGTAAAAGTTTACTTGATGCCGAATCCAGGTATTCACACCTTGAAAAACTTATTCTTGCATTAATTATGGCATCTACAAAGTTAAGACATTATTTTGAAACTCATGTTATCATTGTTAAAACTAATTTCCCAATTAAGAATGTCCTCAGGAAACCAGAGATGTCAGGAAGGATGGCTAAGTGGGCAGTGAAGCTGAGTGCATATGATATAAGATATGAGCCTAGGACAGCCATCAAATCCCAAGCATTAGCTGACTTTGTGGCTGATTTCAGTAGTGATTTACAAGAGGAAGCTGAGTTAGAAGTCCAGCAGCTAGAAGAGACCAAGGATCCTTGGATACTTCATACTGATGGATCCTCAAATGTCAAAGGCACAGGGCTTGGAATACTACTAAAATCGCCACAGGGGGACATAATACCCCATTCTATAGCTTGTGAGTTCCAAACCACTAACAATGAGGCTGAATATGAAGCCCTAATTGCTGGTTTGCAAATCGCTAAGCATATGGGAATCAGGTATCTTGAGGTACATGTAGATTCTTTGTTAATTACAAACCACTTTAATGGATCCTATGCTGTTAAAGGTGAAAAGCTAACCAAATATTTGGAGATAGTCAAAAGTTTGGCACTCTCTTTTGTTTCCTTTAGTTTGTCACAGGTACCAAGGGAAGAAAATACAGAAGCTGATGCATTGGCTAACTTAGGATCATCTTTGAAGATCCCAGAGGATATTAGGATTCCTATTATCCATATCCTGACCCCGGCTATCGAGGATCACCAGACTATGGAGATAGGAAATGATTCTGCAGTTATCCCTAGTGAGGATACTCAATCCTATTCAGGATCAGGATCATGGATTTCACCAATTATGAGATACTTACAACATGGAGAGATTCCTACAGGAGAAAACCCTAGGGCTTTCAAATCTAAGGTATCTCAATTCACAATTATGAATAATATGTTGTATAAACGATCTCTTGCAGGACCATACTTGAGATGCATTGAGGATCCTGAAGTTCAAGAAGTTTTAAAAGACTTCCATGAAGGAGATTGTGGAAACCACACTGGGGGCAGGCCTTTATTTTCAAGGATCCTGAGGACAGGATACTACTGGCCAACCATGAAGAAAGATGCTATGGAGTTTGCCAGAAGATGTGATCCTTGCCAGAGACACAGCAATATCCTTCATCAACCAGCTGAATTATTGCATCCTATATCCTCCTCTTGGCCATTTATGAGATGGGGTATGGATATAGTTGGAAAGCTCCCTAAGGCACCTAGTGGGAAAGTATTCATGTTAGCTATGACTGATTACTTCTCCAAGTGGATAGAGGCTGAAGCTTTTGCCCAAGTCAGAGAAAAGGAAGTTATATCCTTCATTAAAAGAAATATTATAACTAGATTTGGAATTCCTTCCGAGATTATATGTGATAATGGTTCCCAATTTATTGGGGGCAGAACCACTAACTTTTGTGATAGCTGGGGGATTAAGATGATAACTTCAACACCAGTCCACCCACAAGCTAATGGCCAGGCAGAATCATCCAACAAGATCATCATCAACAATTTGAAGAAAAATCTTGGATCCAAGAAAGGGAAATGGGCAGAAGAACTACCCTATGTGCTCTGGGCTGACAGGACAACCCCTAAGAATGCTACTGGTCAAACACCATTCTCTTTGGTGTTTGGGGCAGAATCGGTGATCCCAACAGAAATGGTGGTTCCTACTGCTAGAACAAGTACCCGTGATCCTGAGGAAAATGATGAAAACTTGGCTCAAGATCTGGATACTATTGAAGAAATCAGGGATATGGCTAGAATAAGGATGGCCAGTTATCAGCAAAGAATGGCTGGTGCTTACAACAAAAATGTCAGGATCAGGAGGTTTCAAGTTGGAGATATGGTGTTAAGGAAAGCATTTCAAAATACCACCAATCCTGCTGATGGAAAATTGGCTCCAAAATGGGAAGGCCCTTATTTGATTGAAGCTGAAGCAGGAAAGGGGGCATATAGATTGCTAACCATGGAAGGTGATTTGCTACCAAGAGCTTGGAATGCTGTCCACTTGAAGAAATATTTCATGTAAGCAGGATCCTTATGGCATAGGTGATCCTCACGATAGGGATATCCTTAAAGGATCCTCAAAGTATCGGTGATCCTTACTTAGGTAATATCCTAAACTTAAGCTATTTCATTTCATTATTTTCTCTTATAAGGATAAGGATCATGTATCCTTTATCCATCTCTCACGTGAGTTCAAGTTTTGAAAGTTCATGTATCTTTAGCACAACGTTGGTTATCCACAGAAGCAATCCGTCTTTTGGGTTGAACCCCAGATATATGGGCTTGTCCCCAGATTCCGCCTGTAGCGCACGATGATCCTGGTGTAGTTCAAGGCTTTGGGACCAGTACTCGTTCTAGGGGCTGATAATTCCATTGTTCTGGCTATGCTTAGGATCCTACGTATAATGGTAGACGTACCATACATCCGTTCATAAGGTTTCTAACGTTTTCACGTTAGCTAAGGTTTTGGCATCTTCATGTCACTAAGTTTGGATAGTCGCCAGTTAGGGCCATACTCCAGTTTACACACGATCCTTGGGCTTGTCCCCAGTTATCCTTGGGCTTGTCCCCAGTTATCCTTGGGCTTGTCCCCAGTTGCTAACTCTTTTCTTATATTGGCTTAGTCCCAAGTTATGCTCTATTTCAGGTCCTTGAAGATAGGCAGCTAGGGATCCTTGATCCTTATTTCACTCTAAGGTTTATCTTATAGTTATCCTTATTAAGGTTAGGATTCTAACTTGGATCCTCAGGTATGATCCTTAACTCTTTTGATTTTATTTATTATTCTTTTAAATAACCCTTATACTTGACAACTGAACTTGTACTTCTTAAATCATATCACTTTTTAAAACCTATCGGTTATGGGATATGTGATCCTTGTTCATTTCCTAAATTTTTTGGATATCTTTTCTAATTTTTCAAGGCTTGATAAATATAAACAGAATGAACATTACAACAGTTGGAAAGTAACATACTAAAAAGGATAGCAACACAAGATAAGCGACAAAAGGTTAAGTTTTTATTTATTAACATAAGGCTAACCCTTTAAAGGTTGTCAAAATTACCTACCCGAGCTTCTACCAGCAAAACGTGGCCCATCCGCTGGGGTAGGTAAAGGGTGTCCATGATAATGAGTTCAAAAGTAGTGCAGGAATATAAAGGCGGCAATTCATCCCCCAAACAGAGGATCCCTCCACCAATTGCAATCCTGCCTATTGTCCAAAGGATCATACATGATCCTTAATCCTAAAACCTATTGTTCGAAGTACAAACCATGAAATTGTTTTAAACATCACAACCATCAAACTAAAAAAATTGGGCTCCGGCCTTGGCACATATATCCATCATCGCCCAATTGTGCAGCCTACACCTTTGCTGCATCCTCTTCTCCTCCAGCTGTGGTATCCTTCACCTGATCCTTCCCACTGCCACTTGCTTCAATCGCCAAGACCTCAGTAGCCTCCTCTTCATCATCCTCAAGATCAGCCAACCTTTCCTTCCAACCCTCAACATCCCAGCTGTTTGTATCAAAGCTAGGATCTTGAGCTTCCTGGGCCATCTTCAATTTTGTCTGGTACATCGTAATGGCGGCAGAGACCTTAGCATTTTCAATAAGGTCATGCTTTTCATAATCAAAGTTGATCAGAAGTTTGGCTGTCTTAGTCTTCTCATCTAGGAGTTCCTTCCGAGCATCAGCAAGTGCAAGATCCTCGAGCACAGCAACCTGTTGGAGGTCGGCAATCTTTTTATCTTGATCCTCAACGTGGCCCACATAATCCTCAATCTCAGCAAATTTCTGCAAAAGAAAAGGATAAAAGCAGTTCAAGACCAAGTGATCCTCATGCGAGTAGGATACATAGCCAGAATAAAGGATCCTTACTTCATTGAAGTATTCAAGGAACTGGTGGCGGATCAGTGGTAGACCCTGAAGATCCTCAGCATCAGAAGTTTTCCTCTTCTTGACACCCTTTCCTTTAGTGGGTGCCTTTGGAATGGAAATGCTAGGACTGCTGGTGGATCTCTTCCTTCTGGGTCGTACGACATCAAGGTCAGCTGTGTTGAATTGGGATACAGGCTTGGCAGATTTTCCAGCACCTACACAATTAAAGCAAGATAAGTATCTTTTCCTAGTTCATATTTCACTATATATCTAAATTTTAAACAAGGATACTTACTTGACATTGTGACAGAGCCCGAGGATACCTCCTGCGAATCTTGAGTTGTTGTCTTGAAAGTTCTTGTCTCAGGATCAAGTCTCTTGAAAGCGAGGAGCCTTTCCTTAGCAGCAGGGGACAGTTTGAGGTGTGAAACGGTGATAGCTGCATAACAAGAAAGCAAAAATATCAGTTATCCTTACATCAAAAGGAAGTTCCTGGTGATCCTTCTCAGGATCCTCCATCCTACCATGGGTAGCCCATTTTTTAGGAAGATCCTTTCCATCCTGGATGGAATCTCTCTTGATAAAAAAGAAGCGTCGTTTCCAATTAGCATCATTCTTGGTGGCTTTGAAGATCGGGTGTTCTTCACCAGGTTTACGTTTGAACAAATAACGGTGAGAGCCAAAGGTGGTAAGATCATACAGTTCTCCCAGCTCTGCCATTCCTAGATCTATTCCCTCTTGATCGATGATCCTTTCAAGGGTGTGCAAAACCCTCCAAATCATCGGCATGGCTTGGATATAAGAGATGCCGGTTAGGGAAAAGAAAGATTGGGTGAATGCTGGAAAAGGATATGTATAGCCTATGGTGAAAGGAGTGACGGGGAAAGCAACCCACTTATCGGAGATATGATCGCTCAAGGCATTGGGGTCAAAAGGCCTGAATTCGGTGTTCGCCGGAAAACAATAGCAAATCCTATCTATCTGAGCATCATTGAAGCAGCAGCGTTCTTTAATGGAATCTTCAATGATCCCCTGGCTTTTCGGAGGACTGTTCTTTGGGTGATCCTTGCCCGGTGAACTTCGAAGCAACATTTTCGTACTGACGGAGATAAAGGTAGAGAAACAGAGTAAGAAGGGAGAAAGAGGAGAAAGAATTACCTGGTTGCTCGTCGACTGAGAATTTAAAGGGAGTCTCTTTCGAATTTGAATGCATGATGATCCTATCTATATCTCTATTTATAATTATGATTCTGCAGGATTGTCACTTCCGTGACATCATCATCGCAACGGCTAGTTCTATTTTAACGGCTATATATCCGTTAGTTTGTTACGGATAAGATCAAGAAAACATAACTCGCTAATTTACAATTTCACTCCTTATATTTTGGGGGCAATTGTTAGGGGAGGATTTTCTAACAATTAGTGATCCTTATTCGTTATCCTAACTAGTGATCCTTACTTCTGTGACAGGTGGTGATCCTCAGAAGAGCTTCAGGATCAGGATCATGGATCACTTTAAGGATCCTCGTACTGACGATTGTTTACTTATGTTTTGTAGCATCTCGCAGGTATATTGAGCTTGACCAAGTCTAAGCGACATTCCTGGAGAATATTCCTACACTATTCTGCACGTGCTTGACCGAAAATAGACGTTATGGAGAACGTGGAGGCTTGGCACGAAAGTCGGATAGTTAGTTTAGGTGGTTTTTTCTATTTTAAAATGGAGTAACGAGCTAGTAGAACACACTTAGCCATTTCTCAGTTACACACACTCGTACAAACGCTCATACAAGCTCTCGTTCAAACACTTAGCAATTTCATACACTTTTTACACATTTCACCGTAGTGATCCTTGTACCTAGCTCGTTACTATCCGAAGTTGTAAACATTTAACCATTTATCTTAGCTTGGTGATCGGTAGTTTCCATCACCCGGGGTTTTTTGTGCCGGAGATCAATTCTTGATCAAGGGCTTTTTCCCCGTATAAATCCTTGTGTTGTTTGTGCATTCTACATTGAAGTGATCCTCATCGTTGTTACATATTTAAAGCATCATTCCCCTAAACAAAGAGTTTGGTTGCAATATCCTCATCAGATTTTTTGACCAAAACAGTTAGTTTCTCAAAACTCCGACTACAAGAAAATTGACTGTTAAATAAATTAACCAAATGAGCAAACGAAGTAATTGAGTGTGGAGGAACATTTAACAGCCATTTTAAGGCTGATCCTGTTAAGGTAGAACCAAATCCTTTGCACAAGCACGCTTCCTTGAGCTCCGGAGGGATAGGGTTAATCTCCATTCTTTCCCTATACTGAGCAATATGCTCCTCAGGATCCGTAGTTCCGTCGTAAAGCTTCATGTTGGGGGTTTGAAATCTCTTTGGGATCTCAGCATCACAGATAGGATGTGCAAAACGAGATATCTTATGGCTATCTTGGGACACTTCCGGGATCGGCTGGACTACCCCAGGTACACTGGATATCATGTCCTTCAACTTTTGAAGTTCCCTAGTAAGTGCTGATGTCACACCTGTATCCTGCAAAGATCCACTATTGTTAGTAGCATAAGTATTATTATTATTCGACACGTTACCCGTTGGAGGATTTTGCCCATATCCTGAAGCATATCCTGAGCTCCTCATGGTTGACATCCTGACCGAGGAGGGTATTTCAGGAGTATGATTCTGAGGAAGGCTGGGCATGATATTCCCCCTGTTATCCTCAGTATACACAGCTGAACTGAAGTTCAACGCTCTAGGGTGTAATGGAGTGACATTGTCCTCAGCAGATCTGCTCGAGCCTGACTTCAGGAGTTGTATTTCCCTTAAAAGCATTTGGTTTGTTTCCTGTTGCTGCCTCATTTGTTCCTGCACACTTCCAAATAAAGTAAGAATTTCATCATTAGAAGCTAGAATGGGAGCAGATTCCTGAACACTGCGAGTAGGTATAATATCCTGAGGTCGTGTAGAGGCTGGCATCCTTGGAGGAGGTGGTGGAAGCACCGGACCGGCAGTAGCAGAAGTCATAGCAGACACAGTAGAGGAACTCATGTTTGATCTTGAGGCCATTATGGACAATGTGGCAAAAAGTTTTGAAAATAAAAAACCGATTAGCGATTTCACAAAAAATTTTAGTAAAGAGAGCACCACTTGCCCCACGGTGGGCGCCAAATTGTTTTGGTCAAAAATTACCGAAGCAATTAAGTGATCAAATTAGTAAAGTGAGGTAGTGTGCTAGAAAGTAAATTAAAAATGTGCTTGTTAAGTTGTTTAGAAAATCAGTATTCAGTATACGGCTCAGGATATAGAGCTGTATCTAAGATCAAACTATGAGCAAAAGTAAAGTAAATGACACGAGATGTACGAGGAAAGCCCTTGATCAATCTAGATCGCCGGCATAAAACCTCGGGAGCTGACAATCGCAGCTGCCTAGTTCTTCTATTGCTTCAAATATCAGGATACAGTGCAGGATGTGGTGCGGATCGACTAAGTGTTACAACGAAATTTGAATACAAGTGTGGTGTTTGCAATGAGCTAGAAAGTGAAAGTATGCGAGAGTGTAAGTGGAGATTGTGTGACTTAAACTGATCCGACCTCATCTATTTATAGTAAAGATAAAATAACAAACTGTCCTAAAGTTCCGGGATCCACCGAATATTCCTTCATCGAACGTTGTAGACCTGGTCTCTCGGGCTCAACGTCTCTCTTTCAACAAACTCGTCCGAGTCTTGAGGAGAAGAAGTCCTCTTGACTGTTAGCAAGACTCAGCCTTTAACCTGCACGTGGTTAATTCTATAAACCTCAGGATATCGCCCAAGATTTTAGCAATATCCTCTTCCAGCATCCTGGTCACAAATAAACAAACAAAGGCAGGATATTGGTCAGGATACGTATGTTAAGAAAATGACCCCTAACAGACACTATGGCTAAAACTATCGTCACGAGTATGCTTGCGACTCACAACTTTGATGGGTTCTACGGGGTTTTTAACAGCTTTAATTATTAAAGGTAAAGCATTAGCTATTCCTTGGGCTATTAGATTTTCTATAGCATTTTTATCCAAAGGATTTTCATTATTAGCATTAACTTTTGGATTATGTGATACTTCATTCGACATCTGAATTGCAAACATTTTCACTTATTAATATCAGAGAATAATTAAAACAAAACAATACTTTCAAGAATCATATGTGCATATATATATATACATATATTTAAATCTACAAAAATAACACTTAGGTTAATTTGTATTAATTTCCTAACTTTATAGTTTAAGTTTAGGTATTAAAAGAACACCTAAATAGCTTAAACAAGTGGCTCTGATACCACCTTCTGTCACGGCCCCCGACCCCACCCTGGGAGCGAGAGCCGTGAACCAGCCAGATGGTATCGGTGTTTATTAATTACGCAGAGGAAAAATTTTCATCAGGATCGTAGTTAGGAAATGTTTTCAGAGTTTGTAAAACACCGAACTTTTAATATTAAACAAATGGGCTAAAACCCATATTTCATTCAATTGTTTTTATAGGGATAAACCCAAATAAATAAAACATAATTTTCTTCTTTTATTATAGCCACTTTATTTAAGCATTCAGTGCTCCATAGCTGGCTTCTACTATCCTTACATCAAGTTACCTGAAACGTATTTTGAAAACATTTTATCAGTAATAAATACTGGCGAGTTCATTCCATTTTATAAAATATATTGTTATATTTTACAGTATTAAGGATTTATACATTTGTTTATATTTACCCAAAAACTCAATCATTATTTGTCACATAGTAACAGTTCTGATGTGACGGTGGTCATATCACTCATTGGCTAACTTTCGTCCAATAGTGAATTTATCAAGTAATAGATATTTAGTATATCTTACTATTATATTGGTCACTAGGCGATTCCTGTGACGGTGATCAAATCACTGTTGTTCATTCTTTCAACTAGTGACTCGGGTTATATTACTGTTGATCATTCTCTCAACTAGTAATTGTGGTTATGTCACTGTTGATCATTTTTTTCAACTAGTGACTCTAGTCTTAACACTGTTGATCATTCTCTCAACTAGTGACTATGGACTTAGTAGTGTCCCGTCACATTACTTTGTCAAATATATTTTCTATAGCATAAAACCAATTACTCCAGAAATTGAAATATATCATTTAAATTTATTTCAATCATACACACTTTTATAACTAAACTACATAAAATATCACACTATAAACAATTCTACTAAAATACGAAATGCACAAACTACAAGATTTTATCATTCATCATATCAACAAATTTTTACAATATGTAATTAATTTACTATTTCACATTGTAAATAATTTATTAATCAATTATATATTATAATAACTGACATTATTGTAATAATTCACTATTATATACCAATTGACGTAAATATGGCAAATGTACATAGAGTTAATATACGACGGACTAATTACTAGTTTTGATAATTCTTTGTTTTTAACAAACAATGGACTGCAAATATAATTATTATGTAAATAATAATCACACATTAAATTTATAAGATATATTTAATAATTTAATGTAGTAATGTAAAAATACTATTGGTTATAGGTTATGGCTACTGGGGCATAATTCCCCCTGTGATTGTGGTCATGCTACTATTGGCAAACTTTTGGCCAATAGTAACGAGGGTCAAGTAATAATGTATAAAACCCTACATAGTGGCAATTATTGCATAATACAAAAACTTAATCACTGTAAGTATAACTGATAAACATTTAGGATTTTTGGAAAGCATTTTTAAATATAATTGTATCACAAAAAGGTGATAAAACGGTGAGAAAAAGAGATTGGACTCACTTTGTAACTTTAGGGTTCAACTAGAATGCCTCCTGGTAGAATCTTGGGTATAACTTCTGAGCTATTTTAAAAAATATATAATGCACTCGTGTTAAGTATAGTACCCCTAATTCAACCTTGTCCCTATGTCACGAGACAGAACCCCAACGAACTTAGTCAGGCAGAGCCTTGACATGCGTTATGGGGCTCAGATCAATCGGAAAGGATAGCGGTGATCGGGAGTTAAAACACTTAAAACGGGCAGTGTTTTATTATTATTATTATTATTATTATTAAACAAAGAAAAAGAAAGAACATATAAAGATGTGAGAGAGACGAATTCTGAACACTTGAAAATGTCGAAAATGAGTTCTTTATATAGTTGCTTGAAGGACACGCCATGGCCCTTAACACGTGCACTTCATACAAAAATTCTCATATATGAGATTTGAATTCTTCTTACACGTTGACAGGCAACATTAAATGAGGTTTCCTTCTTCTTTTTTATTTTTTTTTATTTTATTATTATTATTATTATTATTATTATTATTATTATATATATTTTTTATATTTATATATTATAATTAATTTAACAGCTTCACTTATTTGACGCGTATAACTTCTAAAGTATGGCGTTTTACAAAATAATGAATATGTCATTAGAACGAGAATAATCTTATCTACATTTTGAACCAAGTTTCATTAAAAACTGAGTCAGTTCAAATATAATGTATTTTTATAATTTAATTATTAAACGGTTCATGGGTCCGTCTAGATACTTCATATTTCTAATAGTCAACTTACCCGTAATCTACTTGTCTACTAATATAAGTTTTTATATACTTTTATTTTATTTTAGAAAGGTCACCCATATACAGGTCAATTAATTAGTATAATATTTCAACCAATTATATATAAAATAGTTTTTAAAACTATTTGGGTTGAATAAAAATAAAACTAGTTACTAGTGGTTTAAACAAACCTATAATTCTTATAGGATAAAAATGGAGATGTTACAAGAAACATTAGCCTCACGTAAATCATCTCTTCCTGTGATCTGCTTAAATTTCTCAGCTCGTCTCAATACACTTGCTAAACACCACTTTATGTCCATTAACTCCATCTCTTCAGCATCTATTTGATCGTAATCCTCTGTTGTCAACATAGGATTTCCGATCCGACCTGCAACAAAACTACCATAAGATTCCAATACAGTTCCCAACAAAGACATGTGACTCTTAGCCATGGTTGTAAAAATCCCGACTAGTCTCCGATTAATCACTAATCGGTGGTTCACCGATTAATGGCCGATTAATAGCTAGGCAGTCAATGACGGTCCTATTCTGGCCAAATTTTGGCAAGATGCCAGCCAAATTTTGACCAAACCATATAAATTCCTTCCAGTTACTTAAAAAATGGGTTAATGAGGGGTTAAAACATGTCTACTTTAAAAAACTACATATAAAAATGTGTGTGTGTATATGCAACTAAAAATTACATATAAAAATCTCAATCCGATTAATTCCGATTAATCCCTAGGCGGTACCCCACCGCCCGACTAGCGCCTAGCGATTCTTACAACACTGCTCTTAGCAATTTCTACTGAGTAATCTTCGTTATTCTCCAGGTTCAATACAATGTTGCATTGTAGCTTTTTGCCATTCTTTGTAGTTGAAATGTTCGAATCAAATGATGGATATGATGAAAAACTTGTGTTGCTATTTGATCCTTTGGAAGAACTTCCAGATGAACTCTTTGCATTGAATGATGTTTCAATCTTTGGTGACAACTTGGTGATTTTATCACTGACACCACCTTTGTAGTAAAGTCCGATGTCTTGTTCACCATCGAAATCTTTCATTCTTAAAACCTTTCTCTGTTCCATTTCCTGAGCCTCAATCTTTTCAATGAACTTGCTCAGTGTCAGATTGCTAAACCCTTTCTTGTTTCTCAACATCATTAGATATGTACCCCAAGTCTCATATGGTAATGCATCAGCTAATTTGTCAATCAACTCTTCATTATCTTTCTCGATGCTCAATCTCCTCATGTTGGCTAGCAAATTGCAGTATCTTTCAATGATTTGCTTTGTACTTTCATTTTTCAATCCACGAAACAGATCGAATTCTTTCTTTAAAAGTGACTTCTTGTTTTTGACCATCTCTTGGCTTCCCTGAAACTTCGATTTTAACGCTTTCCAAATCGAATACGAAGTTCCATTATGTTGCAAGAGAACCAAGATGTCTTCTTTCACAGCTTGTTGAAGTAGGCTTAGCATCATTTTCTCATCTTTATATTTCTTTCTAGCATCGACACTTAGATCTTTTATAGCAATAATCTCTTCATCATCATTCGTCGGTCTAATATACTTCGTCTCAACACATTCCCAAGCATCTAAGTAGTTTGCTTGTACCCAATTTTCAAATCGTCCCTCCCAACCTTTATACTCCTCGATGTTCATGAGCTTAGGCGGTTTTTGCATTGTCCCCGTTTCATTTTCCAAAATCGTGTTCTGTGCAAGAGTAATCGGGGTAACTGGGGTAGCGAATGCGTTGAAAAATTCCTCTTCCATGTTTTGGATTTTCACAGTTCTCAAAAACTGATTGTTCAAGCAAAATCAAGCTTCAAACGAAATCCCTAGTTCAAACGGGATCAACCTGTTCAAGCGAAATCTCCAAATGAAATGACTGCTTCAAGCGAAATCACACACTTGTTCAGGCGGAATACCCAGGTCAAGCGGAATCAACAAGTGTTTTCAAACGGAATCTCAGATTTCAAGCGGAATCAATAACCTGAAGCGAAATCAGCCAAATTCTCAAGCGAAATCACCGGTTTCAAGCGGAATTAACCTCTGATTTCGTTTGAACTGCTGCTGATGTCATCAATCTCGCACATATTTTGAAGCGGAATTACAATTTTTGTTAGTTTTAGATCGATTTTAGGTCTGAAACTTTCTAGGGTTTGTTAAAACAGTAATGCGCACAATCAGTGAGAAATTTAGCCGATTTTAACCGTGAAAATTTTTGAATTTTGAAAAAGAAGGTGTAGAAATCAGAATTTTCAGCTAAATTGGTAAGAACTCTTCTTCCTGAGCTCTGATACCACTTGTAGGATCGTTTTCAGACCCGAACGAGTCGATCAGAAGAGTTTTACTCAGAATGAAAGGCGGAAACAGACATTCTGAGGTCAATTCAGCTTGATATACATTTTAAACTGTCGTAGTATTGATTAGAATACGTTTTACAGCGAGACGACACTTCGGCAGCACTTCGTTGCATAAACCGGAAAGAATGATACTGATTTTGCTTGGGAGTGCCTATATATAGAGTTTAGATTTCGTTTGAAAGTTGAAAAGAATCAGTTCAAGCGAAATTAAACCAGTTGATTTCGCTTGAGACTGCTCAGCCTCATTCAAACGAAATTACATTATTTCGTAATACGTGCACTTGATCTAACATTCTAAACACAAGACTCGATACAAGACGAAGTCGACAGACGCATGCACCAATAGAGATCTGTCTTTCTTCGCTCTTCTAACTTATTGTAAGCTCGATCAATATGCTGCCTAGACCATTTTCCAATTTGTCTAGCAGTCCCAACCTTAGCTGCTACAAGTTCTGCCTTGATTCTCTTTTACTTCAACACTTCATCCACTTCAACCTTTTTGTATTGTTTCCAGTTGGAAGCATATTTTTTCATTTGAGGCTCTTTATTCATCTTTTCAATTCTATTAACTTCCTCATTAAGAGCTTCAAGGGTCCAGTCTTTGAAATCAGACCTATAGGCTTCGTAGGGCTTGGTATCCATGATAGTGGTCAAGAAATCATTCCTTAATGTCTTTTGTTGCTCAGCATTTGGTGACAGATTTGACATATTCTTACTCAGGTCTCTAGCAAAATCTTCCAACTTCTTGACTTCACCAAGCCGATGTTGCATGCGAGCTGATAAGTTAATGTCTCCTAGCCCTTTACACTCTTCTTTTGCCTTATCTTCTGCTTGTTTGCCCTTTAGCTTCAGATATTTATAAATATTCTTTGGAGTTTCGAATCCATGAAGATACGGGAAGGTTCTTTTGGATGGATCATCCACTGTGTAAAATTGGGTCATTTCATTTTGAACTGCAAGCAGTTCCAGAGGGAAAGTTACTGCCAATGGGTTGATCTTTGTTGATAGAGGTGGGACGAATGGTTTGGGTGAAGTTTGAATGAATGGAGTAGCTGATAACGGAATTGGTGCGGGTATATCTTTTTCTTCCTTCTCTTCTTCATGCACCATGAATTTTCTCTTTCTTGTGTAAACATATTTTAGAGAAGGAGGAGTTAGGGAAGAAAAAGGTGCTATGAGTGTAAGGGTTGATTGTGATGGGAATTGAAATTGGGTAGAATCAGTGGATTGACTAACAACTGGTGTCTCAACCGCTGTTGTCTTAACATGTGTTGAAACATTTGTTGCATCAACAATTATTTCAGTGGAGGTTGGCAGTGGTGATGAGGATTTTGTATTCTGCTTTTTGACAAGTGGTTTTTCTAGTGAGAGTTTTGTTTTAGGTGTATCAGAATCTGGCTTCTTAGGTTCAGCAGTGCTTTTAAGTTTCGCAACAGTGGTTGGTTTTTCTGGTGGTGATATTGGTTTAGGAAACATGAGAATAGGAGATTTGTTATGTTTGTGTGATTTTCTTCTATTTGACGTTCCAATGTTGAGCACTTCATCTTCCTCTTTTATATGCTACCTCTTCTGCTTTCGTTCAATCTCCTTATCTGTCTGTTTGTTGACGGTATCATCAATTCCAATTTTTTTACCAGTATCAGATTTTCCAGGAGATTTTGCAGAAGTTTGCCTGGCAGGCTTTGGATTTTGTTTTGGCTGATTTATTGGTGTTGGTTTGCCAAAGTTTTTCATGGAATCCTTTTCCCTCTTTTTAGCATCATCTTCATCATCTTTTTCAAACACAGGTGCAGGGGTAATACCAGTTAACTTTGTAATGCATTCTTTTATGCCCTTAATGTCAGCCTGTGTGTCTTTGTATCTTGCTTCAACCATAACTCTAATTAACTTCATGTGGAAATTAAGTTGAATCTCAGGCAGTTCCCTTGGAGCTGCAAGAATGGGTTGTACAGAATTCCAAAGCTCTTGGCATAACTGCTGATGAGAAGGTCGACTTTTGAAAGCATCCACCAACTGCTTCAATTGATCTTTCATATCAGCAACAGTTGTTTCCAAGTTAGATATCCTGTCCGTCAAATCCTGGTATTTTAATCCATCACCTAACTTAATAGGATCATCTGAATTCCCACCAGAGGTGGTTGTATCTGCTTTCAAAAGATAAGGTATCTCCAAATTTTCATTAGCAGATGCCCCTTGTTCTTGGTTCTGGGGACTTCCCTCTGCATCAGTGGTTACCTTAGTGATCTCACCCGTGGTTAACTTGAACTCACCAGTGGATACCTTGATAGAAACTGTAGTGGTTGCCTTCAAGGGAGTCTGACTGATGAAACTCTTGTCCAAATGTAAATCCGTGGATTTGACATTTGTAGTAGCTGCTCCACTTGAAATACCATCAAGAATTTGCTGAAATTCAAGAGGTGTAGCCTCCTCAACTATTTCTAAGTTAGGTAATTAAAACGGTTCAGACATAGCTATTATTGAAGTAACACTCTCAGTAAAGTGTTCATGGGATGGATTGCTATCAGTCTGAATATCAATAGCTTGAAGCAGTGTTACAAACTTTGGTGGAATAGAAGATGAAGGGATTGCTGTTGAAAGAGACATTGCCCCGGGAGAAGGGCTTTTAAGTATACTCTCATATGAGGGTATGACATCATATTGTGGTGTCCCTGTGAATACAACATGTTCCTTTTGTGAGGAATCATGAGGAGTTTGGTTTATGGGTGGAGATCTTTCCACATATTGTAACGAAGTAGCAACAGTGGTTTGTAGTGACATCTGTGTTGTCACAGGGTTAACCTCTGGGATCTCATCTTCCAGAGGACCCGTTTTAGCTGGTTTCGGTGGGCTTTTTGGATTTTGTTTTGGTCTTTTTGAGTTTTGTTGGTGGGGGTTTCACAGCAGTGGTTGTAGTGCTGTGATCACCAAGAGCAGCGGGCTCAGCAACAGAGGTTTAAGGAGCAATTGTGGACTCATCTAAAATTTCCTCATTCCCATCTGCTTCAGTTTTGGAAACATCTGACTCTTTAGCCATAAGGCGAGTAAAAGTTTCAAATGTTAGACTATTCATTTTAATAGCTTTACCTTTTTTAAAAGCTTTTTGAGAAACTGTTTTTGCAGATAGTAGCTTAATAGTCTAGGAAACATAAGAAAACCAGCAGTATTCCCCTTTTTAATAGCAGCAATTTTCCCCTTTTTAATAGCAGCAGTTTTCCCCTTTTTAATGTTTTCTAAATTTGCAACCAAATCAACAAACAGTGCCTGGGAGTAGTTAAAATCAGTATTTGTCAAAATTGCATACCCCAATGACTGAATTTTCAAAGGTATTTCATTAAAAGAAGTAGTTTTATTTGAGAGACAGATTAAGAGAGTACGGAACAAGAATTTCATTTGTGTTGGAAAATTACGTTTAAACATAGTTGCCTGATTCAACTGTCCATCATATCCCCTCCCAATCAAGTATGTTTGAATCTCATTTTTCGGGAAAGATGTCTTACCTGCCAAGTCGTTTACCTCAGATATTGTTGATATGGTACTGGGGGTAATAGCAACCAATTCACCTCCGACTTTTGAAGTTATACTTACGGCCACATTGTTTTGTTCTTCAATATTCGCATTTGCCCAAAAATCGCGGAGAGTCTCTTGGTAAATGGGTGCGTCGGTGGTAAGAGTGACCTTATATTTAGATGATGTAAGAACATCAATCATTGAAAGATAGAGAGTATTGTTCTCGGTTTTCTCAAAAATAGCCAGATAGTTATGCGAATTTTTCATCATCAAAGCCATGATCGGAACTGAAAGTTGCGAGAGGTTGACGAAGAAGTGTTGAAGAAGAAGGTGGAAACCGCTCTGATGAATTTTAAACTCGAGACGAAAGTAAAACCTCTGTTTAGGGATGAAACAGTAACACCCCGAAAACAGGTTCGGTAATCAAACCCCGTTAATACTAAAAGACGGGTAAAGTACCGTTAGTGGTAAAAGTAACCCGGTAAATATTAGGATTTAAATAAATAATCCTAATATTAATTAAAAAGCGGATAAGAACTTTCAAGAAATAAAATGGATAAAAGGCCCGAGTTAACGGAACTTAAAATAAACGGGTTAGAACTCCCGGAACCCATTAAGATAACCAGGAACAATTAACCTAGTTAATAATATGTAATTAAGTGATAAATAGTGAGTTATGGCTTCAATTGATCAAAATAAAACAAGAGGGGCTAGTAGGGCCAAGTGGGCAAACTTGTTTTAATAAAAACAAGAAATAAAATACCACACACACACTAGGTGTGTGTGTGTGTGTTCGTACGACCAGGAAGGGGAAAACAAGGGTTCCACCCTTGTTCAAGCTAAAAACCCCAAATTGAGGATCAATTCAAGACCAAATCAATGCATGAACACGTATAAACGATCACCAAGTCAAGAGGATCGAAAGGTATGTCAAATTTTGTAATTTGGTGATGTTTTAAATTTATGATGTACTTATGAAAATCGAAATTCAAGCTTGAATGATTGATGTTTGGGTGAAACTAGGATGAATTCATGTTTAGAAACAAACCCTAGTTGAAAACTTGATGAATTAGTGTTAAAAACTAGAGATTTGATGATTACCCATATGTCTGCTAAGTGGGTTTTATGATAAAAAGATGAACACTTGAATTAGGGTGTTAAATGGATGAACATTGATGTTGTGATGCTAGTTCTAGGTGTAGTTCATGTACACTAGACATAGAGGCATGATTTTGATATTAAAACTTGGTTAAAACGATGACCATAATTAGATAAAATATGCGTATAAAATCTCGCCTACAAGATGTTTGTTAAAATGCTCGAATGAATATTGATAAGAAGATATTATGAAAGAAATGCGCAATTGGCTAATTTGACTAATTACGTGAAATATGTGACAACCGTCAAATTTGCATGCATCCGTACAATTATTAAATGATAATTAGTGCTTGACTACTGTGCTGACTTACAATTTATAACTTGAATTGCTTTCTGGTTACTGCATTATACTTACATGTGCATCACATATTGCAAGTGACACATCATTGACTGCATGCAAACATTTTGACATAAATGATGCAAAAGCACAGTTAGCATAGTTAACAGACAAACCGGGAAAATGCTGACGGAGTTCAGTACATAGACAGACGTTGTTTCGAGACACAGTATGAGCCAGAAACTAAGTACTACACTAGTATAGAGTGTAGGGAAGTAAGGACCACAAAACTGCTTTTCTAGGTGATAGTTTAAGTGCCGGAAAGTGCCTAAAACTCACATAAAGTGCAGAATTCAGCACAATTTAGCAAAAATCAGCATTTTAACATGCTAATATTATGCAGAAACATGACTAAATGGTCCTGAAAGCTTTCCTAAGTGTCGGGAATTAAAAGTGTCATGAAAGGGTACATAAAGAACACTAAACGGTATAGTTTAGCACTTTAATGAACCGGTATCTAATCAAACAACCGGACACTACCTGAAACATCAAAAATATACTAGAAGCATTGTTTTAATATTTCTGAGCTAGTTATGGGCCCCGAACACCCTAACACACTATATAACATCATATTAACTATAACACTAACTAAACCCCCTTAGAATCTAACAAGATCCTCTAACTTATCATCACCATTCAACTAGTAACCCCCCCCCCCCCCTAACTTGACGGTCACAAGGGTTGACCCACCCTTGATTCCCTTTGATTCATTTTGATTTGCCTTGATCTTATTTGATTTGTAGAAGATCTTGTTTAGTACTTGTGAAACATAATACACAATGGTTAACAAGATGTTGGGAGTTTATTTATTTTACCCACAAGTGCATTCCCTTTCATTCCTCCATAACTCACCAACACAAAACTCCTTCTTCTTCTCCTCCTCCTCCTTGGTCACAGCCACACCTCACCACCACCCTACCTCCATTTTCAAGCTTCTTCCATACATTCCAAGGTGATCTAGAGGTGTAAGAAGCTAAGTTAGGAAGCTTGGTGGCTTTGGAGATTGAAGGACCTCCACCATTTGCTATTAACCACCTAGTTTATCATCTTCATCTTCTTGAGTTCATCCCTAGCCTTGTGCTAGTAGTAAGGCTCTTATAATCCCTTGATACTTCATATTTAGTTGGTTAAAAGATGATGTATCTTGTTAATCTTGAAGAACATCAAAGAATAAGAAGATAACCCTTAACATAAAGCTCTCTACCATAAGAAAATATGTTGTTTGGTGTATATGTGATACTTGATGATTGATTGTTTGTGTTTATGATGTTAGACATCATATGAAACTTACTATATTGTGATTAAACACATGATCTAGCAAGTAGAAGTGATGATCTTGTGAAAGACCAAGATGATCATACTTTAAGAAATCATGAACTTGAATAATAAAATTGTCTTCATATGTGATGATGATTTAAACACAATACAAGTCTTGTAAGTGGATGATTTCTAAGATAGTTTTCTCAAGAAACTAAGTCAAGTAACAAGATTTATAAAAACTTGGTTCTTACATAAACCAAACTTGTTTTTAGTGGTATATCAAGTATAGAAATACATTGTTAACAAGAAAAATTCAAAGGAATGATTTTTAGAAAAATCATCTTGTAATTTTTAAAAGACTAAATCTTGTAAGAAAAGGATTTGCAAATAAATAACCAAACTTTAAAGGGGTAACTAAGCTTACTAAACTCACTAGTAAGTTACTACAAGTTTTTGTAAAAGTTCAAGTTCATGTTGTTTTGAAAATTGTATGATTATGGCACTTGGTAAGTGTTGATTGAGTTGTTGATTGTTTGTGATGATTTTTACAAAAGAAAATGATATGCTTGAAGGCATGGAAACCTACATTTTTAGGGGAAACTATGGCAAAATTTTCTAAAAATATAAACACTTAGAAAAATATTTTCAAATAAATATTTACAAGTGTATTTTAATCATGAGTTTCCATATAAACTTTGCCATAAATTTTTGTTACAAAAAGTATAAATATTGGAGGTTGATTTTTGCAAATAAAAGGACTAAACATATATTTGAAAGATATAAGACCCATGTTTGTGATTGTTTGTATGTTTTGTGTATTAATTATATTATTTTAGGATTTAAAATAATATAACTTAACAAAATACCAAGAAATTACAATCCAAAATATTACCAAAAATCTCATGGAATAAATATACAAGTTACACACATAATATTGTGAAACCGAACTAGAAATGTAACTTACCAAATATTCCGGAAAATATGTTTATAAGCATATTTTTGGTAAATAGTATTTTGGACACCAAAAGAATGAAAATGAGATTTTCATGATTACTACGAAATCATATCTTACTTTTGACAAGGAGGAAATATAATATTTTTGGAAGTAAAGAAATGTTTTCTTGTAATTATTAAGAAATATAATATTTTTGGGAAAAATATATATATTCTGGGATAAACTTGAAATACATTATCTTTGGATAAAAATAAGTTTATAAATCTATACTATTATAAAAAGGAGAAGTAATGGACAAGATAGTAATTTTATTTGCGTATAAATTTTGAAGCATTATGTACAATAGAGAGAAGCCATTTTAAAGGGGCTAAAGTTGCAAGGGGTGTTTTAGGGATTTGATCATGGAATAACCGTACATTAACTTCTCAGACAATTGAATCGTTTGGAATTGAATATATAACCCTAATACCCAAATCACAGTTTCCTCTCATCTCTTCACCTTCATCACGACTGAATCCTCCATAACCCTAATATCCCTGTAAAGACTGCAAATGAATCGTCCCACTTTCAATTTGTCCTCTCAAATCCCCCTTACGTTCTCACTCCACCCTCTGCCGGCGACAGTGGTTCCAGGGGTTGTGGTATTGGTGGTCGTCAAAGGCCAACGGCTAGGATGTGCCATGAAACACTGTAGTTATCGAATTACACTGTCTATTTGCTGAAGATTTTTGATCGATTCTGTCTATTGTAGCAAGGATGTTGGTTTTTTAGATTTCAACAAGTTTGTTCCTCATCAACACCTTGAATTGCATATATCGGTTCATCGTTTTATATGTTTGAAATTGAAACAAGTTCCTTTTCAATCGCAGGTTCTAGGTCTTGAAACTGAAATCAGAATGTTGAAATCGCTAGATCTTGAGTCACTGGTAAGTGAATTGATTCGTTTCTGCATTTTTTTTTTTTTGACATTTCATTTACTTTGAGTTGAGTTTCCTGTAGTGCGATTATCAGTTTTGACTTTACAGAAGTCTTGAATCTTCTATGAGTGCATTCTTGAATTTTGAATTTCAGATTCCACTCCCAATTCTCTCACATTTTTTACATCGTGTTCAAAAGAACCCCTAAATTGCAAAATCGTGTAATAGTAGAAGCAAGATTGGATCCAGAAATGAATAGATTTGATTTGGGTTTGCAGGGAGAGACCGAGAGAAGTGGTGGGTTTCGGCTACTGGCAGCGGCGATGGCGACTACACCCACCAACAGAGGTACCCGATCTAGCGGATTTGGTGGTGACGCGGCTAGGGTTTCGCCGCAAGCGGTGGAGAAAGCCGCTTCTCGGTTGTTCAGACCCGACCTAAAAAGGACCACCTTCCATCATTCTTCCACATCTAAGTTTGGGGACTAAGGTAACCTTTAAACCCTAAAATGTCTAAATGTTACCAAAGAGGCTCGATTCCCTTTCGTTGTTTGTCTAATTTAAAGAAGAAGGTCCCATTTGCTACTGCTCATTTTTCTGAAATTTTGGTTCAGAGCTGATGCTTTTATGCTTCAAGTTTCTTTTAACTTTCATGATTTTCGAATAGATTCATGTTGTATTTCGAGTTTTTATAAATTATTAAAGCAACAACTGGATCAAGAAAAAAAAATCAACAGAGAGTTTTATTTGTAGCTTTAGTTTTTAGTTTCTATCAATTTTGTTATGCAAATGTGTTGTTATCTTAGACAAAAAGTCAGATCCAACAGTAGTAGTTAAAACAGCTTGTGGTTCAGACCACATGTCATGATTTGCAATGAGTGACTTGACTGCGAATCAATGTAAATTCTTTTGAAAAATAGTAATATTGGTTTTCATCTCAGTTGTTTGAATCAGTAGCAACATTTATATGAATGGAAGTATAGAAGTGTCTTTTTTGAGTGGTGGTTTGGTTTGGTTTGGTTTATGCTCTTTACCTGATGTGATCCAGTTTTACGATTTTGGTAATCGAGATATGTTTGAAGTTTTTTTTGGTCATGAGTGGATATTTTCCTATGTGGTGATTTTATGTTTGATACAACTTTCATGTCTTGATAAATATATTTTAGCAAGATTGTTCAACAACAGTTTCGAGATATCCGATTACTTTTTCTAATGGTTGATATTTTTTTTCGTAGAATATGTTAGAAGGAATTGGAATGTGATAAAGGAATTTGAATTTGTATTTGATGCAATTGGAATTAATTCCAATAAAAATTTGTGTTATGTTTGGTTCTAAAAATTATGAATAAAATTGGAATGCAAAAAATAGGACAAAAATACCCTTTTAAATATTTCCTTATCCATCGATCATCAGATCTATAGGAAGAAGGTTTCTCGATCTAGCTCTAAGATCTAGGTTTTTCAATTTGGGATTCAGTTTAAATTTCTAGATATTCTTTGATTTGTGATTTTCTCCTGATCATGTTTTCTTCTTCATCTTCACGTTCATATTTAGATTTGATTTACAGAATGTATATGCGATTGCTTCACATTATAGTTTCAATTGGGGTTTGTGGTTCCATTAGATTAGTTGAGATTTTGGATTGGTTCTGTTTGTGTTTTTGTTGGCTTGAATTTTTTGACTAATTTCTCCCATAATTGCACATTCAAGAACTTGAGAGTGAATCTTAAATGGCCCAATTGCAATTTTGTGGTTTGATTTTCATGAATTTTTTTTATTTCTTCTGGTTCCGCTCATTTTGAGTTCTTCAATAGGAAGGTTTGATGAATTGGTGGCTAACAAGGTGAAAGTGGGCAGACATCAATTGAATTTACATTTTGTCATTTATCAAATATCACTATCACTCCCCATTTTTATTCTTGTTTGTGTAATTACTCCATTTGTTTAATAAAACTAGACACATGTTGACTTTGAGAGTCAAAGTTAACATTTTTACTTTCAAGAAACTAAAGTTGCAGCCTCAAATCATTGAACTCTTACACGGGTAAGCATCAAATACTGCAATAAATACTTGTACACATCAGCATTCTTGCGCATTCTCGACTTTTACCGTACACAATAACAGTGGTAACTGGTAAATTATAACCCATGTCATGTATTTTGTGAAGCATGATGAACATGTGGAAGGTTATGTTGGAATCACATGAAATTCAAAACAAAATCATGTCTGAAGTCAAACTGTTTACATGTCCAACATACGGGAAATTCTCAAACAACACGTACCGTCTCGCAACCCTACTTTCACTTTCGATTACTTTTAGAAGTTTGTGGTGTTCCTCAACTGTATTTTTCATGGCACATATCCCATAACTGGATGTATAATGTTTCAATGAGCGTATATTCATACACACATTTTTGTTATTATGCAGGCTTATGGATGACAAAGAAAGTACATTCGAGGATGTCATAGATGCATATCTGGCATATCTTGAAAAAACTCAAGCAGAGCTTAGGTTTAGCTACTTTTCTTCTTTGTTTTTTTATGAAAGTTTCTGTTTAATTCTGTTTTTCTTTCTTCAAATCTCGCTCACATTTGATAATTTTTTTGTAGGGACACTTTCACTGCTGCTGAGAAGTTTAGAAGAGAATTAGAGTTTTTACAAAAAGTATTACGATTTGGTAATTTTAACTTGTATATGAAGGGTTGAAGAATTATATGTATGTTGATTAGCCGTTGCTATTTGCAGGGTTGTGATCCGTTAAATTTACAAGTCGGGAATGGAACATCGGTGAGTCTGCAGTCCGCGTCACTGTTTGATCAGCATCCTGTGACAAGGTTCATATGTATTTCTGTAATATCAGCTCAATGAAATAATATGACTTAAATAGTTACATCAGACACTACGTTCTTTTAAATATCATGATCATTATTAGTAAGTTTACCTTTACTTTTATTTTTCTCATGGTATCTTAGTGAAGTAAAAGGGAGTTTTGCAATAACCGCTTCACCTCATGGAGATTCGGTTGAAATTAGTGGAAGACTAGGGGATCTCTCAGTTGGTGAACGGGAACCCAATAGTGCTGATAATCTTATGCTATTTGATCGAGAAAATAAGTTTCATGATGTTGAAAAAAGATCCCTGCATCTTCATAAGAACAATACTGTATCTGATGTGGCACTAGAGTTTCCCAAAAAGTCATATAAACGTCGGAATAGGTCACGGTCAAATCGGGATGGAGCCTGGTCCAAGTTCTACTGATGTGGGCCCTCGCAGAGGTCAACCCCTTTTGGCTTCTCGTCATGCACCAATGGATGCTAAGAGATCGGAACATGATGATAGTCAGGGCCAGAAGTTATCTCCGAACACCCTTTTAGATGTAAAATTAAATGGTAGTCAGACCGAAAAGTCAACTCAACCTGTTATACAAGAAACCGTAGGGCATACAGAGCAGGAAACAGTTACGAAGGGGGCTGAAGCCAAATCATAAGGCAACAGAAGTATACAAAGTTTAGATGACAAAAACGAGAATGAATCGGTGGCTATTATGAAAAAAAAGTTAATTCTAATGGGACTATGGAACTTAATTTAGCATCAAATGAGGCACCAAGTATCGAGGGCAAAGCAAGATCTCCTACAGTTAAGTTCGATGAATTTGAAATAAACCGAAGATAATAAGTTTAAAAGTATTTTTTGTGTACCTCATCTTCACTGAATCGGCCAGCACTTGTGATTTTACTAAAGAGTTCACCACCAGCTGCATACTCCATGACTATAGCCAATTGTGTCTAAGTTAACAAGACCTGCAAAATTGGAATTTTATATAGGACTTATTTATCGTTTTAAGGTTTTATTTAGATTCCAGTCTGTATTGTCGACTCCGCTGCAACGCACGGGCTCCCCACTAGTATTTTCTAAGTGAGTAACTAGATTTAATTTGCAATTAAACCACTTAATAAGAAGGTAAGTGTGATAAAAATATGTATTTTTACCTTTTTAGTGATCTTAAAATGCACTTCAACCCAATGTTTTAAATACCCGTATGAACCGGCTGGTTATACCGGTTAAATTGAACACATGCTTGGTACGATAATGGCCGGTAAAACTCGAACATGATATGTCTTATGCACCGGTGTTAAATCCGGTCTTACCGATTCAAATTCTTAGAAAATATATTGTTTTGGAACTACAAATATTTTTGCCCAAAAGAAAAATTAGGAATAATTTTTCTAAGAAATACTTCTTGAAATATATATATATTTTAGAAATATATATTGGATACTTATTAAGGATAATTGTTAGGTCCAGAAGTTTTACGCTTATCTTTTATTGTATTAATTTATGTATTACTTGGGTTTAGATTAGGTCTTGGGCTTAGGCCATGTGGGCCAATGGGGTAGAGGCTCTTATAAATAGTCATGTCTAGAATATTATAGTAGAGCTCTCCCACATTTGTAATCATGTAGCCCCAAATAGAGAACCTTGTACCAGACAATCCTAGGGATTGTGTGCAAGGTTCTCGGAGATCGTACCAGACAGTCTTCGAGATTGTGTGCGATCTAAGCAGCGACACTGAGTTTTGTAATGAATATTTTCTTTTTGTTCTTGCCGGTTTGATCTTACATTCCGCGTTTGATTGAACCGGTGAGTGATATCACGGGTTTTTCGGGACTAACAAGTGGTATCAGAGCCATTGAAGTCTTTCAAAGGCTCGGTTTTGATATCACTCGAAGAACGAGAAGAAGTTTTGCACAGTGTCGCATGTCGGGGGAAGGATATGTTCGTAAATGGAATCTGGTACATTTTGGTCGCCGGAGGTGAGTTATGTAGGTCCGTTGATGACGGTGTCGGCTCGACAACAGCTGAGTAGAGAGAGATCAGGGGTTAGAACGTTGGTTGTCGGAGATAATGACCATTACAGAGGTTCGAAGAAGATGAGCACTAATCGGCGTTTGTACGGTGGTTATCGGAAACGGAGAAGATGGTTGATGTAGACGGAGGTTGTGGTTTCTGGTTGGCGGAGAAAACGGTGACGGTGATGATGTTATGATTGGATATCTCGGATGAAAGAATGTAATCCGAGATGGTTGTTGATTGTATCCGAGATGATCAAAACTGATGATCCTCGATGATGATGAAGAATATGCTGAACAGTGGTGGTATCTCGGATGCAAGTATCTATGATGAAATTTGATGGAGCAGATCCGAGATATACTGAATATTCGGGTGATACTATTCCCACCCCCCTATTTACTAATTACACCCCCTATCAAAAATATCACATCCATCAATCATTTACTTTTTGTTTTTAGTATTTTTTGTCTTTTTGTTGTCTTTTTTTTGTTATATTTTATTGTCTTTTTTATCTTTTTGTTATTATTATTATTTAATATTAGTAATGAATTATTATTATTATTATTATTATTATTATTATTATTAAGCTTATTACTTAATCCTTAAACTTTTTTTTTTACCTTTTTAGTTTTTTTATGTTAGACATCTTTTTATTTTTTTACCTTTTTAGTTTTTTTATGCTAGACAACGAACCGGTCGTTGTACTGGTTTATTGGTCGGACCGGTTGAACCGGTCGAACCGGATTTACGAACCGAATGCCAATATATAATTTATATAATAACAAATATAGTACGATAATTGGACAGTTTTGGAGTCTTATTTAAAATATTGCCACAAGCTTTGAAAGTCAAAAGAAGATATGGTAATGTTTACACATGCCATAACCATACCTTCCTGAAATTTCCTTTTCTTTTACCAGTTTGTTTTTGTTGACAACTTACACTACAACTTAGACTAGGCATATGGCCTATGAAGAAAAGTAGCTGCTTATTATCTTTGCAGATGTTTTGGATTACTTGAATAGTACTTGGTTAAACAAGTATAAAGAAATGTTTGTGTCCGTATGGACTAACGAATGCTTACATTTCGGAAATCAGACAACTAACAGAGCTGAAAGCCAACATGCCAAGCTAAAAAAATTCTTGAATTCAGCAAATTGTACCTTAGATAAGATTGTTCGTCACATTGATGAAGTAGTGAACTCGCAGTATACAATTGTTAAAGATAGCTTCGAAAAAAGTAGAACTGTTCTAATGCATAAACACAAGCTACCAATGTTGAAGCTATTACATGGCTCTGTTTCTCATGAAGCACTTGATATAATAATAGCAGAGCGTCATTTAAAGCGTTCACATTGTCGTTGTCAAGTTCGTAAGTGTTATGGATTACCATGTGCTTGTGAAATCTCAAAGTATAAGAAAGCAGGTCAGTGTGCTTGGTAATATTTAAAAGCTGACAAGTTATGTTTTAATGCAGGTCAATCTATTCCTTTAGATTCGGTCGATGAATTTTGGAGGAAACTCGAGTTACCAGTATATTGTGAGGATATTACTTGTGACGTCGAGTTGGAAAGTTTTAAACAAGCCTTCGATAATCGATCCAAGCCTGGAAAGAAAAGTTTACTACAAAAGTTAAAAGCATTAACCAATCCAAGTATACCTTTTGTTAAAGAACCTGATGTTAAAAAAAATACTCGTGGACGACCAACTACAAAATCCAAACAACAAACAATACCGAACCCTGCAATTGCTAAACCGCCCCTTCAACTAAGCTACTCTCAGAAGCCTCCAAGGCACAGTCCGTTTGGGAACTCCCAAGATCATGATTACACTCAAGAGTCTGCAAGGCACAATTCATTTACGAACTATCAAGAGCAGGATTACACTCAAGAACCTGCAAGGCATAGTTCATTTGTGAACTCCCAAGATCATGATTACACTCAAGAGCCTTGGAGACATAGTTCATTCGGGTATCTAGAGACTGATGATTATGTTGGTTACATCAGTCCAGACGTGAACTATCAAGTGCCTGGTGAAACAAGTCCGTTCATAAATCAAGATATTTACGAAAAAAACCATTCAAGGACGATCCTGGTGAACCAAGTCCGTTCATGACACAAGATACAGACGGACAAGGCTTTCTTAGGCTCATTCAAAGATGTGTTCACGTCCTTGGCTTGGTCAGGATCGGGGTTTGCACCTGAAGAACACTGGATGATTATGCCAGAGGCAGGATTCTTGATTGCGAACAAGTTTAATGTGATCGTTCATTTTTTATCTCAAGAAAAAAGAAACAGTTCTACTTGTTTTTCGCTTTGGAGAGGCCCTCACGAGTTCCCAGAAAAAAAAAATAATTACAATTGCACACGTGAATGGTAACCATTTTATAATGGTAGAATTGCAAGGAGAGTATCCAATTGCCAGCACAAACAACCTATGGAAATTAATGAGAGAAAATGATGCAGCTGGCTGGGAGAATATATTTGAATCACGTCAAAATATGTATAAGTCTTGGATAGCACAACCTGCTACATTTGGGGGGTGTATAGATTAAACCTCGGTATGTAAATTATTAAATGATAATAATTTTCTAAAAAAGTACTTATTTTTATATAGCTTTTGTTACAGCTATAAATATAATTTGATAAATTATAACAATAACAATAAAAACTAATAATAAATAATATATCATTACTACTACTACTACTACTAATAATAATAAATATAATAATAAATATAATAATACTAACTAATTAAATAATAAACAAATACTAAATAACTAATAATTAAATAAAAGAATAAAAAAAAGACAACAAAAAGACAAAAAAAAAACTAAAAACAAAAAGTAAATGATTGATGGATGTGATGTTTTTGATAGGGGGTGTAATTAGTAAATAGGGGGGTGGGAATAGAATGAGCCTATTCAAAAGATGAAGATGTGTTTCATGTTGCCGACGTCAGCAGGTCAGAATGTTGGAATGTTGATGTCGGCTGCACAGAATGTCAAAAACCCTAAACATTGTTGTCCGTTGGATGATGTTCTGATTATTATAATGAAGAATATTTGATGTGTGATAAAGAAATTAAGGATGTTGTCGGCTGCTTGTTGATTCTCGGAAAATGTTTATGTTTTCCGATGAAGTATCACATGAATCAAAGGAAGTTGATGACATCAGCAAGAATGTTGGTGTGGCGGCTGCACATGGGTCACATCAAAAAGACCTAAGAAATGAGAGCCATTGGATGATGAAATTGATCTAACGGCCAAAGATGAGAGAGGATGTGGGGACCATTGTACGGCTGGAAGCTTCTAAGGAGGATTGATAATTTATTTTGAGCAGGAGCCCAGGTACGTAATGCTTAAGCCCAACTAATGGATTTTCACTACATCAACGCTGAAATAATAATGTTGGGCCTGCCATGATGCCGGCTGTTCAAGCCAAGGCCCAAAGGAAGGTTACGTTTGTTGATATTACGAAGCAGGGGATAAACGAATAATTAGGTAGTGTTTGGTATGCAGGAATGAGAGGTGGAATGGAATGGATGATTACGAGGGAATGAAGAAAAAGGTGTTTGGTTGATCAATGGAATGGAATCACCCATTCCAAAATGCATTCCATTCCCTCAAAATCATTCCTTCCACCCCCCATGTTTTTTTTCCATTCCATCCCCTCTTGCACCATTCATCAACAACACCACAACCCACCACCTTCGCCACAACCCACCACCACCACCCACCACTGACGCCATCGCTGCCACCTGCCACCACCTCACCCCGACAGCCACCGCCGCCGCTACCTACTCGCCACCGTTATCACCCACAGTTGCGACCAACCGCCAACGACACTCGCCGCAGCCGCCCACCACCATCGTCGATGCCACCACCACCGCCACCACCAACCACCGCCGCCACCACCAACTGCCACCTCTGCTGCCCCCCACCACCAACGGCCACCTTGCCACCACCACCACTCGTCGTCGCCGCCGCACCGCCACTCGCTGCCACCACCACCACCCATCGCCGCCGCCGACACCCACCACCGCCACCTATAACCACCCACAATCACTACCACCGACCACCACCACCACCACCACTCACCGCTGATTTTATTACTCCTTTTTTCTTGCCTACCGAACAATACACAATAATAACTCATTCCATTCACACATGGTAACCAAACAAGACATGGAATGGTAATGATCCATTGCATTCCCTCGTCCATTCCATTACCTCTTTCATTCCATTCCTTCGTCCATTCTATTACCTCATACCAAACAGACCCTTATATTATTAAGTTTGGGCTGAATCATGAGGAACAAATTTCATATATTGATAGGAGCCCAGATATGTACAACTTGAATACCAGACGGCAGACGGATCAATTTTGAATCCGTGTGTTCTTGTTAGTAAATCAGTATTACATCTCGGATTTGAAATATAATCCGAGATCATACATTTTCATTCGTGATCATCATCCGCTATCATCCGAGATCAACTTCTTCGCATCCGACACGCATTTCCGTCTATCATTTATCATCCGAAACAACTTCGAGAAACGTTGATGGGCTCGTTCACTGCTGGGCCACTAAAGGAGAAGACCCAAAACTGGAGAACATCTAAACCGCAATAAAGATAGCATAAAACTAGGGGAAGATTGTTAGGTCCAGAAGTTTTACACTTATCTTTTATTGTATTAATTTATGTATTACTTGGGTTTAGATTAGGTCTTGGGCTTGGGCTTAGGCCATGTGGGCCAATGGGGTAGAGGCTCCTATAAATAGTCATGTCTAGAATATTATAGTAGAGCTCTCCCACATTTGTAATCATGTAGCCCCTAATAGAGAACCTTGTACCAGACAATCCTAGGGATTGTGTGCAAGGTTCTCGGAGATCGTACCAGACAGTCTTCGAGATTGTGTGCGATCTAAGCAGCGACACTGAGTTCTGTAATGAATATTTTCTTTTTGTTCTTGCCGGTTTGATCTTACATTCCGCGTTCGATTGAACCGGTGAGTGATATCACGGGTTTTTCGGGACTAACAATAATACGACACCAATACATGGCAAGTTATACAAATACAAGAATACGAATACACATGTATGAGATACCCCCATCCTTGGGAAGGAAATACGAGTATAAATACTTGGGAAGTATTAAGTTGGTTTACTGTTTTAACAATTATTCCAAAATTTATAAATATAATTCAAGTTAAAATATTAATTATTTTGACAATAATTATATAACGTGGAATAATGTCAAAAGCATAAAAGAAATGTAACTTAAAAACATAAATACTAAGACAAGGCACGACCCCTCCGTCTAATAGACATCAGTACATTGTAGGTAGTCGTGTTTGCTGAAGGGATTTGAGTTACGATTGTGAAGACGCAAGACGGTGAGTTCATGTCCCCCTTTTCTTTAAACTGTTTTGTTTATTAACTTTGGGGGTGAAATACATGTTACAAAAGGATTACATACAAATACAATTGGTATGGTTAGCTAAGGAAAGTACAGTAGATCATGTGAATGGGTAGGCGCAAACTTAAGGCCATTAATCCTCGTAGTAGGACCGAGGGATAGGAGTGATAGATCTATTTGGGTGTAGCGAGCCCCATCAATGAGTCCGCTGAATGGGCCATGTGGTGACTATGTCTTACTGCCGGAAGCCCGGTACAAAGTCTGCTAGGTTTGAGTCTTCCTGCACCATGTCACGCATATTAATGTATTAGCTACACATTAATTGATTTGTTTCCTTGTTGCTTTCATACCGGATTTCAATTACATACAAACATATTTACAAAGGTTTCAAAGGTTTATACATAGACACAAACGAACACATGAACTCGCTCAACTTTTGTTGATGTTTTCAAACTACATGTATTTCAGGGAATTAGTAAATGGATCTGGCGGGCGTTGGAAGTTTTATGTTGCGATAAGAATAAAGACGTCATCCATGGTCTTTGGGTTTGGTCAGTGTGTCTTATTCCTGGACGAGACACGTCTTCCAAACCTTGGTTATATTTAATATCTTTTGACAAGTCCTTAGTGAACTCATAAACAATTTGTACGGTTAGTAAAACTTGAATTCGAAGTCTACGTTTCAAAACAATGTTGTTATGTTCAAACTTATTTAATGGATGACAAATCTATGGTTTTATCATATAGTTGTTGTTATGATTGAATGCAATGATATTAAGAAAGTCACACCAAATTCACGCTTCCGTAAAAGTCAGGGTGTGACAGCTTGGTATCAGAGCCAGGTTGTGGCGAACTAGGATTCTTTCTGGAGTCTAGACTACAATCACTAGGGCTCTCACAAAAACGTTTTTACAAACATGTTTTCATTGCATACACAAAACGCCCAGATCCAGGAAACAAACATTTTTACAAACAAAAGACACGAAACACATTTCAAAATTTATGTTTATAATTCAGTCTGAGAGACTGGGTAATTCAGTTTGGGAAACTGGGAGTTAGTCTGAGAGACTAGGAGATTCAGTCTAAGAGGCTGGGTAATTCAGTTTGGGAAACTGGGAGTTAGTCTGAGAGAGTAGGAGATTCAGTCTGAGAGGCTGGGTAATTCAGTTTGGAGAAGCTGGGAAGTTTAGTCTGAGAGACTAGGGAGTTCGGTCTGAGAGACTGGGTGTTTCAGTCTGAGAGACTGGGTGTTTCAGTCTGAGAAACTGGGTGTTTCAGTCTGAGAGACTGGGTGTTTAGTCTGGGAAACTGGTGGGTTTAGTCTGGGAGACTGGTTGAATTAGTCTTGGAGACTAGGAAGAATAGAAAGTTCATGAAGAATAATGCAAATACATGATTACATAATGAATTGTCCTTGTTTGAAATATACTAAGTGATTACTATGAATATACATGATATGATTATTATGTACCGGCACGCATGACACCTTCCTCAGAAAGCGAGTTGCCAGACGTTGACTACCCTATGGCCGCCGCCACAAATAATGAGATTGCACCTATGATATTTACGTCAGACACCGAGAGTGATCCTGATATGCTGACCAAGGACGAGGATGACTTCCAACAGTCCGCGCTACCAGATTTTGCTGATAATTTACCCTTGCTGATGGCTTCCCCAACGAGGATCTTTTTGTCATCCTTGCTTCAGTCCATGACCACCTCATCACTGGTCATCCCGATGGTGAGCACACCATGGCTCCGATCCTCAATGATGCGCCTCCTGTGGACATTCCTTCCAAAGGTTGGCTACTCGACAAATAGTTGATGATGACGTTGACATGTTTATTGATGGTCCTCCTGATGACGCCCATGATAATGGAAAGTTAGACGAGAACGTTATTACAAATTTCACTTCTGAGACCCCTGTTATCAAGCTATCCTCTGATTCTAGTATACACACGATTTCAGACTCCTTTGAGTCTGCGACATTTTCAACTTTACAGATGGTCAGTTTACCGCTTTTTACTATTGACTCAGATGACGACACTGTTATGACTACTGCACTATCACCTGCTCGAGATCCCACCCCTTCGAGATCCCACCCCTTTACCCGACCCAGAGCCTGCTCCTAAGCTAGCTTCTGCTCCTTTTGGGTCAGCCTGATGATGTCCCTAATGGTCTTGAGCCGATTTCTGATCCTGACCATGTTTCTTTTGGTTTACCAGATATTGCACCCCATATACCTGACCCAGTACCTGCACCTAATGATCTTCTCTTTTGTTGAGACATTGTCTCTGTACCTGCACCGCTGATGTTGCTCCTTTTTCCCTATAGAGACCGGCATCCATTGCACCGACATGCCAACCGCCTTCTTCCAGGACATACTCGCATGACGATCCCTTTTGTATCAGCAGCATTTCCTCCGACCACACAGGTTGCACTGCTTACTCCTTCCTTTTTCTTCACCGCGGACAAGCCATTTTGATGGCCCCTACCATGCATTATGCTGGTTGCAGACCCTCTACCATCCCTCACATTATGGAGGCTATACACAGAATGAGTTGCCCCTATCACATCAGCTACATTTTAAGGATATGAGTCGCAGAGTTTTGGAGCTTGAGCTGACACCACGTCCTCCACCCTGTCTATTTCCAGTATACTTCGATCCTGCACATTTATCAAAGACTCCTTTTGCACTCTCACCTGCTGCTATTACACCTTTCCCAGTTTTTGATGCTCGCCTCTTTACTATCGAGCAGCAAATCAGTTAATTACTTCGACATAAATACAAGCTCGAGGAGGAGTTCGCACATGTTAACAGTTTGCTCTTCTTCCCCTCTCCACCTCAGTTAACAATATAGTTGACGTTTGGCTTTTATGCGGATTGCATAACTTTCAAGTAAAGACACTACTGATGAGCCGAGATCATGGAGACTTTTGAAAACCACTTCTGACTACGTGACTTTGATACACTGATATACTTATTGGACAAGGGTAGGGTGACCCTGTGTCCCTTTCGATGTAATACAGTTTGTAAGACAATGTAATTGTGGTTGGAGAATAATGAAAGCCCAATCATCATTAAACATGCGATAATACTTTGTGGCCAATAACCAATGAAAGCTCAGTCGCTATGTCATCGTTAAGCACATTGTTGATATGCATGTGTGTGCTATAATTATAATGCTACGTGCCTGCTTGCTATGCTCTCATTAAACAATAAATCCCAAATTACTTGCTTATGCTATGATTATGCTATTGCTTGATTGGTTGATATAAAAATCTAATATGTGTGTGTGCATATGACCTCTAAACAACTCCCTGAACAAATAAGACCTGACCTAACCGATCTTCTTCTTAGAAGATGTCAATACAAGGGAACGTCGATACCAACAACCCTCTGCTGACGACAGCGGCAGAACTACAAGAGCGCATCTCACAGGCCATTGCACAACACGAGACCCTTCGCTCCGAATGCGGTGGAGGTACCCCAGAAAATAACCCACCCAACGGCTGCACCTACAAGCAGTTCTTGAGCCACAAACCTCGAGACTTCGACGGCACTGGGGGTGCCATAGCTTTCGTGCGTTGGGTTGCGAAGACGGATTATGTTTTGCGATTAAGTAAATGCGCCCCCGAACATCAGGCCACGTACATAGCTGGACTATTTCTAGATGGGGCTCTGTCATGGTGGAACCTTCAGGTTCAGATGATGGGCGAGACTGCTGCGTATGCTTTGACGTGGGACGAACTGAAAGAACTGATGCGTAAAAGATATTGCTCTAGGGCAGAAGTCTAGAAGTTGGAGACTGAACTGTGGAACTTGAAAATGGAAGGTCCAAAAATAACTGAGTATGTGCAGAGATTTGACGATTTATCACAAGTTGCTTCGCGTTTGGTGGAACCAGAATCTAGGAAGATCGAACGCTTCATCGGGGGATTGGCACCTCAGATTCTAAGCCTGGTGACAACATCTAAACCTCCAACGATCGCCGATGCTATCGAATTAAGTGTGGCGCTCAGTGAAGAAGCGGTTAGACTAGGAAAATTTTCCACCACGGAAGAGAAAAAGGAGACACCTGTAGAGCCATCTGGAGAGAACAAGAGAAAGTTCGCAAATTGCAAGAAGGTTACTCGAGCGAGTAACAAGAAGAAGGCCAAAAAGGGAAAAGAGTACATGGGTATCCTACCTAAGTGCGACAATTGTCGACGTTATCATATCGGGCGATGCAGATATGGAAAATGTGAAAACTGCGGCAAAGTGGGGCATGTCAAGGAAACTTGTAGGCAAGGTACTGAACCTAGAAATGGAGGCCAAGATGGTAGCGAGAATCACGGAGGAAATAACGACAACGACAACTATCAAGGCAGGACGAGTGACAAACAAAAACGTGCTCAAGGTTGTGTTAACTGTGGGAGCAAAAAGCATTTCAGAAAATACTGCCCTAAGAAGAATCAGGCACAAGGATGAAAGCTCAATAGCGAAGCTAGGGAAACACGCCAGAATCCAAACGAGGTTATCCATACGTTCCATATTAGTCAACATTATGGATCTGTGCTACTTGATATTATTACAAATTTTAGCTTCGCATCTCCAGAGTTTGAGAGTGTACTTGGTTTAGTAGCAAGTAAGTAAGATAACCCGTACTCGATAGAACTAGTTAAAGGGAAACTTCGACGTGGAAATTGGGATGGATTGGTTGTCGAGCAATCGAGCGGAGATTGATATCCGCATCCCGATGGTGAACGAAGAAATGATCGTGACTCATGAAGCAGGATACGCCTCTAAAAATTACTAATTGCTTGAAGGCACGAAAGTTGTTTTTTTAAAGGATGTGTTGTTTTTCTTGGCTCATGTCGTGGACAAGGGAGTCGAAGAATCAAAACTCGAAGATATCCCTGTGATAAGGGAATACCCTGACGTCTTCCCCGAAGACTTGCCAGAATTATCTCCTCAACGACAAGTCGAATTTCGCATCGATTTGATTCTAGGCGTCGCGCCTGCAGTCAATGCACCATAGCGACTTACACCTTCGGAGATGCAAGGATTGTCAATGTAGTTTCAGTAGATGATAGAGAAGGAAGATAACAGACAAAGTTTCCCGCTTTGGGTAACCCCATTTTTGCTCGTCAAGAAGAAGGACGATAGCTTTCGTATGAACATCAACTACCAGGAGCCGAACGAGCTAACCAACAAGAGTCGGTGACTCTTGCTGAGGATTAACGAATTATTTATTTAACTAACTGTGAGGATCCAACTACTATTTCACGACTGATCAATGATCGAGTGTCATTAACTGTGAATTCAGGAAGCAAGTATACCCGGAAGTTGTGGGACAATAACTTGTTTTAAACATACACAAAAATTGTGTTTCCTACACAATGCACAAAATAGTTTTACGCTATTTACGAAGCTTTGAGAACTTAGAAAACATGTACTTAGGACCTTTGGGAACCCAGGTCCAAACTCGTAAAGGTTGCTTAGGAACCACACCTGTTATGTAACACCCGTTCTTATAAATTAAGGTTTAACGTATCATTTACGAAAAACAATCATGTAATTAAGATTACATATGCATTGGAAATTACGGGTTTATTAAAACTTTTTACAATTTAAAAGTATACAACATATCATGTGTACGTTCGTCGTTTAACATAATAACGATACATAGTGCGGAAGCTTATTTCGTGATCGTGTTCGGTTCTTGCTCGTCGCTTGATCTTCATCCGTGCACTCTTGGCATTCACCTATGATCAAAACCAACTTAAAAGTTAGTTTTGATAGTTAAATATTAAGTTCAAACAAGTACATGGGTTAAAATGACAAAATTTAAAAAAATTTCGGAGTTAGAGGGCTTCGCGTGACGCCAAGGGCCTAGGCGTCACGCCAAGCCCTGTTTTTCACAGCCTGTTGCCTTCAGCTGATGTTGTACATACCCAGCACGACCTGATTTCACGGAAACGGCCATAACTTCTTCGTTATTGATCCGTTTTACCCGATTCTTTTTCCTACGCGTCCGTAATTTAATCCTCCATCTCATGGAGTTAAAATCCTTCATCCAACATAAGAAATTTTGAGACTTCTAAGCCTTCGACTCGTTACCTTTTTACCGAATTTTAACCCGTTTATGCATTTTATCAAACAAACATATTTGTTTGATTCCTATATCACCTATACTTATTCAAACTAATGTTATATACCATATTAGGTTCTAAACACAGGTTTATTACACAATTTAAACCCATTTTCGCTCGTATGCTTATTTTGACCCGTTAAGGGTATTTAAGCACTTTCGAGCCTAAAATAGCTTTTGATTGCTTCTAGCATTCCATTACCACATTTCTTATCCTATAATCTCCCACCATAACTGCATTTAAGGTAGGTTTAATGTGGTGATCAATATAAACCAAATTTTACCTCTCGAATCATTATTTTACGGCAAAAACTCAAATAGTGCCATTTGGCTAATATAATACCTCTTTCAGCTTTTATATTTATTCTAAGCATTTACCTAGTCATAAAACTCATTTCCAAACAACCTTTAAGGGTTGTTTGTTTCATTTAGCCTACAAGGGCGTTTTGGTCGATTTTAGTCCTTTTATGACGAAGGACTCTCTCTCAAATTATTCGACCAAAATAACATTTTTAATTACAACATAATTATGCGTACCTGGCCCGGATCAACAAGTAGACCCGATTTATACCTCGTTTTCATTATCACACCATCAATGGTGACGCAATTATCCGATTTGCTAACCGGTCCTGTTAACATAAGACTTGACAACCACATTAGTCGATATTGTCAAATGGTGTTATCACCACCATTCGACCCGTTTGGACTATATGCCCAACATTATCTATTTAATCAAAAACATCGTTTTTGATTTCCAATTCATACATCCATCCCATCCCGGATTTTATAACCATACCCATTTTCTTTTACACTCTTTTCTTACAAATTCAACCCATTTCGGCTTACGCCATGGGTATCCTTTTAACCTTGATTTACATTAGTCGACACTTGACAAATTTCCATATTTCCAATATTATCGTTATCACGTTTACAACGTATCGAATAAACGGGTATTCTACATAAGTGTGTAAAGTACACTTACCTCGCATCCACGCCACGCTTTTCTTTCCGTACTTGCTCCGTTTGACCCGCTCCCTCCTCCAAGCTTTCACCTAGCTTGTTACGCGTCAAACTATTGTCAATCATTTACAAGGCGGTTAAATTAGTCATTGACAATCACGACTATTCCACCTCACTTATTTTCTATGTCTAATTATCATTCATCACATCGTAGGTCAGTTTGACTTTTTAAAAGTCAAATGTCCATTAGTATACTAATTGCATTTTCGAGTTTATCAACTAGTTTTAGCATTCTTTAATTACCCGGTAGGCGTTATCTTTAGACCACCGTTTTAACCAAATTTCTAACCACGTTTATCACATTTTAATCACTTTAGTTAGTTCAAGCGATTATCAAGACTAATTTATTCATTCATTTCATAAGAACTATGGGTTCTCATCTTTAAGTGAGACCCGTTCATCATATCACTAGCATGCATCATGACATCTTATATAATCAAGTTCTTCATATGAACTAGTAGGTACCCAATTTCACTTAGGCATTACATCGAACACCTTATGAGCATGAAATTTTTACTACTAGAAATCAAGCTCAAGACTAACTATTTAACCAAGATTTAAACATCTTTTTACATGTTCATGACAAATCTTCATACCAAAAATTCTGGATTTGCTTCATAGAGCTCTAATACACTAAGTTAACAAGGATAATCCTAGTGTTTAACATAATTCTCCAAAACCCACTTGACACATGAGAGTATGATCATGAATTCACAATCATGAACTTCAATTTAACAAATAAATGACTAGGGTTTACTCCTAGACATAATATTACTTCAAGATTTATCCATGCATGACATAATCAAGCTCAATTTCAGTTTCTTACAATTAACCTAGAATTTAAGATGGATCAAAACATCACAATTTTACATACCTTATGATCCTTTCAACTAGGTGTTCATGAATTTGTGCTTGAAATTCGATTTAGACTTGATTAGAGGCTCCAATTTGTGAGTTTTGTGAGGATTTTAGGGTTTGAAGAAACCCAGGTCGCCCCCTGCTTCTTTGTACGACCAGACATCCCCAAATGGGATGTTTGGTTCTTGTTTTAATTAGAATTAGCAACATAAGTTTCAATTTTAACATCTTTGGCCCCTCCATTTTCCTTAGTTCATAATTTAAGTGTTTTAACCCACTCATAAGTCACTATCTAACTAGGTTAGAATTATTCCTAGTTAGCTTAGTAGGTTCGGGAAGTCGTAACCCGTTTTACTTTAAGTCCCGTTAAATCGGGCCTTTTATCTTCCTATTTTCTTGAAAGCTCTTATTCACTTTAAATAAATATTAGGATTATTCAATTAATTCCTAATACTTGCCAGTTTACTTTTACCACTAACGGTACTTTCCCCGTCTTTAGTATTAACGGGGTTTAATTACCAAACCCGTTTTCGGGGTGTTACAAGTCTACCCCCTTTAAAGAGGTTTCGTCCTCGAAACCTTTTCTTACATAATTCATTGAGTTTAAACTCAATGTATTCTATCCGAGAAATTACTTATACTTTTTAACCAATCGTTAGTATTACCCGAAAAGTATGGTAACATCTTTTTGGTTACTAATTGTCTACATATCTCATACGACATAGTGTAACTTCGAAATAACGTAATCTCGTTATTTCCACTAGTTTAGTTAACTTAGTGATATCCATCGCTTTCATATACTATGGAATTCCTTATGAATCCGTTACTTTGACCCGTTTAAAGGTCTTTAGTGAAATCTTCACTTTTAGCAACAATTTCTTTTGTTTTAAAAATTCATTTATTCGGTTCAGTTATACCGAATCCACCGATTACAAGCAACCAAATTACTTAAATGACCTTAACTGGTCTCACTAACTAGACTTATTAGTCCAGTTACTTTTTACCGCTCGCTTGGTTATAATGTGATTCCACTTCACATTGCATTTCTTGACCGTGATCGTGTCACGTCATGTTTAGTTTATATCAACCTTTCATTTAAAAAAAATCACTTTTCGAATATATCGTCTTGCGCCTATCAGCGTCAAGACTTGAATCCTTCATGCTTACTATTCAATTTCCTATCAGAATTTATATTTATAAAAATGTTATTTCTTACTAAAACTGAATTTTAGTCTAACGTTTTTTCTCTTTAACTATGTCAATTACTCATATCAAGGAAATTGACAACCCCTAATTTATTGTTTTCCGTTCTCGTTTTACGCGAGGAATCGTAACAAGTTCCCTCACCTTACACTATTGATCCGTAGGTTCCTTCACTTAACCTCGTAGGCTATTTCCTTAAGCTTTCATCTCCTTAAGACGAGGCCCTTATGATCCCTTTGCTTCATTTCATGACCCGTGGGTCATTTTGGCCCCGTAGACCTTTACACTAATTAATATCCCGTAGGTTATGATGATCCCGTAGATCATCTTTTATTCTAGTCTTTATTCCATTGTCTATTTATACATATATAGCTTTAAAGCATCCTTTGTTATGTTTGGAATCATTAAATTTTGCTTTTGAGCTTTCATTGACCTTGACCGTAGTCTAAGGTTTCATTTGTTTACTTTCAGACTATCCTTTCCGACTTTACGACTTCTAGCGTCATTTACACGTCGGTTTGTCTTACGCTTACCATTACCTGGTTCATACTTATACTCCTTTACAACCCATTACCCGGGTCCTTCTATCTTATTGTTTTTAGCTTTCCGATTTCACCGGTTTGCGTTTTCCTATTTTATTAAGCGTTATTCCTTAATTGACTCGTTTGACTCATTTTGGGTGAATTTTCATCACTTATGAATGTCAAACTTCATTCTTTATTTGACCCGTCCAACTTTGAAATGGTTGAACGTAATTCCCAAAATTTATGTTTGCGAAAATTCTTGTCATCTTTTAGTCATGACTCATATTCCGAGTCTTTTGACTTTCTATTTCGCGTTCCCGTTTCTCAGTCTACGCATGTGTTTAAATCCTTACCCACCAACCGGGTGTTTTACCGAAGTCGTTATTATTGCAACCCTTACGGTATGCATTATGACTTCGTTTCGCTTTTATATTCCTACTTTGTTCTCAAATTTGGTGTTTTACAAAATCGGCTCGTTAAGAGTCATATTTGCATTCTTCGGGTTCGAGTGTAAGCACACCCCTCCCAATTGCATACCTTAATCATTTTACATTAATCTTTGTCCCTTCACTCGGGCTCATCATCCTAATGTAATACGCTTCCGTCACCCGGCTGTGCGTTTACATTATTATCAATTATTTTTGCTCATTTGATTCATTTGGGTACTTTTTAAGTTAGTCCCATTCACCCCACCCTTACTACATCGGACATAAATGTGTCCATCATAAGAAGTTCATGGTACCACGTGTTCACTACTTACTTGGCCAGAGTAAACGATCAACACCTGGTATACATGACCTTTTTATAATTTTCACATTACACCCCATGTAAGTAATGCCTCTATTTGTTTTTCTTGGAAACAATATCCCAGATAGGTTTTCTATTCAGGTTTTTTTTTTCCAAGTTTTCAATCTACATATGCAACTTTCAATCTCTACATATTTGTTGCATATTACTATTTATGCAATAATTTAAAACGTGCACCTGATAATGTTTGCTCTAACAGGCTCCCCTTGCCATTAACTTATTCACAATCGTTGCGCGATTTAGGTCCTTGGTGATCGTGCTCTATTTGTCATACTTTGGACCGTTCCTCTGTCAAATCCATGATTTGTTAAACTCTCGCTATCTTCATATGCGAGTGTCCTTCGATCAAAAACATTTACAACAGTTAGTAATTTCAACATTAAAGGATTCCCGTATTATAATACAAGGCTTTTCTACTATACGCATCAACGCGTGTAATTTCGTTGACTATATCTATTCTATATCGTTTTTATTAGTGTAACGTGTATTACACGATAACCATATGTGTTGTTTATAACACTTTAGCATGCTAAACTATTAACATACATGTACTTACCGGATTTGCGATCAAGCCTCGAACCGAACACCAATCTTTATCAAGAGCGTAAGGTTTAAGTCCAAGCATAGCTTTCCTGCCATACTTGAATCTCTTAAACCAAGGCTCTGATACCAACTTGTAACACTCGTTCTTATAAATTAAGGTTTAACGTATCATTTACGAAAAACAATCATGTAATTAAGATTACATATGCATTGGAAATTACGGGTTTATTAAAACTTTTTACAATTTAAAAGTATACAACATATCATGTGTACGTTCGTCGTTTAACATAATAACGATACATAGTGCGGAAGCTTATTTCGTGATCGTGTTCGGTTCTTGCTCGTCGCTTGATCTTCATCCGTGCACTCTTGGCATTCACCTATGATCAAAACCAACTTAAAAGTTAGTTTTGATAGTTAAATATTAAGTTCAAACAAGTACAGGGGTTAAAATGACAAAATTTAAAAAAAATTCGGAGTTAGGGGGCTTCGCGCCTAGCCCTGTTTTTCACAGCCTGTTGCCTTCAGCTGATGCTGTACATACCCAGCACGACCTGATTTCACGGAAACGGCCATAACTTCTTCGTTATTGATCCGTTTTACCCGATTCTTTTTCCTACGTGTCCGTAATTTAATCCTCCATCTTATGGAGTTAAAATCCTACATCCAACATAAGAAATTTTGAGACTTCTAAGCCTTCGACTCGTTACCTTTTTACCGAATTTTAACCCGTTTATGCATTTTATCAAACAAACATATTTGTTTGATTCCTATATCACCTATACTTCTTCAAACTAATGTTATATACCATATTAGGTTCTAAACACAGGTTTATTACACAATTTAAACCCATTTTCGCTCGTATGCTTATTTTGACCCGTTAAGGGTATTTAAGCACTTTCGAGCCTAAAATAGCTTTTGATTGCTTCTAGCATTCCATTACCACATTTCTTATCCTATAATCTCCCACCATAACTGTATTTAAGGTAGGTTTAATGTGGTGATCAATATAAACCAAATTTTACCTCTCGAATCATTATTTTACGGCAAAAACTCAAATAGTGCCATTTGGCTAATATAATACCTCTTTCAGCTTCTATATTTATTCTAATCATTTACCTAGTCATAAAACTCATTTCCAAACAACCTTTAAGGGTTGTTTGTTTCATTTAGCCTACAAGGGCGTTTTGGTCGATTTTAGTCCTTTTATGACGAAGGACTCTCTCTCAAATTATTCGACCAAAATAACATTTTTAATTACAACATAATTATGCGTACCTGGCCCGGATCAACAAGTAGACCCGATTTATACCTCGTTTTCATTATCACACCATCAATGGTGACGCAATTATCCGATTTGCTAACCGGTCCTGTTAACATAAGACTTGACAACCACATTAGTCGATATTGTCAAATGGTGTTATCACCACCATTCGACCCGTTTGGACTATATGCCCAACATTATCTATTTAATCAAAAACATCGTTTTTGATTTCCAATTCATACATCCATCCCATCCCGGATTTTATAACCATACCCATTTTCTTTTACACTCTTTTCTTACAAATTCAACCCATTTCGGCTTACGCCATGGGTATCCTTTTAACCTTGATTTACATTAGTCGACACTTGACAAATTTCCATATTTCCAATATTATCGTTATCACGTTTACAACGTATCGAATAAACGGGTATTCTACATAAGTGTGTAAAGTACACTTACCTCGCATCCACGCCACGCTTTTCTTTCCGTACTTGCTCCGTTTGACCCGCTCCCTCCTCCAAGCTTTCACCTAGCTTGTTACGCGTCAAACTATTGTCAATCATTTACAAGGCGGTTAAATTAGTCATTGACAATCACGACTATTCCACCTCACTTATTTTCTATGTCTAATTATCATTCATCACATCGTAGGTCAGTTTGACTTTTTAAAAGTCAAATGTCCATTAGTATACTAATTGCATTTTCGAGTTTATCAACTAGTTTTAGCATTCTTTAATTACCCGGTAGGCGTTATCTTTAGACCACCGTTTTAACCAAAGTTCTAACCACGTTTATCACATTTTAATCACTTTAGTTAGTTCAAGCGATTATCAAGACTAATTTATTCATTCATTTCATAAGAACTATGGGTTCTCATCTTTAAGTGAGACCCGTTCATCATATCACTAGCATGCATCATGACATCTTATATAATCAAGTTCTTCATATGAACTAGTAGGTACCCAATTTCACTTAGGCATTACATCGAACACCTTATGAGCATGAAATTTTTACTACTAGAAATCAAGATCAAGACTAACTATTTAACCAAGATTTAAACATCTTTTTACATGTTCATGACAAATCTTCATACCAAAAATTCTCGATTTGCTTCATAGAGCTCTAATACACTAAGTTAACAAGGATAATCCTAGTGTTTAACATAATTCTCCAAAACCCACTTGACACATGAGAGTATGATCATGAATTCACAATCATGAACTTCAATTTAACAAATAAATGACTAGGGTTTACTCCTAGACATAATATTACTTCAAGATTTATCCATGCATGACATAATCAAGCTCAATTTCAGTTTCTTACAATTAACCTAGAATTTAAGATGGATCAAAACATCACAATTTTACATACCTTATGATCCTTTCAACTAGGTGTTCATGAATTTGTGCTTGAAATTCGATTTAGACTTGATTAGAGGCTCCAATTTGTGAGTTTTGTGAGGATTTTAGGGTTTGAAGAAACCCAGGTCGCCCCCTGCTTCTTTGTACGACCAGACATCCCCAAATGGGGTGTTTGGTTCTTGTTTTAATTAGAATTAGCAACATTAGTTTCAATTTTAACATCTTTGGCCCCTCCATTTTCCTTAGTTCATAATTTAAGTGTTTTAACCCACTCATAAGTCACTATCTAACTAGGTTAGAATTATTCCTAGTTAGCTTAGTAGGTTCGGGAAGTCGTAACCCGTTTTACTTTAAGTCCCGTTAAATCGGGCCTTTTATCTTCCTATTTTCTTGAAAGCTCTTATTCACTTTAAATAAATATTAGGATTATTCAATTAATTCCTAATACTTGCCAGTTTACTTTTACCACTAACGGTACTTTCCCCGTCTTTAGTATTAACGGGGTTTAATTACCAAACCCGTTTTCGGGGTGTTACATGTTAACTCAAGCAAACCCCATTATCCTGACATATATGCTATTTCAGTTAACCAAACAGAAAGTACTCAAATTTCTTTTGTTAAAATCTTCGCTTTTGCCTCTAGCGAGTAGATGTTTGCATCTCTACTCCCCTTAATAGTAGTTGCATCGCGTTAATTTTCTTCGCTGAGAGCGAACACACATTTGCTTTGATACTTGGTCATTTCTTCATTTTAGAAAATACTCATTGTTTCATTACCTAAAAACTTATATGTTACGCATGCACCATTTGCTACGCATGCGGTTTATTTCGAATAAACACTTCATTAAAGTTCAAATATTATGTTGCTAAATCTAATTACTGATTTGTGATTCGAATAACCTACATTATGGTAATTGATGGCTTCCTTGTTATCAAGTCAACACACTTTCTTGAGACTTCATTTCTTTCAAGTTACATTCATGGTTTATTTTTGTAACCATGTTGAGATTCCCCTTGTTGATACATACGTTTATTGTCGGGTTACGCTAAAACCAAGTTCAATTGCTTGAACTTATCCATTTCGCATATTCAATTTATGACGCCATATGATGTATTGAGAGCATCATATTCAAACATTTTTGCAAAGGTTCTTTTGTTTCGAGTTGTAGTAGACATGTTTGGTCTACGACTCCACCAAATCGCTTGTTGGTTTTGATACCTTGTGGTGATGCTTTCAAAATATTGGAGTTTACGCTAATTTGGTTACGCACCTCATACACGGATTTAATTGTCTATTTATTTGTTCTAAATCCGTTTTGTTTATCACAATTAAAGCGGTCTCAACACAGATGTATGCTAAGACAATGGTACCTAGATTCATTTCATATCACAATGTACCTCCTAACGATTCTTTCGTCATGAATTAAACACTTTGCAATGTTTACTGCTTTCCATACTCAACTAGAAATAGTAGTTCCTTAATGTTCCATATTCGATTGACAACCCCATGACGCTGTTCAAATCAAATTTTCAGAGTTATTTCAGTACACTTTCCTTTGATTTCAAGCACGGTGAACTTATTCGGTCACTGCTATTATTGAAATATGTCAATCACGCCACCTAGTGGTGTCATTACAAATTTGTAGCTTGTACTAATCATGGACAATTGTTTCACACAAAATTACATATACTTTTGTTTGACTTGTCATTTAAACATTCCTAATGCAGCTATGAATCAAGACAATGATACACCAGATTCGGTTGTATTTCATTCGGTGTATTTTCGAAATTCAAGAATGTCAACACACTAATCCTTACCATTTATTTATTCAAAAATTGACAGATCATTTTCATATTACTATCATATTCGAGTTGTTGATTTTGAGTTCATATAGCGGATGCTATGGTTTATGAAAACTCGTTTGCATATTGTGACCGATTGTTTGAGAATCCATCGGTCAAAGCTCCTTTGTTGCACCCCTGTTAACTAAGTTACACTAGATTCTACATCTATACTCCTTTGTTGCACCCCTGTTAACTAAGTTACACTAGATTCTACATCTATACATCTCGTGTCCTTTGACATCAAATGCTGAAAACACATACCTTTTAACCATTGGATCCATGTTGTTGTAATATATTCTTGGATTCACCTGATGTGAGTAAGATTTGATTCGGTTTTATGGTTATCTACCTCAGCATTATTCATATACATACACGCATAATGTAACCCTAAGGAGTTAAGGTAGTACAAATTTCAAGGACGAAATTTTCTCAACAGGGGGAGTATGTGACAACCGTCAAATTTGCATGCATCCATACAATTATTAAATGATAATTAGTGCTTGACTACTGTGCTGACTTACAATTTATAACTTGAATTACTTTCTGATTACTGCATTATACTTACATGTGCATCACATATTGCAAGTGACACATCATTAACTGCATGCAAACATTTTGACATTAATGATGCACAAAGCTCAGTTAGCATAGTTAACAGACAAACCGGGAAAACGCTGACGGAGTTCAGTACATAGACAGACGTTGTTTCGAGACACAGTATGAGCCAGAAACTAAGTACTACACTAGTATAGAGTGTAGGGAAGTAAGGACCATAAAACTGCTTTTCTAGGTGATAGTTTAAGTGCCGGAAAGTCCCTAAAACTCACATAAAGTGCAGAATTCAGCACAATTTAGCAAAAATCAGCATTTTAACATGCTAATATTATGCAGAAACATGATTAAATGGTCCTGAAAGATTTCCTAAGTGTCGGGAATTAAAAGTGTCATGAAAGGGTACATAAAGAACACTAAACGGTATAGTTTAGCACTTTAACTAACCGGTATCTAATCAAACAACCGGACACTACCCGAAACATCAAACAACCACCACCCTACCTCCATTTTCAAGCTTCTTCCATACATTCCAAGGAGATCTAGAGGTGTAAGAAGCTAAGTTAGGAAGCTTGGTGGCTTTGGAGATTGAAGGACCTCCACCATTTGCTATTAACCACCTAGTTTATCATCTTCATCTTCCTGAGTTCATCCCTAGCCTTGTGCTAGTAGTAAGGCTCTTATAATCCCTTGATACTTCATATTTAGTTGGTTAAAAGATGATGTATGTTGTTAATCTTGAAGAACATCAAAGAATAAGAAGATAACCCTTAACATAAAGCTCTCTACCATAAGAAAATATGTTGTTTGGTGTATATGTGATACTTGATGATTGATTGTTTATGTTTATGATGTTAGACATCATATGAAACTTACTAGATTGTGATTAAACAAATGATCTAACAAGTTGAAGTGATGATCTTGTGAAAGACCAAGATGATCATACTTTAAGAAATCATGAACTTGAATAATTAAATTGTCTTCATATGTGATGATGATTTAAACACAATACAAGTCTTGTAAGTGGATGATTTCTAAGATAGTTTTCTCAAGAAACTAAGTCAAGTAACAAAATTTATAAAAACTTGGTTCTTATATAAACCAAACTTGTTTTTAGTGGTATATCAAGTATAGAAATACATTGTTAACAAGAAAAATTCAAAGGAATGATTTTTAGAAAAATCATCTTGTAAGTTGTAAAAGACCAAATCTTGTAAGAAAGGGATTCGCAAATAAATAACCAAACTTTAAAGGGGTAACTAAGCTTACAAAACTCACTAGTAAGTTACTATAAGTTTTTGTAAAAGTTTAAGTTCATGTTGTTATGAAAATTGTATGATTATGGCACTTGGTAAGTGTTGATTGAGTTGTTGATTGTTTGTGATGATTTTTTCAAAAGAAAATGATATGCTTGAAGGCATAGAAGCCTCCATTTTTAGGGGAAACTATGGCAAAATTTTCTAAAAATATAAACACTTAGAAAAATATTTTCAAATAAATATTTACAAGTGTATTTTAATCATGAGTTTCCATATAAACTTTGCCATAAATTTTTGTTACAAAAAGTATAAATATTGGAGGTTGATTTTTGCAAATAAAAGGACTAAACATATATTTGAAAGATATAAGACACATGTGTGTGATTGTTTGTATGTTTTGTGTATTAATTATATTATTTTAGGATTTAAAATAATATTACTTAACAAAATACCAAGAAATTACAATCCAAAATATTACCAAAAATCTCATGGAATAAATATACAAGTTACACACATAATATTGTGAAACCGAACAAGAAATGTAACTTACCAAATATTCCAGAAAATATGTTTATAAGCTTATTTTTGGTAAATAATATTTTGGACACCAAAAGAATGAAAATGAGATTTTCATGATTACTACGAAATCATATCTTACTTTTGACAAGGAGGAAATATAATATTTTTGGAAGTAAAGAAATGTTTTCTTGGAATTATTAAGAAATATAATATTTTTGGGAAAAATATATATATTCTGGGATAAACTTGAAATACATTATCTTTGGATAAAAATAAGTTTATAAATATTTTCTAAGTGAGATTTGGAAAATATATTGTTTTGGAACTACAAATATTTTTGCCCAAAAGAAAAATTAGGAATAATTTTTCTAAGAAATACTTCTTGAAATATATATATATTTTAGAAATATATATATATTTTAGAAATATATATATTGGATACTTAGTAAAGATAATACGACACCAATACATGGCAAGTTATACAAATACAAGAATACGAATACACATGTATGAGATACCCCCATCCTTGGGAAGGAAATACGAGTATAAATACTTGGGAAGTATTAAGTTGGTTTACTATTTTAACAATTATTCCAAAATTTATAAATATAATTCAAGTTAAAATATTAATTATTTTGACAATAATTATATAACGTGGAATAATGTCAAAAGCATAAAAGAAACGTAACTTAAAAACATAAATACTAAGACAAGGCACGACCCATCCGTCTAATAGACATCAGTACATTGTAGGTAGTCGTGTTTGTTGAAGGGATTTGAGTTACGATTGTGAAGACGCAAGACGGTGAGTTCATGTCCCCCTTTTCTTTAAACTGTTTTGTTATTAACTTCGGGGGTGAACTACATGTTACAAAAGGATTACATACAAATACAATTGGTATGGTTAGCTAAGGAAAGTACAGTAGATCATGTGAATGGGTAGGCGCAAACTTAAGGCCATTAATCCTCGTAGTAGGACCGAGGGACAGGAGTGATAGATCTATTTGGGTGTAGCGAGCCCCATCCATGAGTCCGCCGAATGGGCCATGTGGTGACTATGTCTTACAGCCGGAAGCCCGGTACAAAGTCTGCTAGGTTTGAGTCTTCCTGCACCATGTCACGCATATTAATGTATTAGCTACACATTAATTGTTCTGTTTCCTTGTTGCTTTCATACCGGATTTCAATTACATACAAACATATTTACAAAGGTTTCAAAGGTTTATACATATACACAAACGAACACATTAACTCGCTCAACTTTTGTTGATGTTTTCAAACTACATGTATTTCAGGGAATTTGTAAATGGATCTGGCGGGCGTTGGAAGTTTTATGCTGCGATAAGAATAAAGACGTCATCCATGGTCTTTGGGTTTGCTCAGTGTGTCTTATTCCTGGACGAGACACGTCTTCCAAACCTTGGTTATATTTAATATCTTTTGACAAGTCCTTAGTGAACTCATAAACAATTTGTACGGTTAGTAAAACTTGAATTCGAAGTCTACGTTTTAAAACAATGTTGTTATGTTCAAACTTATTTAATGGATGACAAATCTATGGTTTTATCATATAGTTGTTGTTATGATTGAATGCAATGATGTTAATACCATTTGACAAAATACAGGTTAAAGCGGGTTCTAATCATAATGTTGATTTGACTTAATTGTGTAAACCATGTGATCGAAAAGTAGTTAACTTTTGATAAGTTAAGTTAAGTAATGATGAAGTCGAATAGTAGTTTCGACATAGAAAATAAGTAAGGTGGAATAGTCGTGATTGTTAATGACTGATCTAACCGCCTTATAAATGATGACGATAGTTTGACGCTTAACGAGCTAGGTAGCGGCTTGGGAAAAGAAGTGAGTCAAATGGATCGGGTGCGCGGAAAAGAGCAAAACCAGATGCAATGTAAGTAAAGCTTACACCCTCTTTTGTAAGTTATGTATTTATTCATAGGTTGTAGATACTACAAAAACTATATGCGAAATATGGTTCCGACACGAAATGAAACGGGTCGGAACATATAAAATAATGATAAACCATGTTTAATGGTAAAATGGCCGAAATGGTAATTGGTCACGAGATGACATATATATAAAATGAGTTTTTGAACGGCTACTTATTAAGGTAAGCCTAAACGAATAAAAAAGAGTAAAACGGTGATTTAGTCATGTGTAGACGAAAAAGAGTTGAAGTTTAAAACGACACCATATGGCATAAACCATGTTGGGTTAGACGTGTAAAAAAAGGGGGTTTAAAAGACATAACTATATGGTGAGATATCCTAGATTAGTTAGTTAATGAAATGGCGAATAAATACCATCTGAATATAAATGCAAAATGTTTGGCCGTTTAGACCAAACGGGTCAAATGGTAATGTTAATACCATTTGACACATACGACTAATAAGTGCTTGTCGAGTCTAATGCTCACAGGGTAAGACAGCTTATGGAAAATTGCATTTGCTATGAATTAGCAACTTAATTGATGCGGTAATAAAACGGGTCTTAGCTTTGACTCGAGCCAGGTACGCCTAAATGAATTTATAGTCAAAAGTGCAATTTTGGTCAAATAGATAGTGATGGTCCTTGATGGAGGTTGTGAAATCCGAGTGTTAATGTGTTTAATTTGTGTGATTTATTGCCGTTTACGTGATTGTACGTTTGGAATATGTTTACTGCGAAAGTTTGTGGTTTTACAGGTTAAACGCGTAATATGGTGAAATTGAAGTGCTTAGTAATGAACCGGGACAAGCACGGATGATTATTAGAGAGACATAAAGTTTAACGGGAGTTGTTCGGGTCGAGGAGATAACTCAAAGGTGCGAAACATGTGATAAAATGAAGTCTAGGGGCCTTTGGGTACTTTATTCAAAGTTGAAAGAGATGCAAAACAAAGAAACAGAATCTTTGTACCGTAACCTACGGTATCAAACCGTAGGCTATGGTTGGTGATACATGTTGGCAGCGCAATTGTTTTTGGAAAAATGTTGCATTCACGTGACTCATTGGTTCTCACCATATATTATACACGTACACCAAGAGACTAGAGGCAACAAGTATATTTTGTGACATCAACATATTATCATCAATTCATCAGACTTTGAAGGAAATCATGATCATTCACGTGACAAGACAAGGAAGTGGAAGCCAATATACATCACGCATACATATCTTGGAAGACATTTGACTTTTGGAGCACAATCACGTGAGGAAGAGGCAGCAAAGCATACATACATCACGTGGACTTCTCATGTTGGGCCGAATAGGGAATGGACAATTGGGCCGAGATATGCACATATCTTTTTGAGGGTGTTGACTTTGATAATTGAAAAGGATCATCACATCAAATAAAGGAAGTGGGCCGACATACTGTTGGATTTTGATTGGGCCGCACATGTTATTGGAGGGCCAGACTTTGGTGGACGGCACATTGGGTGGAATTGGAATTTGCTTTTTCAAATAACACAACATTCACGCAGCCATTTGGAGGGCTTGGACTTTACAAGTGGGCCGACATCACCAATCATCATCACGTTTAAGGAATATCGATCACATCTATCATTGACGGCAGACAAGAGGCACGAAGAAAAGGAGGGCTTTCAAGGATCACTCAACCGATATGAGCGGCTAGTCTTTTGTGGTTTCCTCCGGATGGAGGGTTTTTGTAAGTGGGATAATTTTATGTGTTTGTGACAATCGTTTAACTCGGTGATCTAAGCATTCGATGCTTTTCACCTTTTATTTGATTTATTGGTTGTAAACAATTGCATTTATTTAAACCTTAATTTCTAAGCATTCAGTTCCCGAGAGTTCTAGTAATTGGGATATATTTGACATGGGGTTAGGGTTTGTAATTGTAATTGATAGTCATTCGATAACCTCCCGTTATGTATTGACCGGAGTACTTAGTCATTGGTTATCACAACTGGTTAATTAGATTCAACACTTATGTCTATGTAAGTGTTTCGATTAAACACATAACTGAATCTAGCTGCAAAACCTGAAATCTGAAGGAACCATTGTTTCTCTATTGATTTAAACTTCACTTTTTAGTTTGTAATTTTAGATAATCAATCAACTCACAACAATGCTTTATTTTTTTTCGTCTTAGTTAATCAACACTTAACCTTATAACACTTTCCACAATCCTCCTCTGGTTCGATATCCGACTTATCCTATCTACATAGTTTATTTCGGTTTTTGCATGTCACTAACGACAGACATCAAAATGGCGCCGTTGCCGGGGAGGCGTGCGCAAAGTGTTTAGTGTTAAGTTTTAGTAAAAAAATTAAAAATTAAAAAAAATAAATTTAAAAATCCCAAAAAGATTTTTCTTTGATGTTCGTGATTTACACTTGGTAGTTGAGTTGTGCAGGATGACAGAGCATTACACAGATTTCAGCTTTTCTACGTGTATATTGTGCGAGGGTCCACGTCATCCGTGTTACGGTTGCCACGAGGCCCACTACAGGAGGGCACATGGAAAACCGGTGTCTTATGTTTCACAGCTTCCACCTCCATCATACGCTGATGATTATGACCTAAAGATGGAGGATGATTATTACTCTGACGGATGGGATCGGGACGAGGATGCTTATTATGAACCAAGGACGGATGGACGATGTTTCTGTTGCGGTCGTGACCATACTTCTTATTATGATGATGTGTGCGCGGTGTATTTGGAAAATCCAGAGTATTGGAATAAAAAAATGATGGATGCGTACATCTCAACACCGTATCAGGGATACCGACAGTATCATCCCAAGGAATATTCTAAGCCCGAGGGTGTGTATGCTTATCAGACCGAGGAGGAGAAAAAGCTTGCTACGTTGGAAGCGAGTTTGTCCAAACTCGAACAGTATTTATTAGCACCCAACCTTTCCGATGATGATCGAATCAGCTGCCTAGTTTCCAAGTGTCAGAAGTTAAAAATGAAGATAGAAATAGAAGAGCGTCTCTCACCATTACCTGATGATATTAGAGATTATTCTCACATGGAGGAGGAGGTTGCGGAGGATAATACCACACCAATGAATCCTTTATCTGATGAAGAGTCACCGGTGGATCAGATGGTGTGTGAGGATGAGGAGGCAGAGCAGTTTGATGAGATGAATGTGTGTACCGAACCTCTCCCCATATCAATCATTCAAATTAACAAGTGTGGGGAAGAATGTTCAAGGAAGAAGAGGAGAAGGGTGAAGCTACAAGACATCGATGTATATCTCGTGAAGTGGATCAGCGAAACCCGCATGTGCTTTCTAAACATGCCAATTATACTGACAAGCTTATGGAGATGGCATGTAAATTTCCGGGCATTCGTTGGAAATGTTTTGGGTAAGTGTGCATTGAGACCACCGTAATGCATAGCAGGTACGGTCTGGCTGAAGACCTTTAAACTTAGCGCTCTCGGGAGGCAGCCCGACGATGTAGAGTTTGTACTTTGTTTTGGTTTCGTTTGGTGTGTTGTGTTTTGACAGGTTACTACGTTCCATCTTCACGGATGCAATGAATCAAGTGTGGGGATGTTTGGCAACATCCCCGGTGAGATATCAGAGAATCCTTGGATACGTATTCTCCGGTTTTGAGCACAACAGTTACACCGCTACAAACACTCACTTGTTTTCTGATCAGGTGCATGTGTTTATCTATCCTGTGTTTTATTTGTTTTCGTGTATTTGGTGGTGTGAAATTTTTGTGTTGGGAGTGGTTTTATGTGTCGAGTCGTCTAGTTGTTAGCCGTTCATGGTTTGCGGGTGGTATCTCTCGGGTTATGACTATAAATTGCACCATACATTGGGGACAATGTATCCCAAGTGTGGGGATGCGGTAACTCGAGAGAGGGTTGGTAGGATTGATGATCTTAAATGCTTGAAGGGTTGAAATTGAGAAAAATTGAAAAATTTTAAAAATTTTTGTGTCTCGAGTATGCTTGAACTACATGAAAACCAACATTTTCAATCGCTAAAGGGTTTCTTGCTGATATTAAACTAATTTAGATCCCTAGTCATGGTTGTCCCTTTAGGTTTCATGAGAGTATTTCTGACAGGTTTTAGAGAATAGTTGAGAAGAGATGCCTAACTAGGGGTAACATGCTTTAGGAATTACACATGCTACGTGTCGGTAACCCATATTCCTTCTATTCGGTGAGATATTTGAGCCTACTAGTTGTTAGATGAATTTGCAATAAATGTTCAATTGTTGAGAGTAGGCCATATGTTGCTTTGTGTTAGAACTTGTGTGGTTGATACGTGCCGAGACTGTGGTTTAGCGTATGCACATAAATGATAAAGGCATTAGGATCCCTTCCATTGTGTTAATTTTTGATTGTTTAACCAACCCACCCTAGTTACCCATGTTGAGCCTTATACCTTTCGTTTGTTACACCTTGTTTGACCCGTTTGAATACCAATCATGAATGACAACTGTGTTAGTATGTTATTAAAAAAAAAAGAAGAAGAAAAAAAAAATGAAATGAAAAGAAAAAAAAAGAGAAAAGCAAAAAAAAAGAAAAAAATCATTATTATGTTCGTGTTGAATAAATGGGTCGAAAATTAACCCAATGTGTTGGTATTATTGTGAATAAGTTGTCATGGTTTGGTATTCGTTTTTGTTCGCCATATAAATATAAAAATCCAAAAACATTTCCCTACCTTTACCCTTAACCCAAAACCCGTAAGTCCTTTTGATATGTGTTACGTTATTTGATACAGTGGAGGTATGATTGCTATACAAGCTTATGATTGCAAAGTCGCATATTTGGTTTTGAGTGAAATACACTAGCACATAACACGCTAGTCTTGATTGAACCGAGAAGAGTGATTATTGTGAGGGTCGTGTGGCATGTGTGTAGTATCATAAGCATGTTAGTTTTAGTTAGGTAAGTCTTAAATTGTTTTAAACGCGTATCATTTACTTGTCAGATTGTCAACCTCGATTGTGTCAGTCTATGGGACGGGTATGACTTGGGGCCTTAAATTGCTAATTCGGTAAGGGATTTAATGGTGATTTGTTTATAAGGTGAGTAATATTTGTAATGGTTGCTTGAGGACAATCAACGATAAGTGTGGGGATGTGATGGAGGTTGTGAAATCCGAGTGTTAATGTGTTTAATTTGTGTGATTTATTGCCGTTTACGTGATTGTACGTTTGGAATATGTTTACTGCGAAAGTTTGTGGTTTTACAGGTTAAACGCGTAATATGGTGAAATTGAAGTGCTTAGTAATGAACCGGGACAAGCACGGATGATTATTAGAGAGACATAAACTTTAACGGGAGTTGTTCGGGTCGAGGAGATAACTCAAAGGTGCGAAATATGTGATAAAATGAACTCTAGGGGCCTTTGGGTACTTTATTCAAAGTTGAAAGAGATGCAAAACAAAGAAACAGAATCTTTGTACCGTAACCTACGGTATCAAACCGTAGGCTATGGCTGGTGATACATGTTGGCAGCGCAATTGTTTTTGGAAAAATGTTGCATTCACGTGACTCATTGGTTCTCACCATATATTATACACGTACACCAAGAGACTAGAGGCAACAAGTATATTTTGTGACATCAACATATTATCATCAATTCATCAGACTTTGAAGGAAATCATGATCATTCACGTGACAAGACAAGGAAGTGGCAGCCAATATACATCACGCATACATATCTTGGAAGACATTTGACTTTTGGAGCACAATCACGTGAGGAAGAGGAAGCAAAGCATACATACATCACGTGGACTTCTCATGTTGGGCCGAATAGGGAGTGGACAATTGGGCCGAGATATGCACATATCTTTTTGAGGGTGTTGACTTTGATAATTGAAAAGGATCATCACATCAAATAAAGGAAGTGGGCCGGCATACTGTTGGATTTTGATTGGGCCGCACATGTTATTGGAGGGTCTGACTTTGGTGGACGGCACATTGGGTGGAATTGGAATTTGCTTTTTCAAATAACACAACATTCACGCAGCCATTTGGAGGGCTTGGACTTTACAAGTGGGCCGACATCACCAATCATCATCACGTTTAAGGAATATCGATCACATCTATCATTGACGGCAGACAAGAGGCACGAAGAAAAGGAGGGCTTTCAAGGATCACTCAACCGATATGAGCGGCTAGTCTTTTGTGGTTTCCTCCGGATGGAGGGTTTTTGTAAGTGGGATAATTTTATGTGTTTGTGACAATCGTTTAACTCGGTGATCTAAGCATTCGATGCTTTTCACCTTTTATTTGATTTATTGGTTGTAAACAATTGCATTTATTTAAACCTTAATTTCTAAGCATTCAGTTCCCGAGAGTTCTAGTAATTGGGATATATTTGACATGGGGTTAGGGTTTGTAATTGTAATTGATAGTCATTCGATAACCTCCCATTATGTATTGACCGGAGTACTTAGTCATTGGTTATCACAACTGGTTAATTAGATTCAACACTTATGTCTATGTAAGTGTTTCGATTAAACACATAACTGAATCTAGCTGCAAAACCTGAAATCTGAAGGAACCATTGTTTCTCTATTGATTTAAACTTCACTTTTTAGTTTGTAATTTTAGATAATCAATCAACTCACAACAATGCTTTATTTTTTTTCGTCTTAGTTAATGTCACACCCCGACCGCGTAGAACATACAAAACGTGGCGGAAATGTCGGGGAGTGTTGTAACAGAATTAATCGTTTCAAATCCATGGCAATTAAAGTTTCGTTTTATTAATCAATTATGAGAGTTTACATTGTTTAAACAAGAAACAAAGGGTACATAACATAAGTTAACTAGTTATTGTCTCGTTTTAAGTCGCTAAGGCACGAGTCCATCCTAAATGTAGCATGTATCAACAATCATTGCAAAGCAGTACCTGAAACATGTGTAAAAACGAGGTCAGCAAAGAAATGCTGGCGAATACATTGGTTTTGTAGGAGTGTCGAAATCATGGCTAGTTTAGACGTTGCAATACTTTATTTAAAAACCTTGTTTTGAAAAGAGTATAATATTGCAACTTAATTTAACCAACTCAAATCAAGCTGTTTATAATTTGTAAAACCTCGTAGCCATGACTCTTAACCCAAAAACATTTGTTTTAGTAAATTATTTGAAAATCAATGATAAGTTCTGATGATATGTATAAATAAGAGAATAATGCATGATTAAATGAATAACCATGTAAATGAGTTTGTATAATATATGTTGTTTGTAAAACAATGTCTTGTGAAAAGTATGTTATTTGTATAAATGTTATATATCTCAAACTGAAATGATTCAAATAACGTTACAGTATGTAATACCATACAAGCACTTATATATAGGAAGTACCAGCGGCGTATCCACCATGCTTGCATCATATTACACACGCATCGTTACTTAATCACTTAATCAAACTAAACCAAATCGATAGATAGATAGTACATTAAATATACCTTCGTTGTTCAAAAGAATAGATTTAGATAGTATAGTACAAGTATACTTCGGATTTATAGATAACATATCAAAATACGCTTTGGATGTGATAAATAACATATTAAACTATGTTTTTGTTCAGTAGATAACATATCAAAATACGCTTTGGATGTGATAAATAACATATTAAACTATGTTTTTGTTCAGTAGATAACATATCAAAATACGCTTTGGATGTGATAAATAACATATTAAACTATGTTTTTGTTCAGTAGATAACATATCAAAATATGCTTTGGATGATTAACAAAATATATGTTGGTTTGTACAATACCACACATGAGAGTATATCAAAATATACTTTAATAGTGTGATTTAAGAATTCAATCAGACCTAGTGCATCAAGATACACCTTTGAGACTATAGAAATACCACAAAGGCAATTCCTATTTGGATGGAGCAACAAATTGGTTTCAGACATTCCATGCCAACAGGAATGGGGTGTCAAATCCTATAGCGCTATATCATACTAACAATCGGTCTGGTGAACATAAAATAAGTACAATTCAACAATTTATTTTATGTTCTTTGAGAAAATCAGTTTAAATCATAGATAGTTATGTAATTTGTCAAATGATAAGTAATAACATGTATAATCAATTATACTTTTGGAATCATGAAAATAACAGATAGGTACACATGCTTCACTCCAAAACAGTTTGAAAACAATAAAAGAGGGGAATAATGTACTCGCCTGAGATTGCTCAGATGTCTAAAGATAATCACCAAGTAATGCTAGAGATCTCGGAATATCAAACGGCACCTAATATAGGTAACTACATTAATAAACCGGACCTAAATCGGAGGGTCGGATAGAATGAGGGTTTGTAAACCAAACGAGTGTAGAGACTCGTGTCATATGGTTTAACAAAGCCTACATACTAAATGAGACCTAACATAATTGCTTACGACCCATCACGACCCGTTTAGGTAGCTTATGCTACTTTAACGCGTCGTGCGCGTGAAAAGCGTTCGGACCGCCTAACTAGTCCTATGACAAGTGTTATATGCCTAAATATGTTACATAATCAGTTATGTGACAAAAGTTTAGGTTACATATGCTTAATTACCAATTCTACATGAAAAGGGTATTCTGGTAATTTACCTAAGGCATATAAACTACCTATCATACAACTACTCAAACGATGTGACCATAAGGTATAACCTCGGAAGGTTATTCCCTACCTACTATGGTCACCTAATGTGTTTGGTCGGATCCTAATGATCGACCAAATGGGTCGGGTTCGAGGGTGTAGGCGATTTATTAGATCGCCTACCCTACGACCCTAGACAACGTGGTAATCAGTGGGCATAGTCCCAAGGGACTATGACCAACGTGATTACACTCACGTTGCGAAGTTCAAACGAACTTCGCATTGACCATTACTGGTCAACGCTGAAAGTCAAACAAAGTTTGACTTTCTGACTCGAAAAGCAGTAAAATAAGGAAAAGAACGAAAGAATACTTACGAAGGGTCCCCGAATGCTAACCTCGATTCAAAAATCTCAGGTATGAAACAATAGTTTCAACTTAGAGTTTCTCAAATCAAAGTTCTTGTAAGTTTTGCATTGGGGTGATGGGGTATATATAGTTTTCGGGTAACCGTTAGGATCGTTTCAAGGAAACCGTGCCTTAATCCAACCCGTACAAGTGTCGGGACCTTATGGTAACTAAAATTCCATCCTTATCACATGACTAGACAATTGGGAACATGTGGGTGAGGTTAAAACAGCTGCAGCCTGCTGTTTAGAAACTTTGAATCTGGTCAGCAGACCCCTAGCGCACCGTTACATAAAAAGGGTAGCGGTGCGCTAGCCACAACTTTCACAGAATTACACTTTTGGTCCCTGTTGTGTATTCAGCCCATTTTCGACACGTTTAAGGCCCGTTAACCCCATTTCAAAGCTCTAAAATGAAGTTAAAGTATAGGGAACTTAAAATGTGCTCAAAAATATCTCAGATGTCGGTTCGTTTAACCGTACGGTTGCGATGTTCGGTTAATTACGACGGAATGCGCATAAGCGCGAAAAACGATCCAAATGACGCGACGAATGGATTTTTGGCAAGCCAAACACTAAAGCATAATATAGTCATGCTTACATAAATTTTTGGATGTCCGGATGTATTCAGAACGTAAGTTATGCGTAAAAATGCAAACTTGTGCACTTTTTGACGCTTTTAGTCCCTGAGTGACACAAAAGTTTATTTTAGCATACCGAACACCTCAAAGCCTATCTCTAAGCTATGTAAAGGATATTTATGGTATGTTTAACTTATGGTCATGTTCCGGAATGTCTGTTACAGTTCAAATTGGCATACTTTCGCAGTTTGTCAACTTTAGTCCCTGTAAGCGATTTAACTTGATTTTGCCATACCAAAGCCTTCAAAACTTATTTCTAAGTTATGTAAAGGTTATTTAAGGTATGTTAAGCCTATGTCACTATTCCGGAGTGTTTGTTGCATTAAACTGGTTATATCTACACATCAGAGCGCGTATAACCCTCCAGAAAGCGATTTAAAGCTTGAAATTGAACGAGAATTGATATGTGCAAATGATACACATATTTTTACAAATCCCAAGTATGAAATATAATATTTAATTGGTTTGGTATTTGTTTGATGGTCGTGGAGGCACAGGTGTTACAGTTAATCAACACTTAACCTTATAACACTTTCCACAATCCTCCTCTGGTTCGATATCCGACTTATCCTATCTACATAGTTTATTTCGGTTTTTGCATGTCACTAACGACAGACATCAGTCCTTCGCCGTAAAATGAAGGACATAAATTGACCAAAAAGCCATTGATGGGTAAATCGGGCAAATGACCCTTAGAGGTTGTTTAGGAACTTGCGTTATAATTGTGGAATCATTAAATATGAATAAAAGTTATAGATATGCACATTCGTGGGTCAAATGCACAAAAATGATCATTTGCGTAAAATGACTAGTTGAAGGGTAAATTTGGGTAAAGGGGTTTATTATGCTAAATCCACCATAAAAATAGTTGTGGTTAATTATTAGTAGTTATTTAGATATGAGAATGCGCAGTGTAAAAGGGGGAAAAACGAGTTGATGCTTAAATGTACATAAGTCGCTCTAAATGGGTCAAAACGAGTATGTATTCAAAACGGGTTAAGGTTGCATAAGAAACCTGTAATTTGAACCTTGAAAATTAGTAAAGTGATATAACATGATGTCCATGGTATTTTAAAGGTAATAAACAAGTTTGTTTGATAAAATCACAAACGGGTCAAAAAGTGTCATAATTGAATTTCAAGCCGAGAGCTTGAAATCGAAAATTTTGAGAATTCAGATGTCGGGTCTTTAATCCATGAAATGGAGAATTAAATTACGGTCGCGTAGGAAAAAGAATCACACAAATCGGGTAAGTAGAACAAAAGTTATGCACGTTTAAAGTTTGATTTTTTTAGAAAAACTGATACTGGGCAAAAATGCAGGTGCAGAAATGGAACTGCTGGAAAACACGTTCCCCCGCGACACGTGCCAGGGTGCTAAGGTGCGGGCACGACACGCGGGAGCGCTCGCGGCCCGCGAAGGATTGAACTAAGTCTGTCGCGTGGCGCGACAGACCCAATTTCGAGATTTTTATTTGTTTTGTTATCCGTATGATACCCGAACTTGTTTATGAATATTATATTGTTGTCAAAACTAATAATTGTTATGGTTTTGACCTTAGGAGATGTTTGTCTCGTTTCGGATGCCGATCAAGCAAGAATGCAAGAACCGAACACAAACATTTGAAGTTTCCGCGCGAATCAAATATTGTTTTAAACAATGTTGTCATGTAAACACTACTTAATGTTGAATGTTTTAAATCATAACCATGTAATCTTAGTTCTAATAACTAAGTATTTGAAAATTGTGCATTTTGGGTTTTAAAAATCCGTATTTTAGATTATAATCTTAATAGATGAGACGGGTGTTACAGAAACAGGGGTTTATAAAATGAAAAAGTGAATGCTTACGTGTTAGAAGTTACAAAGATCTGATGGCTAACATCAGACCACGTCAGAACCTCTGCTCTGATAATGGATGACAGTTGTTTGAAAAACACTGTTGGCCAACAACAGATGTTAGGCAACATTAGTAACTCAGCAGTCCTTAGATTAAACAGAAACTATGAGAACAGACAATACCCTTCAGCGGTGTTTGGAAACTACTGTTGGGCAACAACAGATCTTATGCAACAACAGTTGTTTTCAAAAGACTTTTAATAAAAACAAATAAATTGATATTAAATATCAGCAGCCATTTAATGCAAAACATTTAAAAAATAAATTTTCATGGGAAAAATATAAAATTAAATATCAAGAAACAGAAAGGACAAATTTTAAACCTCTGCCATAAAATTTAAAAAAAAAACTCTTCATTTAAACACCAACAATAATCTACATGACAAACAAAGGCTACTACCACTTCATCGGACACAAATGTTTTAAACAGTGGTAAATCAACAGTCGCTAGGATAAACAACACTTATTAAAACAGACAATACCTTTCAGCAGTGAATGAATTATTATCCAAACTGAAGTTGATTCAAAACATTAACAAATACTATGAAAACACTGATAATCAGTTTTGATTTTATATATTAAGACTTATGATTATAATGCAATAATAACCTAAAAAAACCATTGTTGATGGAGTTTTCCAATATTTAAAAAATAGCTATTTTTTAGGAATGGAGTTTTCATGTTCTGAAGACATTTTACAAAGATCTGTTGAGCAATAACAGATGTTCAAAACTTCTATTGTGTTAATCGTTGATAATTCTTTGGAAACTGTTGTTGGGAATAACAGATGTTGGCAACAGTATCAACTGAACAGTCGTTACAAAAAACAGAAATTATGAGAACAGACAATATCTTTAAACAGTCGATGAATCTTTTGCCAAACAGATGTTTTAAAAACAACTGTTTCCAACAGACTTTTAAAGTTTTTTGTCAAATTTTTTAAAAATACCTATTTTTTAAGAATGTTCAGAACTTCTATTGTGTTAATCGTTGATATTCTTTGGAAATTGTTGTTGGGAATAACAGATGTTGGCAACAGTAGCAACTCAACAGTTGTTACAAAAAAACAGAAATTATGAGAACAGACAATACCTTTAAACAGTTGATGAATCTTTTGGGAAACAGATGTTTTAAAAATAGCTGTTTCCAACAGACTTTTAAAGTTTTTTTGTCAATTTTTTTAAAATACCTATTTTTTAAGAATGTTCAGAACTTCTATTGTGTTAATGGTTGACAATTCTTTGGAAACTGCTGTTGGGAATAACAGATGTTGGCAACAGTAGCAACTCAAAATTTACAATAGCAGGTGTCAACTCTAACAACTGTTGATGCTCAAATTAGTAAAAATAAAATGCTCTACAAAGATTAATAGAATTAAAATTTACATATCACATATTACGATAGATCAACAATTACATTGAGAACTGAACAACGAAATTTAATAATCTTCAGCTCTTGAACAGTAGCCTATCCTCATATACTTGATCATAATCCTTGATTGATAAAGCGATACTTTAAATCATAAGAACCTACAGAAGGGTATGATGACATTTTTAACTTATATATTTCTTCAAGTCTGATATAAAAGAAGGATATAATGGTAGTAAAACGTGATGAAAAGCTTCTGCACTGTTTTTGAAGTCTGAAGTGCAGAAAGACATCACCATCAGGTTTCTGGACACTTGGTCTCTCGTAAACAGACCAAGATGCAGTCCATCAAAACACCTCTTCAGCTGTTGAACAGTAGCCCTCTCCTCATATACTTCATCCTCAAGTTGCTTGATAAAGCGATACTTTAAATCATAAGAACCTACAGAAGGGTATGATGACATTTTTAACTTGAATATTTCTTCAAGTCTGATGTAAAAGAAGGATATAATGGTAGTAAAACGTGATGAAAAGCTTCTGAACTGACAATCATACTATATAGTGAAATAGCTAACAGGCTGATGATTAGGCTGATTGAAGAACTAATATATAAAATGGACATTATCAGTGATAATAAATACAAGAAAACCTGGAACAACATCGGCGCTTCATGAAGTACTCCACTTTCTGCACTTCAGACTTCAAAAACAGTGCAGAAGAACTCCCCACTGCTCGCTCGGAAAAAACAAAGCTGAAATATATCAACACCTTAAAATAAATATTATCAACATATATCAACAGTTTAAATGAATCCACAAACCTAAAATAACCCGCAACTGATTGTTTGAATTTTAAACAACTCTGATTAGGCTGAAATATAAAGCGAGAATTAGAATAGATCAGTTCAAAATTTAAGATTCAAAATCAGAGAAAAAAACATACACTCAACGATGTTTCAATAATGATGTTGGAAAAATTACGTGAAGTTCAAAAAGCTGTAACCGTAGATGAACAGACTGAATATGCAAATTTTGCATCCTTCAAACAATCTATAAAAGGAGAAATCTTAGTGACATAAGAAAAGCTGAGGTGAAACGTTGGTGTGTGAAACAGAGCTTCAAGTAAAACAACGATGTTGGAACAATGATAATGTGTAACCAGAGTCAACAAATGTTAGAACAAAGAACTGCAATCGAAGATTAACCGGATCAATCATGAGAGCTATGCATTTGAGTGAGAGAGATATGATCGCAAATATGAGTGACAGAGATAAATTGAAATTTGAATGTGGAGCCAAATTCACATATGTTATTTATAGGGAGCCAGATTCATATCTAGTTTGAATTTTGAATTTGGAGCCAGGATTTTAAATTTTGAATATGGGCAGAGGTTTAAAGCGTTTTTACAAACAGCTGACCATTTGTAGATGTGGGCAGATGTTTGAAAATTAAATTTATTTTCTAGATGTGGGCCAGACCTTTGAAAATAAAAATGATTTTATATATTAAGGATTATGATGCAATAATGACATAAGAAAAGCCTTGTTGGACAACCTTTATGGCTGCCACCTCAGCTTTTCTTATGTCACTTGGTTTTCTCTTTTTATAGAAAGTATAGATTATAATTAATTCAACTGTTTCACTTATTTGGCGCTTACAACTTCTACAATATGACGTTTTATAAAACAATGAATATGCCATTAGAACGAGAATATTTGTGTCTACATTTTGACCCAAGTTTCATTAAAAACGGAGTAAGTCCAAATATAATGTATTTTTATAATTTAATTATTAAACGGTTCCTAGGTCCGTCTAGGTACTTTATATTTCTAACAGTCAACTTACCTGTACTCTACCAGTCTAATAATATAAGTTTTATATACTTTATTTTAATATAAAAAAATAGAAATGTCACACATATATATAGATACATGTTAATTGATTAGTATAACACTCCAGCCAAGTATATATAAAATAGTTTTTAAAACTATTTAAAAACGTATAAGAATAAAATGGGTCGAATATTAAAAATAAAACTAGTTACTGATGGTTAATATATTTAAACAAATCTATAACTCTTATATGATAAAAAAATGGAAATGTTACATATTTTACGATTTGATGATGTAAATCAATGATCAGGATTTGTTCATTCAGTTCACAAATACACTAGTGTTCACTCTAGAACCCCATATATATATATATGGGATTAGGATCATGTGAGAAGTAGTAGGCTAATTGAGGAACTTGAGAAGTATTCCGGACCACACATTTTCACTAAGCAAAAAAATGCATAAAAATGCAAAAAAAAAAACGTAATTTTTTTATTATTTTTGTTGAAAAAATCGAAGCTTTTTCTATTAGGTTTTTTTAGGGATTAATACACATGTGTATATTTTAATCTTTTAACTATACATATGTGTATATTATCATTTTTTTAACTATACATATATGTATATACATGTTTAAAATTGAAAAATAAGTGTTGTAAATCTTTGATTGAGGTGAATGATTTAGTTTTAGCTTTAAGATTTAGCATTAGTATTTATGGTTTAGCATTAAGGTTTAGCTTTAGGGTTTAGCATTAGGGTTTAGGTTTAGTTTTAGGGTTTAGCATTAGGGTTTTGCCTTATGGTTTAGCTTTTGGATTCAACATTGGGGTTTATCTTTAGGGTTTAGCTTTAGCTTTAGGGTTTGCATTAGGGTATAGCATTATGGTTTAGTTTTAGGGTTTAGCATTAGGGTTTAACTTTAGGGTTTAGGGTTTAGTATAGGGTTTAGCCTTAGGTTTTAGGGTTTAGAGAGTTGGTTATTGTCACTTATAGCATTCCAATTTCTTTATACTCACTGAAACATGTCCATGGCTACTCAATGTAGTAAGGGGGTAGCTTGGAATGCCTATATAGAACATGAGATGCCTTCCCCTCGCTAAACTCCCCAGTTACCTACAAGTCCCAGTGAAACAAATTTCCTACAAAAAGAATCACAACTGAATACAACTCTTAGAAACTCAAGTAAAAAATACAAGTTTCGGCCAAATAATGATAACACTACACATTTTAGAAGTTGCCATTGTCTCTGAAAAATGACGGTGATGAATATGGAATAAAATTACACATTTCATGGTGGCATTGGCTTTATATTGACACAACTTAATATGGATGAAACATATAAATTGAAAGCACCTAAACACCAAATGATGCTCATTTCCTATTAACTAAGCAGGTAATAGCACATATGAGTTAATATTTATGCATATTAGCCATAATCACAGGAATCGCAGACGACATCGTTACAATTTGGCCGCAACTATCTCAACAGATAATTACATTTGTTAATTTCAAACGAAACAATTAGAATGCATCTTCACCGGTATTATCAGAATTTCCATCTCAAACAAGGCCCTAGCTATATACCACATTTTCCATATAATGCACTTTCCATTACAAGAGTCTACACGTATACCAAAAAAAGACAACATGGTTTATAATTATATATCACATAGATAAAACAACGAGTTTTGTAATTTATAACATTTCAACTAATATTCCTTAACTATTTCACCTATAAAACAAATTTAAAACCATACATACAAAATTCATACGCATACAACAACAAAATTAACCAGTAAAATTACACATCTTAAACTTTATAAGCACTATTTTGAAACTTAATTTAGGGTTAGAAACTGTTATGATACCTGAAAGTTAACAATAACACCTCATATTGACAATCTGTAGACCTAATTGTGAATTAGATGATACATGTATAACACTAGGATATATGTAATTGAACGTCCAGATAACTAACCTAACTAACCTGTGAGATTAGGGGATTATTCCGGTGAAGGTAACGGCGGCCCTGCCTCCTTCAACAATTGCAGTTGTAATGTTTATTAAATGAAAGATGCAATTGAAACCCTGGGTGGATGACGAGGTTCTCCCACTGCCACCGTCTTCTCTACCATTTTTGGTGTTCCCCATTGAACATATAAAACGGAATCGAACCATTTGCCATTTGAAGCGTCGCCGGTGATTTAAGTTCGCACTAATTTGCTGTTGTGGGTAAACAAACAATTTTGGTGAATAAAAGAGGATGATGGCGCCATTCAATCGTCAATTTATTGAAGACGATTTCAATCAAAAAGAAAAACCCATAACAGATTTCAATCATAAAACCTAATTGATTATACATATAATTACTCGGACAGTTTGGCTACTGAACATTGAACTGGGGGTAAATTTGGGAGAAAGGGATGAAGATTAGGGTAAGAACTAATGATCTTTCGTCTGCCGTCTTAAAATTTGTGGTGGAAATTACTATTATATCCAAAGAAATGCTTTATATAGATGTATGTATAGATTAATGCATATATATTATGGTTAATAAAATATATGGTGTACATAAAATGTACCTATTAATATGTTGTAACAATTTCAGATATCTTGTATGCATGACATATTAGTTGTAGTCGTGTTGGGGACAAGCTCATCCTCTACAAATGCCCAATCTGCTTGCTCTCATGTAGCCCTAAGACAGGGGCAACTCTTTCCATGGGAAATATGGGTCTGAATCCTTTTAGTCGCTTAAACAACTAACGAAACTATTTTTTATGTAATTCGGGTCAACCCGATTAACATTTTTAACCCAATTACCGACCCGAATACTATTTTCAGGTTTCGGGTCCCAACTTATTCGGGTTAGAGTTAATCAGATAACACCATATCCAGGTTCGTGTTAATTGTACTCGGGTCAGTTTTTAGATTTATGTTAAAAAACACCCCAACATGAGACCTCCTCTTTAAATGCAGGTGCATGCGAGATCCACCTTGTAACTATGTAAACCCCGGGGGGTTTTGTTGCAACTTTCTCCAACTTTCACTCCCATATATGAAAAAGAGTTGAAAAAACAAGAAAAAAACATGAAACCAAACGCACTCTTTGCCTTTCGGCGTTTAAAAGACAACCAGATAGATAGGTCACAACTCAAATGACAGTTACACCAGATCTGCTTTATATGCTCAAATTCCAGAGAGAGAAACCTTGTGTGTAGATAGAGAGGGAGTTCAAATGGAAGAGGAACTGATACGGCGGCTGGAGTCAGCCGTAGCACGACTGGAGTCACTTTCCATTGGGTCACAGTCACGAGACACCGACCTTGATGCGGTTGCCGCATCGACGGATCCATCGATCATCGCATTTGAAGAGTTTTTGAATGAATACGTGGGTAAGGTTTCCAGTGCTGCTGCTAAGATTGGAGGACAAGTTGAGGAAGCTACTAGTGTTCTAAATGATGCGTTTTGTGCTCAGAAGGAGCTTCTTGTTAACATCAAGCAAACTAAGGTTTCTTTTATGTTTTAACCGATTCTTCATTTGAAATTTTGATGTGCTTTTGTTTGATTCATTTCATTTTTGCTATATGCTGCTTACTATTTATGTTTGTGGTTTTGGGTGTTGATATGAATTTTATTTTATTTCTGTCACCGATTAAAGGACGCTGGTAATGAAAATTGAACAATTTGAGCATATTGAATGGTTGAAGTTCCGAGAATGAAAGGCGGTATATGCCTCTACCAAGTGGGCTGGCTAGCCTCACATTCAGAGAATGATTATAACATCTGATCTTTCGTGCCACCAGTATTGTCGGTATTTCCCCTATGTATTGCCCATCAACGAACTCACGGATTTGTATTTGGTTGCCCGAGGTGGAGACTTTATAATTATAACGATATGTGGAAGATAACATGACACCTTGTAACACCCTAGGCAAATCCCACATCGGCCATATGAACAGGATAAATTCTTGGTTCATAAGGAATGCCTTGCCTCTTAAGTCTTAAATCAACAACGCGTTCTGGGCGCATAGGTTGTGGAGCAAGTGAAAACTCCACAGTTAAGCGTGCTCAAGTGGGAGTAGTATTAGGATGGGTGACGTCTTGGGAAGTCTCAACCAGCGCAAACAAAAACAAATCCATGAGTTGGACGGGCAACCCATCAGGGGTAAAGCGGACAATATATTTATTGGTAGTATGAGAGGCCGGATGATGTACGATTGATCATTTACTTGTTGTTTAACCAAGGAGTCTTGAGATGAAGGTTAATTGATGTGCGGTTCAATGCTATAGTAATTTGATATTTTCCGGGTGTTAGGATGCTGAATTTTTTTTTTTCTGATGCAGAAACCTGACATGGTAGGATTGGGTGAATTTTTGAAGCCATTAAATGAAAATCTGATGAAAGCAATCAGTATGACCGAAGGAAGGCGGTCTGATTTCTTCAACCACTTAAAAGCTGTTTCCGAGAGTCTAACAGCGCTAGCATGGATTGCATATGCGGGAAAAGATTGTGGTGAGAAGTATTCTTCATACTCTGTGTTTTAACAAAGCCCGTATCGATCTTGCATCTGGGTACTTATTGCCAATGTAATATCCCCAGGAATGAGCATGCCTATTGCACATGTGGAAGAATCTTGGCAGGCTGCTGAATTCTACAACAATAAGGTAATATAGTCCCTTTTTTAAGTTTATGAATGTGTAGTTTTGAATTTAGAACATATGGATATGATATGGCTATATGTTACATACCAAACTAGAGAACTCAGCCCAAAAGACTAGTCTGGTGGGTGAGAGAGCCCATTTTCATATGTAAACCCCACATCAGTTGCCCATACAACCGATGTGGGACAAGTCCCATACCTTAAGGGCCAAGGTCCTCGTTGGTCACGGCCGGCTCTTTCCAGGCCACCACTCCGAGTTCTGGCTCTGATACCAATGTTACATACCAAACGAGAGAACTCAACCCAAAAGACTAGTCTGGTGGGTGAGAGAGCCCATTTGGTATATAAACTCCACATCAGTTACCCATACAACCGATGTGGGACAAGTCACATACCTTACAATGGTATTAGTCCAAAACACTATATCAATATGACATGATTGTTAAGTTATGGAGTCTTGAAGGACCTGATCACCGCAACGATGACGGGTCTGCCTCGGCAGGTCCTGCTTAGTAATTTTAGGCCCCCTTTTTGGTTGGTTGTGCAATCATAGGGAACAACTAATTAACCCTAATCCAACTATTATATGACAACTCTTTGTAATTGTAAAATTGTAAAACCGTGTACCAAAATCAGAATCAATAAAAGTTGTTGTAGTTTGCAGTGGAACTCAATCAAATATATTGAGTAAACCGTGTTATATTCTTGTGTGCATTATTAATTTTGCATTGTTAGTTTGTCTTGCTATTGTTTGCTATTGTTTGTGTGCTTATTATTGGTGGGTGTTTGTTTGGTCAGATTGCCTAATAAGTTATTATCTTCTCTGTCGTACCAAACCAAGTGTTCGAGTTTAGATGTCTTTTAGACATTAGTTGTTACCGTCAAGTCAAGAGGAATGCTATTGTTGGTTTAGTATTTCTGAAAGATTCATTACTAGAGAAGAGTGTTGTTTCAACTACCGGAGCAGAATATATGGTGATTGGAGTAGCAGGCAATGAGCTATGGTTGAAGAACTTCTTATCACTTGTGACTTATTCTATTTCACAATGTTGTCTATTGTGCTAGAATGCCGTTCATCTCACAAAGACTTGTGTTTCACAGTAAGACGGAACATATTTAGATGATATAGAATGTTAGATATCACTTAAATTGGGAATTGGCGAGTGATGGTACTTTTTCATTGAAAAAAAAAAAATCATCGGTATGAAGAATCATGCAGGCGTGTTTACTTGTGACAACATAGAAGTTGAAGCTTCACATAGCTTTAACTAGCCTTCTAGATGATCAATGATAAGACGTTGAGCTAGAGAGAGGAGTGTACACAATTTTAGGTTTAGTGGAGTTACATGCCTTGATGACAGACAGTTGGTTTGATGGTCAATCTCCAAATGGGAGATTGTTCAGTTATGGAGTTAGATAGTTGTCGGAAGGACCTGATCCCCACCACGATGGCGGGAGTCTAAGAGCACCACACCTCGGCTTGGTCTTGCTTAGTATATTAGGTTGGCTATACAATCTTAGGAAAAAATCATCAACCGTAATCCGACTATAATATAAACAACTCTATGTAATTGTAAACCTTGTACCGAGATCAAAACAAATAAATGTCTCTCTACTTAGCCCGTGGACGTAACCTGTTCACAGACATTGTGTGGACCACATTTCGTTCATGTGTTCTTTATTATTCTTGAACTTTTGCAGTTGTTCGGGCGTGCGCACCCAATCACCCACCCAAAGCCTAAATTGTGAAACCAAACCATTAGCAACGTTTCGGTTTGGTTTTTATCTTTCAACGGTTCGGTTTCAGTTTTGGTTTTCGATTATAAAAAAGCGTTACTGACAGTTAGGCTTACGGTTTGACCAAAAACCGTTAAAACCAGACTGTGAACACCCCTATTGGAAGTTGTGATGCTATCAAGTTACAATTGCTAATATATTGAAATTGATGATTTTAGGTCCTTGTAGAATATAGAAATAAAGATTCAAATCATGTGGAGTGGGCAAGAGCTCTAAAAGAACTTTATATACCTGGGTTAAGAAATTACGTAAAGAGCCACTATCCGTTGGGGCCCGTATGGAGTGCCACAGGATCTACTGTCTCCGCACCCACAAAAGCTCCGGCACCACCAAAAGCTCCCGCACCTCCACCCCCTCCACCTGCCTCACTCTTCACTCCAGAGTCTTCTCTGCCGTCTTCATCGCGCCCGAAGGAGGGAATGGCTGCTGTATTTCAAGAAATTAGTTCAAAGCCAGTTACCGCCGGTAACTTATCCTTCTTATTTCCCTTTTTTCCATGTATTCTCTCCGTTACTATCTTAATTTGTTTATTGACTTTGTTTTCTATGTTTCTAGGATTAAGAAGAGTTACAGATGATATGAAGACCAAGAACCGTGCAGATAGAGCGGGCTTTGTCAGTGCTGGTGAAAAAGAAGTCCGTGCAAGTGTGCCATCTGTTTCTAAAGTTGGACCTCCAAAGTTTGAGCTTCAAATGGGTCGCAAGTGAGTACGCTTTTTGTCATAATTGACACAAGACATTTGCAAATATGGTTGTTAATAGAGGCGCGTACTCTTTTCTTACGATTTACAGATGGGTTGTTGAGAATCAAATTGGGAAGAAGGATTTGTTGATTGATCATTGTGATTCAAAGCAAACAGTCTACATTTTTGGATGCAAAGATTCTGTTCTACAAATCAAAGGTAACGTGTTGCGTTTTCTTAATTTCTTTTCCTGCTACTAGTTTCTGACCTTGTCTTGCAGGTAAAGTTAATAACATAACTGTTGACAAATGCACAAAAGTGGGCGTTGTATTCACGGTCAGTTACAATTACAAAACTGTGATTCGGTACATTACAAGCATATTATGGTTGTCAACTGAAAAGATTAACGCTGACTTTTAAATTCCGAAAATAGGACGTTGTTGCGGCTTGTGAAATTGTTAACTGCAACAGTGTTGAGGTGCAATGCCAGGTATGTAATTTAATGATCCTGATATGCTTTATTTAATTCATGAAATGCGTTGTTACTGTTAACTTTGTTTTCCATGTGGACAATTGCAGGGTACAGCTCCTACCATTTCTGTGGACAACTCAGCAGGTTGCCAGCTGTACTTGAGCAAAGATTCCCTAGAGGCTTCTATTACAACTGCGAAGTCGAGTGAAATTAATGTACTGGTGCCTGCCTCTGGCCCCGATAATGATTTGGTATGCATACTTTTTTACATTTTGATCATATATACACACATACATACATAGATAGATGATTTGAGTTACGGTTGACCAAAGTTTGTCAACAGTTGACCCCCTAGGCCAAAATATAGGATTTGAATTACAGTTGACCAAGGTTTGTCAACTTCCTACTTCCCAACTCTGATGACGTCGATTTAGGAAGAGCCGAGAGAGTTGTTGATAATGCATCACACCCTAGTAGACTATAATCAATTTGGTAGACTTCATTCAATTTGATGGGATGGTCAATGATGTTGTATGGATTAAATGATATTGATATGAAAAAATTAACCACAAATATACTTGGTTGGTCTATATGAAATTGCTTTATTACAAGTTACGGCCAATCAGCCCTCTTCATAACATCTGATATTGGACTAAATGTTTTCTGGTTGCAGGTTGAGCATGCTTTGCCACAGCAGTACATTCATAGTTACAAGAATGGACAGTTTGTTACAACCCCCGTCTCTCACTCGGGAGGGTAACTAACGGGTACCAACTATCATCATTGTCGTGGTCGTGTTTGTTTGAATATTTGATGGTGTTGTTATATATCTGCATGTATTTAGCAGGGTTTGTTGCTTGTGATTGAAGGGTGCTTCAAGTTTTGGTTTTGGGGTTGGGGGTTCATTTCTTGAATTTCTTTATATATTGTTATAGGCTTTTTATCTTTTCTTTTCTTTTATGTTTTCCCATAAACAATTATCCTATATATTAAAAAGCAAACCTTGTGAATAGTAACTCCACATCACGACAAAAGCCACGTGACAAACCTATTAAATAGTACTTTAGCCGACACCTCCTATTTCTTCTCTGCATCTTGAAGAAACCCTAACATCTCTCAACACACATCTCTCAAGTCACACCAAGTCTCTGCCTCTCTCCCTCTTGCAACTCGGACCACCGGAGTGAGCTCCGGCGACAAGCACATACCCAGCTCCGGTTCTCTTCTCCAGCCGCATACCCACCTCCAATCTCTGGTCTCTCCTTAAGATCGACTGTTCACGAAACGGCAGCTCTCTGGAGAACGGCCGGTGTCCGGCGAGGGTGCGAGCGGTGATGAAGTGGTGGCTCGAAGTCGAAACAGAGACGGAGAGGTTCAAGGCGGTGGCCGCGTTCTTCCAAAAACCCACCCAACCCTAACACCAAACCCACCATCACCGTCATCCATCATATCTCCGGCCACTTTTTCCGATTCCGATGGCTCTGCATATCGCCAAACGCCTCCTCCGCACCCGCGCCACCACCCCTACCGTCGCACTTTTCTCAGCCGTTGATCGGAGCTTTTCCTCCACCTCTTCCGATCTGATCCGCGCCACTCTCTTCCCCGGTGACGGCATAGGTCCCGAGATCGCCGAATCTGTTAAACAGGTCCGCTTTGTTTTCACGGTTATACTTTTCATCAGAGTTATGATGATTTGATGCTTTACTGTTTAGGTTTTTGTTGTGTTATACTGTTGTTATGTATATTAATTATTATGTTTGTGGTTTGAAATTTCATTGTTGTGTGTTGTTTTGTTGTGAATTTAACACTGTTTGGTTGATGGAATTTACTAATTTCATTTGATATGCAGTTTGAGATCTATGAGTCTGTTGGTTAACCTAATTGTTGGTTTTTGGATGTATAATGGAACTGCTAGCTAATGTTTTCGCTTATTTGTTGAATTATAAAAAATGAAGTTATGTTGTGTGTGTGTTTGCACTTGGTCAGGTGTATAAACATGTTGTATTCATTGGGTGAAATTAAGGACATAATTGGTTTTTATACCTGAGTGGTCGAATGGGTGCGCGTGTGTAGCGTAATCGAATTCAAGTGTTTGGAAGATGTATATGTTTAGTTTTCATGATTGATAAAATGTTAGTACTTGGTTCTGATTAAGTGTTATTTTTCTGTATAAAGTATAAGTTGAATCAATGATGAGAAGTGAAGATTACTATTAAACTTATTTTGTGTGTGTTTGCAATTGGTCTATTTATAAAGCCTCGGTAAGTTAATATGTACGGGTCGAAGAATACTTTTATAGTAAACCTACTTTTTGTAAAAGGGTTCAATCTACTAAGAAGCAAAAAGATTTTAATTTGTCAAATAGCATTTGATACTTATTTTTATTTGCTGCATACATACCCAATACTTATTGATTATTGGTTTTTGTATTAATGTAGAGCTCTTAAATTCCCCTGCAACTTTTAGAGGTATAGCGAAGAGAGGGACCATTAAGAAGGACAACTAAAGCTCAAATGCGGTTAGTTTTTTTTAATCACTGAAGACTATTTATGTGCAATATCCGATCTCCTCAGCTACAATGTTCGGGTTGAATCCCCTTATTGTTTGCAATAATTCAATTTAAGAAATTTAAGTAGCCGCAACGCGGCGACACGAAAAAAAACCTAGTTGGATTAATATTGAAAACTTTGGTATGACTTTATCAAGGCATGTCCTAAGAATTTGATGTCTTATTTAAAAGGTAATTTGAATTCAAGTATCTGCATGCTATAACTACAAACCCACATTATAAAGCAAGACTTTTAAGTCACATGTAATGATAATGCGCATACCATTTAAAAAAGGGGTGCCTTATTCCCAGGGGCGGACTTATGCATAAACTACGGGTTCCCGGGAACCCAGTCTTTTTTTTATTTTTAGTGTAAATATATATAAGAAGCTGAAAAGGAACCCATAAGTATATTATAAAAGGAACCCACAAACATAAAAGGCCTTGGTTCCAGTGGTTATTCTGGCGCTTTTCTTCCTAACCTACCCGAGTTCGAATCCCGTAATTGCTGTTTTTGTCCGTTATTTTTTTAATTTCTCTTTTAATTTTTTTTCTTTAAAGTAATAAAACATTAAAACCCATTTAGGGTTATATCAGAAAACATATACGCCGCACATAAAGAAGCAGCGAACAGCGATCAAACAACATCAGCAGGCAGCAGCTCCGCCTCCGCCCTCGCCCTCCGGCTGCTCCGCCTCCGCCTCCGGCTGCCGAAACTTTGTTTTTCTTATCAATTTATCATCATCACAGTGATTAAGGTTAGTTTTATACGATTAATTGATTATTAATTTATCATCATCTCAGTGATTAGAGTTTGTTATACTGAAAGTTTCTAAGTTCATATTTGTCGACGAAATGTTATTGAAATTGGACAGTTGAGCTAAAGGAATTGTTTATATTTGTTGATTGAAGTGTACCCTTTTAAGGAAATTATTATTTAACCAAGATATTGATAATAGAGAGTATTAATTAGTTCCGGTTAGAGTTGTTGATTATTCAGTATGTGGTGAAAGTAGGTGAGGATGTGAGATCCAACATAGCAACACTTAAATCCACACTTAAGTCAAGAGATAGAAAATTATGACATAAGTTGCAGGTATCAAACTGATAATTCTTTTTCTTTTTTTCATGCATTCAATATGGCTTTTTTGATCTTTAACTCTCTTGAGAAGACCTATGGCTGGCTAGTCCAAATAACTGTCATTCATAGAGTGCCAATGCATGCCCAGTGAATTCAATTCTATTACCATCCAGTCCGTACATATTTATTTGCCTGCATAAAACCAGTCAAACATCTGAAAATATTATCCAATGAAACTGAACATGGTTTGTTGAACACGTTACTTCCTGAACCGCCGACATTTTGTGACACTAGTGTGAATAAGAACGCAAACTAAGGCACCACTAACCACTGACTTGCTTATGTGTATGAGTTCCTTGTATCGTATTTTTATTATGTGACGAACCTTACCCGATCCGAACCGTCGAACCGGCCCGAATTTTTTATGTCAGTCATATGATTGAAGCATCTATAAAAGTGAACGCAGTGACAAAAATTCCTGGATCCGCCACTGCTTATTCCCACATACCCTATATCTTATTTTCACATCCCCTATTGTATACGGCCGTATACAATTATACGGCTCGTATAGAATGTTTTTGAATAGGAAAATGCGCAGAGAATGTTTTTTTTGGTTTTATTATATACGGCCTGTATACAGTTATACGAGTCGTATACATGTGTATACGATTTGTAAAACGTATACGGCTCAATTGATTTATTTTTGTGGGTTTTTGATGTTAGGACATGTATACGGGCCGTATAACTATATACGGGCCGTATATATTGGCTTTTTTCAAGTATCACGTTTTATTCCCGTAAAAACACAATCATTCTAGGGTTTCTAAAACTCTTCATCACCTTTAACAATGTCGATAAACGTTGATCGGAACATGCCGCTTAAATCGGAGCACAGGTAGAGTAACGTTACCGATCAGTCCGTTGATGAAAACCTTAGCGATCGCAGAGATCTTCGTGTTGGTTATTTATCGATTCCGAGTAACTAGTAGAAGAACCTGCCACAAACAAGTTCTCCACAGTTTGCTATTCAGATCTCTGTTCGGTCATCTTTCCAAACTACAACACACGATACTTTTAATAAGCTGTCATAGTTGTCAAATTCGATTTCAACAAATCTTTTCATTCTCCTTCAATTTCTAAAACATTCTCTGTTACATGAAGACGTGTCAGGTTCTTCTAGTAGTGGTATTTTACTGAAGTATTGAAGATTGAGGCGGGCATTGTTTAAATCTGAATATAACTAGATGTTACGTGTATCAGCGTTGTTTATCACCCTGTGTGAGCATTGGAAACCCGACAAATAGTCTTGACAACTGTGACATTTTATCTATCTATGTGTGTCACATCCATCCTGTTATTGCAATCGATATGCATACACAAATAGTTCTAGTAGACGAAGCAAAGAGACCGTTGTGTATCAACCAGAAACCAAAGGAAAAAAGGGCTGATAATGGCTGATGGTTCTTCGTTGAGGAAACCAAACGTAGACGGAGATGATAGGCCTGGTAACCGGAAGAGAAATCAATTGTATTTTTTTAGTTGCTTATCTGGTTAAGTTTCTGAACCAACCGAAATCCACAAATTCCAACAGTTTCTTCATAGATTTCGTCCGGTTTCCAAACTCTTTCACACAAAGTTAATATTCACTGTGGTGGATGCAAGCATAAAGTTAGAAAAAATACTCAAGTTGAACGGACGATATGTATCAACAAATTGTGAGTGGGAATATGGCTATGAAGAATAGTATGGATAAACAATCACCGTATACGGGTTTTTCTGCTAGTTATTCGGAATGTTTCGAATCATCACAGAAGACGTGTCGGGTTCTACTGCTAGTAGTATGAGTCTGAGTCCATTGTGGTTCGTGAATGTTTCGAATCATCACGACAAGGATCGTTCTGATAGATTAAAGAGAATAACCCTTTTTTTACCATTTTTTACCCATAGTATACGAGCCGTATAATAATATACGGCCCGTATACAACCATCGTATACATTGTATACGATCGGTAAAAATATTTTTTACCAATGGTATACGGCCGTATAAACTGTATACGACTCGTATACATATGGTAAAAAAGGGTAAAAACCTCTTTAATCTATTAGAACGATCCAATAAACGAAGAAACCAAACGTAGACGGAGATGATAGGCCTGGTAACCGCAAGAGAAATCAATTGTCTCAAACACTACTAAACATCTGCTTTCTGAATCTGAATCTGAATGTTAACTTTTTAGTTGCTTATCTTGTTAAGTTGTGTATTTACGAAGCTGACAAACACATTGGTATTTTCTCAAAATGTGCAAACTTGAAGAATCTCACATTAAAGGAGTTTGCAACAACGGGATCAGATGGTTTGAGTATCTTTCATCCTCGTTTGGCTAATCCCACACTTGAAAATGACCACATTGGTATTTTCTCAAAATGTGCAAACTTGAAGAATCTCACATTAAAGATCTATACACAAACTCTTCTACATCTTTTAACCAGTTGTCCATCACTTAAGACCTTGAAAGATTTGTTGAAATCGAAGCATTCACGAACCACGATGGACTCAGACTCATGTTCAAGTAAGTGTCTAAAAATCTTAAAATTCAGGTTTACCTTGTAAATTTCTCAAAACAAACTCTCGTTTCTTCATCTTCATCTTCATTTGTTGAGAAACCATTATCTTGTCTTTCAGTTATTTCTGTTGAATCACAAATTCCATTGTTTAAACCAGAATCAGGTTCTCAATACAAGGATCGTTCTAAGAGATTAAAGAGAATACACCATTATACAGGTGCAAGAGAATGGCGAGTTATTTTTCAGTTATTTCTGTTGAATCACAAATTCCATTGTTTAAACCAGAATCAGGTTCTCAATACAAGGATCGTTCTAAGAGATTAAAGAGAATACACCATTTTTTTACCATAGTATACGAGCCGTATCAGAATATACGGCCCATATACAATCGTCGTATACATTGTATACGATCGGTAAATTTGTTTTTTACCGAGCGTATACGGCCGTATAAACGGTATACGACCCGTATATATATGGTAAAAATGGTAAAATAAGGTCTTTCTTTCCTATTTTTAGTTGCTTCTCTTGTTAAGTTTCTGAACCAACCGAAATCCACAAATTCCAACAGTTTCTTCGTGGATTCCGTCCGTTTTCCAAACTCGGTCATTCCTTGTGATACATGAACGTTGTATTCTTGTCTTTCAGAAGAGTGCTGTAATAGAGAAATCATCCTATGTCTTTTATCAACCGAAGAGGCAGCAAGGACAGATAATACTTCATTTGTCGAGAAACCATACTGTCAAGAAACTAACATCTTTTAATACTTCATTGCGTATGTGCTTGTGCTGTAGAAACCGGTGATGAATTTGTGTATCTAAATCAGGTTCTCTGCCTTAGATCGGTCATTCCTTGTGATACATGAACGTTGTATTCTTGTCTTTCAAGACAAGGATCGTTGGAAGGATTGTAGTAGCAGGACATTGGTACCACTGTGGACGTGTCGGGTTCTTCCAACATTCACGAACCACAATGGACTTAGACTCATACTACTCACCCTCCCCTGAGGAAAAGTTTTCCCGACGACTCAACAAAATCCTGATAGAGAAAAAACATCAACAACCATTTTTTCTTTTCCTTCAATTTCGAGAATATTCTCCCCTGTGTATGTGCTTGTGCTGTAGAAACCGGTGATGAAAAGTTTCAACCAAAGGGAAATCCATGAAACGAAAGGGATTTCGAGCAGTTGGTTTGGTATTGAACCAACAAAATCCGAATACTGAAAAACCGACATTCCTTCAAACATTCTAAACCCTACCTGGAAACAAACCAACAAAAGTCTGCTGGCAAGAATCTTTTTTCACATGGTATTGAACCAAGAATATGATACCTTCGAGATACTTCGTGTTAGTTTGATTTGAATTTTGAAAGTTGGATGTCCGTTATCTCAACCGAACGTCAATTGCTATTGTTTTAAATAACAACAGATAATGAACGGATTGTTGGTGGATAACGCAAACAAGTTCTCCACAGTTTGTTATTCAGATCTCTATTCAGTCATCTTTCCAAACTACAACACACGATAAGTTTAGACTTTATAGTGTGTGATTTGACCAGGAAATGATTGGAGGTGAAGGTTCAGTGCACGAAAAGTTTCTTACGAAATGTACGTGACAAAACAAATATGTTGGGAATTAAACGCATGTCCGTAATCCCGCGTTGATAGCTTCCGTTTTATTCAGACTCCTTACAACTCTCATCAAATGCCTCACCCTTCCTTTTATTCTATAAATATTAAATAAAGAATAACACCATGCCCGTAATCCCGCGTTGATAGCTTCCGTTTTATTACAGTCATACGACACGTTTTCTTGTTCTTCAATCTTTATTACTTGTTGATGTTTTATTTTGAGCACCTCACCACTCTAAAATATTTTAAAAATCAAAATTTCGTTCCATACGGGCCGTATACTGTTATACGGCCCGTATACACGTTCGTATACATTGTATACGACCAGTCAAACTTATTTACACATGGTGTATACGGGCCGTATACTGTTATACGGCCCGTATAGAATAAAAACAACTGACAAAGTCTGCTGGCACAGACTTTGTCAAGTTGTTTTATTCTATACGGGCCGTATAACAGTATACGGCCCGTATACACCATGTGTAAATAAGTTTTCCCATGTGTTAATATTAGGACCCTTTAAAAAAAGTCTTATAAATACGAGTCATGTGTAATGATAGTGCGCATTCCATTTATAGGTAGTGATTATTTATAGGTAGTGATTTTTAGTGTTATTATAGGAATAAAAATAAGAGATTGAATGTCAATGCTCTAATATATTAAAGTAATATATTAAACATAAGAATTTTTGCATCTAATATAGTGATATTAAAACATTCATAATCAATATTCCGCTTTAACATGTGGGCTAGCGTACTGGCTAACTATATTTAATTTGCAATTAAACCACTTAATAAGAAGTTAAGTGTGATAAAAATATGTATTTTTACCTTTTTAATGATCTTAAAATGCACGTCAACCCAATGTTTTAAATATCCGTATGAACCGGCCGGTTATATCGGTTAAACCGGGCACAGGCATGGTACGATAATGGCTGGTAAAACTCAAACATGATATGTCTTATGTACTGGTGGTGAATCCGGTCCTACTGATTCAAATTGTTAAACCGGTTTGCATTATCCTAAAATTTGATTTTCTAACTTTAATAAATACAATATTAAGGTTATACTACTTTTCATATTTTCGGTAATTAACCTAGTGTCTCCCATTATAATATTCAATTGCTGTTGAAACTGTTACCCATCTCGTTTAATGTAATATTGTTTATAAGTAAAAAAAATGCTTTTAAAATGCTTAATATGGTACAAGAAAATAGTCTTTTTAGATAAACCATGATCAATTATAGGGTTTACTAGTAATCTAGATGAACCGCCCGATTCAACCGATTAAACTATTTCAGAGTTCAACCCGATATAATTTGAAAAGGGTGCTACTTTCTACACCCCCTAATTACTTTTTACACCCCCTCCTCTCACATACTTACAGGTGGGGCCCGCGTGGGACCGACAGTTTTCCTCTCACAAGGGGGGTATAATCAGGAGAGGGGGGGGGGGGGGGGGGGAGGGGGGAGAGGTTGTGTGTTTAGAATCAGCCTTTGAAAACCATCATAATTCCACCAACACCTTCTAATCTATGTTTGCACCCTCTAACTCACAGTCCCACTTTTCTTTAATCTTGTACCCCACCTATGTGTTTTCTCTCTTCATTTTTTGACATCCACTCATACGTCTCTCCTTCCATAGAGGTCCATATATCGAACACCCCAAACAAATTGTTGGTGAGGAGACTTACACATTTTGATTTGACATTAAATTCGTTTATGTAGATTTCGGCATGTGTACTCATAAAGCCCTATGTGGGGCGTTATGCGAAAAGTGACAAAAAATGCAAGAGAAGAGCTTTATATCACAAGAGGTTGTAGTCATAAAGTTTCATATCCATCATTACTTAATTATTAATTTTCCATTTTTTTCATTTAATCACTAAATTTTGTTTAAAAAAACACTTTTATTAAATTAAAAAAAAACATTATAATATTTAATAAAAACATTACAATTAAAAAAACAATACGCAAAAATAACCTTTTGGCTCATCCTAAACCGCCGCCTAAAAACATTGGGGCCGTGAACCGCTGTCGGATCAAAATAATCTTTCATCAAACACTTGTTTGCGGCTTCACGGTCTCGCAAGATAAAAGTGCGCCTCAAAATGGGGCGTGGAGGAGAACGGCTAACATGTTGTATGGCTTGAATCGCTAGGGCACATGCCGCTTCTTCCTCCTCCGCGATTTCTTCGGGTGAAAAAAATCTTCGGTAGATATCGGTGAACGAATCTTCCGATAACGAGCCCATTATTTTTTATAAGAATGTGGGATTAGAAGTATTATTTTTATAAGAATGTGGGATTAGAGGGTGTTTTGAATTTGGTTGAGTGTAAAATGTGAAAGTTTAGTGGATATATATAGTGATTTTTTAGGATTTTTCTTTGTTTTTTTGTTTTTAACTAGTGGATGCCCCGTCCGCGTTGCGGGGCGATGGCCGAATAATGAGCGAGTGTTAGGCAGCTAACAATTAAATCAAGTCAACAAATTAAAACAAAACACTTTTATAGTTTTGATAAAAAAAAACTAAAACAATGGCAATATTGTAATTTTTAACTGAGAGAAAGTTGTATTTTTTGACTGGGGTAAAATCGTAATTTGCCAAAAGATAAAGTGACCGCAGTACTGTAAATTTGAACCAGGGGCAAAATTGTAAATTTTCACAGAAGCAAATTCGTAATTTTGAACTTGGGGTAACAGCGTAAAATAAATTTGAACTAAGGGCACAATCGTGATTTTAAGCTGGAGGCAAAACCACAATTTTATTTTGAACCGAGGGCGAAATCATAATTTCGAGTTGGGGGGCAAAAGCATAATTTTATTTTGAACTGGGAAAAAAACGTAATTTTGAACTGAGGGCGAAATCATAATTTTTTAAACGGGGAAAAATCACATTTTTGAACAGAGGGCAAAATCGTAATTTTTAGTTAGGGGCAAAAACATAATTTTATTTTGAACTGGGGGGGCGAGAAGGTAATTCAGAGCTGGGGGAAAACGGAGGGCGAAACAGTAATTTTAAACTGGGAACAAAATTAAAAATGAGTTTTTGAATCGTGGGCGAAAGCGTAATTTTGAGCTAAGGGCAAAGTAATAATTTTATTTTGAGCTGGGGACGAAAACGTAATTTTAGCTAGGGGCAAAATTATAATTTTATTTTGAGATGGGGGCAAAAACGTAATTTTAAACGAAGGACGAAAGCATAATTTTAAATTGGGAATAAAATTAAATTAAAAATAGTTTGGTCCAATGGGGGAGTGCTAGGCAGCTGTCTGACACTATTCCCCCCAACATGTAAATGTGTATGTAGGATAATTCATATGACCGTTCTAACGGTCATATTTTTTTGAAATCTTCAACTTTCACCGCGTTATGTATTTCGCGAGGAGACAACAAAATCAACCCATAGCGCCAGCCGTAGCGGTGTGGCCGGGCGCTATAGGGCGCGATCAATCATTCCGGCGGTATATACCGTCTCATTACGGACGGTCTAAGAATAAAAAAAAAGTAGTTTTAAAACATAAAACTCTTCACAACTGAACAAAAATCAGAATTTGAAGGTTAACATGAGTAAAACGGTAAGACGACTGCTATGGAAAGAAAAACACCCGGTAACAACAACGTACTTAAAGCTGTACGGCTGTACGCATCTACGTCAAACTACATCACCCCAATCCATCCATTTTTTTTATTGAGAAAATTACAAAATTAGGCAAGAAAAAAGTCAAATTACCAATCTAGCCACCTCATGCGTCTTTGGAAGGCCACTCACAGATCCCAAGTCTTCTAATGCGTCTGCCAGGCCAAGTATTGCGTCCGCCAATCCCCAACTGACACGTGGAAAGACTCATCACATCACACACATGAAAGACTCATCCCATGCGTCCGCGGACTCATCCCATGCGTCCGCGGACCCACAAGCCATGCGTCCGCAGACTCATCCCATGCATCCGCAGACTCATCCCCGCCACGTGTCTTTTTTTTATTGGGTTTCTCCCCAAGAACTCATCCTATGCTTGAAAGACTCATCCCATACATGAGTGGCCTTCCAAAGACGCATGAGATAGCTAGATTGGTAATTTGACTTTTTTCTTGGCTAGATTGGTAATTTTCTCTTTTTTATTACTATTAACAAAAGAATATTATTTTGCACTTCTGTTATCTACATTTGATCCGTAATAGTTAGTTATATATATATGTGACGCTACATGCCTATAACATATTGTAAACAACAACAATATGACGACCTTCCAAAGAATAGGAAGAAGGCAACTTCACACAATCATCTCTCGAGAAACGATCAGGCCCTGGTCTCCGACCCCTTCTCATCTCCAAACTTATAATCTATCTCCGATAGATCAATTCGCCATGAAAACATATCTGCCCTTCATTTTCTTCTACCCGAAAAACGCCAATTGCACTCTTACTCCCGACGACAAAGCCAGGGTGCTCAAAAAATCATTGTCACACACGCTCACACAATATTATCCCTTTGCCGGCAGAATGACCACACCCACAACACCTTACGTTAATTGCAACGACCATGGAGTCGAGTTTCTTGAAGCCCGAACCGACACGAACCTCAACACGTTCCTAACTCGTAGGGAACAGGATGAAACCCTTTACCAACTTTTTGCTAATGATCTGGCTTCTTACAATTCTCCTCGTAACACGAGTCTTGTAGGGGTTCAACTCAATCATTTCGCGTGTGGTGGGGTGGGGTTGGCGGTTTCTATGTCGCACATCGTTAGTGATGGATCGACACTAGGTTCCTTCCTTAGTCATTGGGCTGCAATGGCCCGTTTCGGCTCGATTGACCACAAACATGTGCAGCCCTTTAACCCTGTGTTCCTTCACTCCCCGCCTACCGACTCTCACACGGTTCATTCCAAAGCTCGAGCTCTTGATATCGATCACACCAATTTGGCGTCAAGGAAATTCGTGTTCACAAACTCAAAATTAATCGACCTTAAGAACAAGGCCGTGTGTGAAGCAGGCGGGTCTATAAACAACCCTTCACGGGTCGAAGTATTGACATCTCTACTTTACAAAACTGCCGTGGCAGCAGCCACCGGAAATCGGGGCAGCTTTAAACCGTCATATTTGTTCATGATGGTTAATGCACGTGACAAATTTGTGCAAAAGCTGCCCCCAACCATTTTTGGGAATTTTGTGTCAGTTATGTTGGTACGGACCATGCATACAAGTGAAACATCATTAAGTGATGCGGTTGCGGAGATGAAAAAACAAAAGTTACAACTTGAAGGAATACAAAGTGTGCAACACTTGGCTGAAAATTTAAATTCGATGCGATCGAAATTGAGCAATCGAAATTTGGAGAACGCTGCGGACAGGTTACACTGGTGTTCGAGCTTGTGCGGGTTTCCTATAAACAAACTCGACTTCGGGTGGGGAAAGCCGGTGGGTACGACACCAGCACTTAGATCGTTACATAGAAATGGTTTTTTGTTGATAGATACACCGGATGGTGATGGTATTGAGGCGTGGGTGTTGTTGGATAAAGAACGCATGGAGATATTCGAGAACGACAAAGAGTTGCTTTCATTTTGCAAAGTTATCTAGATTTGACCGTACAGCCGTACTTTTGTTTTGATTGTACTTTTGTTTATGTAAGAAAGGAGTTTTGTATTTTTAATTGTATGATTGCACTTGTTTGATTACTAATAGAAACGGAATAAGATCCTAAAGGTCATGTTGGATTATTCGAATAAAATAGGATATAAAAATACATTCGTAAAAATTTATGGATACAATTGTTTTTCTATGTGTTCTTATACATCACGTTCTATATATAAGTGTCTATTGAGTGCGATAAAAAGGAAAATATAATATCTGGTGGTCTAGTGTAATTTCTACAAAAGTGATAAGAGAGTTCAAACATGGAGGAAAACAATGTGAAACAAAGGGTCACGAGGTTAGACGACACTAACTTCGAAAGTACGGGTTGTCACAGTGGAGTTGTGGTTTGTGAGGGAGAATCTGTGTTTAGAAGATGACGAGAAGAGGTTAGAAGACTTGAGTCCAAATCTGCCCCCAAAAGAGGACGGACATACATTTTTTAGTGAAATCACTTCGAGAAAACGAACACACTGCAGACTCAAACGTCTGTGCGTGGTCTGCGTGGGGCAGACATAAGAGGTCAAGAAGTGCTTTTCACAAAAAACAGACACCCCCTAAATATTGTGAGAACACGCAGAACAAAATGAATCACTCATTTTTTCAATCCTAAAAATCTAAAAAGTAAATGAAAATGTTATAAATGTAAGATTTATTGTTTCTCACACTATAATTTAAACAAAATATGAAAAATCTTCAGTTTTTAAATAACCTACACACATGTAAGTTATGTGTAAGCTAAATTACCTACATGTATGTAGACTATGTGTAAGGAAAAATATATGATTTTTTATGTATATATAATACACATATGAATGTAAGAAACATAAAATTTAAGAAATATGAACCTTAAATCCAAAAATTTAGTGATTTAGAGATGTTCTTTTTGTTCTCGCAAAAATTAATTTCTGTGATGATCCTTATCATATATATATAGTGGCGGGTTCAAATGAAAAGAAATCTTTGTAAGAATAAAAAAGAGTAAGTTTCAACCAATTAGAATTTTTCATTTTTACTTTATTTAATATTTGTATTTAATTTTATTTTAAGGGTATATTGGTAAACTTACATAGATCATTAATTTGTATTCTTCCTCTTTAATAACTAAGTAAATTAATTTTTTAACTCCTTTTCAATATATATATATATATATATATATATATATATATAGGGAGCCGCTAGAATGAGAACCACCACGAGTTATGAGAACCGCGAGAACCACGTGCCACGGAGGGGCGTTGACCACGATTTTTTTTACAACTAGATGCGTATATTTTAACAACATTCGTAAAAAAAAAATTCAAACGGCGCGCCCGAGGGGGTAGTTTTTTACACCCAAACTTTGTAAAAAAAAAAGAAAAAACAAAAAAAAATAATAAAAACACCAAACTTTGGGTGTAAAAAACTACCCCCTCGGGCGCGCCGTTTGAATTTTTTTTTTACGAATGTTGTTAAAATATACGCATCTAGTTGTAAAAAAAAATCGTGGTCAACGCCCCTCCGTGGCACGTGGTTCTCGCGGTTCTCATAACTCGTGGTGTTCTCATTCTAGCGCTCCCATATATATATATATATATAGGATAAAGCTAGACAGAAAACCCTATTTACATAGAAAACTCTGAAAACTCAAATCTCCACCCATTTTTACCCAACCTCCCGACATTTTTTTTTTTGAAAAAAATAACACATGTAATATAAATGTTTTAAAGTGTTTTGGGCCAAAAAAAACAAAAAAGCGCCGAAGGGATTTTAAAAAAAAAAATAAACAAATTTCAGTGCCTAACATGTGTTAGGCAACAAAGACAGAAAATGCTGAATTTTTTTTTTTTTAAAAAGATCTCTTCGGCGCTTTTTTGATTTTTTTGGCCCAAAACTCTTAAAAACATGTATATTACATGTGTTAATTTTTTCAAAAAAAAAAATGTCGGGAGGTTGGGTTTTTTAGGGTTTTTCATATAGATAGGGTTTCCTATGTAGCCTTGCCCTATATATATATATATATATATATATATTTCAAATTAAAAAACAACTTAATTTAAAGTGTAGAATAAATTACAATGTGTGTAAAATAAATTACGAGGTGTGTATGATAAATATAAACGTGTAGGATAAAATTCTATAATATGAAGGGTATATGTAGGAAAAATGTCGATCGACAGTGAAACCTCCTAATAACAGTCCGAAAGTAGATGAGGATGGTGTTAGGGGAGGATTTTCTAACAATTAGTGATCCTTATTTGCTATCCTAACTAGTGATCCTTACTTCTGTGACAGGTGGTTATCCTCAGAAGAGCTTCAGGATCAGGATCATGGATCACTTTAAGGATCCTCGTACTAACGATTGTTTACTTATGTATTGTACTATCTCGCAGGTATAACGAGCTTGACCAAGTCTTGGCGACGTTCCTGGAGAATATTCCTAAACTATTCTGCACGTGCTTGACCAAAAATAGACGTTGTGGAGAACGTGGAGGCTTGGCACGAAAGTCGGATAGTTAGTTTAGGTGGTTATTTCTATTTTAAAAGGGAGTAACGAGCTAGTAGAAAAACACTTAGCCATTTCTCAGTTACACACACTCATACAAACGCTCATACAAGCTCTCGTTCAAACACTTAGCAATTTCATACACTTTTCACACATTTCACCGTAGTGATCCTTGTACCTAGCTCGTTACTATCCGAAGTTGTAAACATTTAACCATTTATTTTAGCTTGGTGATCGGTAGTTTCCATCACCCGGGGTTTTTTGTGCCGGAGATCAACTCTTGATCAAGGGCTTTTTCCCCGTATAAATCCTTGTGTTGTTTGTGCATTTTACATTGAAGTGATCCTCATCGCTGTTACATATTAAAAGCATCATTCCCCTAAACAAAGAGTTTGGTTGCAATATCCTCATCAGATTTTCTGACCAAAACAGATGGTTATACGGAAGTCAAGACAAAGAAGAATGAAAAGAAGAGCGGTTTTCAAGTTAACAATCAAAAGCCCAAGGTTGAATATAGACCTGTGGATAAAAAGAAAAAGGCAGTGAGTTCTTCCTACATGAGTGCGCGGGGCACTAGTTCGTCCAAGGTTCAAACTCATAATTCGTTTAGTGCTCTTGGGTTTGTTGGGGGGAACGGGGGTTCCTCCCAGGGGAGATATAAAGGGGGACGTGAGCCAAATGAGGAGTCTGATGATGACGAGGTAGAGGTTGTATATGATGAAACGAATGAGGTTACGACATCGGGTAAACATCCTACGTCTTCCAGTATAGGGGCAAGCACCTCTCACATAAACTCCAATGGATAGGTGGCTTTTGTTTCATGCTAAGGGGCTGCCGGTTGGTAGCAATTTCATTTTTGATGATGGTGGTTGACGCCGTTTGTTTGTTTTTTTCGTTTGTCTACTAGTTAGTCATTATCATGATTGTAGTAGGCTAGATTGAGGTGGTAACTTGGTTTGTTTTGTTTTTTTGCTTACATATATGGGGCATGTCCTGTATATGAACTAGTGGGGAACTCATCCTCACTACTTGTACTTATTTGGCGGTTGTCTATAATAGAATCACCGGGGTAACCCTTTACCCAAAAAAAAAAAATATGTAGGAAAAATTGATATGTGTAGATTTTGTAGATTATATGTAGCATAATTAATGATTACTTGACTAATTAATTAAAGAGAGAAAAAAAATAATGAGATGAGTTATAAATAAATTTGTATTTACCAATATGTCATTTCTTTTTTCAATAATTTTCTTCTTATTTGATCCCTATATATATATATATACATATATAGAGGCGGTTATCATACAATATGCCTAATCGTACATTACGTACGCTATAACCACAGCCGTCAGATCATCTCAATTAACCCCCGTGCTTAACTATTAAATTAATCAAATAAAGATATATATATATGAAACCGCCAAGGTTAAAATCGCCCATTACGAAATCAAAAAACCCTGATAATCAGCAAACAAAACCTCAAAATCATATCGTAAGATTCTTAATCAAAACCGTATTCAAAAATCGAACAAGTAATCAAAAATCGATCGATTCTTATTCACCAAATCCTTCTGCGAATTGAACTTCTGCTGAATTTGGAAATTCAACAAATCGATAGACCGACTATCGAAGAAGATGATGCAGGGTGAAAATCAAATAAAAATATGCGAAATATATATCAAACATGCGAAAAACACTTTAGACAAAAAGAAGGATGTGTTTTTTTGTAAAGTTTGCGAATTCATATAACATTATATGCGAAAAACACTTAAGATGTCATATGATGTGCGAATTCATGACATTACACATGCGATTTCAATAAAAAGAATAATCTTTGAAATTTCTTATAGTTTGCGAATTCATGCTTTTACTCATGCGATTTCAGAAAAAAGTTAATTATCTTTTAGATTTCTTAAAGTTTGCGAATTTGTTTTCGATTCAAATGCGATTTTGAATAAAACACTCCTAATACTTTCAAATTACTTTGTCCTAAAAATACAAAAAAAAATTATGAATTAATAACTAAAATAGAACTATTTTATATAAAAAAACTTAATTTATTACCGATGTGACTGTAATTTGACATGTAATGATCAATTTTACAATAAATACTACTGAACTTACCACCCTACCTACATAATAAATTTACTATTTTAATATAAAAAACCCAAATATAACTACCTTCCATATTAAGACATAGAACACGAAAAAAACACACAACAGACCAACAAAACTGGCATCTGAAGATTCAGAAAAAATAAAAAACATTGCAATTAAAGAGCTATTGTCAACTCGCACGTTGACAGAAATAAGCACCGATGTCACCTCTTCTCATCTGGTTCTTGATGTGCAGGGGAAAATTCTTGAAGAAATCAAGAAAAATCAAGATATGTGGGAAAGACTACTTGAAGAACCACCATCAAGCTTCAGAGACGCAGCTTTGAATCACATAAAGGAGCAATCTCGAGCTAATGACTTAGCCTTCTCTTTCCTGAAAGATGCTCTAAACACTATGAAGGAGAAGATGGAGTTCAGCTCTGCTGAACGTGATAAAATCTTTGCTTCAAGTAACTAAAATTCTGTTTAATCGTTTTATGGTTGTAGCTGGGTTAGACAATAACAACTATTTTATATTTTGGGTATATGTTTTGAACAAATCTTATGCTTTATTATAATATAAAATCGCATGAATGATTTAGACATCTTTGTCACAAAAAAAACAAGATAACTCAAAATCGCATGTATTAAAAGTGAAATCGCATATAAGTCTAATTATAAACTGATGCATATAAAATCGCATGTTTATACACTAAAATCGCATGAAAAAATGATATAAACAGATGAATATAAAATCACATGTGTTTCGTATAAATTCGCATTTACATTAAAAAAAATTAGTCATCTTCATCATCTTCTGAAACCTCCTCCCACTGATCTTCTTCTTCAGATCCATCATCAGTACTACCACTGTAATCTTCAAACTCATCTTCCTCTTCATCGTCTTCGACCTCGTTGTCTTTGTCTCTGGGAACATTTTCAATCTGGACGCCCTTCATCTTCTTTTTTTGCTGTTTACCTTGTTGTTTGGCTTTCAGAATCTTGCAAGTCCAAATATCATGACCTTTTTCATTGCATACACTATATGTCCTTGACCTTTTTCCTTTGCGGCTGATCATTGTTCCTTCTTGGATTTAATCCTTTTATGCGAGCCACGACCTTTGTTTCTTATACCAGCCGGCACACGGACAGTAGGAGGAGCATTAGTTACTGGTTGTTGATAACCAATCAACTTTGAAAATCGGTCAAATTTTGGATCAAGTTGCTTGGTTATACGACTCTGATCAACTCTCTCTTTAAGCTGCATCATTTGATCCCTCACTAAAACAAGTTGATCAAGTTCGGAAATCAAATTGCTAACCAAATACTCCCCTGTGTGGATGATTTCATGAGCAATCCGTTTAGCCTTGTGTTGCACATCCTTGCCACCCACATTTAGATTGTACTTCACATTTAACTCATTCGGCACCACATCCTTCGTCCATCTCTTCATAACATATTTGTTTGGTATTTCTTTAACACCAAACATTTTGAAAAGAAAATAGATGTGTTTGCATAGCAGCCCATACTGCTCAAAACGCAAACAGCTACACTGTGCAGTTACATCATTTTCAAGATTCTTGAACCACACCTAGGAAAACCAAAAAATATATATATATTAAAAATTAAAATCGCATGTGTAACATAACAATTTCGCATGTCTAAAAAACATCATTTAAATGAATAAAATTTAAATCGCATGAGTATATCAAAATCGCATATTGCAAAATCATGATCTGAAAAATGAAATTCGCATATATGTTATCAAAAATCGCATGTTTGAAATATATATACCTCCAATAAACCATCTCCATGGGCTTTAAAGTCCTTCAACAATATCCTGATCTGTGGACCCTCTATTTTGGTGTCCATCGGCAGACATTCAGATATTGTTCCATAAATCTCTATTTGCTGATCAAAGAATATAGACCTGGTGAATCTCTTAGCAGCATCTTTTTCCAAAGAAGTTTCGCTCCAATCAGCAGGCTTAGTATATCTTGAAATATGATCATTCTTTCTATGATTAAACCTTTGGACATCCATTGCACCATCAAAATGATTCATAAACTCTACGAGAGTGAGTTGTGAACAAAAAAAATGGTTCTCACTCTCTGATCTTGAAGTTGTTCTCATAAGTCCAGACATTGGCTCGTGTCGGTAAAAAGTCAGAATCCACGTGGATCTCATCACAAACATATCATCAATCCATTTGTTTTCAGTGAGACCGAACTCAATCATCACCAACTTCCACTGTCTCTCGAATTCTTCGGGCTCAATGGAATCAATCCATACAATATCGCACATCCTCCTTTTTAACTCATCGTTATTGCACAACTCGTGTCCAACCTATATCAATAAATGTTTTTTATATCAGCCTATAACAAAATCTATATTATAAAAAAACGCTAATGAAAGACAATATAGCATGCTATACCTTATCTGCCACTTTTTTCATTATGTGCCACATGCACAATCTGTGTCTGCTGTTAGGGAAAACCTCCTCAATAGCCTGTTTCATAGCAGGGTCTTGGTCCGTCACTACAACCTTAAGCTGCCGACCAAATGACTTTAAGAATGAATTCAAAAGCCACTTATATGATTCAATGCTCTCCGATGCCAACAACCCAGCTCCAAGTGTTACATTTCGACAGTGGTTGCCAGTGCCAGTGAACGGAACAAGCACCATCTTGTACCTGAACAAACACATGCGAAAACACATTGAAAACATGCGAAAACAAACAGTATAACATGCGATATGTTCAACACCACCTCTTCAATGTCTACACATGCGATATTACAAGTTCAGGAAGTCATATAACATGCGAAAATTATTAAAAAACATGTTTGTCTTGAAACACTTACCTGTTTGTCTTGAAAGTTGCATCGAACGATATCACATCCCCAAATTCCATATAGTTAAGCTTGCATAAACCATCAGCCCAGAACAAACCAGTTAACCATTTGTCATCATCAACAGAATATTCAAACGAATAATCAGCTAAATACTGTTTTTTGTCAGTCATCCTATTAATCACCATGTCAGCGTCATATTCTCCTATATAGATGTTAATTCGCTTCCTAAAATTTTTGCAATCATCAACCGTGGCACCAACGTTCTCGAAACCACCATAACGTTTCCTCATTATATGGAAAGCTTTGACAGGACCAAGGTTTAAAGTGCCTAGTTCCCATACCATCTCCTCCTGGACATCTGACAATTGTCTGTAAGCTGGCAACATGTGAATATCATCTTGACATACAAACTTATGATTATGGCCATCAACAAATCTCTTTAGTATATATAATCTACCATCCACAGTGCAAATCATAAGTTGAGCTTTGCATCCAGTTCTAATAGCCCCCCTGTTCCTTGTTTTGAATTGCTTTTTTGACTTCGAATAACGATCGTCAATACACAGAGGCTTATGTCCCTCTTTAGAACAAACAAAATACTTAGTTTTGATTATACCACCACTGTATACTTCACCACCTTTCCGAATAGAAAAACCACCCAACTTAGCATATGATTGGTAAAACGCATATGCTTGTTCTGTCACACCCCAACCGATGGCGGAAACACCGGGGCGTGGCACTGAGCGAAACAGATTGTCCAGAAGTTTCCATAACAACTATATTTACCAAATATTTAATGCAATACGTCCCATACCATGTCATAAATGATAATACAATTATTACAGAAAAGATCTAGTCAAATTGTTTTGTTCCGACAACTCAGATTTTCATTACAGACAATTGTTTATAGTTGACCTAGGTCTTTCCTAGCCTCGATTTCATAGCAAAGTAAGCAAATAAGAATCCTAAGCACCTGTGACATACGTTAAAGTAAAAGTCAATACACATAGTGTAAAGGTGAGCATACAAGTTTGATAATAGCATATAGAGTTCGAAAGCGTTACGCATAACCAGCACGTACACAGTGTAAAATGAGGCATGTTAGTTATCGACATGAACCTATTGAAGGGGTAAGGTCCCAAAAACCTCATAAAAAGGATTTGAGACCATACCACAAACCAACCTTTTTTAGCCTTTTGACCTTGCGCGGCTGCGCATTGGTCCTACAAAAGGAAGAAAGCAATCAGTAATTTATAGTCGCGCGCCCAAAGGGAAACATAAATCCTTGCGCCTTCTCCCATTTAACAAAGGATCAAAATCCTTTGACCAATACCTCCGCCTAAATATCCAGACTTGGGTATTATTTTACCCAGACTTGGGATTTATTCATCTGTGTCCACACAGCAAAGTGTCACACCAGATTACAGCAGTAGTCTTCTAGAAGGGAAATACGATCGTGCACCATCCAGACGGTTATAACCGTCTGGACACGTGTCATCACCACAAGCAACCCTGGAATCACAACGAAGGCATGTAATTGGAGAGTAATCTCCACTTAATCACTTTCCACGTGGCAATCCCCCAGCCATTGATCAAACTACGATCCGTGTGCTTTCACATCGGATCGAGACAACTTAACGAAGGATCAAAAAACTTAACGGAAGAAAATATAACCGCTACAGCGTTAGCATTTTCCGTCATCTTTTCAATAACAGGTTTTCCCTCCCGAAAACTCCCGGTTATAAATATGAGAACTGTTCAGGTATAAACTAAGTACACACTCACTTATCAAATACTTTCTCTTCTCCATTACCAATACTTATTCTCACACCGGAGTCGGGTCAAGGAGAGAACCCTCCTCTCCCCTTGGCGAGACTAACGGTGTTCTTTTTTGCAGAACCACTGGAGAAGAAGTTCAGCTGCAACTGAAACAGCCGAGAGAGAGCTAACCCTTTTATGCGGATTCAAACCCCCTAACTATCTCGGTTCCGACCATTTAGTTAGTGTTTCTTCATTGGCGCCCACCGTTTTCTCAGTTTTTCTAGTTTCTACCTCGTTTCGATTCAGTTCATTCCGTTTTCTGTTTTTGCACATGGCAGAGAATTCGTCATCTCACAGGCAACCTGGTCCTCGACCAAACGTCAGAAACAATTTACCAATAGAAGGGATCGTAGAGGAGGCCTCAGACGATAACGAGGTTCAATCTAATCGAGCAAATGATCCTGTCACTCCAGGAGTGTTACCAGCAAATCCTACACAATCAATCTTACCACCAGGAGAAACTCCGATATCATGGTATGTCCGGTCCCAAGGAGCATTAAACGCAGTGTACACACAGTTGTGTGCCCAAACTGCTCCTGTAACCCAATCCCGGAGGCCGGGATCAAGAGCTCATGCCTCTCGGCGAGAAGAATCAACTTATGATGATACAAGCAGTTACCGGAGACAACACCATGATGAACCACACCCTCGTCGAAGACAATCGGTTCATGACAGGTTGGGTTCCCAACGGGACACTCATACTGATGAATCCGATCAAACATATCGTTTGAGTGCAAACACCAGCGTATTCAACAGACTGCAGCCAAACTATAACAAATGCAGGCCTCGAGCGGTTTATAACCCTGAGGCCGAGCACAACTATGACTTAGTTTATCGCCCGGCTGAAGCGGCAGAAAACTCAAAGTTCATATTAGAGATAGCTCTGGCTCCGTTGGAAAGGGCCAAATTACCATCTAACGTTGGGAAATTCAATGGGTTAACTGACCCTGATGATCATCTAAGAGTATTCACCAGCGCAGGGTTGGTTGGCGGGTGGACTCTTCCGCTATGGTGTCACTTGTTTGTGCAAACACTAACCGGCCCAGCGCGAATCTGGTTTGATAACCTACCAACGGGACAGATCGAGTCATGGAAAGATCTGCGTAGGAAGTTTTTAACACACTTCAGCCAACAAAGGCGATCAATGCGCGATACATCCGACGTCATGAACATCTGGCGTCGCGATGACGAGAACCTGGAGGATTTTATCACCATGTACAATAAAGAAGTGTTAGAGATTGGAGGTGTTAACGAACAACTAATCCGTGCTCAGTTTAAGTACGCGGTTAGGTGTGACGACATGGTCAAGGTGTTATCGGGAACAGAGGGCCTCCCCACAAGTTGGGAAAAGATAATGGCGGCGGCCAAGGTTTATGCGCAGACAGAGAAAAACCTTACTACAAACAGGCCACCACCACCACACAATAGGCCCGCAGACTTAAGCGCAACTGGTGAAAGAAGGTACAAAAAGTCATGGCGCGAGGCATCAGGAAGTCGATCCTCTGAAGATGCCCGCACAACAACCAACAAGTTCTCTGCACAAAGAGAGAACAAGCACGAAAATAGGGAGAGGCAGTGGACTCCCCTAACAAAAACCCCGGCGGAGGTGCTAAGCACTGAGGATCACCAATTTAAACCTCCGATTCCGATGAAGAGTAAACGTGGTCAAGACCCGACGCAGTACTGCGAATATCATAAGGATAACGGGCACACCACGAACAACTGCATATCTCTGCGCACGGAAATAGAGAAGGCCCTCAAGAATGGAGAACTTACGCATTTACTCCAGAACATGCGCAAGGAGATTAAGCAGATTACCCGGGGAGAAGAAAGCTCAAGCAAACGGGCTAAAACTTAAACGGACTCTGTAAGTTTTCCGCGGAAAAGACATGACTTATCAAAAGTGGCGGAACTATCAGGGAGTAAGTTAAGTTCCATTTAATTATCCAAAAAACTTTGTAACGCCTCTGAGCATTATCCATGAATAAAATTACAAAGTTTCTATTATTTTTGTGTTTACAAAATGCATGCAATTTCTTTTTAGTAAGTGCAAAAACATTATGGTAGTATAACACAAAGCTCCATGCGCGGTCAGTGATCACGTCACAAGCGACCATAAACTCATACATGAGCTTCATACCAACTTTATTCGCCTTACTCAAAGCAAAAATAATTGTACTCATGCAAAATATTGTAAAGACATATTAACAAAACAAATAGAAACATACTATTTTTAGCGTACAAATACGTCCTAAAAAGTTTAGACACAGCAGTGTTTAAAACCCTTGCGCAACAGCGCACCATCAAAACAAGGATCAACATCCTACATAGAAAAAATTGTGCAATACAATTTCATCCTACTCTAAATCTTCACCCCCATCCGGAAAGATTTCTTTAAGTTGCGCAACGTGATCGTCCGATTGCAACGCCACATTTATCAACTCCATCACTGGAAGTTGCAAGTTATTAAACTCTGTCTTCATAGAAGCAAGCGCGCTAGCGGTATTAACGCCAAAGGTAGCAGACTTGCTATCATCCCAATTAACCTTTAAAGCGCTATTCACGTGTTGGGAACATTCCGCATAACCTTGCGCGTAACCATCTCGTCGCGCAGCAACCATCAAATTAGCAACAGTTTTATCCAGTTCTTCAGAGTTTAATACAGATTCAGCAACCTATGAAATCAAGTAAAGATAAGCATCAAAACAAGAAAAGCGCATACATGGACAAAAAAGAAGAAAGGAACTTACACAAGCAATCCCGCGATCTTTCAACCAGGCCATATCATTCTTCAAAGGTTCGAGCTCGCTTTCCGCTGAGACCCGCGCCATTTCTGAATTCTCCAGTTTCTCTTCAACCTCAGTCAAACGGCGGGAGGTTTCAGTATTCTCAGAACGCGCAAGCTCCAGATCCTTCTTCAATTGTTCCTGGTCAGAAACCAAAGCGGTAAGTTCCTCTAATTCTTTATCTCTAATGGCAAGAGTGGCTAAAGCTTGTACCTCCCGTTGCTCACTTCGTTCCCTATGAGAGCGCGCTTCCTCCAACATAGCTTCCATGTCAGCTTTTTCTTTCTTCAATCTTTCTACCTCCGCATCGTGATTCTTCAGATTTTCAACCTCAGCCTTGAGGTTATTTATGATATTACGGAGGTTTGCCTTCCCGGCATTATCTTTCTCACAAATTCTCCTCCAATTTTTGGGCTCCTCAGATAAAAGCGCAGCTTCAGCTTCAGCTTCAGCTTTCCTTTTCCAACCAGAAACTGACCATTCCTCAGTCTTGCGCTCAGCTTCAAACTTAGCTCGCTCAGCCTCTAATTTAGCCTTCAACTGAGCCACATGTTTTTCATCTTTAGCAAACTTCCTTTGTGATGCTACAAAAGATACCCGCTCTTTATGCATGCTATACCACTCACGCACTATACGGTGAGTAGTAGAAACATGAGAAGCAGTTTCTGCAAGACAAGACTGATAGGTCTGTTCATAAGGCTGATTTTCCTGAAATTTAATCTCGCCGGGCGAAAGTATCCCCTGCAACCAATCTTGGCATACACGCCAATCCGAGAAGGTATCTCCTTTCTTCACATTCCAAATAGGAACATGAGGATCAGCAGCATCTTTCTCCGCATACGTCCGGTAATAATACTCTCCCAGGGTTTCTTCTGGACGAATTGGAGATTGCTTTTCAACACCAGCAGATGAACCTGCATCCTCAGTGGCGGCCTTCTCAGTATGCTCAGGTATAGTTTCAGAAGGTCTAGGGGGAGAAGATTGAATTTTTTCAGCAGTTTCCTTTTCCGGTGTCGGTGGATTATCAGCATCATTTACCACACCCGGCTCAACAATCTGTTCAGTTTCTATATTAACACCAACAAGCTCCTCAGCCTCAATAGTTTTCTCAACACCTTCCTCAGCTATCTCTGAAGACTCTAACGGGTCTGTAACGGCAGCGCGTGGCGGGGAAGAGGGAAGAGGGAAGTTCTTTATCAACCACAGTTGGTACGTCTACAGGAACAGGAGAAACAGGAATTTCTGGACAAACAAAAGTCTGTAAAAATCCTATCTGCTCAAAGAAAACAAAGAAAAGCAATACTTACCAGGAATGGATTCTGAAACAAAAGCATCTAGGTTTCCTTTTCTGGTAATTTTCTTTCTCTGCACTTTCTTGGGAGGTTGACCCTCCGCATCAGCATCAGCTTGCTTTCTCTTACCAGCCTTCCTATGAACCAAATGTTCGGGACTGGAATCCAGATCGATAGGCTCATTCGGGTTAGATGGAGGAATATCAGCAGAATCCTTTGGTTCAGGCTTTGGTTCCCGCATAGTCACTACAGGAATAAGACCCTCCAAAGAGTCAGAAACCACCACATAATCACACCTGGAGTCAGAAGTACGGCGCGTACCTTTCTTCTCTCCAACATTTTTCGCCTTCAAAGGTTGAGTCTTAATAGTCTCACTTCTCTTCGGCGCGGAAGTGGATGTAGTTACGCGTTTTTTCCTTTCAGGGCCTACGCCCAAATTCAACAACTCACCTACGAAAAGCGCAAGACAGAAAAATTACTCAAAAGCAACAAAGAAAGGAAAAACGGATATAAACTCACCAACACCAGCTGCCGGTTGAACAGATAGGTCCGCATCCCGCGGAAGCACAAAATTCTTCACAATACGATGATACCAAAGCTCTTCTTCAGGCTTCTTTTTGATGGTACCCATTCTTCCACCTTCCCTTTTGAAGGCAACAACATACAAAGAGACAACTACATTCCAACAGAAAACAGGTCAAAAAAAAAAAACAGTGAAAAAGCCCCAAACTTACTATGACCATCCTCTGTATACACGGGCTTATCATCACGTTCCATCTTCCAGTTCAAACTCATGCCGGCTCCGACAAGAGCTTTCTCCGGCAACGCAATGTTAGGCACATCTTTCAGATCTTGGTACCAGTTTTCATCAACAGGAGTCTGAAGCGATTCGATCGGAATATCTTCTTTCCCCCTAAGAATCATCTTCACCGGAATCACTCCAGCCTTGATAAAGAAGAATTTCTGTTTCCAATCATGAAAAGACTTTGGGGGTTGATGAAGAATCTTCTTTGCAGAAGCCCTCTGAACGAATGAGTAAAACCCTTGGGTACAGTGCATCTGATAAAAAAAACCCTAAATCGGGGAACGGTTGGCTCCACATGCATCGTCCGACATACAAATTCGAAATGTCGAACCCTAACCATACCAATAGGGTGAAGTTGGGAGATGTGCAGATTATAGAATCCAAGAATTTCAAGAAAAAATCTGGTAACAGGCAAGCGAAAGTTACCGTCACAGAAAAAATCCCAAAAGAGGGTAATATACCCGGCCGGAGCATCTGCTGCCGTTTGCCCATCTTCGGGATACAAGGCACCCCAGTTCTCCGGAAATTTAAGATTCTGAATCAAACCCTCAAATGACGCCCTAGGCCACTTCAATGGTGGAAGATCAGTCGACATATCTTCAACAAGATCCTCTTGACGTTCTCCGGTTGACATAAGCAAAAGGATGACGAAAAATTTTCTTAAGAACAAGGAATGGGGTAAGTTTTCAAACAAAGCAATGATTGCACAGAAGAGGTTACCCAAACGATTATATACCCATCGCAATAAATAGCATCGGTAACCGTCACAGCACTGTTCCAGGTATCACAGTTCCCCAAGCAACAGAAAAAGAAGATATCAGAACATACACGCGTTTACACGCGCGCGTGTACAACACGGATAGTAAAAAAACAACTGACAATGACAGATTGTCAAAATCAATTTACTGCAATAAAGTCAAAGATTTTTTACAAAAAATCTTTACAAACTCAGCAAATTCAAATCTTCTCATAAGAAGCTTTCTTATCTTTTCGCGCCCAAAAACATTTCTCTCTCATAAGTCCAGTGCTCCACTTATTTGCATAAGTACAACACTAGACTGGGGGGACTTGAAGGGGTAAGGTCCCAAAAACCTCATAAAAAGGATTTGAGACCATACCACAAACCAACCTTTTTTAGCCTTTTGACCTTGCGCGGCTGCGCATTGGTCCTACAAAAGGAAGAAAGCAATCAGTAATTTATAGTCGCGCGCCCAAAGGGAAACATAAATCCTTGCGCCTTCTCCCATTTAACAAAGGATCGAAATCCTTTGACCAATACCTCCGCCTAAATATCCAGACTTGGGTATTATTTTACCCAGACTTGGGATTTATTCATCTGTGTCCACACAGCAAAGTGTCACACCAGATTACAGCAGTAGTCTTCTAGAAGGGAAATACGATCGTGCACCATCCAGACGGTTATAACCGTCTGGACACGTGTCATCACCACAAGCAACCCTGGAATCACAACGAAGGCATGCAATTGGAGAGTAATCTCCACTTAATCACTTTCCACGTGGCAATCCCCCAGCCATTGATCAAACTACGATCCGTGTGCTTTCACATCGGATCGAGACAACTTAACGAAGGATCAAAGAACTTAACGGAAGAAAATATAACCGCTACGGCGTTAGCATTTTCCGTCATCTTTTCAATAACAGGTTTTCCCTCCCGAAAACTCCCGGTTATAAATATGAGAACTGTTCAGGTATAAACTAAGTACACACTCACTTATCAAATACTTTCTCTTCTCCATTACCAATACTTATTCTCACATCGGAGTCGGGTCAAGGAGAGAACCCTCCTCTCCCCTTGGCGAGACTAACGGTGTTCTTTTTTGCAGAACCACCGGAGAAGAAGTTCAGCTGCAACTGAATCAACCGAGAGAGAGCTAACCCTTTTATGCGGATTCAAACCCCCTAACTATCTCGGTTCCGACCATTTAGTTAGTGTTTCTTCACCTATCGATACCAATGACTGCGGGTTGACTGCCCAAGGCAGTCCGCGATACACACTCACCAATGTGAGCCATGTAGGTAATTGTCCTTAACAACCCCTGAGTGAACAGGTGCTGAGTCCAAACTAATAGTACTATCGTTGCTAAGGCAGGTAGATAGCATTCCATGTGTAAACATAACAAACAAGCATTCATTAAGTCACGTATACATATGATAACGGTTAGCGTTTAAAGTATTGCGTAGTGTGTTCGATGTGATTTCGTATAAGTAACGTATGTAACACCCAAAAGTGCGTAAAGAAAAATGGGATTGAGTATACTCACAGTGATTGATGGATTGAAGGGAGCGCTAGAGAGTAGGGTTAGCCTAAACAGATTGATAGCATAACGATAAGTGATACGTAAAATGATACAGAGTGCAAGTGGGTAGGACAGCAGTTCAATCCAATGGTAGTCCGATCGGACAGCAGGTCGTGCGAGTGACAGTCCGTTCGGATGGTCGTCCGGTCGGATGACCTTTCGAGTGGATTGTTACTTCCTTTGGGAGGGATGTGCTTGTGTATGATGGCTTGACTTTTGAAGTTTTCGTTGTAGCATTTTGAAAACATAGAAGTATCTCTACCTTTCAGGTCGATCGATCGAACGACCGTTCGATCGGGCGACAGTCCGATAGGTTGGGCACTTCAGCGAGAACAAGTCCACAGCAGGTTGTCACTCGATCAGACGGTTGTTCGATCGGGTGGCATCCCTCGTGTATTGAACATGTTGAGAATTGTTTAAGTATTGAAGTCAGAACATTACATGGTCGAGTGGTAGTCTGATCGAATGGTAACCCGATCGGTCAGCCCTTCGTTCAATGTTCATCCTTCAAGGTTTTGAAACAAAAATTAAGTGTGGGACCAAGGTGTAGATCGAATGGGTGACAACCCGTTCGGATGACAGTCCGATCGGACGGTATCAGACGACATTCCGTCCTGGTCGTTCCGTTCGTCTTACACTTGGTGGTTTTGATAGTTTGTCGTTTTATCGAGATGTTTTGATAACGTGTTAAGCAACAGAAACCTCGTCAATACTTGGTACTCCTGATCGGACAGGAATCACCCAAATCCGATTAGTTAACTGTTCGAGACAGTGTTCCATGTTTAACCCGTAATCGATAAACCTCATAGATAGAATCCAGATCTTGGACCACACAACCACAAAAATGAGTAGGAAGTCGGTGCAAGCTCCGATTCTATCGGTTTTGAGTGCATTGAGTGTAAAAGAGTTGAAAGAAAGTTGAAAACCATCTTTCAATCCTTTTCGTTGTGAATATGTTTAGATCTACGAAAGATCCTTGTTTGTTTATGTGGAAATCGGTTAGATCTAAGTTGTTCTTGGTGGATTGAGGCCAAAACATGAAGTTCTCAAGAACACATGATGACGTCATCCTAGAACACCTTGAATCTTGATGATTTCACGGTTAAAAGTTAAGATTCAAAAGATAGAAAGGTGCAGGAGTACGTGTAGATTAAGGAAGTACAAGATTTAGGACGAGATCTTACCGGAATTGCGAGAAATCGGAGAAAAAGCAAGGTTAGAGCGCTGGTCGGACGTCAGAGAGCAAAAGTGGAAAGTTTGATGGTGACATGGGGTATTTATAGGGTTTCCCAAAAAGGAAAGGGGGGAAGAGGGCAGGTCGATCGGTTGGCAGCCCGATCGATTGGCTGGCCGATCGAGCGGCAGCTCGATCGAACAGCTGGTCGATCGGCTGGCCACCTGGTCGATTGGCCACTCGTTCGAGTGTCTGGTGCAATGAGTTTTGCCGTTTCGATTGCGATTGCAAGCGTTGCGATGCGATAGAATTTCCTAGTCAATTTACTTTTAATCCCAACTACTATATCAACATACAAGCATCCTTATTTCATATTCGTTTAGCGTTTGCGATTTGATTGCGATTGAGTTTCGATTGCGTTTCGATTGATTACCATACATAACATAAATAAACACGCACAAGTAACACATAAGGCACACACACGTATAACAATAACCAAAATGCGTAATTCGAGTTGCGAGTGCGATAGATATAAAGCGGTTAATCATGCGATAAATGTCGAATAAACCTCGATTATTAATAAGTACTCCACATAATACAACTAACGTAAAACATAAAATAGACTAACTACAAGTCAAAGAAGTCAAAACAGGAATTGAGTAAGGAGAGACAGATCGCAATTAGCAATCTTTTCTTCCTTTGACTTCAATCTTGACTTTGACTTTGACTTTCAAAACACGGGGTGTTGCAGCCTCCCCTAGTTGAGGGAATTTCATCCCGAAATTAGGCCGAAGCCGTAACAAACAACTGCGGGTACTTCGCCTTCATGTCGCTTTCGAGTTCCCAAGTGAACTCTGCGCCTCGTTTGCCTTCCCATCGGACTTTCACAATAGGAATGCGCGAGCGTCTGAGCTGCTTGGTTTGGCGATCCATGATTTCGACAAGCTTCTCCACGAAGTGTAGTGTTCTGTTTACTTGGAGGTCATCGAGAGGTACAATCAAATCATGCTCAGCCAGGCACTTTCGGAGGTTTGACACATGGAAAGTCGGGTGGACATTACTAAGTTCCTCCGGTAGTTCGAGTCTGTAGGAGACTTTTCCGATCCTTTCCAGAATCTTAAAAGGTCCAACATATCGAGGCGCTAGTTTCCCTTTCTTGCTGAATCTGACCACATGTCACACCCCGACCACGTAAAACAACAAATCGTGGCGGAAACGTCGGGGAGTGTTGTAACAGAATTATTGTTCCACAACCATGGTAATTAAAAGTTACGTTTTATTCAGCAAACAGAGAGTTACATTGTCTTAAAACAACTGAAACGGAGAGTTCATCACATAATTATACTAGTTCCATCTTTATTTATAAGTCTCTAAGGCATAGGTCCGCCCTAGTGTGTCACGAACATCCTAAGCATCAGCTCCTGAAAACACATGTGGAAATAGGTACGTCAGCATAAAAATGCCTGTGAGATACATAGGTTTTATGAAAATAGGATGCATAACTTGAGTTTAAAGAAATGTTTAATAAAAGTTAGTCATGAACCTTGTAAATTGTTAAAAGTCCCAATGTAGTCAAGTAATATGTAACAATTGTTATGTATAGTAAGTAAAGTGTAGTCACATAAACCAAATGTAAAAAATGTACAAAACAAGGTATTTTGAATATATCAAAAAGTTATGTTTTGCAAAGTAAATGCATGTTTTATTGGTACAAACATTTATGTGGTAAGTTAACGCATACATTCAAGCCTTGAGACAGTCGGATAACCCTTTCAGTCAAGGTTATCAAAAGAATTGTTTTCGGATTCAGTCATTCCATCCATCCAAACAAACCTAGGATTTTAGGAACGGGGTTTGTCAAGTCCTATGGTACCATTACTTACTACCGAGCGGCGTAGCTAATGTTAATGAACGTATATAAGTCCCGTTTGTTCAAACCAAATGTCATACCGGTTGTAAACATGTTAAATGAAAACAATGTACTAAATATGCTAAATTAACATACAAAGCAGAAAAGTCATGTAAATCAATGTGCTAGCATGCTATCAGTCAACATACATAGCAGAAATGTAAAGTAAAACCATGTACTAAGTATGCTATCAGTCAACATACATAGCAAAACAATGTAATGTAAATCATGTACTATAAGTGTACTAATGAACATAACAAGTATATGGTGTGAAAAACAGGAAAACATGAAAGTAACAAGTAGGCACATGTGTTTCACCCCAAAACAGTTTGAAAACAGTAAAAGAGGGGTACTATGTACTCACCTTGATTTCGGGTAAGTTCAAAGAGGTATTCAAAGTGTGAGAGTTTTGGCGGGAACAAGGTTTTTCCACGTTACTCTAATGGTATGAACATGCACAAAATATTGCAATTGGTATCAACAAATATTGTTAATTGTAAACTGGAAACTAAGTCCATGGTGTTTGGTATGGTTTGACATAACCGGTAACAATGGTTTTCAAACAGTCTTGTTTGGGGAAATGGGGGATAAGTATACTTGGATTATTTAAGAACAGTGTATTTCATATAATAACTAAGTTATACAAATACTGGAGATAGAACTAATATTTGTATAGTTAAAACAGAAAATAAATATGTATTTAACTAGAATATGAAATTCTATAATTAATTATCTAAATAATTAATTTAAATCAGAGAAATTGAAAATAACATTTTTAATTATTAACATGTAATATTACTGATTTACAGTAATTATTAGGGTTCTGGAATAATTTTAAATAAATAAATGAAATTAAAATAGTTAAAATATCAGTATTTGAGTTTATTTACTAAAAATAATCTGAAAATAAACAAATTAGTTTCTGAATTTTTATAAACTCAAAAAAATAGGTACTTTGTTATAAAAATATTTTTGGGCAGAATTTGTATAACTATATAAATAAAACAGTTTAGGTTTAAATAAGTAACTTATCTGATTTAATTATGTAAAATAAAATGTAAATAGCCAAACAGTAACTTAATTTATATTAACTCAGAATAAAGTGTGTAATATCATAAAAATAATTTTGGACACAAATTAAATAGTTATCTAATTTGAATAAATAAGATTAATCTATATTTTTAAAGTGTAAACACTGTTTTAATTACAAAAATATCAAAATTATGTGAAATATTAATAAAAATATTATTTCTGTAAAGTCCAACATGTAAAATAATTACTATAAAAATTTCAATAATTAACTCATTAAAAATCAATTTGTTATAAATTTTGAAAGTTTTATACTGTTTTAATTTATAAAAATAGTTTTATAAATAAGTTTACATGTTTTATATTTTTAATAAATGCATCAGTATGTAATGTACTTATGCTAAAAATCTCAGAATTTAACTAATTAGTATCGATTTAATATGAATTAAAGAAAAATCTATTAAATAAAATAAGGAAAATAAATAACCCTATTTATCATCTTCCCCAAAATAGTCAAACCCGAAAGTCAAAGGCCCTGATTCAAGATCAAAACCAATTTGTTTTCCAATTAACTGAACAGAAACAAAGAGTGAACGAAAGTATACCGAATGGATGTTTGAAAACCGGTTTGGTATCGGTTGGTTTGTCGTGCCGACTAAGTCCGGCGACTGGTATTTCCGGCGATAAACACAGAGACGAAACAGATGGATTTCAGGGTGTTTTGTGAGTTTTGAAGGGTGCTGGAGGTTGAGGGAGGTTGAGGGAAACTTATAACGTGTTCAATTGATTCGCAAACAAACAGGTAATACGGATTCCGATTCCCACTAACATTTTATAATATTTTTCCGATTTCGTAAACATAAATGCATGGTTCGGTGAAATTGAAGTGTTAGACGGGTTCAATTTGTCATGGAGAACAAACAAGTATGCTCATCGATCAGTGATCTTTGTCTGGTTGCGGTTTGGACCAATTCCGGCATCATGCGCGGTTTATTTGAAAAAAATCAATATTTAAATCTAATATGTATATATATATATAATACGATATGGGATATGGTCGGATGAGGCATTCCCAGCCGACCGGTTACGAGTTCACTTTCAAACCCAGAGGTCTCGAGTTCGAAACCCCGGGTGACCGGTTTTTACCATTTTTTGATTTATTTGTTTTCAAAAATTTGCACTTTAGTCCCTGATGTCTTAGGATATATAGAAATGGTCCCTGTAACAGTTAACTATATTAGATAACTAGGTTAGTGTTTAGAATTTGAATCCTTTATATATTATTAACCTGGTTAGTGTGTTTAGCTTAAATAAGTTTACAAAATGACAACTTCAGTCCCAGAAGTTCAAGTTTCAATTAATGACTAAAAGGACCCTATACTTTATTTCAAAAATATGTTTATTTTATTTAAAATATAAGTTTAAAAAAATGACAATTAGGACCCTAGACTTTAAGTTTTCAAAATTTACATTTTTAACCGAAACTTTTAAGGTTCCAAAAATGACGTTTTAGTCCCCGGACTTTTGCACTTTCTAAAAATGACGGTTTTAGTCCTCGGACTTAAAATCAACTTTTTCAAGCGAGTTTCAAGGAATGACAATTTGGTCCCTCAACTTATACTTTCACATAATGACACATTAGGCCCTTGTAATTAACGTAGCCTTGTTTACAAGCATGAAACTCAATCAACTTTGCAAATATTCATGTGTTTGGACTTGTATAAGCATGTATGAGCACAAAGCAAGTATGTTCGAATATGTTTTATTTCAAACACGGTAATTGTTACAATGCAAGTCAAAACAAAACAGGTGTTAAAACTAGGATGGTTACACCACACCCTTCCAAGGTGATACCTATAGGAGTACATAGTCGCCAACGTCAAATTCAAGGGGCTTGCATCGTCTATCGGCGTAACTTTTCGGTCGACTTCGAGCTTTCAACAAGTTGTCTCGAATTTGGAGGACTTTTTCAGTCGTTTCTTGCAATAGCTCGGGACCGGTTAGTTACGAGTGACCGATCTCGTGCCACACAATAGGCGATCGATATTTTCTTCCGTATAAAGTCTCGAACGGTGCCATTTGAATGCTGGAATGATAACTGTTGTTGTACGAGAATTCGACTAACGGCAGGTATGCATCCCAATTACCACCGAAATCTATGACACACGAACGGAGCATGTCTTCAAGAGTACGGATCGTTCTCTCAGTCTGACCATCGGTTTGAGGGTGGAATACGGTACTTAGATTAAGCGTTGTACCGAGAGCAGCTTGAAACGTTCCCACAATCGCGAGGTAAACCGAGCATCACAGTCAGAGATGATGTCGTGAGGCGTCCCATGTCGACAAATGATCTCATTGGTGTAGATTCGGGCTAATCATTCTACCTTGTAGTCTTCCCGTATTGGCAAAAAATGGGTTGATTTGGTCAAACGGTCAACAACAACCCAGATGTTGTCGTGAGCTGATGGCGCTCGCGGGAGCTTTGTTATGAAGTCCATAGCTATGCTCTCCCACTTCCAAATAGGGATCGGAGGTTGTTCGTGCAAGCCAGAGGGTCTTTGATGTTCAGCCTTGACCTTTGAGCAAGTCAGGCACTTTCCAACGTAGAGGGCGATATCTCTTTTCATTCCCGGCCACCAGTACTTGTAGCGAAGGTCCTGGTACATTTTGTCGGCACCGGGGTGAATAGAATATCGGGATTCGTGGGCTTCGTCCATCAATATCTGTCGCAATTTGGTCCGTTTAGGGATCCAATTCCGGTCCAGATAATGGAATATCCCATTTGACTTGTTCACAAGCTGAGCTCCATCGTGGTAGATTCTTTCCTTATCCAAAGTGCGCTCGTTAAAATAAGCATGCTGGGCTTCGCGGATGAGGGTTTCGAGATCGTATTGGGCTTGGGTTTTACGAATGCTGAGCAAGTAACTCCGTCCGCTGATAGCGTCAGCAATGACATTTGCTTTGCCTAGGTGATAACGAATCTCACAGTCATAATCTTTGAGAAGTTCTACCCATCGGCGTTAACGCATATTAAGTTCCTTCTGGTCAAAGATATGTTGTAGGCTCCTATGATCGGTGAAGATCGTACACTTTGTGCCATATAGGTAGTGTCGCCAAATCTTTAACGCAAAAACAACTGCGCCTAGCTCGAGATCATGGGTTGTATAGTTCTTCTCGTGGATTTTGAGCTGACGAGATGCGTAGGAAATGACCTTGTCCCGTTGCATGAGAATGCAGCCAAGACCAAGGTTCGAGGCATCACAATAGACAATAAAGTCGTCGTTTCGTAGGGCAATGTGAGAACAGGAGCATTGCAAAGCATGCGCTTGAGGGTTCGGAAAGCAGACTCTTGTTCAGTTCCCCAAACAAAAGACTTGTCTCTATGCGTGAGAGCGCTAAGCGGCACAACGATCTTTGAGAATCCTTCGATAAATCATCGATAATAGCCCGCTAGTCCGAGAAATGAACGGACTTCAGACGGGTTCTTAGGTGTAATCCAACTCTTAACGGCTTCAATCTTCACGGGGTCGACATGAATACCTTGACTATTTACAATGTGACCGAGGAATTGAACCTCCTCCAGCCAGAATTCGCACTTGGAGAACTTGGCATAGAGTCGATTCCCTTGGAGTAGCTCGAGAACCAAACGTAGATGTTGCGCGTGTTCGGCTTCGACTTTGAATAGATCAAGACATCGTCGATGAACACGATGACGAAAAGGTCGAGATAAGGTTTACACACGTGATTCATCAGATCCATGAAAATCGCGGGTGCGTTGGTTAAACCAAAAGGCATAACAATGAACTCATAGTGGCCGTATCGAGTGCGAAAAGCGGTTTTGGGTATATCTTCCTCCTGAATGCGTAGTTGGTGATAGCCTGAACGTAGATCGATCTTCGAGAAACACGTAGCACCTTGTAGATGATCAAACAAATCATAAATGTGAGGCAGGGGATAGCAGTTCTTGATAGTCAACTTGTTCAGTTCCCGATAGTCGATGCACTTCTGGAACGACCCATCCTTCTTTTTGATGAAAAGGACTGGCGCGCCCCAAGGAGAGGTGCTCGGGCAAATGAATCCTTTCTCAAGTAATTCCTAAAGCTGACTCGAGAGTTCACGCATTTCGGATGGCGTGAGTCGGTAAGGAGCTTTGGCAACAGGGTTGGCTCTAGGAATGAGGTCGATACGGAAGTCGATATCACGACTTGGTGGAAGTCCGGGAAGATCGTCAGGGAACACATTAGGAAATTCACGAACCACAGGAACGTCTTTCACTTCTGTCTTTCCTTTCTTTTCCTTCTCCGCTACTATAATGTTAGCCAAGAAAGCTCTGTATTCCTTACGGAGATACTTGCTAGCTTGGACACACGACATGAGCTTGAGACCTTTCGAAGCAGTTTCGCCATAAACACACAATAAATCACCATTCGCGAGCGAGAATCGAATCATCTTATCAAAGCACACAACTTCAGCATGGTTTTCGCGAAGAAAGTCCATGCAAACTATGACGTCAAAACTTCCGAGTTGCATCGGAATGAGGTCGATTGGGAAGATGTGATTGTTGAGCTCAAGAGTACAATCACGAAGAACAGAATTAACGGCGACGGTTCTTCCAGTGACGACTTCAACATCGAACGTCGAGGGGAGATGGGAGCGCTTACGACTAAGAAGCTTCTCGAATTCAAACGACCCAAAGCAGTTATCAGCTCCAGTATCAAACAAACATGATGCATAAATACCATTCACAAGGAACGTACCATTGACTACGTTGTTGTCAGTCTGGGCTTGGCGCACATTGATGTTAAAAGTTCTGGCACGTGTGGCTTGCTGTTGCTACTGTTGAGGCTGATGCTGCTGGGGCTCTTGTTTCACAACCCTGTTTGGGCACATGTTCGCAAAGTGGTTGGGATCACCAAATGCGAAGCAAACTCGGGCATTGACCGCGGGTGCCTGATCCGCTTGTTGGCCTTGTGGGGCTGGGAGCAGAGCTTGATGAGCAGTGGCTTGAGCTGGTGCTTGACGGGGACCAGTACGGCAGTTAGCAGTGAAGTGGCCGTACATATTGCAGTGAGCGTAGAAGCTGCAGGCGAGACCCACCGGGTGATGATAAGAACATGTTGGACAAGCCGGGTGGGGGCCTGTGTATGCACGCTTTGTAGTCGGTGCATAGGTAACTGGTGCTGGACGGTGGTGAGATTGATGCTGAGCCGGTATGGCTTGAAGTGGAGTAGCAGTGGTGGCGACAACACAGTTCTTGTTGCTGGAGCTGCTGTTGTTCTTCTTCTTCTTCTTGCGGCGTGAGGACTTTGACGGTTTAGCGGCAGCGGTTTCGGCAGTTGGCGCGGCGGTGACTTGGTGCAGGTTCTTTGAAGCCTTATCCCAAAAACCAGCTTTTACTCGCTTGTCGTTGATTTCGGCGGCAAGCAAGTATGTTTCTTCGATCGTTGCTGGCTTGGCGGCATGCATAAAATCTGCAACACAGTCGGGTAGAGCTCGAATGTACTTCTTGATCGTCTTGTCGGGCGTCTTCACTTGATCGGGACAGATGATGTTGAGCTGCTAAAAGCAAGTAGTCAGGGCAGCGTTGTCACCTTCTTTCTGCTTAATGTGCCAGAATTCGTCCTCCATCTTTTGGGGTTCATGGGGAGGGCATAATTCATCCATCATAATGGCCTTCAACTGTTCCCACTTCAGCTCATAGGCTGCATCATTTCCGCATTTGTTTCTCTCGGCTGTCCACCAGTCTAATGCGCGGGACTGGAAGACGCCGGTAGCGTTTAGAGTGCGGAGATTTTCCGGACATCCACTCTGGCGCAGAGTGACTTCGACGGAATCGAACCATTGAAACATAGCCGTTGGGCCATCTTCTCCAGTGCCTTTGGACCGCAAGCCTTGAACTGCTTAAAGCTGGAAGCAGTCTTGGTAGCAACTTTAGGAGCTTCGGTTCTGGACTCCTCAGATGATTTGCTAACATTCTCATAAATTTCACTCACGATCTGAGGCACAACCTTTGCCACTTGTTTAGCGAGGATGGCAGCAAGGCATTTGTCTCTCTGTTCCTGGTGAGAAAGTCGTGGGTGACGGGGTCCAGATGATGGTCCGGTTGACATTGTCTGCAACAGAGATCGCCATAGGTCTCAGACACGTCATAATCGAATCTCACCTCACACGTCTAATACTACTAAAGCTCAGGAACATAGTTATATAACCACAGATTCATATAAGCACGTAAGGCATAGAAACACAGAAGCACGTAAGCACGTAGGACACAAAACACAGAAGCATATAAGCAGTCAGAATACAGAAACCTATCATTCAAAGTTCGTGATCGTTCAAGAAGAGCGTTCGCGCATAGTACAGTGAGTAGTATAGTATAATCAATTAACTTAGTAAACATTAGTGCGTAAGGTCGTTCCTCATAGTAGTAGCGATTTGTCAGCGATTTGAGGTAGATATGCAATGCGGGTCGTGCGTGTCGTTCAAAGTGAAAGCGAAAATCGAATAAGTCTCCAAAAATTAAAACACATAAGCAGGTAAATACACATACAACATATAAAATCGACGAATCATCAGAGTCAGCAGTTGCGGGCTCGGAATCGAAACACACCAAAATCGAGAAATAGATCGTCTGTGGCTATTAGACATTGACTATCCAAAGTGATTCGACTATTCTCAAGGACTTGTTGTGCATACTTTGACCTTCGGGATTGCGCTTTTCGCCTCGAATCTGGGCGAACGGCACGTATCCTTCCAGTTTCAGCGTGACTTCAAGTCGTTGGAGTCCGTCGAGACCGTGGTGAGAGTTTTGTAAAACCAAGTAAAGGTCGGAACAAATCATCAAGGTTAGGGTTTCACCCCTAGATTAACAACTTCGTTCCTTTTTTGATAAAATAAAAGAGAATTATGCGTCAAAGTATGGATTTCACTCCTATTTCAACGCAATTTCTCGAGTTTATAGATAAAAATGTGGGTTGAACAAGCAATTTATTCGAGAGTTTGTGGTTTTCACACCTAATCTTGACTTAATCGCTCATCCATATTTGAAAATTCGAGTGCAGTGATAGTGTAGCATAGGCGAGAATAGCGAGAAATAGCAAGTACGCTCACACATAATCCCTACTGGACATGCACGAGTCGGTCTGTTGGTTTCTTACTATAGACTAGGTCTCTAAGACATCGACCCGGACTAGGTCGAGTCTTTCCTAATTCCCTATAGTTATGGCTCTAATACCAATCTGTCACACCCCAACCGATGGCGGAAACACCGGGGCGTGGCACTGAGCGAAACAGATTGTCCAGAAGTTTCCATAACAGCTATATTTACCAAATATTTATTGCAACACGTCCCATACCATGTCATAAATGATAATACAATTATTACAGAAAAGATCTAGTCAAATTGTTCTGTTCCGACAACTCAGATTTTCATTAGAGACAATTGTTTATTGTTGACCTAGGTCTTTCCTAGCCTCGATTTCACAGCAAAGTAAGCAAATAAGCATCCTAAGCACCTGTCACATACGTTAAAGTAAAAGTCAATACACACAGTGTAAAGGTGAGCATACAAGTTTGATAATAGCATATAGAGTTCGAAAGCGTTACGCATAACCAGCACGTACACAGTGTAAAATGAGGCATGTTAGTTATCGACATGAACCTATCGATACCAATGACTGCGGGTTGACTGCCCAAGGCAGTTCGCGATACACACTCACCACTATGAGCCATGTAGGTAATTGTCCTTAACAACCCCTGAGTTAACAGGTGCTGATACGTGGTTGTAAACCGGTGCTCGTTATTGTTTAACTTCATGTTTTTACGTGAGTTTTAGTTTTGAATAGCCTACTTTTAATCAAGAATGTGTTTTGCAGGTTTGATGAGTTTAAGGAGCTTTTCGGGAGCTTTACGGGTCACCGGGTCGAAAACCGGAGCACCAGGACGCGTTACGGATCAACCGGGAGTGCAAGAATCGAAGTCTGAAGAATTGGTATTTTAGAGGCCGTCGGCGACGGGGGTATACCCGTCCCGGACGGGCCCCTGAAAGTCCCGTCGGCCATAATAACCCGTATACAGTCATTTAGGGCGTTGGGAGAAAAGCTCATCAGACGAACCCGTCGGCGACGGGCATCAGAAAACCAAAACGGGAATTTTTGTTAATTGGGGATTAAGCTCGATTTTCATTTGCTCTTTGGTAATCAATTCGTAAGTTACACAACATTTGGAGTTTGAAACTTGTTCTTGGAGCCATTACCATCCATCATTCACCTACTATTCCACCATCCATTTTTTTCTATCAACCCGAATCAAGAAAAGCATTATCATCATCTTGATTCCAAAACCCTAGTTCCATCCAATTACCAATCCTTCCATTTAATCATCCATTCACCATCATCACCCATCCAAAACCCTAACCTTCATCCACCAAGTTTCAAGATGGTTTCATTCGCGTTCCAAACTTCCGGTGATCAAGCTCTATCAACCATGAGCGGCTAATCATCTCGGTTTCACCCCGGTGTAGGTAGTTGTTGATTTTAGTGTTTCGAATTGTTCTTGTTTCATCTTAGTGACAATTTGTATTTGGTTTTTGAAACTCTTGATAATAGTATTACATTTGTTGCGAATTCGTGAATTGTCGAGCAATGTTAAAAGTTATGACTTTGCGAAACGGTGATATGTAATTGTGCGTTATCATTGTTAGGATTTACTTGTGTTGATTACAAAGTGTCTTTTTGTCCGTTCTTTGGGACGTTGATAGCTAGTAGCACCTAAGTCACGGTACACTAAATCCGTTAATCGAATGCATTTGAGTTGAAACTAAAACTTGTAGAAACCCTAGGTTAACAATTATCGAAACCGGGCGTGATTCCTTTTTATTATTATTGTTCTAGTAACCATTTTCTCGTAATCATTAATCATTAGTTGTTCATCAATTTAATCAATTCAATTAGTCTAAACTCATATCTCTTAATTAAACAAAAATACAAAAACATTCTAGTAAGCTTCATAAATCGTGACATTTGTTATAATTCATTCGAATCCATACACAAACCACATACTCTTCGCGGTTCGACCCCTTATGTAACGCCCTAAATCGTTTTAACCAAATTTCGACGCAGCGGAAAATACATACTAAAAACTTCTTTATAAGTTATTCTTTCTTTCACTTAAATACATTAATCCCTTTTTATAAATTAATTAAAAAGTAACATACGTATCGAATTAAGTAACCACATACACACCCACGTACAATCCATGTCTTGACTCGATCTTCAACCACGTACACAGCTTGAGCAAAACATTCATAAACCTGTACAACCTGCATTCACCATAACCAATTACTTCATTAGCAACCGATGACATAATATATATACTTTAAAACGTGCATAATCAAGCATCAACATCTCTTATTCTCGTTCATATAAGTCCATTCGTCTATCCATTCGGACACTCTCGTCTGACTTCCATACTTAACCTTCATTTCCCATTATTAGTATACCTGCACTTCCATTTCATTCTTAACAGAAAACAATTAGCATCATTATACTTTCCTATCCACTTTCGACTCCTTTTCCCGTAAACTTACCTATTTACTTCCATTGTTTAATACTTTCTCACATGTATCACAATAATCATCATACTACAATATATTTTACATCTAAAGTGTAAGTCCGGGATTTACTTACCTTGTGCGTCCGTAATTGCGTTCGCTTACTTGAGTCTCCTTAGTCCGTTAGCCTTCCATGCTCTCAACCATCTTAACATGATTCCTATACATTCATGTCATTACATTCACATTCTTATTAGCATATATGCTTATACATATGAACAACCATATCCAATTCACATCTCATATATGACCTTCGTTAATCCATTCAAACAAGCATAAAACATACTCAACATTATCCCTACACAATCTTCACATGAACTATATATGGTTACCCATCACTAGCATACAATTTCACTTATTATTGTCTTTTAGACATTTCATCAAACACTTGGTGTGCGTACTACTTTCTAAGCATGATGTACAAGTATTTCATGATTTTCTTCCTAATTATCACTTCCATTCATCAATACAAGTAACCATCATACAAAGTCTATACCATACTCAATCCATGTACAAGTACACATCACATACTACACATATTCATAATCAAGTTCATACCATTTCATAGATTAAACACAAACCCACCTAGCTAAGTGTAGTAATTCATCCACACACCCAAATTATAGCAATTTACTAAGAATCTTCACATAGGGTTTGTTCCTAAATGAGCATACATCACTAATTTAGCCATAGCTTCTCTAATCCATACATAATCCACGATTATGATGATTATTCAAACTTTACAACTTCACGAATCATCAAAATTTTACATACCTTATGATCCCCTAGCTTGGGTGATCATTAATTCACGTTCGGTTATGAATTTAGACTTCATTTGGCCCTTCAATTTGATGATATTGTTGAACTAGGGTTTTGGCTCCATGGGAGCCTCTTCTTGAACGATCCAGAACACACACACGAGGTGTGTGTGTGTGTTTTCATTTAATAAAACAACTTTCAAGTTGTCCCACTTTGGTCCCTCATGTTTCGTTTTAATTAAATAAGGCCACAACCCTTCGTTTAATACCAACGATAATAATATTCAACTAGGTTAGTCATTCCTAGTTAATATTCATTTACGGGTTCAATTTTACCCCTAACGGTATTTTTACCCGTTCCTTTATATTAACCGTGTTTAAATTACCAAACCCATTTTTGGGGTGTTACACCTTACTACCACTAACACATTGTTAAGGGTAACTTGGGCTTATAAATATTATCTTTGTCTGGAGCGCGACACTCCGATCAAATTTTGGCGCCGTTGTCGGGGAGTGCGTGCGCTTTGTGTTTGGATATTGTTTGAATTTTGTGATTATCTGTTTAATTTGTTTAGCTTTCTTTTTGTACTTGTCTTTTTCCTTGTTACGCGGGTGTGTTACTTGTGCAGGTTACAGGTAGTGCATGCATACGCGGAACTCCGGGAGGACTTCACCTTTAGTCTACGAACCGGAAATCGAAAGAGTCGCAAGAAGAAACCTAGCAAGCCGGTTAGAAGTAACACTTGTTTCTAATCAAACCAACCAAACACCACAACATACACCGTCCATTGAAACCGATTCAATGGCGAACCAAAACTCCAATCACCCAAACCTCAACCAAAACCAATTCCACTCCCGAGGAACCTTTTACCCCGCTCAAAATGTTCAACCTATACCTCCCGAGCGACCGGGTGGTAATAACAACAATACCGGACCACCTACACCACCTTTCTAAAACCAAAATCCCAACCACAATCAAAGAACACCTCAACCACAAAACCTTCATCGAAAAACCTCTTTACCCATCAACCTAGATGACCGGAATGTCAATTCTGACCGTCGGGGAAATCGTGATCGCGGTAATCCCGCAAATGAAGACCCATTCTTCAACATCGATGACTTGAGGAATGCAATCCCCGATGATGAACCGTATAGTGTTCCCGGTTATCAATCGCCGGAACATGTGAGTGTTCATACGGAAAATTCGTATGACGGGGGATACTATGATGATAGGGCCAACGATGATGAAGATTAGGGCTATGTGAATAGGGGAAACGTCTACAACGCTAGAAGGTATGATGATGAGGAATTTGGCTACCAACATGCCAATTACGTTGGGGACGACGAATACGGTTACGGAGGTGGAAGAAATGATGGTTATGGGAACAACCGTCAACCACGAAACAATGAACAACGGAACCGGAATGATGGGTTTTATAATAACAACAACAATGCAAACCCTAACCGGATTCCTCGTTTCGTGGGAGGTGGTAACCCAAGGGATAACAGAAGAGAGGATCGAAGAGATGAAAGACGGGATAATAGAAGACCGGTCGATCAAGAAGTTAATGGTCCACATCGTCGTCAACGACCTCCATGGGGAGTGAATGATCGTTTCAGGCTGGTTGTCACCGAGAATGACTCACCAATCGTTTGTGAGAGGAGGATGTTTGATTGTAAACCACATTACATCAACATACTTCCTCATTTTAATGGAAGATCTAACGACGAACCGTACACACATTTGACAGAGTTTTCTTCCATTTGTGGCACTATAGGGGGGCATAACTTTGCACTAGATGAGGTTAAACTTCGTTTGTTCCAATTCTCATTGAAAGACAAAGCGAAGCAATGGTTCCTTACATTCCCGGCCAATAGCATTCGCACATGGGGAGAAATGCAACAAGCTTTTCTAGATGAATATTATTCTATGGCGAAGACCGATGATGCTCGTGATGAAATTAGGTCTTTTCGCCAATTATCGGGCGAGCCGTTGCATGAAGCTTTTACAAGATTTAAAGAAATGATGCGAAGATGCCCACTTCATCAAATCGAGAAGTGGGAGTTGGTCAAGTGCTTTGTATGAGGTTTAGATGACAACACATGGAACCGACTTGAATCAACAAGCAATGGGACCCTTCTAAGCAACCATGAAGATGATGATTGGGAATTCTTGGAACGGATGAGTAAACGTTCGAAAGAGAAAGAATCGGCCGATCGAGCTAAGAAGCATCCCATTTCACGGTCACTTCCCGATCTTGACTCTAAAGATCGGATTTCCACTTTAGAGCGGGAAATGGCTCGAATGAAGAAAAAGGAAGTAAATGCGGTTCAATTCGAGGTATGTGAAGGTTGTGGTGATATTGGACATAGAGCGGAACAATGTCCAACGGGGCCGAGTGATTATACGGAGGAAGTCAATCAAGTGTATGGAGATAGGAAGCAATATGACATGAACTCCAATACCTATCATCCGGGTTTGAGAAATCACCCTAACTTCCGATATGGTAATGCTTCAAATCAAATGAACCCGAATTTTCAATCGGGTAACCAAGGAGGTCAAAGCGGAGCATCATATCAAAACTGTCAAGGTGGTAACCAAGGAGGTTATCAACGAAATTACAACCAAGGGTACCAAGGTAGGGACAATAATTACCAAGGTGGGTACCAAAAGAATTATAACAACCACGGCGGTAATGGAAGCGGTTCGAACAATCAAACCGGTGGCGATGATTTGAGTGCCAAAATGGATGCCTTGTTGAATATGCAAAAAGAATCCCAAAATAATATAAAAGAATCTTACCATGATATTAAGGAGATAAAGAAGACAAACGAGATTCGGGATAAAGCACATGAGGCATTGGCAAAGCAAGTGGGCCAACTCGCAGAAGAAATGGCTCAAATGAGAGGAAGCACGGGAAGACTCCCAAGTGACACCGCGGTGAACCCTAAGCATCAAGGGTCAAACTCAAGGAACACACGTGAGGTACCAATTAATAAAATTACTTTACGTAGTGGTCGAGTCGTTGATAATGGTGTCAAAACACCATCACCCCAGTTTGTTGAAGGGGTGGTGGAAGATGCTAGTGAGGATGAGAATGAGAATGGTCAAATGGGTCAAAATAAAAATGACTTGAAAAAGAACAATGATACTCCCGTTGTGACCATCCCCGTCCCCAAGGCTAAGGAAAAGGGTGTGGAGGCTAATACCGCCCCTTATCCCGAAGCATTGAAGGGACCCATAAAGAAAATTGTAAACAAAAGAGGTCCACAACAAGAAGAGTTGTTGGAAATTTTTAAACAAGTCAAAATAAATTTACCTCTTTTGGATGCAATTAAACAAGTACCGTCGTATGCTAAGTACTTGAAAGATTTGTGTACCCAAAAACGCACTCACAAATTTCCAAAAAAGTTAGATTTAACCGAAAATGTGAGTTCGATTCTTTCGGGTGCACTTCCACCTAAGCTCCAAGATCCGGGTGCGCCTATCATTTCAATTCAAGTAGGCGATTTTAAAATCAACCGGGCACTTCTAGATCTTGGTGCTAGCGTGAGCATTCTACTGGGTAGTTTGTATGACCAATACGAGTTTGGTCCACTTCAATCATCAAGCACCACCGTGGTGTTAGCTGATTTGACACCCAAACTACCCCGTGGAGTTGTTTCGGATGTGATAGTGAAAATCGAGGATTTTTACTATCCGGTGGACTTTCTAGTACTTGATTACGTGGCCAAGGACCCAACCAAGCAACCTACGGTGATTTTGGGTCGACCATTCTTAGCAACCGCAAATTCTCATATTGATTGCAAAACGGGAACGGTTGACATGACATTTGGAAACCGAAGGTTGAGGTTGCATGTTTTTTCCGGACTTATGAACCCTCCAGTTGATGATGAATGCTATATGGCGGACGTCGTTGACACGTGTATACCTCTTTGCGACACAGTCATAGATGGGGAAAACACAATGGAGGATTGTTATATGTTTGACAGGTCACAGGTGGAAATGGATAAGAGCATAGACGAGGAAGTGAGAAGTTTGGAGGTGCTTGCGGTTAGAGAGGGAAAACCGACATGGACGCACCAAGTTGAGAGTTTACCGGAGAGCATTGATACCAAGTTGAAGCCGTTGTTAGTAGAGCCTCCGGAGGTTGAATTGAAGGTGTTGCCTAAGCATCTCAAGTATGCTTATGTTGGTGAAGGCAACACGCTCCTGGTTATTATTGCATCAAACTTAGCCGTGGAGCAAGAGGATAAATTGATGGATGTTTTGGTCACTAATCGGGCGGCGATTGGATGGACCATTGCTGATTTGAAGGGTATTAGTCCCTCAGTGGTGATGCACAAAATCATCACGGAAGAGAATGTAACTCCCGTTCGAGATGCACAACGGAGATTAAATCCGAATATGCGGGAGGTAGTGAAGAAGGAGGTGCTGAAATGGCTCGATGCGGGTATCATTTACCCGATCTCGGATAGCCAATGGGTAAGCCCAACACAGACGGTTCCCAAGAAAACGGGCATACAAGTCGTCATAAATGACGCAGGTGAAGAGGTAGCCACTCGGCCGGTAACCGGGTGGTGAATTTGTATTGATTATAGGAAGTTGAATACCGCAACTTCAAAGATCATTTCCCTTTGCCGTTCATTGATCAAATAGTTGAGAAATTGTCGGGACAAAAAATTTATTGTTTCTTAGATGGCTATTCTGGTTATAACCAAATCGCCATCCATCCGGAAGACCAAGCAAAGACCACGTTTACTTGTCCCTACGGCACTTTCGCATTTAGGCGAATGCCGTTTGGATTATGTAACGCCCCCGCCACCTTCCAAAGGTGTATGATGAGTATCTTTTCAGATATGGTGGGGAAGTCTTTGGAAATCTTCATGGATGATTTCTCAATTTTAGGGTCATCTTTTGAGGCTTGTTTGGACCAACTAGATAAAGTGTTAAGAAGGTGTGTCGAAACTAGTTTGGTCTTAAGTTGGGAAAAGAGCCATTTTATGGTTCAAGAGGGAATAGTGTTGGGATACGTGGTGTCAAGTCGTGGGATAGAGGTTGATCGGGCGAAGGTACAAGTCATATCTACTTTACCGTATCCCACGACCGTTAAAGGTGTTAGGTCATTTCTAGGTCATGCGGGTTTTTACCGGCGGTTTATTAAGGGTTTTAGTGACATAACCAAGCCTTTATGTAACTTGTTGTTAAAAGATCAACCGTTTGATTTTAATGAAAATTGTCAAAACGCTTTTAACAAGTTAAACGAGAAGTTAGTTGAGGCCCCAATCTTGCAATCGCCAAATTGGTCTTTTCCTTTTGAAATTATGTGCGATGCTAGTGATTATGCGGTGGGGGCCGTGTTGGGACAAAGGGTTGAAAAGAAACCCGTTGCCATATACTACGCGAGTAAGACTCTTTCGGATGCACAATTAAATTACACCACTACCGAAAAAGAGCTACTTGCGGTGGTATATGCATTGGATAAATTTCGGGCATATATATGGGGTAGTAAAGTGATTATTTATTCTGATCACACTGCAGTTAGGTACCTCATGGAAAAGAAAGATGCAAAACCGAGGTTAATCCGATGGGTGTTGTTGCTCCAGGAGTTCGATTTGGAGATACGGGACAAAAAGGGTACCGAGAATGTTGTGGCGGATCATTTGTCCCGGTTGATGGTTGAAGAAGATCCTACAACTGTAGAGATCAATGAGTCTTTCCCAGATGAGCACATAATGAAATTAGATAAATTGCCATGGTATGCTAACATTGTCAATTATCTTGTTACAGGTGATATGCCGGCACATTGGGATAGACGGAAGAGGCAACACTTCATGTCCCAAATCAAGTACTATCGGTTGGAAGAACCGCATTTGTGGAAGGAGTGTGCGGATCAAGTGATAAGAAGATGCATAGATGATGAAGAAATTCCAAGCGTGTTGCATCATCTACATTCGTTTGCATGTGGTGGCCATTTTAGTGGCCACAAAACGGGTCATAAAGTGTTGAACAGTGGGCTTTATTGGCCAACTATCTTTAAAGACGCAAATGAATTTTCTAGAAATTGTGAAGAGTGCCAAAAACTAGGGGGTATTTCAAAAAGGGATGAGATGCCCATGCAACCAATCCTTGTAGTTGACATTTTTGACGTATGGGGAATTGATTTCATGGGCCCATTCCCAAATTCTTATGGCAATTTGTACATCTTGGTGGCCGTTGACTATGTGTCAAAGTGGGTTGAAGCAATAGCCACCAAGACGAACGATCATTCCGTAGTGTGTAATTTCGTTCAAACTAATATTTTTTCAAGGTTTGGGATTCCTCGTGTCATCATAAGTGATGGAGGATCTCATTTTAAAAATTTTCGGTTTGGGAATCTTCTAAAACGGTTTGGTGTTGACCATAGGATTGCTACCCCCTATCACCCGCAAACAAGCGGGCAAGTTGAGGTGTCAAATAGGCAAATCAAAGAGATTTTGCAAAAGACCGTGCGGGCGGACCGTAAGGATTGGTCAATTAAATTGAACGATGCTTTATGGGCCTACCGTACGGCACATAAGACACCTATTGGCACTACACCTTACCGGTTGGTTTATGGTAAAAATTGTCATTTACCGGTGGAACTGGTGCACAAATCGTTATGGGCTATTAAAGAAGTTAATGTTCAATATGACGATGCAGGTAAGGAAAGGAAACTCAAGCTATGTGAGTTGGAGGAGCTAAGGGAAATGGCATATGAATGCGCGTCTAAATACAAGGACGGGATGAAGAAGGCGCATGATGCCAAGTTGAAAAAGAAAGAGTTCGAGGTGGGGCAAAAGGTGTGGCTCTACAATTCGAAACTCAAATTCTTTCCCGGAAAGCTCCGAAGCAAATGGATGGGACCCTATGTGATCACCCGGGTCGGACAATTGGGTGATGTTACAATCGAGGACCCGAAGGATGGGATACGGCAAACGGTTAATGGTCACCGACTAAAACCGTTTCTCGATGGTAACGAGAAGGTAGATGAAAGCAAAGAATCGGTGAGCTTCGTGGTAAGCATCCCGATTTATGAGGTCGAGTGATAAGGACCGGTAACATTTTGTGTAAAGTTATGTACAATTATTTATTTGTTTGTGTGTTTTTATGTTAATCGTTTTCGTTTCATACTAATCTCTCTTGATTGTGTGAAGTCCGGACATTCCGAACAGGTCATGAAGACACAAGGTATGTTTTTAGGCTTTGTTTTGTGCATTGAGGACAATACACGATTTTTTTTGGGGGGTGGTAGGGCCGTTGACGGTTTTTGCGTTTAAAAAATTTTAACTTATAAAAATTCACAAAAAGAATTTTAATTATTTTTAGGAATTTTGTTTGTATATAGCTCCTTTACAAAAAGTACATATTGTCTTCCCTATTTTTCAAAAAAAAAAATATTTTGACAAATTAAAGCCCGTCGGCGACGGCTACGGAAAAAGCCCCGTCGGCACACAATTCGCGTAGACAGGAAGATAAGCCGTCGGCAACTTTGGGGTTTTTGACAACCCGTCGGCGACGGGCTACCAGCCGTCGGCGACGGGCTCTGGTTTGCTGTCGGCGGCTGGCTCGTACTCTTATGTTTAAAACCGAAACAAACCCTATTTTAACCATCTAAACTCAACTCTAACTCGTTCGCAACCACTAAAATCGACCCACATTTGTTCCACATCATTTATACCCTCTAAAAAATCCCTGCTCTCTCTCTTTAATCCTTACCTACCATCTTCTTCTTCCTCATTCTCCACCAAGAACCCTAATCCTTCTAGTCTTCATAACTCTCTCAATTCTCCACCAAATAACCTGATTTTTGGGTCCATCTTGAGTGATTTTTCGAGAGGAACAAAACCCCCAACACGGTTTTCATCAATTCTTGCTAGTTTGCAAGATTTCTGGGTGTGTAATTTCGGGTTTTTTAAAGGGTGTTCATCAAGTTGCTTGCTTTACATCTTTTTCTTAGTTCTTCTTGTTTACCACACTAAAGGTATGGATTTTCCTTAATTTTATGTATGATTATCATATGTTATTGTTTTTCTTCCGAAATTTTAAACTTTTTAGTTTAAGAGTAGGTTGTTTAGACAATGTATGTTGTTCTAGCATGATTTTGAGTAAGATTAGTTGCTTTGGATGGAATTTGAGCATGTTATAGCTTTAGTGATGTGATTACACTTGTTATGAACATGATTGAACATGAAGGTGATGTTGAATATTTTGTTGAAATTATAAGAAATTGTAAGATTAACAAGAAATTGATAAGTTTATGAAGGTGATGTTGAATATTTCGGTGGTGGAGAATGATTGAGTTGCAAGCCTATGTGGGTACGTGTTCTAATCGGTTTTGAGCGATTAATTGTTGAAGTGCTAATACATTATACATGTTAGCCAATTTTAAGCCGAGTGGAGAGCACATTGTGAGGGATATGCATGAGTTGTTAGTTTTACGGGCGGGTTAATCTTGGATAACCATTATTATATGTGATTATTCACTTAACCAGTAAATATGTGAAATCTGTAAAGAGTTTGAACTTTTGTATGACAATAGACCTTAACCTCTGTCTCGGGAATGGGATGTGTATTCGTTGTTCGACCCACGTGAAAGTGAAAAACAGATTTGCTTGAGGGCAAGCAAAAGACAAGTGTGGGGATGTGATACGTGGTTGTAAACCGATGCTCGTTATTGTTTAACTTGATGTTTTTACGTGAGTTTTAGTTTCGAATAGCCTCCTTTTAATCAAGAATGTGTTTTGCAGGTTTGATGAGTTTAAGGAGCTTTTCGGGAGCTTTACGGGTCACCGGGTCGAAAACCGGAGCACCAGGACGCGTTACGGATCAACCGGGAGTGCAAGAATCGAAGTCTGAAGAATTGGTATTCTAGAGGCCGTCGGCGACGGGGGTATACCCGTCCTGGACGGGACCCAGAAAGTCCCGTCGGCCATAATAACCCGTATACAGTCATTTAGGGCGTCGGGAGAAAAGCTCATCAGACGAACCCGTCGGCGACGGGCATCAGAAAACCAAAACGGGAATTTTTGTTAATTGGGGATTAAGCTCGATTTTCATTGGCTCTTGGGTAATCAATTCGTAAGTTACACAACATTTGGAGTTTGAAACTTGTTCTTGGAGCCATTACCATCCATCATTCACCTACCATTCCACCATCCATTTTTTTCTATCAACCCGAATCAAGAAAAGCATTATCATCATCTTGATTCCAAAACCCTAGTTCCATCCAATTACCAATCCATCCATTCAATCATCCATTCACCATCATCACCCATCCAAAACCCTAACCTTCATCCACCAAGTTTCAAGATGGTTTCATTCGCGTTCCAAACTTCTGGTGATCAAGCTCTATCAACCATGAGCGGCTAATCATCTCGGTTTCACCCCGGTGTAGGTAGTTCTTGATTTTAGTGTTTCGAATTGTTCTTGTTTCATCTTAGTGACAATTTGTATTTGGTTTTTAAAACTCTTGATAATAGTATTACATTTGTTGCGAATTCGTGAATTGTCGAGCGATGTTAAAAGTTATGACTTTGTGAAACGGTGATATGTAATTGTGCGTTATCATTGTTAGGATTTACTTGTGTTGATTACAAAGTGTCTTTTTGTCCGTTCTTCGGGACGTTAATAGCTAGTAGCACCTAAGTCATGGTACACTAAATCCGTTAATCGAATGCATTTGAGTTGAAACTAAAACTTGTAGAAACCCTAGGTTAACAATTACCAAAACCGGGCGTGATTCCTTTTTATTATTATTATTCTAGTAACCATTTTCTCGTAATCGTTAATCATTAGTTGTTCATCAATTTAATCAATTCAATTAGTCTAAACTCATATCTCTTAATTAAACAAAAATACAAAAACATTCTAGTAAGCTTCATAAATCGTGACATTTGTTATAATTCATTCGAATCCATACACAAACCACATACTCTTCGTGGTTCGACCCCTTACTACCACTAACACGTTGTTAAGGGTAACTTGGGCTTATAAATATTATCTTTGACCGGAGCGCGACACTCCGATCAGGTGCTGAGTCCAAACTAATAGTACTATCGTTGCTAAGGCAGGTAGACAACATTCCATGTGTAAACATAACAAACAAGCATTCATTAAGTCACGTATACATGCGATAACGGTTAGCGTTTAAAGTATTGCGTAGTGTGTTCGATGTGACTTCGTATAAGTAACGTATGTAACACCCAAAAGTGCGTAAAGCAAAAAGGGATCGAGTATACTCACAGTGATTGATGGATTGAAGGGAGCGCTAAAGAGTAGGGTTAGCCTAAACAGATTGATAGCATAACGATAAGTGATGCGTAAAATGATACAGAGTGCAAGTGGGTAGGATAGCAGTTCGATCCAATGGTAGTCCGATCGAACAGCAGGTCGTGCGAGTGACAGTCCGTTCGGACGGTCGTCCGGTCGGATGACCGTTCGAGTGGATTGTTACTTCCTTTGGGAATGATGTGTTTGTGTATGATGGCTTGGCCTTTGAAGTTTTCGTGTTAGCATTTTGAAAACATAGAAGTATCTCTACCTTTCAGGTCGATCGATCGAACGACCGTTCGATCGGGCGACAGTCCGATAGGTTGGGCACTTCAGCGAGAACAAGTCCATAGCAGGTTGTCACGCGATCGGACGATTGTTCGATCGGGTGGCATCCCTCGTGTATTAAACATGTTGAGAATTGTTTAAGTGTTGAAGTCAGAACATTACATGGTCGAGTGTTAGTCCGATCGAAGGTAACCCGATCGGTCAGCCCTTCGTTCAATGTTCATCCTTCAAGGTTTTGAAACAAAAATTAAGTGTGGGACCAAGGTGTAGATCGAACGGGTGACAACCCGTTCGGACGACGGTCCGATCGGACGGCACTCCGTCCTGGTTGTAACAACTCTCAATAAAGTCCTATTTATTTTTATAGTTTATCCAAAAGGAAACCCTAATTGAGACACCCAAGTGATTCTGCACAAACCCTAAAATTTTCAGAATAATCGGAATCAGGATCAGGGCCCCTAAAACTCAGGGGGGGTAAAACCTAATCGGTAATATCCACACAGTTTTACGTGTATTGAGAAATTGATCGAGCGGCCAACTCAGCTAAGCTATTGGGACACAAAGCAAGCCTATGGTAGACTAGGGTCTCTCGCGCCACGCGACGCGCACAAGGGAACCTTTCGCGTGGCGCGAGGGGGCGGTTTTTCAAGTATAAATAGAACAGTCTGTTTCATGTAATTGAGTGTTCGTTCGACGTTCAAATTCGAATTATACGCTGAGTTATAATCAAAACAATTCAAAAACACACACTGATCACGAAGTGCTGCCGCAAAACAGGGTAATAACTCGATCGCTATTACGATTCATTTTCCGATCGATCAATATATCCAATGGATGTTTAAGTGCTGCCCACATTAGGGTTATGCTTTGTCATTCGTCGTTAAATCGATGGATGTTTAAGTATCGCACTTTGTCATTCGTTGTGAGGGTTTGATCTCGTGAGTTATCGTAAATGCTGTATTGATTACTAACCCAGTTTTGTGTGCATTGTTATTTAAATTAGGTTAACAAGGCTAAGCAATAGACTAGACTCTATCCGTGTTAAATCTGCAATGTGAGTCATTCTCTTTTGATCAAATTAAATTTCAAATTATGTTTATTTTCAAAGGTTATAATTACAGTGATTAAGTTTATGTAATTTCCAAATTACAGCCGGTATGTGGGGTTTTGTATACATTACTTGATAATCTTCACCATTGGGGCAGCCAAGGGGTGATATGACCATAGTCACAGACACCATTGGACGAATGGGCCAATGGGTCGAGTGACAAAATACTGTGGGTAGTTGGTTGATATCAGAAACATTGTAATCTTTCTTAATACTGTAAATTATAACAAAAGTGTCGTTTTAATAAATAGAATGATTCACTCAGTATTTCCCGCTGACAAAACATTTTTCAAACATGTTTCAGGTGATCTGTTGTGATTCAGGAAAGGTGCTGTGGAGCACTGCAAGCTTAAGAAAATGGCTCATTATAAAATAAAGAAATATGTTTTGTAAAATAAAGATTTCTCCGTGAAATCATAGTATTGTAAATTACCGGGGTTTTATTCCGAGTTGTGAAATAAAATAAAAGGGAAAAATTTTAGCTTTAAAAAGATCCTAATGATAAACTTCCGCTGTTAAACTCAATTAAATAAATACCACGGGATTTCTGTCCCGCGGCTCCTGAAACGGGTCAAACCGGATCATGGGCCGTGACAGAAAAAGGTGGTATCAGAGCCACTGAGTTAAGCTAATTAAGTATTTAGAAATACTTAATTTTTCCTGATTACTATTATGTGATTATGTGTTTTATTAACTGACTATTTGTTAGTTACAGTATGGGTAAGCAATAGCTTTCAAACATCTATCTTAAATTAGATAGGTCATCAAATGAAAAAGGAAGTTCATACCAAACTCCTGAAGAAGGAATATTCGTTCGAAAAGCCCAATACGAAGAACCACTTTCTCCTGATAAAAGAAGCTTAATTTTTAGAAAAAGTCAGGAGAAATTAAGGAAATCCCGAGAAAAGAAAGTTAAAAAGGAAACCCAATAATTACTCAGTAAATCACCTTGGGAAGACAAGTTAGACGAAAAATGGGCAGATCTTTATATGTTAGCTACAGTAGCAGTAAATGCAGATCTCTAAATAAATTAATTAGCAAACCATATCTCCTACAAGCTAGAAAATCAATCCAGTAAATAAATAAATTTACAATAAAACATAAGTATGTTTTCAATTTCAGTTGTTTTGTAATCGTATGATATGCAATAATATGTGAAGGGTATTTTGAAAGTTGTTATAAATTTTTTTTTATTTTAAACAGCATGAATGAGTTATCTGGAGCCCTAGAGAATCTCAACCTCTACCCCGTAAACATAGAAGTTTCCAAAGAGTTTACTGGGTACTTTCCTGATGTGGAACAACCAATAGAATTCAACGCTCCACCTTTGGAAAAGCCAAAACCAAAGAAAAGAAGGAGATACGTGTGGGGAAGTCGTCTACATAGGAAAAAGCCAGCTAAGAGACTTCCTAAAATAAATAATCCCTTAGAAAAAGGAAAAGAAATTGAAACTGGGGAAAGTTCTAGACAGCCGGAATTGGAGACTGAAGTCTGGGAAGAATCTAGGCAAATGGGAATACAATTTGAGGAATACTCTAAGGAAATAGAAACGGAGGTTGGAAAAGGTACTAGACAAACTCAGATGGAAATTGGAGAAAGTTCTAAACGAAACCAGAAAATGACATTTCAGGAGGAAATAGATTTTATATTGGCAAGCTGTGATACTATTCAGCCTGTCAATACAAATGTTTTTACTCGTCCTATTGAAACTCAAATCCCTATAAATCTTGAACCAGCAATTTCAGAACCAATAATCCATACCCAACCCCTGGGAATGGACTAATGGTGGACAAATGACAGACAATTCCAAAACATTATCAACAGTCCTTATTCCTTTCTCCCACAATTCGATCCAGAACCCCTACCAAATCCACAAATGAGTAACGAGAATATGGTTGAACTTCACCATTTTGGTGAAGAGCTGATGGATGCTGGGAATAGGATCCGAGAAATAGGAGGACAAATTGCCTGGAAATATGATGAAAGGGAGCTTCGTTTTTAGGAAAATGAATGACGAGAGAAAAGTGGGCCATGAGTCTGTATTTGTATAATAACAGTAATAATAGTCAGTATGTGTGAAATAACCAATAAAATGGTTGTATATAGAAGCATGATAGAATCTATAAACAAATGGAAATTTTAGAAAATTTACAATTTTGTTTATCTATTTGTTTATGTGATTACGTGCAATTAATTGTGACATTGGATTATTTCTTATACTAATTATTTATTTATAAATTAATTATCAGATGGCAAATATTGGTAATGAACCAGTAAATGAAGTAAATCAATCTGAGCAAATTCAGGAAGAACAATTGTTAAATAGGCAAGATATAGAGGATATCGTTGCACAAGGAATAGCCAATGCTATTCCAGCAATTGTTGCTGCTGTTCAAAAACCTGTTAAAACCAGTGTTGTAGTAATCGCTAGTCGCTAGTCGGGCGGCGGGGTGGGGACTAGCGATTAATCGGGATTAATCGGGGATTAATCGGAATTTATGGGTATTAATCGGGATTAATTTGATTAATCGGTGACTAATCGGAGATTAATCAGTAATTAATCGGCACCTAGTCGAGATTTTTACAACCATGGTTAAACCTCAATCAATCATTCCTAGTAAACGTACTCAAGGTGACAATTTTAGTAACAGTATAAATGGAGGCGGAAATCATGTTAATAACAATAATGATCTGCAAGTCCCAATTTTAAAGAAAATGAAAGCTGCAACACCTGGTTGCACTTACAAAGAATTCCTTGCCTGTAAACCAACTGAGTTTGCAGGTAACGAAGGGGCTATTGCAGCATTACATTGGTTAGAGAAAACTGAGGTAGTAATTGCTATAAGTAAATGTGTTGAGGAAGATCAAGTTATGTATGCTTCCGATCTTTTTAAAGAAGTGGCGTTAGAATGGTGGAACACTGTGTTACAAGCTAAAAGAAGGATTGAGGCATATGCCATGAAATGGGAAGAATTTAAGAATCTTGTAGAAAGAAAATTCTGCCCCGAGTATGAAAAAGATCAAATGGCAAATAAGTTCCTAAACCATCGGATGGTGAATGTGGACTATCGAGGGTATACTTCGACATTCTTCGAATATGCTAGAGTGGTACCAACACTGGCTTCGCCAGAACCGGTACTTATTTCTCGCTATATTTGGGGATTACTTAGCGAAATCCGCAACATTATTAAGGCTGCGAGACCTCGCACTATTGACGATGCAGTGGAACTAGCCAACACCCTAACTGATAAATTGGTACGCACAAGAGATGAAAACAGGAAAAAGGAACTGGCTCAGAAAATTACCCAAGGATTTCGTACGGGTAATAATAGCAAGTTCAAGAGAAGAGGAACAGGGCAATCTTGAAATCCGCCTTTCTGCAGGAATTGCAAAAGGAAACATTATGGAAGATGTAATGTAACCTGTGTAACACCCCGAAAAATATAAAACTTATATTAGAATTATAAAGTATAAATAAACGGGAATTTACTAACTAGGAATTTTAACCTAGTTAGTTAATTTACTTGAAAAGCCTATAATAGGGTTAAAAGCTGCTAAGCAATATGATGAACAAAGTTGAGGGGCTTAAGTTGTAAGAATTGAAACCTTGTTTTAATTAAACAACTAAAACAAACCAAACACCCCCAAAAAGGGATGTCTAGTCGCACAAGCTGAACAGGGGGCGATCCCCACTCTTTCAAAACCCTCAAACTTCATTAAACTTGCAAATTGAAGGTCTAATCCAAGTTGAAATCGAAATTAAAGTATAGATTACTGATCCTCATCACAAGAGGATTACAAGGTATGTAAAATTTCATGAAAACTCTCAACTTGAATTTCTCATGTAATCGGGAAAATCTGAATTGTTAGTTGCATGTGTGTCTTATGATGATCTAGGAACAACTATAGTGTTTAGGGACAAACCCTAGGCAAATACAAGTTGAAATCATGCTAAATTTTAGTGAAGATTATGAACACCATTGTAGGTGATTAAAGGGTTATGTGTAAATTGATGAACACTAGGATATTGGGTGTTGTTCTAGTGTAATTTGACAATTTTGAAGTGATTTCAGAATATTAGAAGCTAACAATCATGTAAAAGGGTTGATTGATGCGTAATTAGGGCTAAGTAATAAACTAGGGATTTGATGTTCAATCATGTAAAAATCTGCCCTTGAAGTGTTTGTTGAAATGCCTCTAAGAAGGCTTTAAAACTGAAATTCCAAGTTTAAACGCATAATTATAGTATTTCGGTGTATTATGCGAATTATGATTTAAAAGGGAGTTCTAAACATATCATAAATGAACTCTATAGGGAAGGATACCGGATCGTCAAGTGGACAAGCCGGTGGTGATTTGCGATTGAAGGGCGTGCACTAAGGTATGTAACTTAATCTGTTACATTTGATTGAATTATTGTTAAACTATGCGTTGTGGATTAAAAGTTGTGTTGATCGTAGCGACTTTGTTTGTTACTTAATTCGTAGGTTAAGAATTTAGTTGTAGTCGTTTGGTAGTCATCAAAATGGAGGATTTCCGTAGATGAACCAAACGGGTCAAATAATGATACATGGTAGTAATAATAATGTAAGTAGATAGAGATGGCGAAAATGATCATAAGAGCACGAAGCCATAGTGTTGGTAATGAAGTGCCGGTGATTATAAGCCCGAAAGTTGGGTAATAAGCGCCTTAGGATACTAGTCAAATGGTGGTAAAACAAGTAGAGTTATAATGGGTCGAGTAAATGCATAGCGACATTTAGTGGTTTGCTCCGTAAGTTAAATTTTCGGTATCAAAATTTTATTAGTTATGTCGGTAATAAATTTACAGATGTATAGCAAAAAGAATCACTTAAAACGGACAACCGAGCGGAAAGTTATGGCTGTTTAAGTCAAAAATCAGGATTTCCGGAACTGGCAGCAATTGCAGGTCAAAAACCTGCACCTGCTGGAAAACCGTACCCTCCGCGCCACGCGGAAGGATTCTTTAAACCCTCCGCAACACGCGACGTCTGCCGCGAAACGCGACAGAATACTCAAAACCTGCCGCGACACGCGGCAGGGTAACTTTTAAAAACTTGTTTGTTTTTCATGTTTTGATGCTAGAACTTGTTTGTATGATCCAATTCATGGTCAAAACTAACATTTTGGGGTGTTTTGACCTTAGGTAAAAGTGGGAACTATCCGGATGGCGATCAAGCTAATGTCAAAGAACCGAACACTCATTTTGAAGCTTCCGCAATGACTTAAATCTTTGATTGACTTTGTATGGGTTGTAAACAAATTTCTAAACAACTTTTGATACGTTTTAAACTTAGTTGTTAGTTGACTAAGGTTGATGCTATGTATGAATTTCTTTGGTGAAAGTTAAGTTACTTAAACAATGTTTTAATTGAAATGGTATAATCTATTATTAAAATCAAGTGAAAATTTAAGGGTGTTACAACCTGCAACCTTTGCAAAGCTGTAGGACATAGTGAAGAAAACTGCAGGAAGAAATCCACAATTTGTTATAATTGTGGAGAAGCCGGACATTTCAAAACAAAATGTCCTAAATTGGTCAAACCTACAGACAACAAAACCAAGGCAACCGACAGAGCTACTAAGAAGAATGTCAGAGCATTCCAGCTAACCACTCAAGAAGCAGAACTCATTCCAGATGTGATAGCTGGTACGTTCCTAGTTCACAGCGTATACGCAAAAGTATTACTTGACTCTGGTGCAAACCAAAGTTTTATAAATACTTTATTCTGTCAAGCTCTTAAGTTACCTTTAACCAACATTAGGCAGATTTTTACAGTCGAAACCGCAGATGGGAATTCAGTTAAAATAGATCAGGTTTTGCAAAAAGTAGAAATAGAACTTTCAGGTCATAAATTTTCTGCAAATCTGTTACCTATGAAATTAGCTGAATTTGATATTGTGTTAGGAATGGATTGGTTAATAGCCAACCATGCTCGAATCCTTTGTGATAAGAATTCTGTAGAAATTCAGGCACCTACTGGAGAAGTAATCACGATTACAGGAGATAAACCACGTAAGCCCATGAAGTTCATATCAGTAATGAAAGTTGCTAGTTATGAACGAAAGCAAGGAATAGTATATATGATTTCAGTAATCATTAATACTAAAAACAAAGAACTTAAGGAGATCCCTGTAGTCTCAAGATACCCGGATATATTTCCAGAAGAGTTACCAGGATTACCACCAGACAGGGAAGTAGAATTTAGGATTCATCTATTTCCTGGAACTTCACCGATAGCTAAGGCACCTTATCGGTTAGCTCCTACCGAAATGTTAGAACTGAAAACACAATTAGATGAATTATTAAGTAAAAGATTCATACAACCTAGCTCATCCCCTTGGGGAGCTCCAGTGTTGTTTGTAAAGAAGAAAGATGGTTCGATGAGAATGTGTATTGATTATAGAGAATTGAATAAGGTTACAATTAAGAATCGATACCCATTACCTAGGATTGATGATCTTTTTGATCAACTCCAGGGAGCTAAATATTTCTCTAAGATTGACTTACGCTCTGGATATCATCAATTGAAGGTACAAGAAGAAGACATACCTAAGACTGCTTTCAGAACTAGGTATGGTCATTACGAGTTTACAGTCATGCCCTTTGGGTTAACAAATGCACCTGCAGCATTCATGGACATGATGAATAGGATCTGTAAACCGTACTTGGATAAATTTGTAATTGTTTTCATAGACGATATACTTATTTATTCAAAAAGTCAGGACGAACATTGTCAGCACTTGCATATACTCTTAACTCTGTTAAGAAAAGAAAAGCTTTATGCCAAATTCTCAAAGTGTGAATTTTGGCTAAAGGAAGTGCAATTTTTAGGACACATGGTGAATCACGAAGGGATTCATGTGACACTCTGGGTTTTCCCGAGCGAATACCTTGTAAAAATTCGTGGCATGTATATATACTATTAAATGAAAGTTGTGTTTATCCTCATGTTCTATGTGTACGTATTATATGTATGTGTGTATATATATAGTGGGCCGAGACCGCAGACACGACTCGAGACCACTTGGTCTCGAGTAAACAGTTGGGCCGCTTGGGCCGCACCCATCCCTTAAACCCATCCGGAACTTATTGGGGTGCACCACCTTTTATATCAACCTAATACCCTCACACACTTCCCTTTACACTCTATCACTTCATCCTCACTCCCTCTCTCTCTAGACAACCCTCACAAAAATCACCTCTTCTCTCTCGGATTCAAACCGGAAGCATCAAGGTATCCGGATCAGCTCGTGATCATCGCATTGGACACTTCTTTCATCGTCTCATACACTCACTCACAACCAAAACAAGTTCCGGTTAGTACCCTATCTCGGTTAGATGATAGAACATATTATAGATTAGCAAAGATGTATGCTTGTTGGATTGTACACATGTGTTATGAAGATAAATGTGTTAAGATGACTAAGTTGTTGATAGATCTTGGTATTATAGTGATAGTGGGATGATATGCTAGACATGTTCATGCTTCGATAGAAAATTGTTAGTTAAAATGCAAGGTTGATAGGGCCATAAGAGTGTGTATGTGTATGTTTGTAATCCGAGGAATGTATGTTAGATTCAGGAATCGATAATGCTGATTTGAGTATATGCTAGAATAGGATTGTTTGAATAATCATGATTGCATAATGATGAAAACCCTAAAATGATGAACTTGTTGAATATGACATGAATGTTCAAAATATTGTGTGTTTGATCCATATTGGAATAGAATTAGACAATAAAACATGTTGGTGCAAATTAATTGGTTAGTACACATTATCACAAACATGAAATCCTATTGGATAGTACGTCCGGAACAGGTTCTAGAAGGATTCTTGTGCACGTATCCGAGGTTGCGGGTCGAGACACCGGTTGCGACTCGAGAACAACCCAGGACAACTCGAGACTATAACAATCACGACTCGAAACCATGCCTAAACAACTCAAAACTGACTTCAGGGACTCGAGACCATCAATGTCTCGACTCGGAGTCTCCTGATTGCGACTCGAGACGGGACTCGAGATCCCTGAGGTTGCGACTCCGACCAGCACTACTCGAGATCATTACGCTACAACCCGAGACCACTTGGTCTCGACTCGAGACCTCCTTGTCTCGAGTGGGCCGCTGATCTCCGTTATTGGGCCGAAGTAAATGGACTGATTATTGTTTGACTGGACTAATGTGGGCTAACTATTTAACTGGATTATGTGATGATCGCTACTATTTCACTGTTACTGTTGGATCAGGCCCAATGACTTAGTGTAGAGATTATTGCTATGAATGCTACGTGTTAGTTATCTGTAGATTATACGTGATTACTTGTACCCCAACTTGACCTATACTGGTAACCATGCTAGGACGTGGTGACCAACGTGATCGACCGGGTAAATAATCTACCGAGCAACCCAAGGTGAGTTCACAACTTAAAGCATGCATTCCCGGTGGATTGGGAAACGGACTTAAAAACAACACTATCCCTTACAGGGATACAAACTTACTTTTCTTCCCTTGTTACTGGGATACAAACTTAGTTAATTATTGTTTATACGGTAATGCAACAAGCAACACTAAACGAAACTCTATCACTTAAGTCCTCACTACATAATACCGATTAATCGCCGGGGCCTGGCGAACGGGTTATTAGTTGATAGCGCTATTTAGGTGTAACCAGCCTCACACCGACCCTTGTTACTGGGAACGGGAGTGAACTAATGTACTCTGGCAAACCGTCAATGATGATAGAACATTGACAAACGGGGCACTGCGGAAACGTACGGTTAAGTAAGTATTCGGTATTGGAAAAACAGTTTAGTCGCTTACTTATGGGGTAGCTCCCCATCGCAAGTATAAACGGATTAATTAACTGGTGAAACAAGTTTTTGATAATTAAAACTAGACAACACGTGGACTCGCCAACAATTTTTGTTGATACCCTACTGCATGCTTTGCAGGTACCCAGTGACTCAGGAGCTTGCAGCTTGGGAAGTGTAGTGGTCGTCTAAACCCATGTGTTGGGTTCTAAATAATCTTGAACTATGAACTTTGTTTTGAAACTGTTTGGATTATGCTTCCGCTGTTTGTTTAAACTACCAATTGAACTTAAACTTTTAGAACTTTAAAAATGTGGTGCTTACTAACTACTATGGTTGGTGAATACTTTTACCATTAATCAACGCTCAGTATAATTGGTGGCTGGATCCTGGTCAGTCACGCCTCCAAGCGGTAGTACTCCGCAAGTAGATTTTTGGGGGTGTGACAATTCATGTAGATCCTGCAAAGATAGAAGCAATTACCAAATGGAGGGTTCCACAATCCGCAATGGAAATTATAAGTTTTATAGGTTTAGCTGGGTATTATAGACGGTTTATTAAGGATTTTTCCAAAACAGCTGTACCATTAACTAAGCTAACCTGTAAAGCCATTAAGTTTGAATGGGGACCTAAACAAGAAGAAGCCTTTAGAATATTGAAACAGAAATTAACAAATGCTCCAATCCTAGCTTTACCGGAAGGGACTGAAGATTTTGAAGTTTACTGTGATGCTTCAAACCTAGGATTAGGATGTGTGTTAATGCAACGCAAGAAAGTAATTGCGTATGCTTCAAGGCAATTGAAAAAGCACGAAGAAAATTATACGACTCATGACTTAGAGTTAGGAGCCGTAATTTTTGCCCTTGAGATTTGGAGACATTATCTGTACGGAAGTAAATTTACTGTCTATACAGATCATAAAAGTTTAAAATATATTTTTGGGCAAAAAGAGTTAAACATGAGGCAAAGAAGATGGATGGAAATCGTAAGTGATTACGATTGTGATATTCAATATCACGAAGGAAAGGCAAATGTAGTTGCAGATGCCTTAAGTCGTAAGTATCATGAAAAGCAACGACGGGTTCGTGCTCTCAGATTGAATCTACAGTTAGATTTAAATGAACAACTGAAGCATTTTTAAGAAACAGCAATAGAGGATGTTGCTGAAGGAATGAAAGGACGAATAAAAGAATTAGAACATGGAGATGATGGAATTTGGAGATTCCATAAGAAAAGGGTTTGGGTGCCAAAGCAGGGAGAATTAAGAAATAAGATTTTAGAGGAAGCTCATAAATCTAGGTATACCATACATCCTGGAAACAATAAAATGTACCAAGATTTAAGAAATAATTTCTGGTGGATAGGCATGAAGAAGGATATAGCTAAATATGTTTCAAAGTGTCTTACTTGTTCACAAGTTAAGGCAGAACATCAGAAACCTTCAGGTCTACTACAACAATTAGAAATGCCATTATGGAAATGGGAACTCATAACAATGGATTTTGTTACTAAGTTACCCAAAAACCAGAAAAGGTAATGATGCGATTTGGGTAATTGTGGATCGATTAACCAAATCTGCTCACTTTCTGCCTATGAAAGAAACCTTTAGTATGGAAAGGTTGGCAAAGTTATATATAGATAAAGTCGTATCTCTACATGGAGTTCCACTCTCCATTGTATCAGATAGGGATAGTCGTTTCACTTCTCATTTCTGGAAAAGTTTCCAAGAAGCAATGGGAACTCGACTAAACCTAAGCACGGCATATCATCCACAAACAGACGGGCAAAGTGAAAGAACGATCCAAACTCTAGAAGACATGCTCCGAGCATGTGTAATAGATTTTGGTGGAAATTGGGACGATCACTTACCTCTGATCGAATTCTCCTATAACAGTAGTTATCATTCAAGTATTGAAACTGCCCCATTCGAAGCACTGTATGGAAGAAAGTGCAGAACTCCAGTTTGTTGGGCAGAAATAGGAGAAAGTCAATTGTCTGGTCCTGAAATAGTACAAGAAATGACCGACAAGATTACTCAAATCAAGGAAAGGCTGAAAACGGCTCGAGATCGTCAGAAGAGTTATGCAGACAATAGATGCAAGCTGTTAGAATTTCAAGTTGGAGACAGAGTATTGTTGAAAGTTTCTCCTTGGAAAGGAGTTGTTAGATTCGGTAAGAAAGGAAAGCTAAGTCCCAAATACGTAGGACCATTTTCAGTGATCCAACGTATAGGACCAGTTGCTTATCGTTTACAACTACCCAAAGAACTAGCTGGAGTACATGATGTATTTCATGTATCCAATCTCAAGAAATGTCTATCAGACGAATCACTGGTAGTACCTCTTCAAGATATAGAGGTAAACGAAAAGTTAAAATTTGTTGAGAAATCTCTTCAGATAGAAGATCGAAAAGTGAAATTTCTCAAGCACAAACGACTAGTTCTAGTTAAAGTCAAGTGAGATTCAAAGAAACGAGCTGAATATACTTGGGAGCTGGAATCAGAAATGAAGCGAAAGTATCCTCATTTATTCCAGAAAATCTCGAGGACGAGATTTTTATTAAGGTGGGGAGAATGTAACAACTCTCATTAAAAGTCCTATTTATTTTTATAGTTTATCCAAAAGGAAACCCTAATTGAGACACCCAAGTGATTCTGCACAAACCCTAAAATTTTCAGAATAATCGGAATCAGGATCAGGGCCCCTAAAACTCAGGGGGGGTAAAACCTAATCGGTAATATCCACACAGTTTTACGTGTATTGCAAAATTGATCGAGCGGCCAACTCAGCTAAACTACTGGGACACAAAGCAAGCCTATGGTAGACTAGGGTCTCTCGCGCCACGCGACGCGCACAAGGGAACCTTTCGCGTGGCACGAGGGGACGGTTTTTCAAGTATAAATAGAACAGTCTGTTTCATGTAATTGAGTGTTCGTTCGATGTTCAAATTCGAATTATACGCTGATTTATAATCAAAACAATTCAAAAACACACACTGATCACGAAGTGCTGCCGCAAAACAGGGTAATAACTCGATCGCTATTACGATTCATTTTCCGATCGATCAATATATCCAATGGATGTTTAAGTGCTGCCCACATTAGGGTTATGCTTTGTCATTCGTCGTTAAATCGATGGATGTTTAAGTATCGCACTTTGTCATTCGTTGTGAGGGTTTGATCTCGTGAGTTATCGTAAATGCTGTATTGATTACTAACCCAGTTTTGTGTGCATTGTTATTTAAATTAGGTTAACAAGGCTAAGCAATAGACTAGACTCTATCCGTGTTAAATCTGCAATGTGAGTCATTCTCTTTTGATCAAATTAAATTTCAAATTATGTTTATTTTCAAAGGTTATAATTACAGTGATTAAGTTTATGTAATTTCCAAATTACAGCCGGTATGTGGGGTTTTGTATACATTACTTGATAATCTTCACCATTGGGGCAGCCAAGGGGTGATATGACCATAGTCACAGACACCATTGGACGAATGGGCCAATGGGTCGAGTGACAAAATACTGTGGGTAGTTGGTTGATATCAGAAACATTGTAATCTTTCTTAATACTGTAAATTATAACAAAAGTGTCGTTTTAATAAATAGAAAGATTCACTCAGTATTTCCCGCTGACAAAACCTTTTTCAAACATGTTTCAGGTGATCAATTGTGATTCAGGAAAGGTGCTGTGGAGCACTGCAAGCTTAAGAAAGTGGCTCATTATAAAATAAAGAAATGTGTTTTGTAAAATAAAGATTTCTCCGTGAAATCATAGTATTGTAAATTACCGGGGTTTTATTCCGAGTTGTGAAATAAAATAAAAGGGAAAAATTTTAGCTTTAAAAAGATCCTAATGATAAACTTCCGCTGTTAAACTCAATTAAATAAATACCACGGGATTTCTGTCCCGCGGCTCCTGAAACGGGTCAAACCGGGTCGGGGGCCGTGACACTGGTCTGTCCGTTCGTCTTACACTTGGTGGTTTTGATAGTTTGTCGTTTTATCGAGATGTTTTGATAACGTGTTAAGCAACAGAAACCTCGTCAATACTTGGTACTCCTGATCGGACAGGAATCATCCAAATCCGATTAGTTAACTGTTCGAGACGGTGTTCCATGTTTAACCCGAAATCGGTAAACCTCGTGGATAGAATCCAGATCTTGGACCACACAACCATAAGAAAGAGTAGGAAGTCGGTGCAAGCTCCGATTCTATCGGTTTTGAGTGCATTGAGTGTAAAAGAGTTGAAAGAACGTTAAAAACCATCTTTCAATCCTTTTCGTTGTGAATATGTTTAGATCTACGAAAGATCCTTGTTTGTTTATGTGGAAATCGGTTAGATCTAAGTTGTTCTTGGTGGATTGAGGCCAAAACATGAAGTTCTCAAGAACACATGATGACGTCATTCTAGAACATCTTGATGATTTCACGGTTAAAAGTTAAGATTCAAAAGATAGAAAGGTGCAGGAGTGCGTGTAGATTAAGGAAGTACAAGATTTAGGACGAGATCTTACCGGAATTGCGAGAAATCAGAGAAAAAGCAAGGTTAGAGCGCTGGTCGGACGTCAGAAAGCAAAAGTGGAAAGTTTGATGGTGACATGGGGTATTTATAGGGTTTCCCTAAAAGGAAAGGGGGGAAGAGGGCTGGTCGATCAGTTGGCAGCCCGATCGATTGGTTGGCCGATCGAGGGGCAGCTCGATTGAACAGGTGGTCGATCGGCTGGCCACCTGGTCGATTGGCCACTCGTTCGAGTGTCTGGTGCGACGATTTTTGCCGTTTCGATTGCGATTGCGAGCGTTGTGATGCGATGCAATAGAATTTCCTAGTCAACTTACTTTTAATTCCAACTACTATATTAACATACAAGCATCCTTATTTCATATTCGTTTAGCGTTTGCGATTTGATTGCGACTGAGTTTTGATTGCGTTTCGATTGATTACCGCACATAACATAAATAAACACGCACAAGTAACACATAAGGCACACACACACGTATAACAATAACCAAAATGCGTAATTCGAGTTGTGAGTGCGATTGCGATAGCGATAAAGCGGTTAATCATGTGATAAATGTCGAATAAACCTCAATTATTAATAAGTACTCCACATAATACGACTAACGTAAAACATAAAATAGACTAACTACAAGTCAAAGAAGTCAAAACAAGAATTGAGTAAGGAGAGACAGATCGCAATTAGCAATCTTTTCTTCCTTTGACTTCAATCTTGACTTTGACTTTCGAAACACGGGGTGTTACATGTTCAATAGAGATAAATTGCATTCCAACCACAGGTGTAGCTGATGCTTGAACCTCCGGAGTGTAAACCCTTTCATCTACAGGATTCAAATCAGAAAAACAAAAAAACGTGTGAATTATCGGACTAGTTACATGCGATATATTAATAACAGCATAATTTCATCGTAAAGAACAACAAAAACACATGCGAATTGTATGCACAATAACATGCGAAAATGATGATTTTAATTAATCCGTTTTATATATGCGATTTATTATACCATAACAGCGAAAATGCGTAAAGAAAATAAACATCAAATGCGAATTGAAAGACTCATAACATGCGAAATTGTACATGTTGCTTTCATGTCAAAAATCTACTCAACATTCAAACTTCAAAAACAGCTACAACAATGTAAAATCATTGCTACAATTAAACAAAAAACAAGTATACGAAAAATTTAGAGATCTTAATTAACATAATTACCATTAGAACACTGATTTATAGCACTTCTACTTGCAATTGGATTTGGATTTGCAGGTCGCGGATTTAAAACATCCTCAATCGAAACTCTCTGATATGCAGATAATTGAGCATGATCACCGATCGGTCGAGTTTCTTCAAAATCAACATCTGTTCGTCCAGTGCTGCTCTGTAGATCCATCAAAAAAAAACAATTGAATGAAACCCTAACACAGAAGAACGAAAACTGCAATTTGAGAATTATGAAAAATTTGAAACTGATTCGAATGATAATTACCGGGATATTAGTGTAACGAACTTCTCGCTGATTGAATGAAGAGACGAATTTGCCCTCAGATGATTGAATTAATTGTTTGATTTAACCTTATTAAAGAAAAAACGAATCAGGACACGTGTATGGCTAATATTGTCGCGTATTAATGTACGATTATGTAATTTGTACCCTACACTTTACCTATATATATATATATATATATATATATATATATATATATATATGTAGGGAGGGGCTCATGCGAGAACTCCATTTATTGTGAGAACCATGAGAACCAATGTGAACACAACCTAAAATAGCTAAAAAAACCTAACCCCCCCCCCCCCCAAGCTAAATACTAAAAACTAAAACCCCCAAAAAACCTAAAATAAAACCTAACCCCCCCCCACCCCCCCCCCCCCCCCCGCCCCAAAAAACCTAAACCCCCCCCCCCCCCCCCCCCCAAGCTAAAATGCTAAAAACTAAACCCACAAAAAACCTAAAAAAAATCAAAAAAAAAAATCTAAAATTTTTTTTTATTTTTTTTAATATTTTTTAGGTTAAAATCGCTACTCTTCGAAGCCAAAAAAAAAAATTTTTAAATTAAAAAAAAAAAATTTATTCAAAAAGTAGCGATTTTAACCTAAAAAATATTTAAAAAATCAAAAAAAAAATTTTGTGTGATTTTTAGGCATTTTTTGTTGTGTTCACATTGGTTCTCGCGGTTCTCGCAATAAGAGGTGGTTCTCGCATGATCTTCTCCCTATATATATATATATATATATATATGGAGAAGATCATGCGAGAACCACCTCTTATTGCGAGAACCAATGTGAACACAACCAAAAATGCCTAAAAATAGCTAAAAATCACACAAAAATTTTTTTTTTTTATTTTTTTAATATTTTTTATGTTAAAATCGCTACTTTTCGAAGAAAAAAAAAATTGGATTCGAAAAGTAGCGATTTTAACATAAAAAATAAAAAAAAAAAATTAGATTTTTTTTTTAGATTTTTTTTAGATTTTTTTAGGTTTTTTGGGGGTTTAGTTTTTAGCATTTTAGCTTGGGGGGGGGGGGTTAGGTTTTTTTTTGGGGGGGGTTAGGTTTTTTTAGCTATTTTAGGTTGTGTTCACATTGGTTCTCATGGTTCTCACAATAAATGGAATTCTCGCGTGAGCCCCTGCCTATATATATATATATATATATATATATAATGTAAACTTACAAAATAAATATGTAACCACCAATTTTTGTATCTTTGTTTAAACTTTTCTTTACACCAAATTGATTCTAAAAAAAATTCACAAAAGCTTAATTAGTAATTAGCACACTATTGTTTTAGCACTTTTATAAGTTTTATTGATATTGTTTTTTTTTTTTTTTTTTAATATCAATTGTTTTTATGTGAACTTCCTAGTTTAAATCGCTACTCATTTATTTGAGAAGCTTGTTTTTGGGCATCAATAGTATTAGTCTTTCAAGTTGGTGCATACATATAAATTTGAATTTAAAGCATAAACAGATCTAAAATAGTGACCACAGTGGCGGAATTAGAAAAAAAATTAGGGGTATTCTATTTTTTTAGCGTACATTCATAAGACTTAAAAGAATTACCACGCACTCAGTGACAGACAGAGAATTTTATTTGTATGGAGTCACTGTTTGTAGATGTTTCAAATTCATACGAGCAAACATAAAAATTTCTGACTTAGTTCGAGTCAGGTTATAACATAACTTTTTGTATTTTCTAGTGTATAATAATAATTCATCACGAACTTTAATTTAGTATATTTGTTAAAGTGTTTAAGGTTTTTATTATTAACTCCCTTATATAATCCCAACTATAAAGCATTTTTACATGACGAAAAATGTTATCTAGTCAATTATATGTTTAAAATACAAAGAAATAATTTATGATAAGATGCTCTTATAAGTAGTAAGTTCGAGACAAAATAAAAAAATTAACAGATAATAAGTTGATTAAATAGAATAATAATATATAAGTTAATAATAAAAAAAAATTAAAAGAAAGAAAGATATAAGGGTAAATTACTTTTTGAGTCCCTGTGTTTTAGGGGTTTTAACTAGTTGAGTCCAAAAGCAAAAAGTTTAACGACCTGAGTCCCTATAAGCATTTTCTTTAACCATTTGAGTCCAATTTTCTAACACTGTTAGAATAATTTTGTTAAAATTTGTTAAATGACCAAATTACAGCTATAATTAAAAAATAAATAAAAAAACTAATTTATTTTAATTTTCTCATTCTCTCTCATTCATCTTCACCAGATGATGGCAGATGCATCTCTCTCTCTCTAAAAACCTCCATTGCACCACCACACCTCCACCACCAACACCACCGTCTGCACTTCCACCGTCACCACCACCACTACACCATCACCACCACAACAATCATCTTCATCTTCACCAGATGATCTTCAGTTTCACCGTCGGATCAAAATCACAAACAATCTTTATTCGATGAACTTCTCCAAGGCGATTCACAACATCAACTATTGAAATCTGATATTCGTTACGTATTTTCAATGCCTCGAATATCTAGATTCACAACATCAACTTTTGAATCAAGTGTTGGAAGACAGGCAGAAGAGTTAGGGCTCGTTAAAAGTTTGTGTAGCGTGTTTTTCGCATCTAAACCGAATGATCTGCATAATCGCACCAGCTCATCGCATCTAAACCCTAGATTCATCGCATCAATCAAATCTGCCTCACATAACAACCTGTTCATCGATTCATCAAGAGTTCCTGTTCATCAATTCATCTAAACCGTAACAGCAATCTAAACCGAAAGTGCGAAGCAGATCACGATTGTTGTGTCGTAGCATCAATCTAAACCGCCTCAACTCATGGATCTGTGTTTCTGGTAGCAGTAATACAATTTTGGTATGTTTTCCTCTAACCTGATTACTGTTTTCTACTGTGTTTTTTGGATCGTTATTGATTGAATCTCTAACACAATTAATTCGAGGCAGGTAATTTTCAATTGAAAAGAACCCCTAAACGAGTCGGGAAAGCCGCCTTCAAGCGAGTTAAAAGCTAAATGCAGAGTAGTGAGTCCGGAGAAGGAGTCGCAGCCAAAGAAATCTGGGATGGTTCCGGTGATGTTTGCTGACGTGGCGGAGAAATCTGTGGTGGTGGTGCGACGGTGACTCTGGTGGTGGTGCGACGGTGGTTGTGTTGGAGGTTTGTGGTTGAGGTGGTGGTTGGTGACGGATGTGGAGGTGGAGGTTGTTGTGGTAGTGGCTGTGGTGGTGACGGTGGTGGTGTGGTGGTGGTTTTGATGGTGGTGGAGGATGTAGGTGATCTAGAGAGATGGAAAGAAAGAAGATGAGGGAGATGAAGGTGCAGACCTTAAAGAGAGATAAATAGATGAGTGTGGCTGATCTTGTGAAGAACATGTGGTTTTTTTTATTTTTATTTTATAATTATAGGGGTAATTTGGTCATTAAACAAAACTTAACAATAAAATTCTAACTGGGTTAGAAATTTGAACTCAAATGGTTAAAGAAAATGCTTATAGGGACTCAGGTCGTTAAACTTTTTGCTTTTGGACTCAACTGGTTAAAACCCATAAAACACAGGGACTCAAAAAGTAATTTACCCAAGATATAAATATATAAATGTAATAAATAAATAAATAATGGACATCAAGTTGACTGACAATTTTACAAATAATAAAGAAAATAGAAAACTTTAAATGAATTAGGTAGAGTGGTCACGTTGGTCGAATACCTTTTTCCAGATTTCAAGAAATGTTTTTCAATAAGAACATTTTGGTTTTAAAAAACACACTCTTCTTCATCATGGTTTCTGCAACTTTGAGAGCTCAACTATGGTAATTTATCTTATCTTAAAAAAAAGAGTTAAATGCCCGAATGCTCACTGTGGTTCTGTAATATAACATCTATAATCCCAAACTTTTGGAAATTACATCGGTGGTCCCTGTGGTTTGACAGTTTGTTACTCGGATATTCCCTGGAGTGAATGGGGGTTAGTTTTCTCCGTTAAGTCCATCTGAAATTACTTATTTACCCCTTGCTTTTATTAAAATATAAAAAAATCACACACACACACACATATATATATATATATATATATAAACACTCACTTTATCTAAAACACACACATTCTCTGACTCTCTCTCTCTCTCTCAAGAAAAGCCCCACCACCACATACCATCACCATCACCATCACCACCACTGCCACCACCCTCGCAACCACTGGAAATCATCCACATTAGCCCAACTCCCAATATTATCATCCCAAATTCGAATCCTAGAGATCACTCTCAATCCCGTGATAACACAGTTGGTATGGCGCTAATCGAACCCCAAAACTCCGCTCGATTATGGGCCCATTCCTGCATCATAAATAATAGTCATTCTCTTTAGCATCATGAATCCAGATCTGATGTGATGCAACCACAAACAAACACCCTTCCACTTGTTCAATCAAGATTGAACCCAACACAGTCCCCGCGTAAATCTTGCAATTTTTCCGCCGGTTTATAAATAAAGTCCGAAAACATCCTTTCAGTCTCACCCCACAGTTGGTTAGATCAAATTCTCCAATCTCTTAACCTTTAAATTCCTTAGTTAATATCTATTTTCGTTACTCTTGAACCCCAGTGAATCTTTAACCTTGTAACTCGATTGTTATACTGGGAGTTGGGTGAATGGTGGTGTGAGGGTGGTGGTGGTGGTGGTGGTGGCAGTGGTGGTGCTGGTGACGGTAGGTGGTGGTGGGGCTTTTCCTGAGAGAGAGAGAGAGAGAGCATGTGTGTGTTTTAGATAGAGTGGGTGTTTATATATATATGTGTGTATTATTTTTTTTTATTTTAATAAAAACAAGGGGTAAATAAGTAATTTCAGATGGACTTAACGAAGAAAACTGACCCTTATCCACTCCAGAGACTATCCGAGTAACAAACTGTCAAACCACAGGGACCATCGGTGTAATTTCCAAAAGTTGGGGACTATAGGTGTTATTTTACAAAACCACATGGACCATCCGGGCATTTAACTCAAAAAAACATATTTCGTTTTCTTCTCATCTCTTTCTAATATTCAGGGCCGGCCCATTAGGCTTACCAATCTAGGCACGGGCCTAGGGCCACCAAAAATTAAGGGCCTCCAATTTTTAGTAAAGTTCTATATATTATATATGTATCAGCCTTAAATAAAAAGCAAAGCAAAACTAAACCATATTTTTTAATAAAGTTACACAGATAAAAATTGTTTAGGAAAAAAGGCCCACATTCAAGACCTAGTTTCGAAATTAAACCACAGACATAACTGAATTCTGTAGCAACAATCTACCACTCAACCTCATCCTAATTTCGTGAATCAGCGCCAAAAATCCCTAAAATTGAGCCGCAGTCATCGTTCCTACCTCCTATCGCCACCTGCTCTTTCGATTTTCTAGGTTATCGGCTATCACTAATGGTAATCACTCATGGCGTCGGGTCTGTCGGGATTGGAGAGGAATTTATGGGCAAAATTAGTGCTAATTACTAAACGTAGGTTAACTTTAACAGTTAATTTTTCTATTAATCTCTCTATATTTTTTGCAAAAGGACCTCCATTTCGTAGTCCGCTTAGGGTCTACAAAAACGCTAATGAAAGACAATATAGCATGCTATACCTTATCTGCCACTTTTTTCATTATGTGCCACATGCACAATCTGTGTCTGTTGTTAGGGAAAACCTCCTCAATAGCTTGTTTCATAGCAGGGTCTTGGTCTGTCACTACAACCTTAGGTTGCTTACCAAATGACTTTAAGAATGAATTCAAAAGCCACTTATATGGTTCAATGCTCTCCGATGCCAACAACCCAGCTCCAAGTGTTACATTTCGACAGTGGTTGTCAATGCCAGTGAACGGAACAAACACCATCTTGTACCTGAACAAACACATGCAAAAACATATTGAAAACATGCGAAATATACAAAAATCACATGCGAAAACAAACAGTATAACATGCGATATATTCACCACCACCTCTTCAATGTCTACACATCCGATATTACAAGTTCAGGAAGTCATATAACATGCGAAAATTAGTAAAAAACATGTTTGTCTTGAAACACTTACCTGTTTGTCTTGAAAGTTGCATCGAACGATATCACATCCCCAAATTCCATATAGTTAAGCTTGCATAAACCATCAGCCCAGAACAAACCAGTTAATCGTTTGTCATCATCAACAGAATATTCAAACGGATAATCAGCTAAATACTGTTTTTTGTCAGTCATCCTATTAATCACCATGTCAGCGTCTATTCTCCTATATTTTTGCAATCATCAACCGTGGCACCAACGTTCTCGAAACCACCATAACGTTTCCTCATTATATGGAAAGCTTTGACAGGACCAAGGCTTAAAGTGCCTAGTGCCCATACCATCTCCTCCTGGACATCTGACAATTGTCTGTAAGCTGGCAGCATGTGAATATCATCTTGACATACAAACTTATGATTATGGCCATCAACAAATCTCTTTACTGTATATAATCTACCATCCACAGTGCAAATCATAAGTTGAGCTTTGCATCCAGTTCTAATAGTCCCCCTGTTCCTTGTTTTGAATTGCTTTTTTGACTTCGAATAACGATCGTCAATACACAGAGGCTTATGTCCCTCTTTAGAACAAACAAATTACTTAGTTTTGATTATACCACCACTGTGTACTTCACCACCTTTCCGATTAGAAAAACCACCCAACTTAGCATATGATTGGTAAAACGCATATGCTTGTTCAATAGAGATAAATTGCATTCCAACCACAGGTGTAGCTGATGCTTGAACCTACGGAGTGTAAACCCTTTCATCTACATGAATCAAATCAGAAAAACAAAAAAATGTGCGAATTATCAGACTAGTTACATGCGATACATTAATAACAGTATAATTTCATCATAAAGAACAACAAAAACACATGCGAATTGTATGAACAATAACATGCAAAAATGATGATTTTGATTAATCTGTTTTATATATGCGATTTATTATACCATAACATGCGAAAATGCGTAAAGAAAATAAACATCAAATGCGAATTGAAAGACTCATAACATGCAAATTTGTACATGTTGCTTTCATGTCAAAAATATACTAAACATTCAAATTCAAAAACAGCTACAACAATGTAAAATCATTGCTACGATTAAACAAAAAACAAGTATACGAACAATTTAGAAATCTGAATTAACATAATTACCATTAGAACACTGATTTATAGCACTTGTACTTGCAATTGGATTTGGATTTGCAGGTCGCGGATTTAAAACATCCTCAATCGAAACTCTCTGATATGCAGATAATTGAGCATGATCACCGATCGGTCGAGTTTCTTCAAAATCAACATCTGTTCGTCTCGTGCTGCTCTGTGGATCCATTGAAAAAAAAACAATTGAATGAAACCCTAACACAGAAGAACGAAAACTGCAATTTGAGAATTATGAAAAATTTGAAACTGATTCGAATGATAATTACCGGGATATTAGTTTAACGAACTTCTCGCTGATTGAATGAAGAGACGAATTTGCCCTCAGATGATTGAATTAATTGTTTGATTTAACCTTATTAAAGAAAAAACGAATCAGGACACATGTATGGCTAATATTGTCGCATATTAATGTACGATTATGTAATTTGTACCCTACACTTTACCCCCCCCCCCCTCTCTCTCTCTCTATATATATATATATATATAATGTAAACTTACAAAATAAATATGTAACCACCAATTTTTGTATCTTTGTTTAAACTTTTCTTTACACCAAATTGATTCTAAAAAAAAAATCACAAAAGCTTAATTAGTAATTAGCACACTATTGTTTTAGCACTTTTATAAGTTTTATTGATATTGTTTTTTTTGTTTAATATCAATTGTTTTTATGTGAACTTCCTAGTTTAAATCGCTACTCATTTATTTGAGAAGCTTGTTTTTGGACATCAATAGTATTAGTCTTTCAAGTTGGTGCATACATATAAACTTGAATTTAAAGCATAAACAGATCTAAAATAGTGACCTACAGTGGCGGAATTAGAAAAAAATCAAGGGTATTCTATTTTTTAGCGTACATTCATAAGACGTAAAAAAAATTACCATACACTCAGTGACGGACAGAGAATTTTATTTGTATGGAGTCACTGTTGGTAGATGTTTCAAATTCATACGAGCAAACATAAAATTTTTTGACTTAGTTCGATACGGGTTATAACATAACTTTTTGTATTTTCTAGTGTATACTAATAATTCATCACGAACTTTAATTTAGTATATTTGTTAAAGTGTTTAAGGTTTTCATTATTAACTCCCTTATATAATCCCAACTATAAAGCATTTTTACATGACGAAAAATGTTATCTAGTCAATTATATGTTTAAAATACAAAGAAATAATTTATGATAAGATGCTCTTATAAGTAGTAAGTTCGAGACAAAATAAAAGAAATTAACAGATAATAAGTTGATTAAATAGAATAATAATATATAAGTTAATAATAAAAAAAAATTAAAAGAAAGAAATATATAAATGTAGTAAATAAATAAATAATGGACATCAAGTTGACTGACAATTTTACAAATAATAAAGAAAATATAAAACTTTAAATAAATTAGGTAGAGTGGTCACGTTGGTTGGATACCTTTATCCAGATTTCAAGAAATGTTTTTTAATAAGAACATTTTGGTTTTAAAACCCACACTCTTCTTCTTCATCAAGGTTTCTGCAACTTTGAGAGCTCAACTATGGTAATTTATCTTATCTTTAAAAAAAGAGCTAAATGCCCAGATGGTTACTGTGGTTTTGTAAAATAACATCTATAATCCCAAACTTTTGGAAATTACATCAGTGGTCCCTGTGGTTTGACAGTTTGTTACTCGGATATTCCCTGGAGTGAACGGGGGTTAGTTTTCTCCGTTAAGTCCATCTGAAATTACTTATTTACCCCTTGCTTTTATTAAAATATAAAAAAATCACACACACACACACACACACATATATATATATATATATAAACACTCACTTTATCTAAAACACACACACTCTCTGACTCTCTCTCTCTCTCTCTCTCTCTCTCTCAAGAAAACCCCACCACCACATACCATCACCACCACTGCCACCACCCTCGCAACCACTGGAAATCATCCACATTAGCCCAACTCCCAATATTATCATCCCAAATTCGAATCCTAGAGATCACTCTCAATCCTGTCATAACACAGTTGGTATGGCGCAAATCAAACCCCAGAACTCCGCTCGATTATGGGCCCATTCCTGCATCATAAATAAAAGTCATTCTCTTTAGCATCATGAATCTAGATCTGATGTGATGCAACCACAAACAAACACCCTTCCACTTGTTCAATCAAGATTGAACCCAACACAGGCACCGCGTAAATCTTGCAATTTTCAGCCGGTTTATAAATAAAGTCCGAAAACATCCTTTCAGTCTCACCCCACAATTGGTTAGATCAAATTCTCCAATCTCTTAACCTTTAAATTCCTTAGTTAATATCTATTTTCGTTACTCTTGAACCCCAGTGAATCTTTAACCTTGTATCTCGATTGTTATAGTTGGAGTTGGACGAATGGTGGTGTGAGTGTGGTGGTGGTGGTGGTGGCAGTGGTGGTGCTGGTGACGGTAGGTGGTGGTGGGGCTTTTCCTGAGAGATAGAGAGAGAGAGAGGGAGAGAGATAGAGAGAGAGAGAGAGAGAGAGAGCATGTGTGTGTTTTAGATAGAGTGGGTGTTTATATATATATATATGTGTGTGTGTGTATTATTTTTTTATATTTTAATAAAAACAAGGGGTAAATAAGTAATTTCAGATGGACTTAACGAAGAAAACTAACCCTTATCCACTCCAGAGACTATCCAAGTAACAAACTGTCAAACCACAGGGACCATCGGTGTAATTTTCAAAAGTTGGGGACTATAGGTTTTATTTTACAAAACCACAGGGACCATCCGGGAATTTAACTAAAAAAAAACATATTTCGTTTTCTTCTCATCTCTTTCTAATATTCAGGGCCGGCCCGTTAGGCTTACCAATCTAGGCACCAAAAATTAAGGGTCTCCAATTTTTAGTAAAGTTCTATATATTATATATGTATCAGCCTTAAATAAAAAGCAAAACTAAACCATATTTTTTAATAAAGTTACACAGATAAAAATTGTTTAGGAAAAAAGGCCCACATTCAAGACCTAGTTTCGAAATTAAACCACATACATAACTGCATTCTGTAGCAACCATCTACCACTCAACCTCATCCGAATTTCGTGAATCAGCGCCAAAAATCCCTAAAATTGAGCCGCAGTCTTCGTTCCTACCTTCTATCGCAACCTGCTCTTTCGATTTTCTAGGTTATCGGCTATCACTAATGGTAATCACTCATGGCGTCGGGTCTGTCGGGATTGGAAAAGAATTTATGGGAAAATTAGGGCTAATTACTAAACGTAGGTTAACTTTAACAGTTAATTTTTCTATTAATCTCTCTATATTTTGCAAAAGGTCCTCCATTTCGTAGTCCGCTTAGGGTCTACAAAAACGTTGGAACGGCTCTGCTAATATTGCATTAAGGGGTATCCTAATATTTACTCAAGGATCTTCGAATACATGAAACGGGAAAAAAAAATTACACTTCGTCAAGAAAGTTGAGGGGTATCACGAGTTATCCCTAGTCCTCATTTAGATCCGCCCATGGTGATCTACATGTTTGACAAAATAAAATAGGGGTAACTTTGTAAAATAATAACCAAGTTTCTCATTTGTTCCATTTAAGTCACTCAATCTTTTTTTGTCTCTCTAAAATCATTCAAGTTTGATTTACTGTTTTAATCTTGCGTAATTTGCAGGTTACCAGGTTACCACATTTTATTTTAGTTTTAATTAGTTATGTTAATGATATAATTACCTTTTTACCCTTTTAATTGAAGAATAAAAAAACAAAAACATAAAACTAAAAAAGAAAAAACAAAAACATAAAACTAAAAAAGAAAAAACAAAGTGTAACAATGACAAAAACTAAACAAGATATCATCGTCATTCTAACCTTCATTCTTCACATGTAACCATCTTCGACTTCCCGACCTGTTATTCCGACAACAAAATCTCGTCGTCAACTAGGAACATCGCAATTAGGGACCTTTCGTCTTCACAGGAACCTGCTTGTCGACTCCTCTACGTTCCACCTACTTCGCTAACCATTCGTCGACGGGTGTACCAGATCGTCGGAGAATAAAGTCGTGACGGTACGGTTATCAGTTGATGGCTATAAGCTTGCTGAAGCTTCACAAAGATGGAGAAAACTATATGTTGTCTTTAGTAGCCCTTTCAAAGGGTTGAGCGATCGGAGCGGTCGAGTATTCGCCGGAATTTATGGTGTGTGAAATAGATTTGGGTTTATGAAATCGATTTGAGTGGAAGCGATAACAAGGAAGGGATGGAGATCCACAATGGAGTTGAAGGCCGGTAAGATCTGGTTGTCTGAAATACTTATTAATAGTCGGAATCTGCAAATGAGATGATGAACTAAGAAGGTTGAACTTTATCTTTGGTTTTAATTGTTATGTTTTTAATGAAAAATGATGAGAGTTATTATATGTTCTTTTTTATTGTTTTTTTAATTTAAAGGGTAAAAAGGAAAATTAAAAAACTAACATAAGTCTTAACAATTATAATAAAAAGTGGTAACCTGGTAACCTGCTAATTACGCAAGATTAAAACGGTAAATCAAACTTAAGTGATTTTGGTGAGACAAAAAAAGTTAAAGTGACTTTGGTGGAACAAGTGAGAAACTTGGTTATTATTCTATGAAGTTTTCCCAATAAAATATTGCTAAAAATATAAAGAGTTAGTCGGAAAATTAAAATCAAAGAAATTAAAAAAATATTGTATTATGTGATATTCTTAAGCAGGCCGGGATCTCTGTCAAAAAGGAGGCTCCAGTAAATTTCCTGACTGACCCCTTAGAGGGGAGGTCCACTTTACGCCCGGCGGACATCCTTGTGTTTGGATGGGAAGGGGGGAAACACGCTTGTGTAGATCTAACTGGAGTCTCCCCCCTTGTCGGGCTCAAGGACAAGGGCTTTGTCGTAGGGCAAGCGGTGCTCAAGGCAGAGGCGAGCAAAGTCGCAAAACATGAGAAAGCCTGCCTGGAGAATCAACACGTGTTTGTCCCGTTTGCGTTTGATACCTTTGGTGGTCTCGCTCCTGACGCTGTGCGACTTTTGAATCGGGTTCAAAAAGTCGTTAATAGTAATTCTTCGTCGCTAAAGGTTTCAAACTTTGTATTTAGTAGAATTGGTTTTTCTATTCAAAAGGGGGTGGCGGCGCAACTTGTTGCCCGACTACCTGCCACTGCTTTGTAATTGCCTTTTTCGTGTGGAATGATAAACTCTATTATTGAAGAAAAAAAAATTTGAAAAAATATAAATAATCAAAGAATAAAAAATAGATACTTATAAGTTTAATAGAAATTTAAAAAAAAGTTTAATATGTTAGTTAAAAAAAAAGACAAATAAAAAATAAACAAAGAACTCGTTTAGTAAATAGATTTTCCACCTACCACTACTTTCCGATAAAAACTCAAAATAATAGCTCAAGCCTCAAAGATCATATAATACTCCAGAGCTCTGATGACAATATGTGAAGCACCCGAATTAAAAACACTTTGAAGCTGCCGGAAACTAAACATCCCGATGACAATCGGGAACCTCCTAAGATCAGCAAGAAGGCAACTTCACACAATCATCTCCAGAGAAACAATCAAACCCTCATCTCCAACCCCTTCTCATCTCCACACTTACAATCTCTCCGAACTCGATCTACTCAACCCAAAAGCCTACATACCACTCCTCCTCTTCTACCCCAACAATCCCAATTGCACATTAACCACTCACCAAAAATCCACCCTACTGAAAACATCACTATCCCAAAGCCTAACACAACACTACCCTTTCGCCGGCCGGTTATTCACACCCACAACACCATCCTACATCGATTGTAACGATGAGGGAGTCGTGTTTGTTGAGGCCAGGAATGACAGCCAGCTGGATACTTTCCAACATATGACAGGACAAGATGAAACATTGGGCCAACTGTTTGCTGATGGTGTTGTTCACCACATGCCTCCTAGCATCACGAATGTGGTTCGGGTTCAACTTAATCATTTTTCTTGTGGTGGACTCGGGGTAGCATTGTCAATGTCGCATCTAGTTGGGGATGCTTGTAGTCTTGGCTCGTTTCTTAGCCATTGGGCTTCCGTGGCCCGTTATGGCTCGAGTGACCATCACCAAGTACTGCCTATGAACCCTCATTTCATTCACTACCCGCGTGGCGAATATATTCGTGCTCCTGCTCCTAATGGTGATCGTGATATCAATCAAATACGTATTTTCGGGGTGAGGAGATTTGTTTTTCGTAACTCGAAATTAAGTGAGCTAAAAAACAAGGTCGTGTTTGAGGCGGGTGGGTCTATAAACAATCCTACACGGGTTGAAGTATTGACATCTCTACTTTACACTACCGCGGTGAAGGCAGCAGCCACAAAATCGGGCACGTTTAAGCCATCTTATTTGTTTTTCATGGTTAATATGCGTGATAAATTCGTCGAAAAGCTGCCACAAACTACCATAGGGAATTTTGTGTCACTTATGATGGTGCCCACCAGGCATACAAGTGACACTTCGATAAGTTCGGTTGTTGCAGAGATAAAGAAACAGAAGTTAGAGTTTGAAGGGATCCAGAGTGTTCAACAGCTAGCTGAGAACACTAAATGGTCGAAAGTGAGAAACCAAGATTTAGAGAACATTGGCGAGGGGTCGTATTATTGTTCGAGCTTATGTGGGTTTCCTTATAGCAAACTGGACTTCGGATGGGGAAAGCCGATGGGTACAACTCTGGCGACTAAATCAACAGGTAAAAATGGTTTTGTGTTGATGGATAAAGCGGATGGTGATGGTATTGAAGCATTGGTGATGTTGGAAGAAGAACATATGAAGATATTTGAGAATGACAAGGAGATGCTATCATATTGCCAAAGTGATTCTATTTGAGTTTTAAACATTAGATTTTGTGTATGCTTGTAATTGTAATGATATATATTTGTTCTTCAAAAAGTGTTACTTTGAAACATGAAAAATATTTTGCTGTAGGATTAACAGAACACCAAGTGGTTGTAGATTATAAAGTCCTGTCCAACATATGCAGGGGCGCAGCTTCCTTGGGGCGGGAGGGGGCGCCCGCCCCCCGAACTTTTCGACGCGTGGTGTTATGAACAGTACCTTCGTATAGAAATTTTTAGGTAATATACGTTTTCGCCCATGTACCTTCATTTCAGTCACTTTCTGAGTGCAGACTCTGTTAAGCCCGAACCTTGTGCTCATAATGGCAATCAAAAGCTTTGTTTAACTATTAACTAAACTAATGTTAGATTAAATCGCAACTAAAGTAAGAAACTAGAAATAGAAACACAACCATCAAAAAAACATGCGGTAAAGGCGTGCAATCACTTCTAGTTTCAGGGTCGTATCAATCACATAAACTTCTAGTTTCAGGGTCGTATCAATCACATAAGTAAGAAACTAGAAATAGAAACACAACCATAAAACAAAACATGCGGTAAAGGCGTGCAATCACTTCTAGTTTCACTGGATTTTTAGATGGATTTAGGCAAAGTGATCAAAACGGCAATAAAAGGGAAAAGTCAGGAACCCAGATGTAAAAAAAAACTATTTGGATCAAAATGGCAAATTTGAACAAAACTCAGGGACTAAAATGGCAATTTACTCTTAATTAGAACACCTTGATCTTTAATGATAAAGAACAAATGGTAGAAAAAATGTTATGAAGTGTTCAAAATAGTAACTCACTCTACCCACAATTATATTAAACACGTGAATATACTCTAATCATTCAACTAGTTTTTTTTTTTTTTTTTTTTTTTTTAACGGCAAATTTGGATCACTGACGGACCGCTGGAGTATCATCGATTCATCGTGCCACCAGCGGAACCACTCGATCATATCCATCTCCAAAACCCAATAAATATGGGAAAAAAAAAACCTTTTGTGGGAATCGAACCCAGGACCTTTTGGTCCCAAAGCTTTATCTCATCCCCAAGATGTCACTAGGCTATAAAGCCATGGACCTAATCATTCAACTAGTAAAAATAATAAAAACAAACCCATGTCTACATAATCAAACCCTACATTAGAGTGTGATCACAAGAAAGAAATTAACTAATCATATAAATGAAAGAATTAATATTATCACTATATAATTATTATTCTTTTAATATTAATCAATAAAACTCACCTGCCCTTGAATTGGTCTCGATACATGTTCAAGCCAAGCCGGCAGTAGTCGGCTGTGTTCGCTTCTTCTAGGCTTCAGCGCGTGCAAACTGCCATTTTTCAATATCTTCTTTTGGTTCCTTCTTTTTCAATTTCTTCTTTTGGTTCCTTCTTGGCAGCCCAAGCCCAACTCATCAATCCACCATAATGAGATACCAATTCAGCCCACTTTCATCGATGGCCCAAAAAATTTAATTCTTACTTTTCTTATGTTTTCCTTTTCTTCTCCAGAGTAAATGAAAAGAAATTTGCCGTTAAAAAAAAGACTCTTGTGCACCCTTGATTGTTTAAATAATAGACGATCACACCAAACAAGTCAGCAATTAGGACTCTTGTGTCGGTCATAATAACTTAGTGTTGGAATTTATCATGTTGATGCCAATCCAATTAGTTTGGTGGTAAAGTGGTGTATTCCTTAACCAAATGGTTATGAATTCAAATCATGTAAAGGGCTTGTGGCGGTGATATTTTACTCATTCAAAAAAAAAATGAATCAAATCAAATTAAATAAACTGATACATCCTAAATTAATTTTACTTACTTTACCCAGAAAATTAATTTTACTTAGATTATGTAATTTATATTTTACTGTTTCATCATTTTCTATACTCAGTTTAGTTGTGTCTAGGGCTGTAAACGAACCGAACGAACACGAACAAGGCCTTGTTCGTGTTCGTTCGTTAAGGAAATAAATGTGTTCACGAACGGTTCATGAACACTTACCGAACGGGATTTTATGTTCGTGTTCGTTCATTAAGGAAATGAGCGTGTTCGCGAACGGTTCACGAACACAAACGAACACAAATAAATTTGGCGAACGCGGCGAAGGATAAAGATAGATGGCCCAGAGAGTAGCACTCGAACTTGAATCCCTTATTGTGGAACGGAGGTCGATCGTATTCACCGATGTAAATAATGAGAAAAGAAATGGAAATGATGCATAAACAAGGTGAAAGTAAGTTTCCTAGTTTCATTGTTAGGGTAATAAAATAAATAAAAGTTTAATAATATAAAAAGTACAAATAAAATATAAGAAAGTACAAAGATCTTCAATTAAAACACAAATATACGAACGTAAATCAACGAATGTTCACGAACACGTTCACGAACACCTTACCGAACGTTCACGAACACAATCGAACGAACGAGACCTCTGTTCATGTTCGTTCATTTAACTAATCGAACGAAATTTCTTGTTCATGTTCGTTCGTTTATTAAACGAACGAACATAAACGAACTTCCCGCCGAACGGTTCACGAACTGTTCGCTGAACGTTCGGTTCGTTTACAGCCCTAGTTGTGTCCGCATAGTTATATTTCATGTTAAACCTTTGAAACATCAAAATCACATTAAAGTATCATAATATAAAATGATTATGATGTAATATTAGGTTATACGGATGAAATAATAAGGGCGCAAATGGCACCGATCTCCTAATAGTTTGAGTAGGCTAAGAATGATTACAAAATAACTAAAAGTTCATTAAAGTCGATAGAGAAAACATAAAGGTTGGAACAGGCTACTGATTACATAAACTTCTAACTTTTAAAGAATTGCGCATTGTTAAGAGGTCACCAGCCCAGGATAACCCCATGAGTTTTCCTCGCAGCTACTAACAAAAAAAGGTTTTGGATTTTGAGACACCACGCAAGAAAATCTGGTAGTAGCAGCATATATATGTGATAGACATTTTAACATTGATGACAAATAATACCATACGACACAGGGGTAGGTTCCGGTACAAACCATATTTATCATACAAACCGTAAGAAGATATTTTAGCACTTAAAAAAAGTTAAATTAGCACATACCAAAACAATACATACATAAAAGTAGCACTTTTGAGTTATATTAGCACATGAAAATTAATCAAGATAATTGATTTTAGCACATATTTGAATGATATCAGCACTTTTCTTAATCAGCACATTGAAAACCAAAGGAAGATCCAAATAAAGAATTAATTGTTTGTTAACACATTTATAATATTTATAGGGAATTCAATATAATTGATATTATTTAGGGTATTATTTTATGATTTCTCTATAATTAGTTGGATGTCACGTGACACTTTTCTAATGGTTCTTACAGTTTGTATGCGAAATATGGTTTGTATGTCCTAACCACAATAGAAAAAAGTTGGTACATATAGCACAAATTACCACAACCAGATACAAAAATTTAATTTATGCAATAAATGTTTTCAGACCACCACATCTATTATGCATGTGTGTAATTGTAAGGGTTTGACCCAAATGGCAGTTAGGACTCTCGTGCAACCAAAGGGGTGGTGGTTCATTGTCAAAGACAACATTTAAACTCCTGGGTTTGAGAGGGAGAGGTCATGGGTTCAAGTCACACAGACCACAAGGATGAAAAGAAATTTGCCGTTCAAAAAAAATGACTCTTATGCACCCTTGATTGTTTAAATCATAGACGATCACACCAAACAAGTCAGCAATTAGGACTCTTGTGTCGCTCATAATAACTTAGCGTTGGAATTTATCATGTTGATGCTCAACAAAACATCTAAGGTGGTGTTTGTTTTTTCTGCAGGAAAAGGTCTGCAGTCTGCGGACCACATCTGCAGAGAAGAGGTGGACCAAATGTCTGCAGTCTGCAAAGGAAAAGAGGGTTTGTTTTTTTTAAATAAAACCTCTTCACAACCAAACCTCTTCACAACCAAAACCTCTCCTCTCTCTTCTCTCTCTCTGCCATCTACCACCACCACCACAACCATCCGCCACCACCACGTCGGCCACCACCACCGCCATCAAAACCCACCACCACCCCCGATCTCTCTCTCTTCTTTCCCTCTCTCTCTCCTGCCGCCCCCTCTCTCTCTCTCTCTCTACGGTCTCTCTCTCTCTTCGTTCCACCACCGCCATCAAAACCCACCACCACCACCGCCGCCCCAACCATCCGCCATCACCACCGCCATCAAAACCCACCCCCACCCCTTTCTCCTTCAGATCTGTGAATCGAAGGCGGCTAGAGGGAGAAACAGCGAGAGAGAGAGAGAGAAACAACAGCTAGAGAGAGGAGTTCGACGGCGGTGGTGATGCTCGACGGCTGTGAATCGAAGTTCAGATCGAAGTTGCAGGTCTGTTTTGTTTGCGATCGATGTTGATGATGATGAGGGTTTTCAATTTGGGGGTTTTGTTTTCGATTTGGAGGTGGTGGCGGAGCAAGGGTGGGCGGCGGAGCAGGTGGTGGCTGAGAGGTGGGTTTGAAGGTGGAGGTGATGGGTGTCGGTGGTGGAGGTGGTGGCTGAGATGTGGTGGTGGAGGTGGTGGCGGAGGTGGAGCCGTGGAGGTGGTGTCGGAGGTGGTGGCTGAGATGTGATGGTGGAGGTGGAGGTGGTGGTTGAGAGGTGGGTTTGAAGAGGGAGAAGAGGTCTGCAGAGGTTAGAAGACTTGTGGACAAGTCTGCTTGGGGAAGAGCTTCTGCAGACGTTTTTGGTCTGCAGATCTTCAAGAAAACAAACAAGCTGCAGGAACCTTATGTCTGCGCGCCTCTGCGCGACGCAGACATAAGTGCTCAGAAGAGCTTCTGGAGAAAAAACAAACAGAACCTAAGTGTTGGTTGAAGATGTGTTTGATACGGAAATTAACAAGTTAACCAATTAACAAGTTTACCACCTATAACTAGAAGTGTACAAAAACCGGGTTTAGGCCCAAACCTGTTTGGTTCGTAATCCAGCTCGGGTCGTTTCATCAGGGGCTCAAACCAATTTAGCCCAAACCGGTTCTATTTATGTATCAACTTTAGGTTTGAAAGCTCGAACCTATATAAATCGGTTTGGGTCGGGTTCTAAACCGATTCGGCCCTAAATCTATTCTAGACCGGTTTAGCCCAAAACAATTCGGTTTTATGAATCGATTTAAGGTTTGAAATCACACACCATCCCCAAATCGCCATGTTGGGTCGGGGCACAAATCGGTTTTGGTGTATAGGATTGAGTTGTGAACCGGTTTGGCAGCCCCAACCCAGTTTTTTTTGTACACTTCTACCTCTAATACAATTCCCATCGAGAAGTCAAAGATACAAGTCAAAAATCAGTGACCATATCTTAGTGACCTTGTCATTATTAACTAATTATACGTTTATTATGTTAGTTATTATAATAGGCGAGTAATTTGGAGAATATTACTCGTGTAACCAATTAGAAAGTTTAGACCGTGGGGTATGGTGGGCTTGGGTTGGGGCATGGGTTGGGGCATTTGTTGACACGTGGAATGGGAAAAAAAAACCACGTCCATGGGGTATGGTGGGGCTTGGGTTGGGGGCTTGGGTTGGGGGCATGAGTTGACACATGGGGGCATGTGAAATGGCTAGTTTGGTTTGGCCATTGAGAGCCCGCCATGTCACCTTGCTAGCCCGCCCCACGCCCGGCTTCAAACCCACACCAAAGGGGCCACGCCCAAACCCAAGCCCCAACCCAAGCCCCCGGGGTGGTGGCTTGGGCGTTTTTAGCCAACCCACGCCCCAACCCAAACCCCATACCCCACAGTCTAAGCCGTGTTTGAGCGTTTTAAGTATTGTATAGTAACTAACAATTGTAAGTTTGAATATAAGGTTGAAAGTGATTCGGTCCTAGGCAATCAAACAGTAAGCGTTAGGTTATCAGTCACCACATAACCTAATTGAGTGTTAGACCCTTTTTTATTCATCTTGTTGGAAATTTTAGTGAAAATGAGTTTTTCACTAAATATTTTGGACATCAATAATATTTATATATGTGTTGTATAAGTAATTATTTATGGTTTGTGTTCAAACTATGTCCAAATAGAGCTAAGATGAATGAGATATCGAAGCTTGAAGTTGTATGTTTGGAACAAACAAAGATGAATAAAATTGATTAGTTTTGTCAACTTGTCCCACATAGGTGGGATGACAAAACTCAAAGTGGTATATAAGGAGGAACACTCCTTGCAATTGTTTCCTAAAAGGCAAACAGTAGTGGGGACCAAAGGGTGCGCCGTAGGCATGGGCAAATACCGATCCCGGTACCATACCATCCCGATACCGACAAATCCCGATCCCGATTTTTGTGAAAAATGGGTACCGATACCGAAATACGTCGGTTTGGTACGGTATCGGTATTTTGAGGGTAAAATGCGGTATTATACCGATACCATACCGATACCGACAAATACCTAAAAGTGGATACCGATACCGGTACCGAAACCTCTTCGGTATGGTATTCTCGGGATCGGGATGGGATCGGTATTGGATACCACTTGCTCATCCCTACGCCGCCGCACCCGCACATATGCGCACGAGTATGGATGGCGCATGACCAGGTGGCATCCTGGTATGCGCAGTGGCTTCCGTGTGGCGCGCGACTCCACATCACATATGCGCGCATAACATGGGCCATAGGCCCAATGTGGTGCACTTTGAACTTCGCACAACGCCTTTGTATTTTTGCCCATGAGCGCATGGTCAGATACATGGCAGATCCGCTTATGGCACGACCTTGGGTGGCATAGGCGGATGCCATGGCATGTCGATGCGGCGCAAGCTCCTTAGGCGCATGGCGCACGTCATTGGCTAGGGCGGAGAGTGCAGGTGGCGCACGAGTATGGATTGCACATGATCAGGTGGCGTCCTGGTATGCGTAGTGGCATCCGTGTGATGCGCGTCTCCATATGGCGTGGCGTAAGGTCCATGTAGCATGATGCGTGGACTAGCAACTCAGTTCAGGCACGCGCACAAGTTTGCAGCGGAAACAAAACAGCTGGTTGGACTTGGTCAAACTAGCTGTTTCAACTTGTTTAATTCTGTCATGAATGAATATAACAGTTTCGTTGACCATATGAATTCCATTTTAACATAATAATTAAATTTTGTTTATTACAAGACTTATTGCCTCGTTAATTAGAGAATTAAAGGTAATGAATGTTTAAATTTTGTGAATGTGTATATATATATATATATATATATAGGCCGGTTAACGTACAAATGCGCTTATCGTACATTACGTACGCTACAATCTCAGCCGTCAGATCATCTTCCCGCATTGAAAATCGCATGTGAAATTGAATTACCACATGCGAAATTGTTACCAACATTATCACATGCGAAATTGAATTACCACATGCGAAATTGTTACAAAAAAAAACAACCTGCTATTTCATCAAAATTATCACATGCGAAATTGAATTACCACATGCGAAATTGTTACAAAAAAACAGCCTTCTATTTCATCAAAACTATCACATGCGAAATTGAATTACCACATGCGAAATTGTTACAAAAAAACAACCTTCTATTTCATCAAAATTATCACATGCGAAATTGAATTACCACATGCGAAATTGTTACAAAAAAACACCTGCTATTTCATCAAAATTATCACATGCGAAATTATTACAAAAAAAAAACAACATGCGATTTTCATTGCGGGAAGATGATCTGACGGCTGAGATTGGCGCGTACGTAATGTACGATAAGGGCATTTGTACAGTACTCTTTACCTATATATATATATATATGAACCTTGGGTTCATATTTGGTAGATACGAAAGATACGAGATGAGAGGATCTCATGAAAACCATTAGAAACATTCACTACATAATTTTAGAGGAGTACTCTAAAATAAATACAACTTCTTTTCTTTATTTTCCAAAACATTAAATTATACCCGGTGTAATCTCAGGCGTGAGAGTCATCTCCGGCAGTACAACTAATGCTTCGGTTGTTGTATCCTGTAAACAGACCGTCTGAGAGGAGGCGCAGAATCTGTTTTAAGGGCCCCATGTCAAACACGATCCTCAACCAAAACCTTCGTCTTTTTTATGTTCATTGTTGCAGTTCATAAGGTGCGGTTGAAGCTTTTCAAAGACGTCGACTTGAATCAAGATTGGTACAATTAAATTGTATTTTATATTCGTTTATTTATTTTAGTAACCGGTATTGTACTAGAAGAATTTCTCACAAATAACGAGAGTCTCGTTATTATATATTTTGTAATATATTTTATTGAAACCGTGAACCTAGTTCCTATAATCTTAAAACAGACTTTCGTGAAGATTGTTGCTACAATCTTTAATCCCTTCTCAACGAGGATTTAGGTTCACGAAAGTTAAAATATTTAATTGGATTTTTTGTTAAAATCTTGTAAAAAAATTTTTTAGGGAAATATATATGTTGTACAAGAGAGTCGGGTTAATTTTATGATTGGAGTACAATCTTTAATCCGAATACTGTGTTACAAAAACGAACGTTTTGATTCAACTTTTGGAGTTCATGATTTTTGCTCGTGTTTAGATAAAACCGAACCATATACAAAATAATATGTATTTCAATAGGTTTTTGAAATACTAAATTTTCTAATGAACGTATTAGAAAACTTTATTTTGTAACCCCTTACAAATGTTTTTGTAACATTTAATTTCTTAATGATAAGCTTTTAGTAACCATAATTGATATATTAATGTTGGTTTTTAAAAGTCTTAATATTTATATTTTCTAATGAGCATATTAGAAAGTAATTATTTTAACAAGTTTTAATATTTTCTAACGAGCGTGTTAGAAACGTTGATGCTTGAAGAATAACAAGATTAAAACTTTTTATATCTCTAACGAGCGTGTTAGAATTTTATAGAATAATAAGTTTTAATATCATCTTTTATATCTAATGAGCGTGTTAGATACGATGATTGTGTAGAACTAACTTGTTAAAAGACGATTAGATTTTCTAACGAGCGTGCTAGAAAATATACGTTTAGATTTTCTAACGAGCATGTTAGAAAATATTATTATTTCAAATAATTATCGACGAGCATGTTGGAGACAATTATTTTGGATAATAAACCTTGTAATGATTTCGTCTAAACTATTAAATTTCTAACGAGCGAGTTAGAAATGGATTTTTTCCACATACGTTTAAACTATTTTTATTTGTTTATTTCTAATGAGCGTATTAGAAATAGTTTATATTTTTTTATAAACTTCGAAACAAATTTTGTAATCGATTATTTCTAACGAGCGTGTTAGAAGCGATTTAAAGAGTTTGATAGTTGTTTATTTTCTAACGAGCGTGTTAGAAACAATTTAACGACTTTGTCAATTGTTCATTTTTAACAAGCGGGTTAGAAAATGTTTATTTTATATAAACCAAAAACGGCTTATGGCAATAAATAATCGTCTAATTTTCTAATGGGCGTATTAGAATTAATTTATCTTATAACCAACTATTTTAACGATTTGCAATCGTTAATTTCTAACGAGCGGGTTAGAACCGGGTTAACTATGATAAACTATTTAAGATGATTTGTAATCGTTTTATATATTTTCTAACGGCGTGTTAGAAAAGATTTGTGTTCATTTCTAACAAGCGTGTTAGAAAACGTTCATTTAAACCAAAAGTGAATAATTGTATCGTTTTATTTCTAACGAGCGCGTTAGAAGCGGTTTACTTTATAAAAACCGAATATTTTGAATGTTTGTTCAACATTTAAATTCTAATTAGCATATTAGAATTGGTTATTATACAAACCACTCATTTTAACGATTGATAATCGTTATTATCTAACAGCGGTTAGAAATGGTTTGAATATGATAAACCATTTATTAAAACGATGTGTATTCGTTTTATTTTCAAACGATCGAGTTTGAAATTGTTTTATTTATTAAACTATTATAAGGTTTATTGTCTTTATTTGTAATCAAAACATAAATATATAGTTTAATATTAAAACACTTGCAAAAACGAGAAATGTTTTGAATGAATAAAACATGTCTTTGCGAATTATAAATGATTCGATACTTCCACGAGAAGTATAACGTCTTGAACAATATAATAGTCTTAGAAAGACTATTTTGTGAAAAACAACTCGATGTTCTTATAGACATAATAAGTTGCTTAACTACTTGCGAGTAGTTACTTGTAAACAACTTTATATTTTGGACAACTTGTGATTATTCAAGTTTAGAGTTCAAAGATGAGGGAGTACCTCAAAACAGGACACCGAACGATATAATTGCGTTTATTTCGGCCAAAGTGTTGAAGATAATAACACTTTGACATTTGATGTTTAGACATCTTTAGTGTATCTGTTTTACTTTTGTCCACTTTTATTTTATTATAAATGGGTTTATTTCACATAAACAAATGGTTTAAATATAATAAAATAAATATTTATTTTGGACTACTATTAATTTGTCAAAAGGATACACATTTTGGTACTAAGTGTAAAAAGTAATTTACACAAACACAACAAGCGCGTCGTGATCATGACTTATGTAATAAGTCACAATTCAAACATCAAATGCATAACGGCGTCGTAAGAAACGTGGTGAATGGTTTGAGATGAAATGCACGAAAACGAGATATGTCATCTAATGTTGAGAGCATCAACATGGAAATGCACGACTTCGAAGCCTTGATTCGTGACGCTCAGCACGCCTGCTTCATTGAAGATACCATGTGAGAGGAAATGAAAAAGTGTGGTGCTGAATCGCACTTTGTCACCAAATCGAACGGTATCTACTACTATCTAGATCGCATCTGGATTCCAAGTCGCAATAACCTTCGAGATATATTGTTGACTGAAGCGCATAAGTCCCGATATTCCATTCATCCTGGTGCCGACAAGATGTACCATGACCTTCGTCTACGGTATTGGTGGCCGGCAATGAAGAAGGATATCGCAATCTATGTTTTGAAGTGCCTGACTTGTTCGAAAGTCAAGGTCGAACAAAAAAGACCCTCTGGCTTACTCGTTCAACCCGATATCCCGATGTGGAAATGGGAGAGCATAGCCATGGACTTTATAACGAAACTTCCGCGTACACCTTCAGGTCACGATAGCATCTGGGTTATCGTTGACCGTTTGACTAAATCTGCTCATTTTCTGCCGATACGAGAAGACTTTAAGGTAGAAAAATTAGCCCGGATCTACACCGACGAAATCATCTGTCGACACGGGACACCTCATGATATCATCTCTGACAGCGATGGTCGATTCACCTCATGTTTTTGGGAAACGTTTCAATCTGCTCTCGGTACTACTCTTAATCTAAGTACCGTTTTTCATCCCCAAACCGATGATCAGACTGAAAGAACGATTCCTACCCTTGAAGACATGCTTCGCTCGTGTGTCATAGATTTCGGTGGTAATTGGGACGTGCACTTACCTTTGGTCGAATTCTCGTACAATAATAGTTATCATTCTAGCATTCAAATGGCACCATTTGAGGCACTACATGGAAGAAAATGCCGATCGCCGATTGTGTGGCATGAGATCGGAGATGCGTAAATAACCGGTCCTGAGCTGCTGCAAGAAACGACTGACAAAATCCTCCAAATTCGAAACAATCTGCTGAAAGCTCGGAGCCGTCAGAAAAGTTATGCCGATAGACGCTGCAAGCCCCTTGAATTTGACGTTGGCGATCACGTACTCCAAAAGGTTTCACCTTGGAAGGGGGTGATTAGATTCAGCAAGAAAGGGAAACTCGCGCCTCGATATGTTGGACCCTTTAAAATCCTAGAAAGGATTGGAAAGGTGGCCTACAGACTCGAACTACCGGAGGAACTTAGCAACGTCCACCCGACTTTCCATGTATCGAACCTCAGAAAGTGCCTGGCCGAGCAGAATTTACAAGTACCACTTGAGGATCTACAAGTGGATGAAACATTACACTTCGTGAAAAAGTCTGTCGAGATCATGGATCGAGAAACCAAGAAGCTCAGGCGCTCACGCATTCCCATTGTGAAGGTTCGTTGGGAAGGCAAACGCGGCGCAGAGTTCACCTGGGAACTCGAAAGTGACATGAAGGAAAAGTATCCACAGCTATTTGTTACGCCTACGGCCTAATTTCGGGACGAAATTCCCTTAAGTAGGGGAGGCTATAACAACCCGCGTCTTTGAAGTCAAAGTCAAAGTCAAAGGAAGAAAAGCTTGCTAAATGCGATCTGTTACTCCTTGCTTAATTATTGATTGTACTCTTTGACTCGTCAGTCGATGTCTTTAATTTATGTACTTTAGTTGTATTATGTGGAGTAAATGCTAATAATCGAAGTATAATCGCTAATCTATTTATCGCTAATCGCATCGCACTTGAATCGCAGGTTCTGAATATTGTTTTACGTGTGTGTGCTATTTATGTGTTACTTATGCATGTTTATATTATGTTTGTGGTGATTAATCGAAATCGCAATCGCAACTCTATCGTAACGCAATCTCATCGCAAACTTGAAACGCAAGGTTAATTATGTTGTTGTATGTTAGTTATGTTATTTGTGTGACTATTATCCAAACATATCGCATCGCTTACTCGATACTCGCTTAAACGCATCGCAACGCTCAACGCACGAAAAGAAAAGTCGGAAACCAACTCGCTGGAGCCCTCGATCGAATGACCATTCGATCGAATGGTCATCCGTCCAGATGACCATCCGATCGGATGGCCATCCGATCGGATGGCCATCCGATCGGATTGCCTCCGATCGCACATCTGCAGCACCTTTCTCCCCTCTACACCTATAAATACTCACATGTCACATCATGAACAGTGATGTGACAGTTCTCCTCTGACCCTTCGACTTCTCAGCTATTTTCTCTTGATTCCTCGCGATTCTTGCAAGTTTCCAACTCAAATCTTGTACTTCTATGAACTACACACACTTTCTCATCATTTTCACCATTAAATCTTAACTTTTCACCATGAAATATGTCCGATTTGGGCTGTTCTAGGGTGATGTCATCATGGGTTTTCTTGAACCTTAAAGTGTGACCTCATTCCACCAAGAACAACTCAGATCTAAGAGATTTCAACATGTTTAAACACTGATTTCACCTAAATCTACACATTTTCAAGATTAAAAGAATTGAAAGATGTTTTCATAACTTTTTCTTCTACTTTCTTTTACACTCTTGCACTCAAAACTGACAGAATCAGAGCTCATTCAGGCCTTCTACACATTCTCTAGTGAAGTGTCGGATTGAGAACTGATTTCTATCAAAGAGACAACCGATTTACGGGTTGAACATGAACGCTGTCAAGAACAGTTAACTGATTGGACGGGGTGATTCCTATCCGATCGGATGACTTAGGCTTGGGGGAGTTTCTGTTGTTTAACAAGTTGTCATACCGTCTCGGTCAAACCATAAACTTTCTAAACTTAGTAAATTTTCCAGATTTCAAAACGAGCAGGTCACCAAACGGACTGCCGTCCGATCGGATTGCCATCCGATCGGATGACTTGTGGTCTCGAATACTTTAACATTTTACAAACTTTCAAAACATATCAGTATCCAAACGAATGGCCATCCGATCGGACGACCATCCGATCGAATGACCATCCTGCTGTGAACTTGTTCTTGAGAAATGTCTCGCTGGAACGGATCGTCATCCGATCGAACGATCATCCGTCCGGATGACCGTTCGATCGAACGACCTAAAAGGTAGAGATGCTCTTCTGATTTTAAAATGCAACAACCAAAACTTCAAAGCCATCATACACAAACACATCCATCCCAAACGAATGACAATCCGACCGGATGACCATACGTCGGGATTGTCATCTGATTGAATGACCCTTCGTCACTCAGTTCACTTGTCACCGTTTTACGCATTGTTCATCGCTTATGCTATCGTTCTGTAATCAGGATAACTTTCCAGCGTTCCCTTCAATCCAATCCAAGACTGTGTTTATTCGTAAACACGATCTGTGAGTATACTCGAACCCTGTTTGCTTTACGCACTTTGGGTGTTACATACGTTACTTATTCAAATCACAATCGACACACAACGCAAACACTTTTATACGCTGACCTTTACTGCATGTTATACGTGTTACTCGATGAATGCTTGTATGTTATGTTTACACAGTGATTGTTGCCTGACACCTTAGCAACGATAGTACTATAGTTTGGACTCAGCACTTGTCGTGGACAGGGGTTGTTAAGGGCTTTACTTCACGTGTCATAGTGGTGATATGTGTTGCGCATTCTACACTCGCAGTCACGTCTGTGCATATTTCATTGTCGATAACCTACTAGCTTCACTTTGCTACATGTTACATGCTGGTTATGCATAAACCGATTTTCGCTATCTATTATACTATTAAACTTGTATGCTCACCTTTACACTATGTGTATTGACCTCTATTTTAACGTATGTGACAGGTGTTTGAGATGCAAGGATGCTTGCTATGTGGAACCAAGTTAGGAATAGTCTAGAAACAAACAATTAATATTTTGAGTTGTCGAAACTATGATTTGTCTTGAGATATCTATGTCTGTAATAACCATTTTATCTTGATAAGTTATGGTATGGGACATAATGTTAATTATCTGGTAAATTAGTTGTTATGGATTTCTCCCGGGCAATCCGTTTGTCACACCCATTTCTGCGGCGGAAGCACGAGGTGTGATCATGAAAGGTTCTCATTGCATACGAAGAGTAAACATACTACATGCTCAAAAATATCTTCAAATATTACATTACTGAAAACATATGTCAAGTGTTTACAACACGAGATAACATATTGTCTTAAAAGTCACAACTTTATTTAAAGATAGACAAAGCGACATCCACGAGCATGAGTAAGACCACGCGCACATCCATCCTAGTTACCTGAAATACATGTGAGTTTTGGAAAAACGTCAACATAAAGTTGGTGTGAATTCATGCAGTTTTTGTATTTCACGTTTGTATACTTTGTATGAAAACATAATTTGTCTTTTGTATAAATCAAGTCTTTTGTGTACACCACGTACTCATGTATAAGTCAAATGTTTCTGTATGTATCAAGTGTTAATGGGTTGCAAAGCCATTAACATGTGACACGACATAGGAAGTCACCAAACCATAGGCATTTTTCTGTAGTCGATTTACGACTGAGACACAAAAACACTGCTTGGTAAAAGAGTGGCCAACAGTGGGGCTGCCCGGAACCCATTAGATCTAACCTTTTGTTCTGCAGTCTAAGTATGTACACGATTAATGGTGCTTCTGTACCCTATTCGTGACACTATTTCTCATAACGCATCCTACTCGGTTCTCGTTCTCACCAAGCGCGTTTCTTATTGTCTTATATTTTGTCACACTTGGTTCTCGTTCTCACCAAGTGTACTTCTTGTATTTATATCATACCATTTATAAATATTGTACTTTTGTACATGTATTTCACCCCCGAAGTTATAAAAACTGAAAACAGTTAAAAGAAAAGGGGGAGCATGAACTCACAACTTTGCGTTCCTGTGCGTCGTAAACTTCACCGGATTTGCTTACTTAACGTCGTAACCTATACGCGTTTTCTTAACGTTAGTCACTAGACTTGTATCGCACAAGTACAGTCACTCTCTTTTGTATTTGTATTGTTGTGTTAAAAATATTTCATATTTTTAACTACGTATCTTACTTATATTATTTCCTCTAAAATAAATATAAGTCTTTTGTGTTTTGCACTTCGCACCCGAATTATGTATCTTGTATTTTGTATGTGTATTTTTATGTTTATACTCCTCACGAGTATTTAGTGTATTTTTAAGTCTTAATACACTAGCACGTATAACACATACTTTATACACTTAGCACAAAAGTTGGTGATAAAATAATATATATATTTTTCTCTCAAAAATATACATACTTATATCCATTTTTATTCTTGAAGAAATCCTCATTTCTTATCACCAAAAATTAGGGAAACCTTGGTAATACTTTTAAACACATTTTTAGGGAATAAGTTTCTCAAAAACTCATATTTTTCTAAGTGTCAAATTTTATACAAATTTCGACAGAGTTTCCCCTAAAAATGGAGGTTTCCCATGTTTTCAAAACATGTGTTTATTTTCTTTTAAATCGTCAACAATCATCAACAACAATTATCAACAATAATCATCAACAATAATCACTAATTTCTCCATCTCATGAACTTGAACATTTATAAAAATGTGTAGTAACTTACTAGTACATTTAGTAAGTCTTGTTATCTTTAAAAATAAGTTTAATTTCTTAAAAACTTTATTTTTAAAGAATATGAAGTTTCACAACTTCTAGTCGGTTTTTACGAAAATTATTTCTTTGTTAAAACTTTTGTTACACAAGTGTCCACACACTTGTTTGTTCATAAAAACACCTCTACTTTATGAAAGATCCGGTTTTAAAACATGGTTTTGTCTTACAGTTGGTCTTTCGAAAATACCACTTGTAGATACGTAGATCTACTAGTTTTAAACACTATTTCACAAGCTAAATCGCTTTTACACAAGTTCATGATTCGTGTGTGGTAGAGTTTCATCCTTTAACCCTTGTTACTACAAAAGCAACCTTATGTCATGTTCCAAGGTCATGACCAACCCGGGTTAAATGACGATCCGAGCTACCACAACATAGATCGGGTCCAAATAATCACACAAATCAAATACTACATGATTTACACAACATATGAGCTTTTAACCATCACTTTTAGTGTTTTTAGTAGACTTTTATGCTTCAACTTGTATGTTTACGAGTTTTAACCGTTACAAATCCTTTTAACCACTCTAAAATAGTTCGAGAGGGTGATTTAAGCAACATACCACTAGCTCGAGGCTAGGGAAGAATCTAGACGCAAATAGGGTGGATAAAAGCAAGAGAATGAGGTCCTTCGCCTTCCGATTGCACCAAGCTCCTTTGTGTGAGATCCTTGACACTTGTAGTCACTTGGAATGGCTTGAAGGAAATCGAAAATGATGGATAGATGGGGGGTGGTGTTCGGCCGTAAGCTTAAGGAGAGGGAGAGAGAGTTTGGTGTTGTGATGTGTGTGATGAAAGTGATAATGTGTCATGCCATGATCTTATAGACAATCCATAAGTGTATTACCCAACGGATTTCATGTTCTCTAGATACTAAACATGTGGATTAAAATAATAATTTGGAGGACAAGGTATGTCTCCCCTCATGGGGACGGTTGTAAAAGGGGGGGGGGTCCTAGTCCGATTCCAACCATTAGTTAGGTAATTTAGTTAGGTTAAGTAAGTTAGTTAAGTGCTTAACCTGGTTAGTGGTGTGTCATGCGTTACAAGGGATGTTAGGGTATTCAGGGACCCTAACTGGCTCAGAAAAAGATAAATAATGAAAATAACAATATTTTCGTGTTCCGGGTATAGTCCGGTTGTTCGGTTACATACCGATTCGTTAAAGTGCTAAATTGCACCTTTTAGTGTTTAATAAGTATCTTTTTATAACACTATCGATTCCCAACACTTAGGGAAATATTCTGGATAATAAAACGACATTTCTGCATAATATTTATATGTCTAGATGCTGATTTATTGCTGAATTTTATAAATTCTGCACTTAAAGTGCGTTTCGGGTGCTTTTTAGTGCTTATTTTTGCTTTCGTATTGCATATATATTAAACCCTTGTATGTACTCTTGGGTTTTAATGCATTCTTGCTGTCGGACCTACACCTAGGCTCCAATTTTTATTGTCTGGCTGCTTTCTGCAGTTCCGTTGACACATAGTGTCTTACCGGTGAGTTTACTTAGTATTTTTTGACGCAACGCTCTCGTTTATGCATAAAGCAATATTTTGTAGTATACAACGTGCATGAATTCACTTGTTTAGTATGTGTTCAGACATTGCTGACAATTAAGCACATAATTGCAGTCATTAAGCAATAATTAATGTGTACGGAAATTACCGGTTTGGGCCAGTTGTCACACCGTTTCTCTCAGTGCCGCGCCCCGATAATTCCGACATCGGTTGGGGTGTGACAAACTATGGTTTTGGAATGGTGAAATAAAATTTCATTATTGTGTCTAAACTAAGAAACGAATGTTCGGAAGAGATAGTGTTTTATCTCTTAAGGCGATGAACACTCAGAATGATGCATCTTCTGTTCACATGCTAGAGTATTGTGGTCTAAAGCATGCTAGACTAGAATGTTCGGAACAATCATTATTCCCGCAAACAGGATTCACGTCGACGACAAACTCCAATTTATTAAAGAACCTGTTAAGGTTGTGGACTGGGAGCCCACGAAACAAGGAGAAATCGTAATTGATTTGCTAAAGTTCATTGGAATTAATATCATGGCCCAGAGTTTACTTAGGAACTTGAAGACCAAATTAAGCCTAAGTGACCACATTTGATTCACAACTCCCCTGCGACCGATGGCATCGTTTGAATTTCGGGACGAAATTCTTTTAACGGGGGGAGAATGTGACAACTAGCACTTTTCCATGCATTCCGTGCAATAATTAAATAGTAATCTATGCTTTAATGACTGTGCATGATCTAGTTTAAAAGACGTATAAACTTCTAATTTCTGTTATATACATACAATGGCATTTCATGTTGCAAGACTTTTGTCATTACTGCATGCAACCCAATATAGATCTATAAATTCACAAAGCAGAGTAAGCACAGTTGTCAGATAAACTAGAGGTACTAACGGGAGTTCAGTACTTAGACAGACATGAGGTTAAGGCACAAAATAAGCCCTAGGACCAAGTGTTACACTAGTATAGTGTGTAGGAAAGTAGGGATCACAAAACTGTCTTCCTAGTGATGACATAGGTACCGGAAAGTGCCAGAAACACACTAACACTGCAAAATTCTGCAGAAAATAAATAAATTCAGAAAAAATTCAGCTTTTAACAACTAAATATAATGCAGAATTATGATTTAATGGTCCTGAATACTTTCCTAAGTATCGGGAACCGAAACTGTCATAAAATACAACATAAAGCACACTAAACTGCGCAATTTAGCACTTTAACGAACAGTAACGAACCGAACAACCGGACACTACCCGAAACATCAAATTTTTACTAGAAGCATTATTTTTATGTTATGAAGCTAGTTATGGTCACCGAACATCATATTACCTCTTATAAACACTAAACACGTAAATCCCTAAATTTAATACTTGGAATCTAACTAGAATGAAGTTACTAATACTTGAAATGTTACACTTTAACCCCCACCCCCCCCCCCCCCATTAATGGACGGTTAGGAAGTGGGCCCCACACATTGATTTTATTTGATTTATTTTGATCTTTTGTTGGGAATATTCCATACAAATATGCTATAAGAGATTTGGAAGATTTATAAAATCCTAAACCAATAACACACCATCATTCACTTCATCTTCTCTCCCTTCTCTTCTTCCTTTAGTCACGGCTCAAGCACACCCACCTTCATCCATCATTTTCAATCCATTTCCTAGCAATCCATGGTGATTTAGAGGTGTGAGGAGCTTATCTAAGGAGGCTTGAAGTGTAGAAACTTGAAGGACCTCTCTCTAGTGCTTTTATCCACCTCATTTCTTCTCTTGTTCATCCCTAGCCTTGTGCTAGTAGTAAGACTCTTGTGATCTCATTTTATTTCATATTATGTTGGTTAAAAGATGATATAAGTTGTTAAACATAAAGATCAGGAAGAAACATAAGCATAAACATGAACATAAAGCTCTAAAACATGAAGATCAAGTTGTTTTAAGTGTATGTAGTATACTTGAATGTTGATTTCTTGTGTATATGATGTTGATCATCATAAGAACCTTGCGAGATGATGATTAAACACATGATCTAGCAAGTTTAAGGATAGATCTTGAGAAATTTCTAATGATCATCCTTTATGTAAATCATAAACTTGAAAATAAACTTGTTTTAGTGTATGATGATTATTTCTACAAGATATAAGTCTTGAAAATAAAAGATTCCAAGAATAATATTTTCAAGAAACTAAAGTTTACTACAAGATTTAACATGATCATGGTGTTTAAAGGAAGTAGACATGTTTTAAATGTTAAATCAAAGCTAGAAACATATTGTTAACAAGAAAAATACAAGAAGAAATATTTTTAGAAAATCTTCATACAAGTTGTGAAGGACTAAAATCTTCAAGAATGAGTTTCATAAACTATAAACTATGTTTTTAAGGGTAACTTAACCTACTAAATAGCATACTAAGTTACTATAACTTTTTACAAAATTTCAAGTTCATGTCAAAGTGTAAATTACGTATTTAAAGCATATGGTAAGTCTTGTTTATGTTGTTGATGATTGATGATTATTTTAAAAGAAAATGACATGATTTGAAAAGCATGGAAACCTCCATTTTTAGGGGAAACTATGGCAAAATTTTTCTAAAAATTAAACACTTAGAAAAATATTTCCAAATGAGTGTTTACAAGTGTATTGAAAACCACAAATCTTTACATAAAATTTGCCATAATTTTTGTTACAAAAATTATAAATGTTGGAGGTTGGTTTTTTATAAATAAAATTGATTAAATATGTATGTAGGAAATATATATTTAGAAGTCACCATGTGTGTGATTGTTTGTATACTTTGTGTGTTAGTTATATTATTTTAGGACATAAAATAATATAACACATCAAAATACCAAGAATTACAGTCCAAAATATTACCAAAATTTCAAAGAATAAATATACCCATTTACACAAAAATATTGGTGAAACCGAACAAGGAATATAACTCACAAAATATTCCGGAATTTATTCACAAAGCATGTTTTAGTAAATAATATTTTGGACACCAAGGAAATGAAAATATAATTTTTACAATTACTACAAGAATATGTCATATTTTTTACAAAGGAAAAATATATTATTTTTGGCAAGAATGCATATATATTTTTCTTGAAATTTTTAGAAGATATATTATTTTTAAGAAATATATATTTTCTTACACAAACACTGAATACAATATTTTTGAGGTAAATGATATATTTTCTCGAATAAAATGAAATATATCATTTTTGGAGAAAAATTGATTTTATATATATATTTTTCAAGAAAGACATGAAAATATATCATTTTTGAAACTTATGAGTAAATACAAGTATGTTTGCCAAAAGAAAAATTATAAATAATTTTTCTAGATAATATTTATTACAATATATATTTTGGAAATATACATTGGTGAATTTTTGTTAAAGATAATATTCCGGAAAAATTAATACGAATTTAAGTATAAGAATACTTAATAAATACAATAAAGATACGTATTCTCGTACGTATAAATACACACCTGAATACGACCCCAAATACATGACAAAAATATACAAGTATAAGATACCCCCATCATTGGGAAGGAAATTACAAGAATAAATACTTGAAAAGTATTAAGTTAAAATATATTGCTATAACAATTATTCCAAAATTTAATGAATATAATTTAAGTTAAAATATTGATTATTTTAACAAATAATTATATAACTTGGAATAATGTTGAAGACACAAAGAAACGTAACTCATAGACACTAATTAATACTAAGTCAAGGCACGACCCGCTCGTCTAATAGACCATAGTACGTTGTAGGTAGTCGTGCACACTAGTAGCAGCGTGAGTTACGTCGGATTGAAGAACGCAAAACTGTGAGTTCATGTCCCCCTTTTCTCTAAACTGTTTTTGGTTTTATAACTCTCGGGGGTGGAATACATGTTACGATTGTTTAAACGGTATGAATTGACTAGTAAATGGACTATTAGATCATGTGAGCATAGATTGAATTTGAAATGCCATTAATTCTTAATTAGGGACGAAGGTTAGATCTAACGGGTACGCCCGAACCCCACTCATGGTACTTATGTGACCACTTGAGTGTTTCGGTGTCCCAGTCGAGGTAAATCGACACTAGTCAAGGTAAATTGACATGGTCAAGGTAAATTGACATAGTCAAGGTGAATTGACATAGTCGAAGGGGAATTCGACATAGTCGAGGGAATCGACGAGGGTATAAGTCTACTCCTTTCGAGTGCTCCCTATGTCTTCACATGTTTTAATGTCCTTGCAAAACTTTAATTTGATTTGTTCATAAATGCTTTTCATACCTGTTTTCAAAGGAGTTTCTCAAAGGTTTACAAGGTTTTCAGTACTCATACAAAACGCATGAACTCGCTCAACTTTTGTCGATGTTTTTCCAAAATTACATGTATTTCAGGTAACAGATTGGATCTTGGGCGCGGGTGTTGTTTCTAGAAGTAGATTTCAAGTTTAGATGTTATCCACTTTTGTTGGTTTGTGACTTAGTCGAAGGTTGTGTTTTATAACTTAAATAACCGGTGTTTGTAATACTTTAAATTTTATGAATGGATGGACATCGTTTTGATCATATAGTTGTTTATTATGATTGAATGCAATGATATTAAACCAGTCACACAACATACGTTTCCGCAAAAGTCAGGGTGTGACAGTTTGGTATCAGAGCTTCGATTGTAGTGAACTAGGATTCCTTCTCGAGTCTAGACTACAATCACTAGGACTCTCTCTCACGAAAACATTTTACAAAAAGGTTTTCATTGCATTCACGTAAGCGTCAAGATCCATGAGTCAAACATTTTTCAAAGAAAAGACAAGGCAAGGACATTAGTAGGGAGGAGAATACCCCAAACTAAGGTGCCAATTAAGGCATAGTCTATGTGGGATAGACTTGCCAAAGACAAAATGACCCCCCCCCCTCCGAAAGGATAAACGAGAGTTATATGTGATATGATGCATTTATTTTCCTGTTTATACTAAGTAACATAGTTATCTATTGATACATATATACATGTATATATATATATATGCGTATAAGTGTACGGAATAATTATTGATGTGAATGAGTTACCTTCGACTTTGAATCCTATTATTGTTCTTGGCTCGCACGATGAGAATGTCGACCTCGCGTTTATTACAAGCTCATGACTGGAGTGATTACCAATTGAGATCTTGAGCTGGTTCCATAGAAGATGGCTGCTCTTCACTCTCTAATGCGAAGGTGCCTAACTACGGTGGTAACAGCGAGGCGGAGGAGGCAACCTTGGACAACACCCTCAACAGCGGGACGAGGTCCCTGTGGCTTTTGTGAAGCAAGATTGAAGACGCTCTTGTCTAGACTAGGAAGATGAAGTATTCATCTTGAAGATGCCCCTCCAACCACTAGGAATTCTCCTTATTCCTATTACGTTTAATCATCGTGCCTATTCACGCGTAACGATAACGAATGTTAGCGCGTGGACCACCGCAATGGTCATTTCCATGTCAGAGGTATAAGGACAGTAGTGTCCCCTCTTTGGTTGATCATCTGCTTGGATGAGGGAAAGTTGGGGTGACCGTACAAGACAATTTATTATTACGGGGGTCCACGTAATAACGACTTGTAGTGCATGGAAATCCTGGTGGACTCTACGGGTCAGGTTGATGATCACCATCCCTCCAAAAATAATCTCTAGGTGTTCACACCTTCATCTGGTAGAACAATACCTAGACAGTTGCCTTAGCACCCTACAAAGTAGGAAATCTGTCTTTGCCTACTTCATGTCTGACACTTCTACCCGTCTACGAGCCGTTTGGGAACCGATATCTAAGCAAGAGAAGGTGGCTAATGCCCGAGAAGGATTCAGTGACGTTACACTCTCTATCGCCCCTACATGAACAACACCCATCTCTTGGAAAGTATACCCGTCTTGTGGAGCTAAAGACCCAAGAAAAAACCAATGTAGAAGGAAAATAACTACCACTTTCATATTTTGAAACTTGTATGACCGAGGTGATGAAGCCTCGAGTGTATTTTGTTTTCCTCATTACAAACAATAAGTCAAGTTGCCAAGCCTATATGAAAGCTCATTGGTTGTTTCCTTACTTATACATTGTTGATTATATATGCATGTGATATTGGGTAATTACATGTTTGCTTGTGGTAACATCTACCTCATAGACAATTATGGAATGTTGTCTAACCTACCCCATACCTTTTGACAGAAGAAAATGTCGCCCAGACGTGGCCCGGACACCATTACGTTAACTAAGGCCGAACTCAATGAGCGCATTTCCCAAGCTATAGCGCAGCATGAAGCCCTCCGCTTCGATCGCAGTGGTGGCACTTCTGGAAGTAACCCTCCAACTGGCTGCACTTATAAACAGTTCTTGGACTGCAAGCCATTGAACTTTGACGGCATAGGAGGCGTCGTTGCATTTGTTCGTTGGGCAGAAAAGACTGACTCCGTTCTGAGAATGAGTAACTGTTCACCCCAGCGAAATGTTACCTTTATCTCAGGGTTGTTTTTAGATGGCGCACTCTCCTGGTGGAACCTTCAGGTTCAGACCCTTGGTGAAGATGCTGCTTATGCACTGAGCTGGGACGAGCTTAAGGAAATGATGGAGAAGAAATATTGTTCTAGGGCCGAAATCCAGAAGCTTGAGACTGAGTTCTGGAATTTGAAAATGGACGGGCCGAAGATCGCTGAGTACGTCCAACACTTTCATGACTTGTCTAGGGTCGTTCCCTACTTAGTCAAGCCAGAATTCAAGAGGATTGAGCGATTCATTTATGGACTTGCACCGCAAATCATGAGCATGGTTACTGCCTCAAAGCCTCCAACCATCACAGAGGCTATCGATTTAAGTGTCACACTTACTGAAGAAGCTCTACGTACGGGAAAGTTTTCGGAATCTGAGACAAACAAGAAAGAGACTCATGTGGAGTCTTCGGGAAATAAGAAAAGGAAGTCTTCGAACCTAAAGATAGGCACCCAAGTCAGCTATGGAAGCTCTAAAGCAAACAAAAGAAGGGAAGTGAACCCGCCTCGTGGCAGGAAGGCTTATGGAGCCACTAATAAGGCCGGTGGTAAGGTTTACTTGGGGAATAAGCCGAGATGCAAGGAATGCAATTTTTACTATGAAGGTCGATGTCTGAAGCCTAAGTGTGGAAAGTGTGGAAAAGAAGGGCATAGCAAGGATGCCTGTTGGGCGAAGGATCCAGACGGAAGAGATAATGGTAGAGTACCAGGTTGCTACCGGTGTGGTGAAGTAGGGCACTTTAGGAAAGATTGCCCTAGGAAGAACCAAGCAAGGAATGGTCTTCACTATCGGAGCTCGTGAAGCACGCCAGGATCCAGATGCGGTTACGGGTACGTTCCCTATTAACCAACTTTATGCATCCATTTTTTATTAATACTGGCACCGACTTCAACCTTGTATCCTTAGAACTTAAGACCTGCTTAGCCTAGTTTTGAGTAGAATAGATGTCTCGTATTCTTTAGATGGAAGGTTAGTTAAGCGAAGGAAATGATTAAGGATTGTATTTTGGGAACCTAGAAGGTCGGAACCTTCTATTACCATTGACTTGGGAAGTCATGATATGGTAGTCAGCATGGATTGGATATCCAAGTATAGAGCTGAAGTGGTTCGTTATAAGGAAAATCATTCGCATCCCTCTTGCGAATGATGAGACACGTATAAGTACACAACCTTCTTGCAATAGGCGCGAGGGCACTAGGCCCCATAAGGCGGTGGATTTGCGACACCTCACATTGGTTATAGAGACACGGAAGCGCCTCCGAATGGACTGTACAGCCTTCCCTGCTCATGTCGTCGATAAGGAGACCAAGAAGCCAGAGCCTGAAGACATCCCCGTGGTGGAGGAATTTCCAGAAGCCTTTCCTGAAGATTTGCTAGGAACACCTCCACAACGACAAGAGGAGTTTAGGATAAACCTAGTGCCAGGAATGACATCGGTGATAGATGATGCCTTACCGACTAGCTTCGTCCAAGATACATGAACCTCCGATGCAACTGCAAGAGCTGCTAGACAAAGGAAATCTACCAGGCCGAGCCTCCCACCGTGGAAGCCCCAGTGATATTCATTAGGAAGTGGGACGACAGTTCTTACACGCGTACACAGTCTAATCTGAGAGGAACTCAGAAGAACTAATGTAGAAAAAGTGTTACGTGGAGATAGACGATAACCATCAAGAATCGGTACCCCTTACCGAGAATTGGTGACTTGTCGACCAACTACAAGGTCCCAGCTACTACTCCAAGATGGAATTAAGGACATGATATCCTTAGTTAAGGACACGAGGAGAAAGTTGGCAGTTTCCATATTGCATCAACTTCAGAGAATTGGATATCAAGGACCGGTATCCTTTGCCAAGGATTGATGACATGATTGAACCAATCGTAAGGTTCTAGTTACTACTCGAAGATCGACTTGAGGTCAGGAAGTCCTCAACTGTGAATACAAGAAGAAAGTATCCCTAAAACGACCTTTAGGACTCGCTTCGAGCATTACGAGTTCCTTGTCGTGCCGTTTGGCTTAACACATGCACCGGCAGTATTCGTGGACCTCATGAATCGGGCGTGTAGGTCAAACCTGGATAAGGTCATGATTATATTTATTGACTACATTCTTATATGCTCAACAACCAAGGAAGGTCATGAGCAACATCTGCACTTTATCTTGCGACTCTTAGAGAAATAGCAGTTATGTGCTAGGATGTCTAAGTGCGAACTTTGGATTCGCGAGGTAATATTGTTAGGATACGTGATGGATAAGAATGAGATTTATGTCAACCCTGCAATTAAGAGCTAAGGAGTTAGAGTTGCGGTTTTTGTGACGCTTCTCGACGAGGTCTCGATTGCGCGTTGATGCAACGAGACCAAGTCATCACATACGCATCACGTTGATTAAGGGATCATGAGAAGAGACCTTGAACTAGGTACAGTAATTGCACGTCGCAGATTTGACGTCATTACCTGTATGAAAATGCTGCACGATCTTTACTAATCACAAGGGTTGCAGCACACCGTAGATCATAAGGACTTAAATATTAACGAAGATGGACTGAGCTACTGAATGATTGCGACTGAGAGATTAAGTGTCACCTGGACAAGGAAAGCGTTGTAGCAGACGCCTTGAGCCGCAAGGATCGCGCAAAGCCTCTAAGGGTGCGAGCCTTAGAGATGACCATACAGACGAATCTCGTCACTTGGATTCGTGAAGTTGAGCAAGAGACGCTCAAATCAGCACACCTTCAAGTTGAAGTGTTTCATGAATGGACGTGCAATTATTGCCTAAGGAAAACGGAACCTTGTACTTCATGGAACGACTTTGGGTATCGTTTCGCGGCATTTATGTACGCCTGTGTTAGGACAAGGCTCATACGTCAAGGTACTCGATCCATCCTAGGATCCGACAAGATGTACCAAGACTTGAAAGATTAATATGAGTGGCCCAAGATGGAAGCCGATATAGCTACATGTGGGTAACTGTCTTACTTATGTCGAAGTTAAGACAAATACCAAGAACCATCAGAACTACTACAACAGCCTGAGATTCCCATGTGGAAGTGGGAACGAATCTCAATGGATTTCATTACAAGCAACCAAAAACCCAAAGAGGTCACGATATGGTTTGGGTGAGTATTGACCGACACAGCAAGCCTGCACACTTCCTACCGAGCAGTGAAGAAGACAGCGTAAGGGAATTAGCATAGATTTGTGGCACGTCATAGAGTTCCTGATCCTACCTTGTCCGACCGAGATGGTCGTTTTGTGCCAAGGATATGGCAGACGTTTCAAAAGGTGTTTAGGTCACGATTGGACCTTTGTACTACATTTCACCCTCAGGAGGACGGCCAGAGCAAACGAGCAATACAGCCTTTGGTAGACTCGCTATGTGCTTGTGTGATAAACTTTGATGAAAAGATGGATTACTCACTAGCCCTTAAGTGGAGTTTTCCTACAATAATATTTATCACACCGCTGTTTGGGCCGCTTCGTGTGAAGCCTTATAGGAATGTAAGTATCGGTCCCCCTTCGTGTTGGGCAGAGACCGGAGATAAACGATTTACTGGCCCAAATTGGTTCAGGAAAACTATAGGCAAGATCGTTCAGATATGTGATTCTGTCAAGACAGCACACGGTATGCAGAAAGGCTACGTCGACGAGCGGCAGAAACCATTGGAATTTGAGATAGGAAGTATGGATTTAATGAGGGACTCGCCTTGGGAAGGCGTGGTATGATTTGGAAAGCTTGGGAGGTTGAACCCACGGTATATTAGACCTTTCAAGATCCTAGAAAGGATCGAGACCATTGCTCACAAGCTGAAACTTCCAGAGAAGATCAGTAGTGATCGCGACACATTCCATGTGTCTGGTCTTTAGAGGAGCCTGACTCTGGGAACAGTCATTATTCCCGCAAACAGGATTCACGTCGACGACAAACTCCAATTTATTAAAGAACCTGTTAAGGTTGTGGACTAGGAGCCCACGAAACAAGGAGGAGTCGTAATTGATTTGCTAAAGTTCGTTGGAATTCATATCATGGCCCAGAGTTTACTTGGGAACATGAAGACTAAATTAAGCCTAAGTGACCACATTTGATTCACAACTCCCCTGCGACCGATGGCATCGTTTGAATTTCGGGACAAAATTCTTTTAACGAGGGGTGAATGTGACAACTAGCACTTTTCCATGCATTCCATGCAATAATTAAATAGTAATCTGTGCTTTAATGACTATGCATGATCTAGTTTAAAAGACGAATAAACTTCTGATTTCTGTTATATACATACAATGGCATTTCATGTTGCAAGACTTTTGTCACTACTGCATGCAACCCCATATAGATCTATGAATGCACAAAGCAGAGTAAGCACAGTTGTCAGATAAACTAGAGGTACTGACGGGAGTTCAGTACTTAGACAGACATGAGGTTAAAGCACAAAATAAGCCCCAGGACCAAGTGTTACACTAGTATAGTGTGTAGGACAGTAGGGATCACAAAACTGCCTTCCTAGTGATGACATAGGTACCGGAAAGTGCCAGAAACACACTAAAACTGCAAAATTCTGCAGAAAATAAATAAATTCTGCAAAAATTCAGCTTTTAACAACTAAATATAATGCAGAATTATGATTTAATGGTCCTGAATACTTTCCTAAGTATCGGGAACCGAAACTGTCATAAAATACAACATAAAGCACACTAAATTGCGCAATTTAGCACTTTAACGAACAGTAACGAACCGAACAACCGGACACTACCCGAAACATCAATTTTTTACTAGAAGCACTGTTTTTATGTTACGAAGCTAGTTATGGTCACCGAACATCATATTACCTCTTATAAACACTAAACACCTAAATCCCAAAATTTAATACTTGGAATCTAACTAGAATGAAGTAACTAATACTTGAAATGTTACACTTTACCCCCCCCCCCCCCACATTAATGGACGGTTAGGAAGTGAGCCCCACACATTGATTTTAGTTGATTTTATTTGATTTCTTTTGATCTTTTGTTGGGAATATTCCATACAAATATGCCATGAGAGATTTGGAAAATTTATAAAATCCTAAACCAATAACACACCATCGTTCACTTTATCTTCTCTCCCTTCTCTTCTTTCTTTGGTCACGGATCAAGCACACCCACCTTCATCCATCATTTTCAATCCATTTCCTAGCAATCCATGGTGATTTAGAGGTGTGAGGAGCTTATCTAAGGAGGCTTGAAGTGTAGAAACTTGAAGGACCTCTCTCTAGTGCTTTTATCCACCTCATTTCTTCTCTTGTTCATCCCTAGCCTTGTGCTAGTAGTAAGACTCTTGTGATCTGATTTTATTTCATATTATGTTGGTTAAAAGATGATATAAGTTGTTAAACATAAACATCATGAAGAAACATAAGCATAAACATGAACATGAACATAAAGCTCTAAAACATGAAGATCAAGTTGTTTTAAGTGTATGTAGTATACTTGAATGTTTATTTCTTGTGTATATGATGTTGATCATCATAAGAACCTTGCTAGATGATGATTAAACACATGATCTAGCAAGTGTAAGGATAGATCTTGAGAAATTTGTAATGATCATCCTTTATGTAAATCATGAACTTGAAAATAAACTTGTTTTAGTGTATGATGATGATTTCTACAAGATATAAGTCTTGAAAATAAAAGATTCCAAGAATAATATTTTCAAGAAACTAAAGTTTACTACAAGATTTAACATGATCATGGTGTTTAAAGGAAGTAAACATGTTTTAAGTGTAAATCAAAGCTAGAAATATATTGTTATCAAGAAAAATATAAGAAGAAATATTTTTAGAAAATCTTCATACAAGTTGTGAAGGACTAAAATCTTCAAGAATGAGTTTCATAAACTATAAACTATGTTTTTAAGGGTAACTTAACCTACTAAATAGCATACTAAGTTACTACAATTTTTTACAAAATTTCAAGTTCATATCCAAGTGTAAATTGCGTATTTAAAGCATATGGTAAGTCTTGTTTATGTTGTTGATGATTAATGATGATTTTAAAAGAAAATGATATGCTTTGAAAAGCATGGAAACCTTCATTTTTAGGGGAAACTATGGCAAAAATTTTCTAAAAATTAAACACTTAGAAAAATATTTCCAAACGAGTGTTTACAAGTGTATTGCAAACCACAAATCTTTACATAAACTTTGCCATAATTTTTGTTACAAAAATTATAAATGTTGGAGGTTGGTTTTTTATAAATAAAAGTGATTAAATAGTTATGTAGGAAATATATATTTAGAAGTCACCATGTGTGTGATTGTTTGTATACTTTGTGTGTTAGTTATATTATTTTAGGACATGAAATAATATAACACATCAAAATACCAAGAATTACAATCCAAAATATTACCAAAATTCCAAAGAATAAATATACCCATTTACACAAAAATATTGGTGAAACCGAACAAGGAATATAACTCACAAAATATTCCGGAATTTATGCACAAAGCATGTTTTGGTAAATAATATTTTGGACACCAAGGAAATGAAAATATAATTTTTACAATTACTACAAGAATATGTCATATTTTTTACAAAGGAAAAATATATTATTTTTGGCAAGAATGCATATATATTTTTCTTGAAATTTTTAGAAGATATATTATTTTTAAGAAATATATATTTTCTTACACAAACATTGAATACAATATTTTTGAAGTAAATGATATATTTTCTCGAATAAAATGAAATATATCATTTTTGGAGGAAAAAATGAGTTTATATATATATTTTTCAAGATAGACATGAAAATATATCATTTTTGAAACTTATGATTAAATACAAGTAATTTTGCCAAAAGAAAAATTATAAATAATTTTTCTAGATAATATTTATTACAATATATATTTTGGAAATATACATTGGTGAAATTTTGTTAAAGATAATATTCCGGAAAAATTAATACGAAATTAAGTATAAGAATACTTAATAAATACAACAAAGATACGTATTCTCGTACGTATAAATACACACCGGAATACGACCCCAAATACATGGCAAAAATATACAAGTATAAGATACCCCCATCCTTGGGAAGGAAATTACAAGTATAAATACTTGAAAAGTATTAAGTTAAAATATATTGCTATAACAATTATTCCAAAATTTCATGAATATAATTTAAGTTAAAATATTGATTATTTTAACAAATAATTATATAACTTGGAATAATGTTGAAGACACAAAGAAACGTAACTCAAAGACACTAATTAATACAAAGTCAAGGCACGACCCGCTCGTCTAATAGACCATAGTACGTTGTAGGTAGCCGTGCACACTAGTAGCAGCGTGAGTTACGTCAGATTGAAGAACGCAAAACTGTGAGTTCATGTCCCCCTTTTCTCTTAACTATTTTTGGTTTTATAACTCTCGGGGGTGGAATACATGTTACGATTGTTTAAATGGTATGAATTGACTAGTAAATGGACTATTAGATCATGTGAGCATAGATTGAATTTGAAATGCCATTAATTCTTAATTAGGGACGAAGGTTAGATCTAACGGGTACGCCCGAACCCCACTCATGGTACTTATGTGACCACTTGAGTGCTTCGGTGTCCAGTCGAGGTAAATCGACAATAGTCAAGGTGAATTGACATGGTCAAGGTAAATTGACACAGTCAAGGTGAATTGACATAGTCGAAGGGGAATTCGACATAGTCGAGGGAATCGACGAGGGTATAAGTCTACTCCTTTCGAGTGCTCCCTATGTCTTCACATGTTTTAATGTCCTTGCAAAACTTTAATTTGATTTGTTCATAAATGCTTTTCATACCTGTTTTCAAAGGAGTTTCTCAAAGGTTTACAAGGTTTTTAGTACTCATACAAAACGCATGAACTCGCTCAACTTTTGTAGATGTTTTTCCAAAATTACATGTATTTCAGGTAACAGGTTGGATCTTGGGCGCGAGTGTTGTTTCTAGAAGTAGATTTCAAGTTTAGATGTCATCCACTTTTGTTGGTTTGTGACTTAGTCGAATGTTGTGTTTTATAACTTAAATAACCGGTGTTTGTAATACTTTAAATTTTATGAGTGGATGAACATCGTTTTGATCATATAGTTGTTTATTATGATTGAATGAAATGATATTAAACCAGTCACACAACATACGCTTCCGCAAAAGTCAGGGTGTGACACATTTAAGAAACAAACCCTTTAGGGTATGAAGAAAGGGTAGTTGAGAAGTTTTTTCAAACTCGAAATGAAAGGGAGAACCTTTTGTATGGAGTCAAACACATGACCAAGTGGAGTACACAATGGTTATATGGAGTCAATCGAGTAGATTGGACTCGAATGCAAATTGGTTAGATTCAAAATCTAGTAAGATGTCAGTCATGACACTCCAAAGGCATGGTGAAAACGTGTCTAGCCATGAACTGAGTTTCATATCATTTTAAAGATAAGGTACATAACTGGATCCAAGTTGAGATCACGAGTTATAAGTCTTAAGAATCGACTAAAAGGCAAAAGTGACTAGCGAGTCAAGAACACGTTAGAAAAACTGATCGCAATTTAAATTGTCGTTGGTGACTTAGCGAAGTCAAAGATAATTTTGGATCCAACAACCAGTGGGTTGATAAGAGATCAGGTTATGGAATGGTACAAAAGCCATGGAAAAAGGGACATGAGGGAAACCTTACCTAGTTGATTGGAGATCCCAAGATCTAGGTTCTATAGGCCAACTTAATCACGAACCGAAGGGTAGTCACTGCGGGGGCATAGCTAATATATATGTTTATATATAAGCTAGTGTATATGTTCATATAACCCCCCAAAACTATAAAAGGGTGTTTAAATACGTCCTAGTCCATTCCTATAATATCCAGTGACATTGTTGTGAGGTTAAGCATAATATGTGGTTAAATGATTCGTTTAAATCATAATGAACCATAATGCTTTTAATGATTTAAAGGGAAATCACCTATGTTGGAGAGAAGTGTGGTCGCTTCGAATAGAATTAGGACATAATTCCTAGAGCTCCCGCAGACCCAGGAAAGTGCTCCATGACCATTATGGGAGACGAAAATGAGGAGATGGCCCGGCTAGGGAAAGTATTGTGTGAATGTATATTGTCGTTTACATAAATGGGGGGTTGTTCAAGGACATCACGTCTACAAAACCCTAGTAGGCTAAGTATGCTTCACAAAGGGAGGTTCAAAGGCTACACCTACCTATCCTGCAATACTCGACTGTCGAGTTTTCATCGGGGAATTTTGTGTGTTTTAACCGATCTCCATTCATGTGGGGGATTGTTGGAAATTTTAGTGAAAATGAGTTTTTCACTAAATATTTTGGACATCAATAATATTTATATATGTGTTGTATAAATAATTATTTATGGTTTGTGTTCAAACTATGTCCAAATAGAGCCAAGATGAATGAGATATCGAAGCTTGAAGTTGTATGTTTGGAACAAACAAAGATGAATAAAATGGATTAGTTTTGTCAACTTGTCCCACATAGGTGGGATGACAAAACTCAAAGTGGTATATAAGGATGAGCACTCCTTGTAACTGTTTCCTTAAAGACAAACAGTAGTGGGGACCAAAGGGTGCGCCGCACCCGCACATATGCGCACGAGTATGGATGGCGAATGACCAGGTGGCGTCCTGGTATGCGCAGTGGCATCCGTGTGGCGCGCGACTCCAAATCACATATGCGCGCATAACATGTTGGAAGAGCTTCGCAACGAACTAAACCACGTCCAAAATGGAGCTAAGATGAATGAGATATCGATGCTCAAAGCTGGGTGTTTGAAACATTGAATGCTGAAACAAAAGGGAAAGTGGCACCTTGTCCCACATCGGAGGAGAGATGGAACTTAAATGGGTATTTAAGGTGGAACTCTCCATCCTTATTGTTTCATGGAAGCACACACTAAATGTCCTCGCGAAGGGTGCGGAGCACCCTAACTCGCACTCGCACACGCTCACGCGCGCGTGGCGTGGGCGATAAGGCGCAATGTAGCGCTTTGATGGCGCACTTTGCACTTCGCATCGTCGAGAGCCGCCTTTGTATTTTTTGACCACGTGCGCGTGGTGGATCACAGAGGCTGCAAGGACTAAGTGGTGAAGTGGCGTGCAGGTTCGAGGCACGTGACGTGGCAGTCCGCGCGCGGGTACAAGTGGCACGAAGGCGCGCGGTTGCGCATGGTGCATGGGTCCTGATGTGTCGTGCGCAACGCACCAGAGTGAGCCAATACGGCGCGACTGTGTGGCGTGCTCGTATAGAGTTACAGGTGACGTGGCGCGTGCACGCGCGCACCAGTGTGACTTGCGCGTGTGCGCGCAGAAGCTTCCAGCATTGAATGATTGTGTAGTTACAGTTCAGCTTCGAAACTGACGAGTTAACGGTCTTTTACTGAGAATTAAATGACGTATTAAATTGCATTGAAGACGTTTAATGCAATTTAAACCTCTCTTTAATTCCTTTTTTACTGTTTCGACTTAGGAGCTGTATAAATACAGCTCCATACCCAGATGCTGTGACACTAGAAACAACAGCACTTGCATACAACTTTCTTCCCTTTGTTCATCTTCTGTTTCTTGCATTCTCAGGGTACTCTTCGGGTTGTAGGCCATCTCCGGCAGTACTACTGCTCCGGCTGTTGTACCCTGGGAAACAAAACGAGTACTCCTGGGAGACTCGAAATTTGTTTTAAGGGAAGTGTGTGATCACGTGCCTCAGCCACTCTGCTTCTACCCCTTTCTTGTATTTGTCTTTATTTCAGTTGTAATCGTATTGTATTTTTGCTTTCTTAATTTTTGTATTGTAATCAGTAAATTAAATTTGTTTATTTTATTTAAATTACGCGAACGGTTCCTACAATCTTAAAACAAATTTTTAAAACCGTTCGTGTAATCAAAACCATTCTGTTTGTGATTCAAACCAGTTTTGTTTTCACTTAGTTTGTGTTTTAAAAAACAGATTTTTTTTTGTTTTCATCTTCAAATGAGCGACTTTGGTTGAAAACTTTTGTGGTTACATTCTAATTTTGTCCTAAAATTGCTAATAAACTTTCTGCCTTGGTCTTCAAAGTTGGACTTAGAAGCCAGTCAATAAGTTTTAATTATTAAAATTTTCTGTTTTTGGTCTTCAAAGTTGGACTTAGAAGCCTAAACAGTAAATTTGTGGTAAAATTAAAATTTAGTAGTTTCCTTCTGGTTTTTGCGTAAATCAGACTTTTTTGGACTAAACTTTAAAATTTTAATTTTCAGCATGTCGACCGAAAATGTCAACGTTAACACCACGAATGTTGTGACGGGAACCCCCCCCCCTGAACGCCACCACGGTGGGAGCGTCCACAGTGGCTAATCACGTTGAACGACCCGAGAAGTTCTCGGGTCTACACTTTAAGAGGTGGCAGCCGAAGATGTTCTTCTACCTGACCACCATGAACCTTGCGAGGTTCTTAACGGAAACCGCTCCCCAACCTGTGGAAGGGGAGACCGACACACAAAGACAGTGTGCGGTAGATGCGTGGAAGCATTCGGATTTCATATGTCGTGGCTATGTGTTAAACGGCCTGTCAGATGCGTTGTATAATGTGTACTACAACGTCAAGACTTCCAAAGACCTTTGGGATGCCTTGGATAAGAAGTACAAAACGGAGGATGCTGGCACAAAGAAATTTGTGGTAGACCGTTTCTTGGATTTCAAAATGGTTGATACTAAAACAGTTATGAATCAAGTCCAAGAATTCCAAATTATACTACATGACATCTTTGCGCAAGGCATGACACTTCGCGAGACATTCCAAGTGGCAGCAATGATTGAAAAGTTACCTCCTAGTTGGGTTGATTTTAAGAATTATCTTAAACACAAATGGAAAGAGATGACTATAGAGGACCTTATTGTTCGTCTTCGGATTGAAGAGGACAATAGAATTGCCTAAAAAGGCAGCCTTGCACAGACTAGTGCTAGCGCAAATCTGATTGAGCATGGGCAAACCTCTAAGGGCGCGAAGGGAAAAGGGAAAAGGACAAGCAGAAAGCAAAGGCTAGCAAACTTGGACCGAAGAAAGGGGTTGTGAAAAAGAAACCTCAGACGTTCCAAGGGACTTGTTACAACTGTGATGAGTCGGGGCATCGGGCTAACCAATGCAAGAAACCAAAGCGTGAGCGTGCGCACATGGTGGATGAAGACGGAATGCCTTTGGTGGCAATGATTTCCGACAAAAGCCCAATGATGGATGAGGTCAATACTGTGACCAACACTCCAAAAGGATGGTGGGTTGATACGAGCGCGACCCGTCACGTTTGCGCTGACAGAAGCCTCTTTACCACCTTCAAGGCGCTTTCTGGAGAAGAGAAGCTGTACATGGGAAATGCAGCCACCGCCGACATCATGGGTGAAGGAACGATGATCTTGAAGTGGACTTCGGGGAAGGAGCTCACTCTAAGCAACGTGTTGTATGTCCCGGACTTGTTCAAGAATCTAGTCTCGGGTTGGTTGCTTAACAAGTTTGGATTTCGTTTAGTATTTGAAAGTGACAACTTTGTTCTTACTAAACGAGGAATGTATGTGGGTAAGGGCTACGCCCAAAACAGCATGTTCAAATTAAATGTAATGGCTGTCAAGAACATGAATAAAATTGCTACTACTTCTACTTATATGCTTGAGTTTTCTGATTCGAATAAATGGCATGGTAGATTAGGTCACGTTAATTTTAATTCAATACGCTGTTTAATCAATTTAAATTGTATACCAACATTCCATATTGATTCACACTATAAATGTGAAACTTGCATTGAATCCAAACTTACAAGATCATCATCGAAATCGGTTGAACGAATAACCGAACCCCTTGATTTAATTCACACCGATATTTGTGATTTAAAAGCGGTACCCACAAGAGGTGGAAATAAGTACTTCATCACGTTTATTGACGATAGTACTAAATATTGCTATGTATATTTACTAAAAAGTAAAGATGAAGCAATAAGTAAATTTATCTTGTATAAAAATGAAGTTGAGAATCAACTTCAAAAGAAGATAAAAGCTTTGCGAAGCGAACGAGGAGGCGAATATGTTGCACCTTTTGTTGATTTATGCGCAAAAAGTGGCATTGTACATGAGTGTACACCTCCTTATTCTCCACAATCAAATGGCGTGGCGGAACGAAAGAACCGCACATTGAAAGAAATGATGAACGCCATTTTGATAAATTCTGGGGTGAGCCAGGAAATGTGGGGGGAAGCCATTCTCTCGGCTAATTATCTTTTAAACAAGATACCACTCAAAAAGAGAGACGAAACTCCATATGAGTTATGGAAAAGGAAGAAGCCTTCATACAAATACTTGAAAGTGTGGGGGTGCCTAGCAAAGGTGATTGTACCACCTCCTAAGGCCCTTAGGATAGGACCCAAAATTGTTGATTGCATATTTATTGGGTATGCGCATCAAAGTAGTGCACATCGCTTTCTTGTACATGAGTCCAAGAATCCTGATGTACACGTAAACACTATCATGGAGGTGAATCCTAACGTTGTGTCTTACTTTGAAAATGTGTTTCCTTTGAGAAGACAAACACATGCAACGTCATCAACACCTAATTTTGAAGTAGGTGAAAGCTCATCTACACCAGTTGATGAGGTAGTTCATGATAAGACACATGAACAACCTGAGGTTGAAGAAAGTGATCGTAGGCGAAGTAAAAGGCCAAGGGTTAAAAAATCCTTCGGTCCAGACTTCGTTAGCTATATGGTTGAGGGCGAGCCCAATACATATCGCGAAGCGGTTTCCTCTTCAGAAGGACCTCAATGGAAAGAAGCAATAAGGAATGAAATTGATTCTATATTGCCAAATCATACTTGGGAGTTAGTAGATCATCCACCTGGTTGCAAACCACTTGGATATCGTTGGATATTCAAAAGGAAGATGAAAACTGATGGGAGTATTGATAAATACAAGGCTAGGTTGGTGATTAAAGTGTCACACCCCGACCACGTAAAACAACAAAGCGTGGCGGAAACGTCGGGGAGTGTTGTAACAGAATTATCGTTTCATAACCATGGATACAAAAAGTGGTTCGTTTTATTGATAATATTAAGCATTAACATTGTTTTAACACATAACAAACAAGTTTTATATCAACTATCATCGTTTTATGTCACTAAGGCCTCTTCCAGATCCTATGTGACGCATGCATCCTAGAACGTCAATCAAGCAACAACACCTGAAACATATGTAAAAACAAAGTCAGCAAAGAAATGCTGGCGAGTACATAGGTTTTATAAGAGTATCGGAATCATGGCTTGTTTTCATATATTGCAATACCTCGAAAACCTTGTTTTTAAAAATTGTATAATATTGCAACATGATTAACCAACTCAAATCAAGATGGTTATAATTTATAAAATTTCGTAGCCATGATTCTTAACCCAAAAGCTTTTTGTTTTTAGAAAACCAGCTTGTAAAACATCTCGTATATTCTCGTTAATAAGACTCGTATATTATTTCGAAAACATCGTTGAGTGACATCGTTTCAATATCGTTTACCCAAGTGAACTAAATAACGCCACGGTATGTAATATGTTGAAAACACTTATATATAAGAAGTACCAGCAGCGTATCTACCATGTTTTCACCACATTACACCCGTCCCGTTATCTAAACACTAGCCCAGAAGCCAATCATTTACCCAAATCGTTTAACATCGTTTCCAAATCGTAAATCGTTCCCAAATCGTTCCCAGATCGTTTACTCGTTTAGATCGTTTAAATCGTCCTCGTTTTAATTGTGAAAACTTATATGTGGTCGTCTCGCTAATAACATTCAAACCTTCGTGACTTGACTACCTCATTCCTCGCTTCTCGTATTAACAAACCCCCAAATGGTAAGTTAATAATTACATATTCAGTCGTTACCCACAACACCCACACATAACCATGGGTATAGTGCAATAACGGGATTTGTCGGATCCTATGGTACCATAACCTAATACTGGTCGGGTCGGCCAAAATTAATGAATGGCATTCGTTATGTAACTACAACCAACAAGTTCGTTCACATTATCGAAATCGTTATTAGTTTAGTATAAATCGTTCTATTCGTTTTTGAAATCATCGTTTAAACCTTGAAAACATTTTGTACATATGAATCACCCCAAAACAATTGGAAATAGTAAAATAGGGGAACTATGTACTCACTTGTAGTGCAAGGTATCCTCAATCAATAGTACTTCAACAAACTCGAGTAAACCCGAGAAATCAAGCAGCCCTTAGTAATCGAACCACTAGTCAAATAATAGACGCCTAAATCGGAAGATCAGACAGAATGAGGTCTTGCAACCCAAATGAGTGTTGGAACTCATGTGATATGGTTTAACAAAGCCTACATCCTAAATCAGAACCTAACCTAAGTGCTTTCGACCCATCGCGACCCATTAAGGTAGCTTATGCTACTTTAATGCGTCGTGCGCGCAAACGCGCATTCAAGACGTCTAATTGGTCCTATGACAAGTATTATATGCCAATACAAGTTTAATCATGTTGTATAATCAGTTATGTGACAAAATTTTAGGTTACATATGCTTAATTACCAATTAAGCATGAAAAGGGCATTTTGGTCATTTACCTAAGGCATATAAACTACTTATCATACAACTATCCAAACTAGGTGACCATAAGGTATAACCTTGGAAGGTTATTCCCTATGCAACTATGGTCACTAACCATGTTTGGTCGGATCCTAATGATCGACCAAACGGGTCGTGTTCGAAAGTCTAAGCGGGTGTTTAGTCCGCTTGACTTACGACTCTACACAAGCACTAAACTAAAAAGTGACGAGCTAAACATGCTAAAACATGTTTAGTTAAGTTAGAAAACAGGTTTTGATATCAAAACAAACGGTTTTGATATCCTAGAGTAGTTTGGTTACAAAATACGCAAGAATACGCATTTTGGCCGAAACTACGACTCGTCACTGAGCCTAGATAACGTGGTAATCAGTAGGTATAGTCACTAGGGACTATAACCATCGTGATTACGCTCACGTTATGAAGTTCAAACGAACTTCACATTGACCATAAACTGGTCAATGCATAAATTCAAACGCAGTTTGACTTTAACGCTAAAACGAATGAAAAGAACGAAAGAACACTTACAGAAGGTCCCCGCAAGATTTGATTCCGATTTTTCTCTCAGGTAGGAAGCATATACTTCCACTTAGAGAGCATAAATCAGATTTCAAATTGTGGGTTTTGAAGTGAAATGGATGGGGTATATACAGGTTTTCTAGAACCGTTAAGATCGTTCCTCGAAAACTGAGCTTTGATTTGGACCTTACATGTGTGCCCATGATTTTCTAAAACCATGGGAGCCCCTAATATGGACTATGTTCAATGAATACCAGCCCATGGTTTTGCAAAACCATGGGTTAAAACCATCAACACTTCAAAATGGACTAGGTTAATTGAATCTGCCAGAAATTTCAAAAATGGTCCCTGCACTTATAAAACTTGATTTTTTTGGCACTTTTAAGCCCCGTTAACCCCATTTCAAGGCTCTAAAATAAAGTTAAAGTATAGGGAACTTAAATTATGCTCAAAAACATCTCGGATGTCGGTTCGTTTGGTCGTACGGTTGTGTTATTCGCTTAATTACGACGGAAATCGTAACGAACGCAAAAAGATCCAAATTAAGCGACGAATGGAATTTTATCATGCCAAACACTAAAATAAAATATTTTAATGCTTAAAATTTTTTTGGATGTCTGGATGTATTCAGAACGTAAGTTATGCGCGAAAATGCAAACTTATGCACTTTTTGACGCTTTTAATCCCTGGATGAGCATAAAGTTTATTTTAACATACCGAACCCCTCAAAGCCTATTTCTAAGCTATGTAAAGGTTATTTAGGGTATGTTTAACTTATGATCAAGTTCCGGAATGTTCGTTAGTATACAAATCGGCATAGTTTCGCAGTTTGACACAAATAGTCCCTGCGATCGAACAAAGTTGATTTCGACACACCAAACCATTCAAACTTATTTCTAAGTTATGTGGAGGTTATTTAAGTTATGTTAAGCCTATGTCACTATCCCGGAGTGTTTTTCGCGTTATACTGACTGCGTTTAAGCACCAGTTTGCGTATAACCTTCCAGAAGGCGATTTAGAGCTTGAAATTGGAATCGAATCAAATTGTAAAATCACTAAGCACAACTACACATATAATAACACAAAAACACATATAATAACACCAAAGCACATTGTTTTATTAATAATCATCATTGTTTTACATCGTACATCGATTACAGAACACAGTTGTCGCATAAAGGATTTAGACAAAAGGAAGGTCTAGATTACTTTGATACCTACTCGCCTGTGACGCGCATAACCTCGATTAGATTGGTTCTTGCTATAGAGGCTTTAAGAAATTTGGAAGTTCACCAAATGGATGTTAAAACCGCATTTCTAAATGGCGATTTAGAAGAAGAGATTTACATGGAGCAACCTGAAGGTTTCTCCGCCCCAGGTCAAGAGGGTAAAGTATGTAAACTCGTCAAGTCTTTGTATGGCTTGAAGCAAGCACCAAAACAATGGCACCAAAAGTTTGATCATGTCATGATTGACAATGATTTCAAAATAAATGAGTGCGACAAATGTGTTTATTTCAAAGACACAAATGAAGGTTATGTGATTTTATGCCTTTATGTAGACGATATGCTTATCATTGGGAGTAATGATAAAATTATCAAAGCTACTAAAAGCACGTTGAAAGCGAGATTTGACATGAAATACATGGGTTTAGCGGATGTGATTCTTGGAGTAAAGATCATAAGATCCCAAGATGGTCTTGTGTTAAGTCAATCTCACTATGTGGATAAAATTCTTGAAAAATTCAACTCGGGAGATACGAGTGTAGCTCGAACTCCAGTTGATACCTCCCAACATCTCAAGAAAAATAAAGGAGATGGAGTTGCTCAGTTAGAGTATTCAAGAATTATTAGCAGTCTAATGTATCTAATGACATGTACTAGACCCGACTTGGCTTACGCGGTGAGTAGGCTAAGTAGATACACCAGCAATCCGTGCACGGATCATTGGAAAGCTATCACGGGGGTGCTTAGATACATAAGATACACAAGAGATTATGGACTGCATTATACCCGACAACCAGCAGTGATCGAAGGATACACTGATGCAAACTGGATATCGGATAATAAAGATTCCAAATCAACAAGTGGTTACGTGTTTACACTTGGAGGAGTTGCTATTGCTTGGAAGTCTTCTAAGCAAACGGTCATAGCGAGATCCACAATGGAATCTGAATTTATCGCCTTGGATAAGTCAGGCGAGGAGGCGGAATGGTTACATCAATTCGTGGAATATATTCCAAGATGGCCAAAGCCTTTGCCAGCCATATGTGTACATTGTGATAGCCAATCAGCGATTGGTATAGCTCAAAGCTTGATGTACAATGGCAGATCAAGGCATATGCGACGTAGACATAAAACGGTACGACAACTATTCTCAACGGGTGTTATCATAATTGATTATGTGAGATCAAAGGATAACATTGCAGACCCGTTTACAAAAGGCTTAAGCAGAGAGTTAGTAGAAACATCGTCAAGAGGAATGGGACTAAGGCCCATGGTAAATGGGAATATGAGGGAAACCTAACTTAGTTGACTGGAGATCTCAAGATCTAAGTTCAATAGGACAGCTTAATCATATTACCAAAACAGAGTCACTGTGGGGGAGTACCCCAAACAACATAAAAGGGAGTTATATACTTCCTAGTCCATTCCAATCAGTGAGATTGAAGTGAGGCTAAGCATATTAAGGTTAACGATTTCGGGAAATCAAATAACCATGATGCTTTTAATGATTCAGATGAATCACCTATGTTAGAAAGAAGTGGGGTCGCTTCGAATGGATTTGTGGGGTGCGCAAATCCTAGAGCTCTCGCAGAACCAGGCTAGTGTTCCAGGACCATAATAGGACACGATAATGAGGGGTTGGCCAAACCAGGGAGAGTATTGTGTGAAGTGTATTGTCGTTTACACAAATGGGGGTATGTTCAACGACATCGCGTCTACAAACCGCTAGTAAGCTAAGTATGCTTCACAAAAGAAGGTTCAAAGGCAACAACCTACCTATCTTGCAATACTCAACTGTCGAAGTTTATCGTTGAAAAGTGTAAGGAAAAGATCCATTTCCATACATGTGGGGGATTGTTGGAAATTTGATGAAAATAGCATTTTTCATGTGGGGGATTGTTGGAAAAATAGGTGAAAATAACATTTTTCACAAATATAGGAAAATGATTTTTTCCTATTTTAGACTAGAAATAAATATAATAAAATGAGCGGGTTTTATATATTTAATTGTGGGTTTGTGTTCTATGTTGGAAGAGCTTCGCAACGAACTAAACCACGTCCAAAACGGAGCTAAGATGAATGAGATGTCGATGCTCAAAGTTGGGTGTTTGAAACATTGAATGCTGAAACAAAAGGGAAAGTAGCACCTTGTCCCACATCGGAGGAGAGATGGAACTTAAATGGGTATTTAAGGTGGAACTCTCCATCCTTATTGTTTCATGGAAGCACAAACTAAGTGTCCTCGCGAAGGGTGCGGAGCACCCTAACTCGCACTCGCACACGCTCGTGCGCGCGCGTGGCGTGGGCGATGTGGCGCAATGTGGTACTTTGATGGCGAACTTTGCACTTCGCACGCTCGTATCGCCGCGCGGCGCACCAGAGTGAGCCAATACGGCGCGACTGTGTGGCGTGCTCGTATAGGCTTACAGGTGACGTGGCACACGCGCGCATGGGCGTGCGCGCACCAGTGTGACTTGTGCGCGCGCGCAGAACTTAAGCTTCCAGCATTGAATGATTGTGCAGTTACAGTTCAACTTCGAAACTGACGAGTTAACGGTCTTTGACTGAGAATTAAATGATGTATTAAATTGCATTGAAGACGTTTAATGCAATTTAAACCTCTCTTTAATTCCTTTTTGACTGTTTCGACTTAGGAGCTGTATAAATACAGCTCCATACCCAGCTGCAGTGACACTAGAAACAACAGCACTTGCATACAACTTTCTTCCCTCTGTTCATCTTCTGTTTCTTGCATTCTCAAGGTACCCTTCGGGTTGTAGGCCATCTCCGGCAGTACTACTGCTCCGGCTGTTGTACCCTGGGAAACAAAACGAGTACTCCTGGGAGACTCGGAATTTGTTTTAAGGGAAGCGTGTGATCGCGTGCCTCAGCCACTCTGCTTCTACCCCTTTCTTGTATTTGTCTTTATTTCAGTTGTAATCGTATTGTATTTTTGCTTTCTTAATTTTTGTATTGTAATCAGTAAATTAAATTTGTTTATTTTATTTAAATTACGCGAACGGTTCCTACACATCTAGTGTTATATGACACACAATCGAATCCTGAAATACATAACGAATGGTACAAATGATGAGGTGAATACACAAGTGTATATATATCGTGCCTTGCATGACTCGTTGATTCTCAATATTTTTCAATCAGAGCAGGCGGGGTGGTCCGTGATACCACCCCATCACGCGTTAATCGACCACAGAACACCGCCGCCGCCCACCCTATCACGCGTTCTTTTTGTAACGCGTTGATTGTATAACGCGTTGAAATTGGATAAGGCTCTGCATGTTGCATGTGGGCATCTCTCACTCAAATGACACGTGTACATATTCATGAATATGGAAGAAAATGGTAACGAAGACTATGGGTGTTCGTGACAAAGACTATGTTGCAGCTTAATTTTTAAATAAAAATTATAAAAATTTGGGAGTGATAGAATTCTATCACTAGTGACCACCCCCACTACATTTCTATCACTAGTGATAGAATATTGGGTGATGACATGGCACGAGTTGATTGGATAGTAAGAGTGATAAAATTCTATCACTAGTAACCACCCCCTCCCCTCACAAACAATCATTACTTCAAACTTAACCACCACTACTATTTTTTCAAATTGTAGGCTTTTCACAAAATGTGGCATTTAATCTAATATTCCCATGAGTAATCTTTTCAATCTACTTTACATAAATCATTAATATGGTCATGTTTCTTTTATAGAAACTAATTAAACAAGAAAATCATTTTTTTTAAATATACAAGATACAAAAAATACCGTATAAAACACATGTAAACATTAAGTCATCGAGTCCTGATAACGTGACCGTAGTACTGTTCATGTACTATTATTCTCCTCCACCAGCCACCGCCTCTCTCATTAACCACTGCCCCCACCGTGGAAACGAGAGAAGACTAACATCCAACCACCCCAGGCAGGCCCCCCCACCCCTCCATATATTCAAATCCATACTCTATTCCCCTTCCTTTTCACACTGCATCTTTTAATACTCTCTTTCACACACTCATTCACTTCAGTTGCACACCAAATCTATCTATGGCACTCCCGGCGACTTCCATACATAAGTTTTTCACTCTATTCACCTTCCTACTACACCTTTCTAGCTTTACTAGTAAGCATGTGCTTTATTTTATCTACTTGTTTCTTCACTAAATCTAGTTCTCCTTACTTTCACTTCGATTAGATCTGAAACTTTCGAAATTCGAACAACAGTAACTTCACTTATACTTTTGTTACTCGATTTCATAAAGGCAAACCACTTTTCTTTACTTTCAAAAGAATTAAAATTAAAAGTTTAAAGGTAACACACAACACAAATAGTGTCCTAATATGTATTCATTTTCTAGTTCGGTTTATTTGACTATTGTTTGACTTTGAAGTTTACATCTCAACTCTGCAGAATTTATCAATAGCTTTGCTATGTGTGAGACTTACTGGGTATGGATATTGTTGTTGTTTTAGGTTCGCAATCGTTTATAGGTGTGAACTATGGTTTGGTTGCCGACAATCTGCCGGCGCCGGAGGCTACGGCGAAGCTGCTACAGTCGACGGCGATAGAGAAAGTGAGGATGTACGGTGCGGATCCGGGGATGATCCGTGCGTTAGCGAATACGGGGATCGGGATCGTGATCGGGGCAGCGAATGGGGATATACCGGCATTGGCGTCGGACCCGAATTTCGCGACTCAGTGGGTTAACTCGAACGTGTTGGCTTATCCGGATAGTAAAATTATTGTGATTACGGTTGGAAATGAAGTTATGACCGCTGTTGACCAAAGTCTTGTGCCGCTTTGTTTGCCTGCCATGCAAAATGTCCAAAACGCCCTTAATGCAGGTTCCCTTTCTATATATATCTTTTTAAATTTTGTAACGAGTAAATTAATTTTTGAGTCATGTTTTTGTGGTTTTAAACAATTGACTTCAAAATCAAAAAGTTTAACGCTCTAAGTCTCTAACCGTTCATTTTATAACGTTTTTGAGTAACTATGTTTTAGTGGTTTTAAACATTTGAATCCAAAATCAAAAGTACAAGTGTTAAAAATTGAACTCATAACGTTATAAAATGAGCCAGTTAGAGAGCAAGAGCGTTAAACTTTTTGATTTTGAACTCAAGTGGATTAAAACCACTAAAACACATGGAGTCAAATAGTAATTTACTTATTTTTAATTAAATTATGTCAAATAATTATGTATTAATATCATAAAAAACTAGCATATTTAACCTAATTTTGGTATATTGAATTATTGGTCTTTTGAAATATAGGTTTTGTGAGAATATATATAAAATGACTTTTTATCCTTAAAAATTAAATAGGTCAAGATTAATGAAATGATATTCCAAGTGGCAAGTGTTCAGAAATGATGAAGCAGGCAAATGGGTTTATATATGATGATATACATTTGTATTGTATATGATGTTTAAATAAGTCTCTTTTTAATTTATATATATATATATGATGACATACTTTTGCATTCTAAAGGGGTTAAAGTTTATGAATTTTTTTACGAGAATGTCTATTTTAAACAAGTCTAACGACATTAACTACCAAGTTAGGGTGAAAGATTTTTTTTGTGAAAAAATAAAGCTTATATTGGTTTTGCCCTTCACAAAAGTTGTGTGGGTTCAAATTGTGGATATTTAATTAGGTGGTAAAAAAAGTTTGTTAAAAAAATATTAGTTTTTGAGGTATAAATTAAATAATTGCTGTTTAATTCCTTTCAAGTTAAATATTTTCCTTTTTTATGTATTTATATAAACATGATTGTTAAAAAATGAAAGTTGTAAAATCAAGCTAAAAAAAAGAAAAGGAAACTGAGTACATGTATGAAATATGCAGCATCATTAGGTGGAAAAATCAAGGTATCAACGGTGCATTCGATGGCAGTGCTGGGAAGCTCAGATCCACCATCTTCGGCTGTGTTTAATTCCGGGTTCAGCGACACAATGAGATCGTTGTTGAAGTTCCACAGTGCAAACGGGTCGCCTTTCATGATCAACCCCTACCCATTTTTCGCTTTCCAGAGTGACACACGGCCTGAAACGTTAGCGTTTTGTCTCTTCCAACCCAACGCAGGCCGAGTCGACTCAGGCAACGGTATCAAGTACATGAACATGTTCGATGCCCAGGTCAGTTTATACTTTTAAAGCAATGCACATGCATTAACTTGGGATTGAGATTCTCCTTATAATTTATTTCTAGAGAGTACAAGAGGGAGACCCATATTTTAATTGGTTATGAGTCTTTATTTTAATATCATTTTTTCATTAACAACAAAGAAAAATACAACAATCAGTTTTAAGTAGATAAAGGTGAGAAACGTATAAATAATGACGGATCCAGGAACTTTTGCTATAGCAAGGCAAAATTATGCTGAGTCGGGTCAAAATCAGTTGGATCAAAGTCAACTAATTTAGGCATAGAACTATAGCAGGAATAGAGATAGGTTGGGAATATTATTAGATAAATTTTCACTTTAATATATTTTTCATATCTAGTAATAAAAGAATAATAAGGAATAAATAATTAACTCAAACCAACAACTTATATTGACAGTAAAAAATGTAATTTTAGCTAAACAATTAAATAGATTCATTTATACGTTGAAATAATATATTAAACAAAATTAACATGAGAAACAAAAGTAGAATTTATAAAGTAAAGAAATAACAAATACTTACAAATCAAATAGGAAAAAGAATATCTTACAAATTAATAGTGTATGGACTATGGAGTGAATGAGTGATGATGACAAGAAGGGGACCACCAGTGCACTGAATTGCAGGTCCAAATTCAACAAACAAGGTCCCTGTTTTAAATTATTTTGAATTTTGGACAACCTTTTTTTTTTTAAAAAAAAAGCAAAGAATAAGGAACATGTAAATATAAAAATATCCTTGGTAATCTGTCGCTAATTTATCAACGGATCCATAAACCAGTAATACGACTGTAATTATCTGTCGGAAAAAACTAGCTGCCTGCGACGCTGGCAAAGTTGTTAGAACTCCGTTGCTAACTATCCCATCAGTGATCTGTCGGAAATCACATTAAGCACACACCCTGACATCCGTTGACGGATTGCCGAAGGGTATGGCTGTTGGTGAAAGTTGTGTAGTGATTCCCTTGATGGCTCGAGTCAATAGCATCCAATTCTATCAATATCTTATAAAGAACCCATGTTTTTTTTCTGTGATGCATAAAATAATAAAAAGTGAATGAAGTTTAGGCATCTTATTAGAAGAATAAGGTTCCATGAACTTATGATAGCATCCAATTCCATCAATAATTTTTATGATACTGACAAAGCTTCCACATGTAACAACATATGAAGAAAAATTATTGTTTACATGAAAAAGGTATATCGACAGATAGATCAGTCGCCAAAGTCTACTTTACACTTAATTATTTTTGTGTAGATTACAAATTATTATGATTAAAAGTTTAAATAGATTTAGCTGGAAATTACATCAAAATAGAATGTAAACGGGCAACAGGCTGCTACCTCTTTATGATTAAGGTTTTAATATTTATATTGTTTTTATAATATATATAAAATCTCCAATAAACAGGTGGATGCTGTAAGATCTGCTCTAAATGCAATGGGGTTCAAAGACGTTGAAATAGTGGTTGCGGAAACAGGATGGGCTTACAAAGGTGACCCGAATGAGGCGGGACCCAGCATCGAGAACGCTAAAGCCTACAACGGTAATTTGATCAACCATCTAAGATCAAAGGTAGGAACACCATTGATGCCTGGAAAATCCGTCGATACCTATATATTTGCACTCTATGACGAGAATTTGAAGCCTGGGCCGGGCTCTGAGAGATCATTCGGGCTTTTTAAACCTGACCTATCCATGACTTATGACGTGGGTCTTTCCAAAAATAGCCAGGTTAGACATTAATCAATAATCATGGTATTTATTTTTAATTTTCAAAAAAGAATATCTCATTTACTAGTAATCAACTTTTTAAATGTTCCATTGAAATAACTCAAAAACTTTTTTTTAAAACTATAAAAACCACTAATGTTTTAATGTTGTTTTGTTGTTGTGACATTTCTATAAATGTTAAAATTAAGTGGTCCAAATAAATGAAGTATGAAACTGGTTACCATTACAAGTCCAACCTCAACTTATAAGGTCATTGTGAATAAAAAATAGTTACTAAATAATAACTAACTAAGTTTCATAATTGTTCTACACTACATAAGTCATTTAAATTAGACAAATTGTGAATAAATCCACAATAATAGATTAGTATTAAAACTTGAGTGGTTTATATAGTTAGAAAAAAGTGTGTGCGGGTTTATTAAAGCAGTATTGAAACTTGATTACTATTCTATAATCTTAATTCATTTTCAAAACGACATAATTGTTTAAGTTAAAATGACATATACCTTTGGATGGTTGTCATATCGTCTAGACTCCCACAACACCGACACCAACATCACCAACGCCAACAACTCCAGCAACACCATCACCGGTCCAAGCAGCAGGGTGGTGCGTACCCAAACCAGGTGTATCAGATGCACAATTGCAATCAAATCTAGACTATGTATGTAGCCAAGGTCTTGATTGTGGTCCACTTCAACCGGGTGGTGCATGTTTCGAGCCTAACACCGTAGCATCACATGCTTCTTATGCAATGAACCTGCTTTATCAAACTGCTGGTAGGAACCCATGGAACTGTGACTTCCTTCAAACAGCTACACTCACATCTAATAATCCTAGTAAGTTTGTGTTTTCATTTAGCAAATTTTTCAGATTGTTGTCTTCCGTTGGCGTTTTCTAAACTAGTTTTTTTGCAGGTTATAATGGTTGTATTTATCCTGGAGGAGTATGAACTTTTGTGTTTTCTCTTAGGAGAGATTGTTTGGATTTGTGATACTCAACGATCAACGGGGTGATCGTAAATAACGGCAAGTGCGTGGTTGCGACTTCTGTAATGGCGCGATTGATCCTCTTGGTGAAGAAATTGTATCTAAAATTATGTTAATAATTGTATCTCATTAATCTATGTTTTAATTTTGTGTTCAACACTATAATGGGTTTTTAAGGCTGCTGTTATTTATTTATTATTTCTCTTAGATTAGATTTTGCATCACCAAATAGATTGAGTGTATAACACCAATTGTCTATGAAAATATTTATTTGCGAATTTATTCATCTTTATAGGAATAATAATGTCTACTATAAACACAAATCCATTGTCGTCCAGCGGTTAGGATATCTGGCTTTCACCCAGGAGACCCGGGTTCGATTCCCGGCAATGGAACTTTTTTGGTTTACGGTTTCGTTGAGCTAGAAATGATTACTCGTAAATAATGGACTTTTTTTGCTTACGTTTTCCTATAATCAGCAAACCATGGGTGTGCAGAAACATTAACCAAGCTTAAATTGAATTACTCGAGAAAGCGTATCAATAAACTATCTTACTATTGACGTTTCGGTTTTGTTATTTTCAAAACCAAACCAAACAATATGGTACGCTTTGTTATTTTCAAAACTGGAAATTACGTTTTGTTTTGTTTTTTGTTTTTTTTTTCCAACGGCGAACTTGGATTACTGACATACCACTAGAGTATCATCGTGCCACCATCGGAACCACCAAATCATATTTATCTCCACTAATGTTTTTGGTTTACCTAATTTTAAAACCGAACTCTTATGGTAGGCTTTGTTATTTTGGTTATACCTTGTTTCAAAACCAAACTCTTATATTTCTGGATTCATGGCATGAAAGTTTAGCATTCGACCTTTGAATTATAAATGATACCGTAAATAACAGACATCCTCGTCAGCAAAGTAGGGGTGAGCAAAAACTGATTAACCAAACCTAAAACGAATTAATTGGCAAAATCGTATTGAAATAAAAGGTCTAAGCCATTACCAGTGGTTGTGGTTCGGGTTGTTGTTTTAACTGAAATATACGTCTTGCTTTCGGTTATACCTCATGTTAAAACCGTACCAAACTGAACTTGGCAACTGAAATGAATCGAACTTGTATGAATCTTTGTAATTGGATTTATGGTGCAAACTCATTATTTTGGGCCATAACTTTCTAACTCAAATTCATTAATAAGTGGTTTAGCGGGGTTGTAAACGAACCGAACGAACACGAACAAGGCCTTGTTCGCGTTCGTTCGTTAAGGAAAAAAATGTGTTCACGAACGGTTCATGAACATTTACCGAACAAGATTTTATGTTCGTGTTCGGTCATTAAGGAAATGAGCGTATTCACGAACGGTTCATGAACACAAATAAATTTGGCGAACGCGACGAAAGCTAAAGGCGGATGGCCTGGAGGGTAGCACTGGAACTTGAAGCCCTAATCGTGAAACATAGGTCAATCATATTCGTCGATGTAAATAATATGTAAGGAAATGTGAATGGTGCATAAACAATGTGGAAATAAGGTTTCCTAGTTTAATTGTTAGATAAAATATATGAAAGTACAAAAAATCTGTAATTAAAACACGAACAAACAAACATAAACGAATGCAAATGAACAAATGTTCACGAACACCTTATCGAACGTTCACGAACACAATTGAACGAACGAGACCTCTGTTCATGCTCGTTCATTTAACTAATTGAACGGAATTTCTTGTTCATGTTCGTTCGTTTATTAAATGAACGAACATAAACGAACTTCCCACCGAACAGTTCACGAACTGTTCGCTGAACGTTCGGTTCGTTTACAACCCTATATTTAGGGCAAAATATTCATACCTACATTCAGGACTAAATGCTACAAGACTAAATATAAAACCTACCTCAACTGAACTAAACCCACACGTAAAATCGAAAGACCTAGATATTAGTTTTAATTTAGTTTCACACCCAAACCGACCCATACAAAGCAAATAAGGTGGCAAAAGTGTTTAACGTTTATCTATTAACATTTCAAAAATTATACATGTTCGGTGGGTGTGGATCCAAGAATGGTTCAGTAGAGATAAGGTGGCAAGTCGTGCCGCTATGGAACATTGCCCCACCCTAGTAACGACATGAGAAGGATGATGTGCATCAAGCTTTTTGGCGAGGGAACCGCGTGTGTGTTGAGTGTGTATGAGAGGAGAGAGTCTACAAGTATTTCGGCTCACTGTATAGTGACGAAACTTAAACATTTAAATTAGGTGCCAGAAATATTAAACATAAATTGTGAATTCTGATGGTCGCTCCTCCCTTCCTCCCTAATTTCTCAATAACTTGGTTTGGGCTATGAAACAGTATATGGTTAACTTGGGATGTTCACCATTAGATTTAGGAGGAGGGGCTTAAGTGACCAACTAAATACACATAATAATATTGAAACTAAATGGAGATGGAGAGAAATGGTGGAAGAGGATGATGATGTAGCGGACGAAGATAAAGGGGATGATAAGGACTAGAACGCATAGTCGTAGGGGACAAACATACCACCTTCATCAAAGAATGAATTGATTTGGGCAGTCAAAAAATGCACATGGGTCCATTTATGTCCACATAAAGTTATTATAGAATCAATCAAGTCTCGGTTGCCTGCCCATTTTGTGGAGAAGTGGATGAATCATCGGCCCGTACTTTTACTTCATGCATCATCACATCCTATAGGGATCTTCTTTCAATTCACAAAACATCTCTTCTCAACCGGCTAAAACAAAAATTGCTCCTCACGATTATTATGACTGCTTGTTGGTCCATCTGAAAGTTTAGGAACATGCTCACCTTCTCCGATAATCAGGTTCTACTATCCAAGATCATGGAAGATGTCAAATCGTTCAGCTTTTTGTGGATAAAAAAGCAAATCCATTCTTAAGTCTTCAACATGGATTGATTGGTGTAAGTTTCCTTTCAAATTCTTTGTATGTGTTCCTTGCCTTAACATGTCCTGTTAGTTTGGCGTTTTAAGAAATAAGCCGTTCAAGAGAAAAAAAACAAAACAAAACAAAAACTAAATTATAGCCAAACTAGCAATAACACCCGCGCGCATTGCGACGCGGATACATCGCAGACATCGAATGGATTAGTCCAAACATTATGTGATGTGTTAACCATATGAAAACGCGCATTCGACATATTATAGAAAATGTAACGGGTATAACGGAAAAGATGACATGTATAATCAAAAGAGATTAATTAGAACTTTTGAAAAAAAGGAAAAAAAAAACACAATTTGACTCTACTCGGTTCGAAACAAAATTAACAAAACATTCATAAAACAAGCATGGAAACATATTATATTTGAACTAACTCATTTCCCAAAAAAGTTTACATTTAAACATACACCAACTCGAATTTAAACCGAAACATACATAAAAGTATGCACGTAAATAATGGTTTTTTAAACAAAAACGTATTATATTTGATCTGACTCATTTTCAGAAAAAAAAAAAGTTTACGTTGAATAGAGCAAATCGAATTCATACCAACACGTGCATAAAAATATGCACGTAAAAATAGTTTTTTTTTTAGTAAATGCGGTGTAGGGGTAAACTCGAAACAAATTATGTTTAATAAAAATTTTAATAAGTTAAACACGTTTGTAAAATCGTGCCAAGTAGCCCCAATGCCACACCACCACCAACAAAAGAGCTCGTAATATAAAAAAAAATAACATTGAACGAAAAACAGACGTAAAATCGTTGAATCACGCACACCCGTTGCGGCGTGTTAATGCGAATAAATTAGGCTGAAATATAATACGTAGAAAGAAAAAATTAAGTCGATTTAGGACCTGCGCATTGAAAACGAATTTGTCAAACGGAGAATAATAGACGCGTTGCGACGGGCTTTTCAAACAGGAAAAAAACAGACAAAAAACGTTAAACCACACACACACACGTTACGGTGTATCGACTCGCAAAATTTTGAAAGAAACATAAAACGAAAAATTTGTGAAAGTTGAAAAGTATAGGGGACCAAAGTTGAAAATAAAAAAGTATTGGGGTTAAATTGCGAAACATGAAAGTCTTTGGGTTAAAAGTAAAAAAATAAAAAAGGTTAAAACGAAAAGATAAAAACCTTTAGATGAAAAATGAAAAATGAAAAATCAATTTTTTTTAATGTTGCTTATTCCATCATTATCGCCATACTCAACATAATGCAACAAAATGTTGCTTATTCCATCATTATCGCCATACTTAGTAAATTCCACCAATAGCAAATGTAAGGTAGAATCTGAGTAGGGTAAGATGTAGACAGCCTTATCTTTACCCGTTAGGAAAATAGAAACTGTTTCCAGTGAGACCCCCGACTTGATAGTAGTTTTGCATCAAGCCTTGAACATAAGACACGTATCACTCGGACACCAAGACAAAGGCCAATTAACAATGTTGCTTATTTATATTATGAAAATAGTTTAAATGGTTGAAACTAAAAATAAAATATTCCATTCATCTAAATCAGTTTTTTTTTTTTTTTGGATAGCTAACGTTGCACATCATGGGGATTGAACCCCTGACCTCTCCTATCCTAAACTCTATCTAAACTCACCAACACCACTGGGCTATTCCCAAGTGGATATCTAAATCAGTTAATCTTAATCATCATCACAAATGGAGAGTTGCCCGAATAAGAAGAAAAATTGACAACCACTATCAAGTGTCACACCTCACCAACTATTTCTTTCTACCCCGTCACAGTGGGCCCTGCAGCTTCTGGTCAATTACAATTCGCCAACTCTACTTTCTTTCTGCAACTTTTCCATCTTCATTCATTCTCCCTCTACTGTTCACAAGCCCTAAATCCCATTTCATCAATCTCATCTCATCTCATCAATCAACTTGCATATGAACATGAACATCAATTAGGGCTCAAAATCGACCACAAAGATGTCCACCGTTGCAGAGCTTAAAGAGAGGCACATAGCTGCAACTGAAACTCTCAATTCTCTCAGAGAACGCTTGAAGGAACGACGGCTTCAGTTGTTAGATACAGACGGTATACGTACTTGTTTGGATTTGGATTTGAATTTGAATTCGTGTGTTAAATGTACTTAGATCTCTTTGTTTTTGTGATTGAGTTTGACAGTTGCAAGTTATGCGAGAGCACAGGGGAAGACTCCGGTTAGTTTTGGCCCCACGGATCTGGTTTGTTGCCGGATTTTGCAGGGGCATACTGGCAAGGTAGGGTTTCAGTTTTGTGTTATTTGTTACAATACTTGCCTTCTTATTGTTTGTGTTGACCTGTTTTTGACTATGATCAAGTGAGCGTTTGAAGTAATCAAGATTATATAATGTTGTTGTTATGTTGAATTATATTTATAAGGTGATAATGGTTTATATTGTTGGTTTAATTTTGTAATTTACTCCGTGGTGTTGTGCTGTTAGTAGTATTCTTTTAGTCGAGTAGGGTTGATTAGTTTTAGGTGATAAGTGTGTTTCGATATTTTGTCATAGAGCTCCTCAATGGAAGGTTTAGGGAAACGAGATGGTTAAAGCATTTAGGGCACGATAATCGACGCAACGCAATGTGCTATCTTTTTTTAGAACTAACAGTAGGGGAGAAGAAAAAGGACTGGTACTTACCCTGTTGTAACATGTCACGAACATTGCAATTGAAATAAGGTACTGATAGCATCCATGTTAGCCAAACGATGTATACCGTTAAGTTGAATCAATTGGGTGGTGGGACTGGTTTCGCCTTGTCAAATGATACATTGACCATCATAATTGAATTCACATGTGCCAGCAGTATAATCAGCATGTACACGTCCCAACAGTGGCGGAACTAGCCCAAAAAATTAGGGGTATCCTAACTTTTTTTTAGGCTCAGTGGTATCCTTTATATAACGGAAACGGAGTTGAGAAATATATTTACACTACAGAAATGGAGTTAAGGGGTATTTTTACACTACGGAGACGGGGTTGAGGGGTAGCCCGTGCCACCCCTAGTAACACTCTAAGTCCGCCTCTGTGTCCCAAGTCCTATCCCTGTAGTGGCAGAACATAGAAGTCAACCGTAATCTAATGGCCCTGAATCAGCAGTGACACGTGACGAGCCAACTCAGAACATCCCGCTACCCATCACAACATAGAAAGGAGTAGGCGATTCAATTAGAAAATTTAGAAAAGAGGCCATTCGAGTCTGAACAAAGCATTGGGTGCTATCCCCATCAAGAAGAATTTGTCTGAAAAATGTAGAGTGAGTGGTGGAAGAAAAACCATCGGAGAGACCATTAAACGATTTGGTATTTCCTCAAAACGATGGCAGTGAGGTATGTTGAAGCTTGGCCAATAGTTCTTTTGGTTTCTCCAGACCCTTGGAGCGAAAACGTTTAATTAGCGCCTGGGTGAAAGCCAGCCAGTAAGTTGGTAATGGCAATGTAACTAATCGAACCAATCAGCCTCTGCATCATCCAGGTAGAAGGAAGCTACAGTCAATCGATCTGATTCAGCTATGCCATAAAAGTCCAACTAACGATTAGCTTGAGCAACCAACCGTTCTGGACTATCCCCATTAAAGCGAGGAAGCTGAACCGAAGCAGGTTTATGGCGCCCCAGGAATGTGAAACCACGGCCGCTGTGAACGACACCCGATGGCGCCCCTGCCCCAGGACTGTGAAACCACCGCCGCTGTGAACAACACCCGAAGATCCCCCACTTGAACCGGAATCCCGGTCATCCTGACATCTTTCGTGTTTGCCTCTTCGTAATTCACTTGGGCCTGTAGCATTTGACTACATATTGAGCCTTTTACTCTCATTTGTAATGGGCTGGTTCACAACAGAAGGTTTGTTGCTTTACGTGGTGACTAGAGTCAAGAGACCTAAAGTTTGATACCTTGATGCATCTCAAGCTTTCTCTGATGGCGATGAGGGTTTCAGTATTTCACTTATTTAATACCAAATTTGTTTAACCATTATGACACAATATGAGTCTACATTATCTTTAAGGCAGTTAAGATTTGGTTGTCATACACTCACACTTGTTGTGGACTTCTCTAACTTTTCTCTCCGTACAAGGCCAACGTCCACTTTTCTTTTGCCGGAAACATCACTTTTCCGGCCAATCTTTTCTCCTTTCCTAGCAGGTAAACTTTGTTTGCCGGTCAAAATTCTCTTCTCTTTACAGGTACACATCGGTCAAGGTTACCTATCCGACTTCTGTGGCTACAAATCCGGCGGGTTTGATCCAGCAAACTTCTCTCCCCTTCACGTTTCTGCTACCTTTTTACCAGCCGCTAGTCGTCTTTTGCCGGTACGAATCAAGCCAGGTTCAACCCTACGAACTCTCCTACTTCTGACCGCAAGTTTTGGCACCAACTGTTATGACTTTCCGGTGAAAGTCTCAAACGGCAGACAGAGACTCATTGTTTTAGGGTTCCAAACAACCAGCAAGTTTGCTGAACGCTATCACCCAGGTGCTTTCTCTCTGAGTATATATATTTAAAAAAAACAAAATAGTATATTAAGAGATAACAATTATTTTTTATTAGCAAACTATACTCCAATATCTTGTGTGCAATAACTGGGGACTTTATTAAACAAACTATTATATTAGAAGGTAACAAATATTCTTTTGATTATCAAACTATATTTTAATATCATACTGTGCGTACGATTTTTGGGTATATCTATTTGCAATTGGATGAGATTTGTGGAGACTGTGTGATCTGTGACTCACGGTGCCTGTGTTTCTGTCGTTTTTTTTTTGGTTTTTATTTAGTTATTTTTTATTTAATTTTTTTGTGAGCTCTTGTTCTTGTGTGATTAACTGTAACCATAGACAACTCGAGTCATGACTATTCCTTAAGGCTATGACCGGGAAAGAGGGGTGCAAGTAACTGAGTAAGGGAAAAAATAAGGAGTATACTTTACGTTTGGCTTCCTGGAATGTAGGAACCTTAAATAGTAAGTTGTTGGAGTTGGTAGATGTGCTTAAAAGGCGTAGGGTTCAACTAGCTTGCCTTCAGGAGACTAGGTGGAATGGGTATAGACATGGTTTTAAAAAACGTTTGAGGCGTGCGCCTCAAGGCGCGCCTCGAGGCGAAACGGCCAAAAAACGAGTCTGAGGCGCTAAGAAAGCTGCGCCTCAGGTGCGCCTCAGGGGGTTTTGATAGCTGTTTTTGATGTTTTTGACTTTTTGTGTCAATTTCAGCATTTCATGTCTTTTTTAAGTGTGTTTTTGATGATTTTGATGAACCTGATGATGAAATTAGTTAGTATTATTATTTTTATAATATATATAAATTTTATATTTATTTATTAATACCGCCTCGGCCTTACGCCTCGTTTCGCCTCGTGGCTTACGCCTCGTGAGGCGAATGGAAAACGCCTCGAAACTCGTTTCCGTTCTTTTAAACATTGGGTATAGAAGGGCCGAATGCAATTGGTATAAGTTGTTGTATTTAGGGTTGGATGGGGTTAAGAACGGGGTGGGTTTTCTAGTGACTAAGGAACTGCATAATAATGTAGTGGAGGCGAGAAGGCATAATGATAGGATTATGGTGTTGAGGTTAGTACTAGGTGCTGAAGTAGTGGCAGTGGTTTGCGCTTATGCATCACAAATTGGATTGGGGGTTCATGAGAGGAGAGAGTTCTGGGATAGTCTAGATGCAGTAGTGGGGGCCATACCTAGGGAGGACTGGAGAGAATTTTTATAGGAGAGAATTTTAATGGTCACATTGGTAAGGATAGTGATGGCATTCGATCGGTTCATGGGGGTTTTGGTGATAGGAATGAACCTGGTAGGGATCTTCTAGAATTTGCGGTGGCCGACAACCTGGGTATTTTAAACTCGTTCTTTAGAAAAAAAGGACTCTCATTTGATCACTTTTAGTAGCAGGGACGTAACACGCAAATCGCCTACCTCTTAATGAGGCGAGAAGATCGGCGATGGTGGAGAGATTGCATAGTTATACCAGGAGAGACAACAGTGGCTCAACATCATTTGTTTGTGGCTGATATATTCCTAAGAGTAAAGTTGTCGAAGGGGGAAAGGAGATTTCATCCTAGGATTCGATGGGGAAATTTGAAAGGCGACGAGATTACAATGTTCAGAGACAAGATCATGCTAACGACATAACCTCCACTAGATGGGGACACAAACCGAATGTGGGAGGATATGGAGACTACTATTACTCATGTGGCAAAGGAAACTCTAAGGGTTGCTACACGAAAGAAGAATGGACACAAGGAGACCTGGTGGTGGTGTGGCGATGTGCATACCAAAATAAGGGATAAACAACAGTGTCTTCGGAATCTTTTAAGGTGTACAGATGAGGAGCAGCGACTGAGGTTGAAGGAGAAATACAAAAAAGGCCAGAGGGGAGGCGAAGAAGACAGTGACTGAGGCAAAGAACACAGCCTTTAAGCAGATGTATGAACGACTAGAGACAAGGGATGGGGAGCATGATAGTATAAGCTTGCCAAAGCCAGGGAGCTTAGGAGGCAAGATCTAAGGGTAGTGAGGTTTATAAAGGGAGAGGATGGACGTGTTTTAGTAAATGAGAATGACATTAAGTTAAGATGGTAGACTTACTTCCAGAGTTTTTTCAACAGAGGGAAGAGTTACGGACAACAAAGCGAGGACCGTACTTCTCAAAGTCGACAACGGAACAACTATTATTGTCGAGGTATAACACAAGCAGAGGTGCGAACATCACTTAGAAAAATGGGAAGGGCGAAGGGAGTTGGTCCGGACAACATTCCAATCGAGGTGTGGAAGTATTTAGGAGATAAAGGAGTTCAACGGCTAACTACTTTGTTCAACCTTATATTCAAATCTGGAAAAATGCCTGATCGATGGAGGAGTAGTGTCATAGCGCCTCTATATAAGAACAAGGGAGACGCCCAGTGTTGTGGAAATTACAGAGGGATTCAACTGCTAAGCCATACTATGAAATTATGGGAGAGGGTTATTGAGCCTGGAATTAGAAAAGAAACTGAGGTTACAGTAAACCAATTTGGTTTCATGCCAGGTCGGTCAACTACGGAAGCAATACATATCTTAAGGAGATTGATGGAAAAGTATAGAGATAGGAAGTGGGACCTACATATGGTGTTCATTGACCTTGAAAAGGCATATGACAGTGTGCCACGTCAACTGATTTGGGATAGCTTGGAGGGTAGAGGGATTCCTGAGAAGTATATAGGCATTATCAAGGATATGTATGGTAGGACCAAAACTAGTTTCATGCACCGGTAGGGGAAACAGATTCCTTCCCTGTGGAAATAGGACTCTACCAAGGGTCTGCGTTGTGTCCGTTTCTTTTTGCGATTGTCTTGGATGAGTTATCCAAGTCAATTCAGGAGGCAGTTCCGTGGTGCATGCTTTTTGCCGATGATATTTTGTTAGCTGCGGAGACTAAACAGGGTTGAATGAGAGGTTAGAGGAGTGGCGAGAAGCTTTAGAGGGCAAGGGCTTAAGGATAAGTCGCTCTAAAACGGAGTATCTATATTGTAACTTCAGTGGTGTAGGCGATGGTGATGACACTCAGATCACCATTGAGGGCCAAGTAGTTCCACAGGCAACTAAGTTCAAGTATCTAGGATCATTTGTACAAGAGGATGGGGAGATAGATAGTGATGTGGCCCACCGCATACAGATTGGCTGGTGTAAATGGAGAACTGCCACAGGGATATTGTGCGACAAGAGGTTTCCAACTAACCTAAAAGGGAAATTTTATAGGGTTGCAATTAGACCTGCTACACTATATGGGACAAAGTGTTGGGCCATCAAGAAGACACAAGCACGTAAGATGAAAGTTGCAGAGATGAGGATGCTAAGGTGGATGTGTGGGCACACAAGGTTAGACCGAATAAGAAATGAGGTTTATAGGAGAGGTTAGGAGTGACGAATATATCAGATAAGATAAAGGAGGGGAGATTGAGATGGTTTGGGCACGTGAAGAGGAGGCAGACGACGACGACACCGGTTAGAGCAGTGGAAATCCTCACTGTTGAGGGGATGAGGAGTAGAGGCAGACCCAAATTAACTTGGGACGAACAAATTAGACATGATTTACTAGAGTTCATGGAGACATAGGATTAAGGTTAAAGTTTTTTAGGGGAGGGTACTCTAGAGCTTTAGTTGGGTCTTAGGGATTTAGATTTTCCTAAACACCAGGGTGACTATATATGTGCTTTCTTGATGTTTTATATGTTTATGTTTTACTATGCTACTATCTCATCATTGCTTGTGTAATTTGGTTGCTTTTTTTTTCTTATGGTCTTGCAGTTTAGTTTGTTGTCTGTGTTTGTTCTCGAGCTGGGGGTCTCTCTGGAAGCAACCTCTCTATCTCTAGGGATAGAGGTAAGGTTTGCCTACATCCCACCCTCCCCAGACCCTACAAGTAGTTTTGTTATTTGTGGGATTTATTGGGTACAAGTGATTGATTGATTGACACTCACACTTGTTGTGTTTCATTTTTTTAATCAATATGTCATCGTGTTTATGCTTGAACTATTTTGATAATTTATGCCATTTGCTTTCTGCTTATACAAAAGAATTCTACCATTCTCTTATATACTTTTTTTAGCCTCTTAGGTATTCCAATATGATTATATCTTATCCATAAATATAACTCTCAACTTCAAATTTAAATTCAGGTGTACTCACTTGACTGGACTCCTGAAAAGAATCGTATAGTTAGTGCATCTCAAGACGGAAGGTTAATAGTTTGGAACGCTCTCACAAGTCAGAAAACCCACGCCATAAAACTCCCATGTGCATGGGTTATGACATGTGCTTTTTCTCCAAACGGGCAGTCAGTTGCATGTGGTGGTCTCGATAGCATGTGTTCAATCTTTAACCTCGGCACACCGCTCGACAAAGATGCTAATTTACCGGTTTCAAAAACACTGAGTGGACACAAGGGTTATGTGTCATCTTGTCAATATGTTCCGGATAATGATTCTCACCTTATTACCGGCTCTGGTGATCAAACTTGTGGACTATGGGATATAACTACAGGATTAAGAACGTCTGTTTTTGGAGGGGAGTTTCAGTCAGGGCATACCGCAGACGTTTTAAGGTATATTTGTTATTGAAATCTATCCTAGTAGTGTACTTCTAATTAGGGCTGCCAACGAACCGTACATTCAGTACCCTCCCCTAGTAGTGTACGTCTGTTTTTGGAGGGAAGTTCGTTTGTGTTTGTTCGTTTAATAAATGAACGAACACGAACAAGGAATTTCGTTCATTTAGTTAAATGAATGAACATGAACAGAGGTCGCATTCGTTCATTTATGTTCGTGAACGTTCACTAACTTGTTCGTTGATGTCCGTTTGTTTTCAATAGTTCATTAGTGTTTTAAATTTTTATATTTTATTAAAATACTTCAAAGTTTAAACAAATATAATATTTAGAGTTAATTACTGTTTTCGTCCCTGTGGTTTGTCAAAAATCACTATTTCAGTCCATTAGTTTAAAAATTGCGATTTCAGTCCCTGTGGTTTCACTTTCGTAACCATTTTAGTCCACCTCCGTTAACACCATCCATTTATTCTGTTAAGTACACGCGAATTGACCATAATGCCCTTATTAATAAAAAAACAAAAAGATGTCTAAATGAGTTAATTACTGTTTTCGTCCCTGTGGTTTGTCAAAAATCACTATTTCAGTCCCTGTGGTTTCACTTTCGTAACCATTTCAGTCCAGTCTCCTAACACCGTCTATTTTACTGTTACGTTTTTAATGAAATACCTAAATTACCCTTGTGTTAATTAAATTGGATTGTAGGGTTCGACCCACCATGGCTTCAGTAGAAGTAGAAGTCTAAGTCTGGCACTATTTTTACATATATGGTTCCAAAATTTTAATTTTGGATTTTAGAATGAGAAAATGTCCAGATAAGCATTATTTTTTAAAGTTATTATGTTAATTGATGCTGTTAGGAAGATATTAATTAGGGTGGGGTAATGGGTCACCGGACATTAAGAGGGTGGGGTTATGATGCCGGAGAAGATGACCGGAAACTTTTGCCGGAAATGAGAGCAGGGATGGAATGGGGTGGGGTAGCGTGGGGTTGTGTTTTAACAAGTGAGTCCTAGAATACGATCTTTTAAATTTCCATGGTTTTTTTTATTTAATTAACACATGGGTAATTTAGGTATTTCATTAAAAACTTAACTGTAAAATACACGGTGTTAGGAGACTGGACTGAAATGGTTACGAAAGTAAAACCACAGGGACTGAAATAGTGATTTTTGACAAACCACAGGGACTGAAATAGTGATTTTTGACAAACCACAGGGACGGAAACAGTAATTAACTCATTTAGATATCTTTTTGTTTTTTATTAATAAGGGCATTATGGTCAATTCACGTGTACTTAACAGAATAAATGGATTGGGTTAACGGAGGTGGACTGAAATGGTTACGAAAGTGAAACCACAGGGACTGAAATCGCAATTTTTAAACTAATGGACTGAAATAGTGATTTTTGACAAACCACAGGGACGAAAACAGTAATTAACTCTAATATTTAATAAGTATCAAGGTATTATATATTTTGTTCATGAATGCTTCTTTGTGTTAGTTTGTTTTCATTCGTGTTCATGAACATTAGTTTGTGTTCGTGAACGTTCGTTTGCGTCGTTACCTAAAGTTAACAAACGAACACAAACCCGGACACGTTCATTTCTTAACAAACGAACACGAACATAAAATCTTATCGGTAAGTGTTCATGAACAGTTCGTGAACACATATGTTTCTTTAACAAACGAACACGAACAAGGTCTTGTTCGTGCTTGTTCGGTTTGGTTGCAGCCCTACTTCTAATGCATGAAATCTCCTAAATCATTTATTTAAATTATTATCAAAATAATATAATGCCTGTAATCATTTTGCTTCTCAAGTAACTTTTACAAGTAGAAGATTGATGATGAGCTGTTGGTTGTTTCAGTGTGTCTATCAACGGGTCAAATACAAGAATGTTTGTCTCTGGGTCTTGTGATGCAACAGCACGTCTTTGGGACACACGTGTTGCAAGTCGAGCAGTAAGAACGTTTTATGGCCATGAAGGGGATGTTAATTCCGTAAAGTTCTTCCCGGATGGAAACAGGTTTGGAACTGGATCAGATGACGGTACTTGCAGGCTTTTTGACATTAGAACCGGACACCAGCTCCAGGTGTACCCGCCACATCAGCAAAATGGGGATAACAACACCCCTAATCCTAACGTTACCTCTATTGCTTTCTCCATATCAGGGCGTCTGCTCTTTGCTAGTTATTCAAATGGTGATTGCTTTGTATGGGATACTCTATTGGCAGAGGTAACTAAGTTTTTTTCTTTTCTCTTCACATCATATAAATGGGGTCCACATAGGCCTGTAAATGAACCGAACGAACACAAATAGAGGCTTGTTAGGTGTTCATTCACTTAATTTTAACCGAACATGAACACGGACATATAATCGAACACATTTTTTTGTTCATGTTCGTTTATTAATAAAATCGGCATGTTCGTGTTCGTTTATGTTCGTTCGTTTAACCAAAACGAACAGTCACGAATGTAAACGAACATAATTTAACAAACAATAAACAACACAAATGAACATAATTGAACAAACGTAAATGAACAAAATTGACTAAACGTAAACGAACATAAAGTAATTTTTGTATAAATTAGTGATTAATTACGATAAATTCCATTGGAAAACCCATATTTATTACTAGAAAGCCCAATTACCAATTAGTTATATTCATATAAGTAGTTAGAAAGTTTATTTTATGTATAATATTTATATAAATATAACTATTTATGTATTTAAATTGAAACAAGCATAAATGAACGAACATAAACGGATGTTCACGAACATAAGTGAACGGACAAAAAAATGTGTTCGTGTTCGTTCGTTTATTAAATAAACGAACTTCCCGCCGAACAAGTTCACGAACAGTTCATGGACGTTCAGTTCGTTTACAGGCCTAGGTCCACACGTTAAATGAACTAAACGAATACGGTTAAAGACTTTGGTGCTACTGTAGTATTTAAAGTTCAGGATATGTTTATGAGCATATGTTTACCTATATATCATGGTTCAGCTTGGGTAACGTTATCAAGGATGTTTTTCTTAAATAGGTTGTTTTAAATCTTGGAACGCTTCAGAACTCACATGAGGCTCGTGTGAGCTGTCTGGGTTTGGCTGCTGATGGCAGTGCTTTGTGCACAGGAAGTTGGGATACAAGTCTTAAGGTCAGCGTAAATTCTACCAATCTCATATTATCTGATGCTAATTTGTAGCCTGGGGAGCACGTATATATAAATGATATTATGTATCTAGTTAATCCTATTGAAATGATATTGTTTAATACTCATATTTGACGCTAATTTACTATATCTTAAAGAGAAAGGTCGGTGAACCTTTCTCTATTATCCCTCAACTTTTTGACAACAGTATTCACTATTAACCCTCAAACTTTTGACAACATTCCCTATCAACCCTTAAACTTTTGACATGAGGCACATTCACTATTAACCCTCAAACTTTTGACAACATTCATTATTAACTCTCAAGCTTTTGACATGAAACACTGGTAACCCTCATCTTTAAGTAAGTTACGCATTACTTCTAACTTTTGGTAATTGACAACTTTAACCCTCCAACCTTTTCAACTTAATAACTTGACACCTCCTTTTGTTTAAATTACTTTTACAACCCTTTTCAATTCTAACTTTTGGTAATTGACGACTTTGACCCTCCAACCTTTTCTACTTAATAACTTGACACCTTTTGTTTGAATTACTTTTACCTGTGTTTAAAAAAGCGCACTTAAAGCGAGCTTTAAGCGTGAAGCGCTGGAAACATCGCTTTTTTTGGTCTGAAGCGTTACATTACGTGAAGCGCTGTGAAGCGAGCTTTAAGCGCGAAGCGATGATGGTTTGAAGCGACGCTTCAGCCAATCAGGTCACATTTGGGCCATTTTTTAAGCCCAACAGTCTTTAAATAGGGTTAAATGAGGTCTGTTTCTTTACCCTAAGTGTGTTTCGACTTTAATTTATGTTTTAACTATGTTTTTTATGTGTTAAGTGTGTTTTTAATCATGTTTTTGTGTTTGTTATTGATTAACAAGTAGAATTGGTCATATTGATGTGTACAATATATATATATATATATATATATATATATATATTTTAACTTTGAGTGCTTCGTATACGTGAAGCTCTCGCTTCGCGCTTGAAGCTTCGCTTAAAGCTTTTGGAACCAAAACGCTTCGGAGCGCTTCACACTTTTTTAAACCAAGACTTTTACGACTTTACATCACAACGTGCGACACATTATCATTATTATACTTTTTTTTATCTATGCCTAAATTACTTTTACGACTTTACACCACTGTTTAAACAACTTTTACGACTTCACACTGTAACGTCTGAGACACTCTTTTTTTATCTATGTCTAATGACGTTAATGTCACGAACGTAACGTATGTAACAAAGTTAAAAACGTGAAATGTCATGTGCGCGCACCACACATTAATGTCATCAATACATGTGTAACAAAGTCACAAACGCGACTTTGCTACTGTGGTACGGGTCAAAATTCTAGTTGATTATTTATAAAAGAAACTTGAAACTTTTAGACAAAATGTTTTAAGTCCATCCTACCTTACCCTATATTTACTTGACCCGCCCATTCGGCCAGCCTGTAATTCCCGTCATCTAATATCATTATTAGACGGGTTCATGCTTGTTTGATTGTTTTAACCAAATATTCCTCTCTTTTGTTGTTATTGAAGGGCGTATTAGACTTTTGTCGGATAGTCAAATAATTTTTTCAGTATGCATCACACAAGATTTTGCAATCTCATATTTTGGAAACATAGAAGCTCTAAAAACATTTTGATTACTGTTTATATACAGATTTGGGCTTTTGGAGGGCACAGGACAGTGATATGAATATTGAAGAACGCGTGGTGGTAACTTGGTAACTAGTGGCTGGTTTGCATCTTTCTTGGCACGTGTGTCTGTGTACGCTTTTATTGATCTTGTGGAATGAACATAGACTAGACGGGTAGAGCAAATAGTAAATATTTTTGCTTCACAAAGTTGAAGATTGTTCATATTACAATGGTACCAGTTTTTTATTTATTAATCTTCGACTCTGAAATCAAAACCTGGAAGTGTGCATTAACTTTTATATTTTCATCCTATGGAATCAATCGCCACTATGAATATATGATGTGATGACGATGTAGGTTTTATCACTCGTGTAGACAAGTCTTGTTTGGCTTGGTTTTGACCAAAAAAAGAGGAGCTGCTATCAATGGTTTTAAAAAACAACAAATCATTCTGGCCTGGTTGGTTGGATAGGTCTGACCATCCGAAACGGTTTGGTTTGGTTTGGTTTAGTGGGTCGAAACATCTTTTTAGTTGTTCTTTGATAAAAAAAAAATTAAATTGATGGATGATGCATAATAGTATGCAAACAACATTCCGAATTTGAAAATTTTGTAAAATAAAGGAAAAGTTTCAAGTTTCAAACCATGAAATGAAATGTTAAACCTTGTTTTAAACTGTTCTGTTGGTTTTAAATTTCAATGCTTTGGTTTGAACTGTTCTGTTGGTTTTAAATTTTAATGTATCACACTAACTATATGCTGTAACAATTGAAATATTTCAGTATTAGGGGTTCGTACCGACAATACTGAAGAACCTAGCAAAGACCGGGTGAAATTAAGTTTGATTCTCGGTTCAGGCAAGTTTGGTTTAAAACTGTAATCAACTCAAAACTAAAAAAAAGAAACAAACTTGAAAGGTTGTTTTATGTTTGCATTTTTAAACTCGAGGGAAATTCAAGAACATACTTGGGTTACGATTTAGTTTGTCACCAAACCGATTATGTTCTTTTTGATATTTTGGTTCCTTTTGTACGCACCAAAAATTAAAATGTACATGAAACACATTTTTGAGTATTGTAATGTTACTTTTGTTGTGTTTTCAACTAGATGCCACAATAAAACAATGTAAGTAACGTGTGTTTGATGCGTTGTTTTTAATTCGGATTGGACTGGTTGGTTAGACCAGGAACCAGCTACATAATCGGTCTGGTTGAGTCTATTTGAAATTTGAACGGCCAACCTTTAGGTGCACAAATCGAGTTAGGATTTGAACCCAAACCGGGTTCAAACTGGTTTGGAATGAAGCTTAAAAAAGTCAAACCAGGCCGAGAGTGAACCGAGTTGGGTTCAACCTAGGTTAGTGGTTTGTAAAACTCAACCCTATGAAACTAGTTCGGGTTAGGTTGGAACCGGGTTAGGCTCTCAAACCGGGTTCAACCCTATTAAAAAAACACTCAACAAAATATAATAAACATAAATAACTCAAAGGTTCATGCTTCATATATGCTAAAAACAGTTAGTTCCTGACTATTGGTATAAAATATACATATGTGTATTACTGTGAACTGAATCATTCTATTCTGTGTTAAACACAATGTTTATCAGATGTTATCATGCAACCCCCTACGCTATACACGTGTATTTGTGAACATCCATTGCCAAATAAATGTCGGAACGCTAATCTTGGGCCTACCACGTCCCACAAGGTACACGTGGTTTTAAAAGGTGGCCACCATAATGTTCACGGCACGGTTGTGGACTACAAAAATTGCGGGCGCGATATCCGAGATTTTTATAAGTGATAGAGACACCCAAATGATACCTGACAAATTCAAATCACGCAGCGAAAACAAAGAAAATTACACATTTAACACCCATATTGTTGATACAGAACTTCGGTTAATATTTTGGTGTGATGGCGTTTCTAAATCAAACTACGAAGCATTTGGTGATGTTCTGGCGTTCGATGCAACGTATCACACAAATATGCAAGTCATAAATTAATTTTTTAATTTTATTTTTAGTTATCAGGTATCAAAACCTATTTTTCTGAACATATACGATATGATTTTTGTCCCTTTTACTGGAGTCGACCATCACAAAAAAGTGCACAATTTTTGGGGTTGGGTTGCTACATAATGAGACAGTTGAGTCATACACATGGCTTCTTCAAAAATTTCTTGGGGCACATAACGGAAAACAACCCCTTTTGGTATTAACAGATCAAGATTGTGCCATGAAACAAGCAGTCGACAATGTATTTGATAAGTCCATTCATAGACTATGTATGTGGCACATTATCCAAAAGCTACCAACAAAGGTATGGATTACAAACCTGTATATCTTATAATATCGTTACGTTGCAAAACAATTGTGAAATACAAATTATATCATTTTAAAACATTATACACTTGTGTACAGTTACCGAGATTCAAGTTTACACAAGTGTATAACGGAAAAGTCTGTTGAAAATATTTACTTTTCTTTTATACATAGATCAAGAGTAAAGACAAGAGGAATGCAGAAATCAAGCAAAAAATTTACAAGCTTGTGTGGAACGTTTACATCAAACCAGAAACGTTTGAGAAGAGAAGTTACTTATTGCTGAATACGGTTTAGATGGCCATTCATGGTTGACCGAAATGTATTCAATTCGTGAACAGTGGATTCCAGGATATTTTCGCGAAATACCCATGTGTATAGGAATGGCAATGGGCCGGGCTTGGGCCGGGTATTGGTAATCCCAAGCCCGTACCCGGTTGTAATTCTTTGTCCCATACCCGACCCGTTACTCATCGGGTATTTGTCAGGTAATTACCCGTCGGGTATCGGGCATACCCTCGGGTATCGGATGTACCCGTTAATTTCATAAAAATACCCGTTGGGACAAATGTGCAATGTTTACTTTGATGTTTATATAATTTACTATTTTAATGACTATAACAAATGAAAATGTGATTAATAACTTACATATCATATTCAGACCACATATACCAAACTAAATCAAAACGATTACTCAATTAAGTTATTGTATCATTACTTAATTAAGTAATTGTATCAGGACCACCAAATTGCATAAACATCCACATAATAAAGGGTGATAGCTTCCATATCCAATATACATGCTCAAAAATAAGTTATTTGTTCACCAAGCACCTGCCAAATACATATCCACATATGACTATAGAGAAGGTAATAAGTACATGCACTAAGTTTATATATATGGAAATATATAATGTGATACTTTCGGGTAAATGGGCCGGGTATCGGGCGGGTATCACTAAATCCCATACCCCTACCCGATTTTTTTTCTTTTTTAGCCCATACCCATTGGGCTTCGGGTATACCCGGCCAGTATGTTTCGGGTTTCGGGTATCCCCGTCGGGCTTAGGCTTTTTTGCCATCCCTACATGTGTACCTTAATGAAGACCACATCTAGGTGTGAAAGCGCTAACCATTTGTTCAAATCAAAATCCAGTTCACATAATACGTTGGCCCAATTTATGTTGTGCTACGATACGTCTGTTGATGGGGATACGAAATGACCAACGTAAACTATGTCATAAAACAGACACCACTAATCTAGAATTCAAAACTAATTGGCCAATCGAACGTCATGCAAATGTTATTTACACAAGAAAAATATTCTTCGACGTCCAAAGGGAAATTTTCAAGGGTAAGGAGAATAGCTATATTGCGGGATGATAAGCATCGGGCAGAGTAAAATGCTTCATGATTGCTCACTAAGATCACACGTCAAAAGTTATAAATGGGTTCACGGTTAGTAATTAAAGTAATAAATTTTTCTGTTTTTTTGTTTCTTATTTAAAGAAAAAAACACAATACGTCGCATATATACTAATCGGTTTTTTAACCTTCTATTACAGGTCACGTTTAACAAACAATATCTATCTGTTTCTTGCAAATGTATGGGTTTTACCCGAAACGGATATCTATGTCGTCATGTGTTTTGCGTATTTGGACATCATAACGTACATAAGATTCCAACACAATACATTCACCCAAGATGGAGGAGAGATGTTATTCCTAGTAGCGTGCATAGCCTCGAAAACAGGTTATCTGTAGATCAAAGTAGGAGTGGAAGATTATGGCGTAGAATATTAGATAATATGGACATGTGTAGAGACAGCGTGAGGGGCATGATTGATAAATTAGAGGAACTCGATGCTCAAGTACAAACATTAAAAGATAAGATCTTTGTTGAGATTCCATATGATCCGGAAATTAATAAGAAAGTTGTGGTCTACCAGGAAATTATTGCCTACGCAGAACCAGAAGAGGTCTCATGTACGACACCGAAGAAAATACGTAACAAAGGTTGTGGCAAGAATAAAAGACCAATTGGCCCAAAGGAAAAAAAGCAATAAAGAAAACCAAAAAAAACATAGAAGGAAATGCAATTTTGTGGCAAATGGGTAAGGAAGCACGATAAAAGGAAATTTCCACTTAAAAAAAGGCGACCCAACCAAGGACGATTCGTCGACAAAAGATGATGAGGAAGAAGACGACGAGCAATACGAGTACGGTGATGGAACTGACATTGGTACTGATGGGCAATTAGAATAGAGTGAAGACAATAGTAGCGAGATAATTTTTTTTTAAACTGATACATGCACCATGTTTATGTCCTTTTTTTTTCGTTTTGCTGAGCTAATGTTTGATGGATGTTTTTTATCATTGTTTGTGATTGTATTTTATTCTTATTTTTATTGTCCTATAGTTACTACCTACTTCTAGATACTACTCATTTTATATATGTTAAGGCGAGATAATATTTAGATATTACACGTAACACGTAATAGTTATTTCCTTCTAAGCACAAATGTATGTCTTTTAAACTGTTGGTAACATAAATATTACTAATATTAGTGTTTTTATATATTACCCACAACTGTACACATGTGTACACAATTTCTATGTCTATAATATTACACTATACAGAACCTTCGATACACTATTTTTTAGATACAATATTTGTAACAACCCTCAAATTAAGTCCCACAATAATCTGTAATCGTAATTCCAAACACGTACGATGAAATTCTGTTTGAAAAACCAAATAAAAATGAATTTTTGTTCTGTCGCGGGCAGCGACCGACGAAGAAAGATCTTTCGCGGGGCGCGAGAGACTTGTTTCTATCCGGACACGTTAAGGGACACGTGTCGTCACACGTGTCAAGACCACACCATGACTCAGCATACCCTAAACCACCCTAAGGTTCCTCGCGGGGCGCGAAGGAAGAAGAAGAAACTCTCGCGAGGCGCGAGAGACTTCTGTTTCAGCTATAAATAGAACGAGCTCTGCACATTTCATTCTCGTTCAGTTCTTTTCTTTTCTTTCTCTCAGTCTCTATTATAGCAAAATAGTAGCTCGGTATTATACCCTAAAACCCGAAACTCTGCCCGTTATTAGGGTAATAACTCTAATCACTGGTACGATACTTTATCCGACCGATTGAAACCAATCCAATGGATGTTTAAGTGCTGCCAATACCTGGCTATACTTTGTCATTCGTTGTGGGCTTTGATTTCGTGATTATCGTTAAAGTTGAATTGAGTTAATACACTAATACGAGTTCCATTGTATCTAGAATTAGAACTCATAACCAGGAAGCTGTTAAACTAAAATACTTAGCAGTTAAGTAAACTTAGTGTTTAAGTAAACTTAATGATTAAGTAAAACTTAGCGATTAAGAAACCTTAATATATATATGTGGGTAGGAAGCTTCCTAGAAAATGTATAGGTAACTTCCTAGAAAATGTATATGTAATTTCCTAGAAAGTACAAAGGAAACTTCCTAGAAATTTCATATTCCTTACCTATAAATAGGAGCCTAGGATTTCATTATTTTTTGCTCATTTCTTCTATTCTTCTCTCTATGCGTTGGTGTTCTAACCAATAATCACCGATACGATATTCTTTCCGATCGATTCGGGAACCAACTAACGAATGCCAAAGTGCTATCTAAATAAGACTATACTTTGTGAATTTCGTTAAGGTTCTGATCTCGTGACCATCGTTAGGTTTTATATGGTTTTACACTAATACGTATTCTACTCTGTTAAACTATATGTTTAACTATCAGCAAACTCCGATCATAAACTTACTATCAAACAAGATATTTAATCATCAGAAGATTCAGAACTATAAAGTAAATGCTTAGTTATCAGAAGGCGTAGAATCAAGAAGCTTGTTAAATCAAGGCTGCATGCTTATAATGTGAGTCATTCTGTTTTCATCAAAATTACTTTGTAAAACCTTAAATGTTTTCTAGTTATAATTACAGGGATTAATTCTTTGCGTATCTTTAATTACTGGCAGTAAGTGGGGTATTATGCACATTACTGCTGTTTTATCACTCTTAGGTGGGCGAGCCTAATTAGTGATATATGTCATTATTGGGTGACATGACCACAGTCATAGATCCGGTTGAGTGACAACTGGACCAGCTAATTATAAGATAGGGGCAATTGTAATCGAGTTGGATACGGCACCAAAAGACTTACAAAAGTGGCTCATTTTATCAATTAAATTAAGAAAAGCTGTTTTATGTAATCAAGCCTATCCCATATTAAAGCTACCTTTGCAAAACATGGGTTTATCCCATCTGTTTAATAAATAAAATCCGGTGTTTCAAAACTCTGATATTTGTCCTAACTCACGGTCCTGATGAAATTTTCCGCTGCAATACTTTTCAAAATAAACCACCGGTACCACTTGGCTGCTTCACGGCTCCCGCTCTCGCTTCCAAGGTGAGGTCGGGGGACGTGGCAGAAGTTGTATCAGAGCCACTTGTTTAAGCAATTAGGTGTTGTAATAATACCTAAGTTTAAACGAAGAGTTAGGAAATTGATGTTATCTGGTAGCACCCAGGAAAGTATTTAGACTCGAACTTAAGAGAGATGCCTTAATAAACGCTTCAAGAGAAGCTAATTACTTGTATAAGTATAATATGGTAGATATTGGTATGCCGAAAGAATAATGACTAGAACATTGCAAATACGATAAATAAGCAATAATACTTGATCACTGTTATTTCATGCTTAATGGTACTACTTGATTCTAGAATATAATTCGTCATGTGAATACAAATTTCTATGTTTCTTGATACAAACCCTGATAAAAGATTCATTTTAAAATCATGATTTGAGAAAATCTATTTATGGGAAATACAATGATAATTACCTCTCCGGCGAGAACCAGGTAAGACGGGGTTACCTCTCCGGCGAGAACCGGGTAAGAAGGGGTATAATATGTCAAACAAGTGACAAAATTCCCTACATAGCACTATGACCTGCTTTTGAAAATATGAATCTGTTAAATACATTGACCCTATGAATGGTATGTATATTATGATTATATAGATATGTATATCTATAAGGAAATCCAAAAACCATAACAAGTGAAATAAATCACGAGCACGTGTGTCAATGATAAATCTAGATTTCTTTATCAGGAATCTCTCGCATATATCTATAATTCCGATATCAAACATTATTTCGTTTGATCATCTGTCTCATAAATCGTGCGACAATATAAACGACGGGAACCCTTTAATTTGGGACGCCATCGAAAGTATAAGAATTTCCAATGCGTTACCCTAGACTATTAACGCAAGTAGTAAACATGTAAAGTTGTGCTAGTGCACCAGAATACGCATGAAACTTAAACTACACGATAGCGGACCTCGAAGTATATCACACACGACTTTTGAAGCAAAGCCTTTGGAAAACAGGATGGGGCACGGAAAAAAAAAACAATGCTAATCCTGCCAGTGGGAGAACTACTGATCAAAAAGCAGCACTTTGCCACGTGATCCTACAAACGACAAGAATATTGCTGAGGTACGGTAGAACAAGATTTCATAACAATCGGTGGATAAGTCTAACCAGACTCACAAATATTGGCACCGAAAAAGAAGTCACATACCTTTACAATTCCCCTATTTCATTTATGACAAATATGCAATATTCAACATTCCATGGTAATATCACTTAACAACGGTTATCACACAAAATTCCAGGTAAAGTTCTTAAATTCTTCCTTCTGCATATAGCAAGTAGACTTTCGCATTTCTACTTCACCTAATGGTCATCATGAGGATTTCTTTCATAGTAGCGAATATTTATTTGTTTCATTTCTTGGTAAATCCACACGTCACACATGCACGGGTTGTTGCGCATGTGGTTAGTTTATTTGTAAAGACCATTGGAGGGCTTCACTCCGAATTTGTTGTCTTATCAAAGCTCAAATATCGTTTCGCTATACTTGATATTTGCATTGTAAAACCACATTATTGTAAAGCGATGACTCTTTGATATCGAGTCGATGAATTTCTTGAAAAACTCAATTTTCTTTTGAGTGACATACATGGTTTTTCGTTGTGACCATGTCGGAACTTTCTTATTGATACATGAACTCGTTATGTTTAAACCAAGTCCAATTGATCGAACTTGCTCGCAATACGTATTCAATTCAAGGTGTCACAACCCCCGATCCCTATTTCTCGGGAACGGGCGGCCGCGATCCAGTTTCGGTGGTATCGCGTGTTTATTTAATTTGGTAGCGGAGTTTACATCAGGACCGTAGTTAGGAAATATTTTATCAGAGTAAAATACCACGCTTTTATAATAATAAACACATGGGAAAATCCCAAGTTTAAGTACACACATTTTCATAGGGATAAACCCTATTTTATTTAATAAAAACATCTATTTATTTTAGGTAACTTTATAGCCACTTTTCCAAGCCTTCAGTGCTGTCCAGCTGTGTAACACCCCGAAAACGGGTTTGGTAATCAAACCCCGTTAATACTAAAAGACGGGTAGAGTACCGTTAGTAGTAAAATTTACCCGGGGAGTATTAGGATTTTTTTTAAATAAATAAACCTAATATTTAATAAAAAGTTAAGTAAAGGCCTATGGATAAATAAAGGGTATAAAAGGCTCGAGTTAACGGGACCTAAAATAAACTTAGTCGTAAATATCCCCGAACCTGCTAAGTTAACTAGAAATGTTTAGCCTAGTTAATAAGGGGGAATGTGGATTTAAAATAAGTAGGTTGTAACCTACTTAATAAATAACCAAACATGAGGGACCAAAATGGGATAACTTGAAAATGATTTTATAAATCCAAATAAACTAACACAACACACACTCAAGAGTGTGTGGTGTGTGTTCTGGTCGCACAAAACACAGGAGCCAAGAAGGGCTCTCAAGCTCAAACCCTAACAAGCACAAAATCAACAAATTGAAGGGGTAAATCTAACCCAAATCGAAATCCAGGCACGAATTCGTGATCACCTCGATGAAGGGATCATATGGTATGCCAAATTTCATTATTTAGTTCCATCTTGAATTCTTGGTGAACATATGAAATCAAAAATTTGGCTTGCATGATTGAAGTTTGGATGAAATTAGGATGAAATCATGTCTAGGAGCAAACCCTAGACAATAATTTGTTGAATTAGTGTTCATGGATATGAAGTCCATAACCATCCATTTATGTGTTAAATGGGTTTTGTAGAAATATGATGAACACTTGAATTAATACATGAACATTGATGTTGTGATGCTAGTTCTAGGTGTATTTCATGTACACTAAACATAGAGGTTTGAATTTGATGTTAAAACTTGGTTAAAACGATAACCATGAACTTGATAAAAGAAGTATACGAATTTCGCCCATAAGGTGTTCGATAAAATGCCTAAGTGAAATTGGGTACCTACTAGTTCGTAGATAGAACTTGATTAGAATAGATATTTGGATGAATGCCTAATAACATGATGAAACGGGTTTCATCTATAGATGAAAACCCGTAGATTTTGCGTAAAGAAAGAATAATGTAACGTTAATCATTGAGAGCTAAGATAACTTAGTATTAAAAATAGCATGAACTCGGATTAAATATTAGTTCAATTGGTGGCCTAAGAATAGAGCCATCCAGTAAAGGGCGGAATGCCAACATAAGTTTGTCAAACTTAGTTTCTCAATTTCATATGCTATAAGTCGGCTTGACTCTTAAAAGTCAAACCAACCTATCATAGAGTTCGGTAAGAAAAGTAGTATAAAGTGTCATAAGGCTTAAAGGTTATGATCTAGCACGACTAACCTAATCACCTTGTGAACACTATATGATAGTTTGACTCTTGACAAGCTAGATGGAGGCTTGGGGAAGAAGCGGGTCAAACGGATCGAGTACACGGAAAAGAGCATAACTGGATGCAAGGTAAGTGAAACTTACACATTTACGTAAAATACTTGCCTATTCTATGTGTCATAAACGCGATAACGATAATATTGAAAATATGGACTTTCGTTAAGATTACCTAGTAGAGTAATCTAATAATGAGGAAAATGGTAAAAATGGAAATTTGTCAAGTGTTGACTAATGAAAATCGAGGGTAAAAGGATACCCACGGCGTAAGCCGAAATGGGTTGAATTTGTAAGAAAACAGTTTAAGAGAAAAAAGATTTGGTAATAAAATCCGGAATGGGATGATGTATAAATTGGAAATCAAAAATTATGTTTTTGATTAAATAGATATCGTTGGGAATATAGTCCAAACGGGTCAAATGGTGGTGATAACACCATTTGACAATATCGACTAATGTGGTTGTCAAGTCTTATGTTAACAGGAGCGGTTAGCAAATCGAATAATTGCGTCGCCATAGATTGTGTGATAACCAAAACGAGGTACCAATCGGGTCTAATTGTTGACTCGGGCCAGGTACGCTTATATGAATTTATAGTTAAAGATATCCATGTTAAATCCACCATACATATAGTTGTGATGGAAGATAACTTGATAAGAAATGTAGGATTACGATGCTAGAAATGAATGAAAGCGATTTTAAGCTTTAAAGTGCTTAAATACCCTTAATGGGTCAAAATAAGCACTTGAGCGTAAACAGGTTTTTATTATGTAAGAAACCCGTGATTTGAGATTAAAATGTTAGGATATATTGAAATTATGAATTTCATGAGTTTCAAGATCAAATAAACATGCTTTGTTTGATAAAATCACGAACGGATCAAAATTTGGTAAAAAGGGTAATAAGCCGAAGACTTAAAAGTCTGAAATTTTGTTTAACCGGATGTTGGATTTTAACTCCATAAGATGGAGATTTAAATTACGGACACGTAGGAAAAAGAATCGCGTAAAACGAATGTGTAGATTGAAAGTTATGCACATTTTCGTAAAAAGAATCGGAGTTGGGAAAATGCAGCATCAGCTGCAAAACATTCTGCCCAGTGAGCTACCGTAAGTTACGGTGGTAGAGGCTGAAGTTGTTACGCTGGAATGGTACTGCCTTACGGCAGCCCCTGAATGCCCAGTGGCTACCGTAGCTTACGGTGGCTACCGTAGCTTACGGTGGCTACCGTAGCTTACGGTGGCTACCGTAAGCTACGGTAGTGCCCAATATTTTTGTTGAAGTTTTGCATGTTTTAGTGAATCGGATTCGTTTAAAAGCATAGTTTCGATTATGCTAAGTCTTAAGAATCCTAATACACCCTTTTGCTATTGGGTGGTTTTGGTTGATAAATTGACGTTGCAAAATTGTTTAAATGATTCAGGTAACCATCATAACTAATGTTTATGGTGGCCGAGTATGAAAGACAAAGAAGATGTCTATTATGCCCAGCGAGGGGCTTATTATCTGGCAAAATAAAACTGTTTATCTTGTTTAAGCTCGTGTTCGAACTTGATTAAACATTATTAAATTATGTGTGACTAACTCATTTCATGTTTTATGAAATGTAGGTTTGTTTAGAGTGTCGGTTGATGATCAAGCCCAACGAAGAACCGAACACACGAGATCCAAGTTTCCGCGAATAGTTTCGTCGTCACGTTTTAAACGACGAATTAAATTACAAAATGTTGGATTGTTTTATTTAGTAAAATGTTTTAACAAACTCGCATTTTTAAGTGTATGTTTAATCTTAATACACTATTATAATCGGAAATTATTGGATAATTGATTAAAATGGATTGAGGGTCTTACAAGCTGGCTTCTATTTGGCTTTCACATTTTGTTACTTGAAACGCGTTTAAAAACAATTTGTCAGTGGGAAATACTAGTGAGTGAATCCCAGTTTAATCAAGTTTAATAAAAACCATTCTACAGTATTAAGGGCGGTCTCGCAATTATATTTGTTTCCAAGTCATATCAATTACCACCCACGGTACTGTCAACCCGACTTATGGAAATGTTACTCCTCGCAAGGCAGTAACAAATTTTGTATACAAAACCCCAACATACCGACGATAATTGTATCCTTACAAATACTCAATAACTGCTTAGTATATAATTAATCGTGTGAGGTTTTGTAAAAACAATTTGCAAAAAGGAGATTACTCACATTGCTGTTTTAGGTTTTCTGTAAGGATTTCCTGTGAATTATCTATAATTTACACAAATGCACACGTGTTAGTATAATAACCCATTTTAACATTAGTAATACCCTCCCCGAGACGGCATTCCAACGACTACGTCGGGCAGAACCACGACAGCCGTTACGGAACCCTAGATCAATCGGGCAGAGTATCTAATACGTATCTAGGGGTTATAATACTTACAACGGAGCAGAACCTTCGTTATTTAGGGGGATATTATACCCGAGTATAATGCCTACAATGTGAAAATTAAGAGAGAAAGAAAGATCTAGGACGAATTCGACTGAAGGCCGAGCAAAACAATTTATAGGACTGATCTGACATGCCGTCACACCCTGCGACGAGATTAGGGGGGCCGTCGCGCCCCGCGACTAGGGGGTGTAGGCTGTAGCTTTGATGTGTCACCAGTCTAGCTTCGCCACGTGTTGCCACGTGGTGGCTTCCAGAGGAGGGCGGGTGGCCTGGTTCGTCGCGGCCCGCGACGATGTTAGCTAGGGGCGTCGCGCCCGCGACAGCCCAATTATTTTTGTTTTTATTTATTTTTCGATGTTTTAACGCATTTTGGGCTCGGTTTTCGCATACGGGTTATATTCAAAGACATATTGGGACATTTTAATATATTTTTAGGGTGTCGAAAATATTTCGAGGGTTGTTATATCCTCCCCACCTTGTTTTAGAGCTCGTCCTCGAGATCTACTGGAACAAGTGTGGATATTTCCTTTGCATTTCTGATTCAAGCTCCCATGTGTACTCAGGTCCTCTTTTGGAGTCCCACTTCACTTTGACCGGAACTAATCTCTTATGCTTGAGGTTCTTAACTTTCCTGTCTTCAATCTGTAGGGGCCTTTCTACAAACTTGAGTCGTTCATTTACCTCTATATTCTTAAGAGGCACTACAAGAGATTCATCAGCTAAGCATTTCTTGAGATTAGATACATAAAATACATCATGTATTCCTGCCATTTCCTCTGGCAGTTTTAGCTGATAGGCTACAGGTCCTATTCTTCTAATAATCTCAAAAGGTCCAACATACCTGGGACTTAGCTTTCCCCTTTTGATGAATCTTACCACTCCTTTCCAAGGAGAGACTTATAATAACACTTTATCTCCTACTTGAAATTCTAACGGCTTACGTCTGTTATCAGTGTAGCTCTTTTGTCGATCACGCGCTGCTTTCAGTCGTTCCTTGACTTGAATGATCTTGTCGGTTGTCTCCTGTACTATCTCATGTCCAGATAGTTGCTTTTCCCCAATTTCTGCCCAACAGACTGGAGTTCGGCACTTTCGTCCATAAAGTGCTTCAAATGGTGCAGCATTGATACTTGTGTGATAACTGTTATTATAAGAAAATTCTATTAATGGTAAGTGATTGTCCCAATTACCTCCGAAATCAATTACACAAGCTCTAAGCATGTCTTCCATCGTCTGGATTGTCCTTTCGCTTTGTCCGTCCGTTTGAGGATGATAAGTTGTGCTTAGATTTAGCTTGGTTCCCATGGCCTTTTGGAAACTTGTCCAAAAATGAGAGGTAAAACGGCTATCCCTATCAGAAACAATTGATAAAGGAATTCCATGTAATGAAACTATTTCATTTACATAAAGCTTAGCTAATTGTTCCATACTGAAAGTTTCCTTCATTGGTAGAAAATGAGCTGACTTGGTTAGCATGTCTACAATTACCCAGATTGTATCATTACCTTTCCTTGTTTTGGGTAATTTGGTAACAAAATCCATTGTTATCAATTCCCATTTCCACACGGGCATTTCTAACTGTTGCAGCAATCCTGAGGGTTTCTGATGTTCAGCTTTAACTTGTGAACAGGTTAAGCATTTAGAAACAGAAGCTGCTATATCCTTTTTCATTCCTATCCACCAAAAATTCTTTCTTAAATCCTGATACATCTTATCACTTCCAGGATGCATCGTATATTTGGACTTATGGGCTTCTTCTAATATACGATGACGTAGGTTTCCTAATTTAGGTATCCACATTCTTTTCTTATGGAATCTCCAAATTCCATCTGTTCCTTGTTCTAATTCCTTAATCATTCCTTTTAATTTTTCAGTATCATCCTTGATTACTGATTCTTGTGCCTTTCTAATTTGATCATTTAAATCTACTTGTAGATTTAATTTAAGAGAACGTACCCTTTTTGGCTTTTCATGATACTTTCGGCTTAAAGCATCAGCAACTATATTTTCTTTTCCTGCATGATACTGGATATCACAATCATAATCACTAAGTATCTCCATCCAGCGTCTTTGTCTCATATTTAATTCCTTTTGCCCGAAAACATACCTTAATCTCTTATGATCAGTGAAAATGGTAAACTTACTACCATAAAGGTAATGTCTCCAAATCTTAAGGGCAAAAATTATAGCTCCTAACTCTAAATCATGGGTTGAATAATTCTCTTCATGATTCTTAAGTTGTCTAGACGCGTAAGCTATAACATTTTGGCGTTGCATCAACACACTTCCATAACCTAATTTAGAAGCGTCACCATAGACTACAAAGTCTTCAGTTCCTTCTGGTAATGCTAATATGGGTGCATGGGTTAATTTTTTCTTAAGAATTCTAAATGCTTCTTCTTGTTTTGGTCTCCATTCAAACTTAATGGATTTACAGGTTAACTTAGTTAAGGGAATGGCTATTCTAGAAAAATCTCGAATAAATCTTCTATAATAACCTGCCAATCCTAAGAAACTTCGAATCTCGGTTGGTGACTCAGGGGTTTTCCATTTGGTAATCGCCTCGATCTTTGTGGGATCCACATGAATTCCTTCATGATTAACTAAGTGTCCAAGAAATTGTACCTGTTCTAGCCAAAACTCGCACTTTGAAAACTTAGCATAAAGCTTTTCCTTTCTTAGTAAACTTAGAAGTGCGTGCAAATGTTTTGCATGTTCTTCTTTACTCTTAGAGTAAATGAGAATATCATCTATAAAAACAATTATGAATTTATCCGAATATGGCTTACTTATTCGGTTCATCATGTCCATGAATGCATCTGGGGCATTGGTTAAACCAAATGGCATGATAGTAAATTCATAATGGCCATACCTTGTTCTAAACGCGGTTTTAGGAATGTCCTCTTCTTGTGCCTTTAATTGATGATATCCTGACCTTAAATCGATTTTAGAGAAAAATCAAGCTCCTTGCAATTGATCAAACAGATCATCGATTCTTGGTAATGGATACCGATTCTTAATCGTGACCTTGTTCAGCTCACGGTAATCAATGCACATCCGCATTGATCCATCTTTCTTTTTAACGAATAAAATTGGCGCTCCCCATGGCGATGAGCTTGGCTGTATGAATCCTTTTTTCAACAATTCGTCTAACTGTTTCTTTAGTTCCTGCATTTCTGCGGGTGACAAACAGTAAGGTGCTTTGGTAATTGGTGCGTTCCTGGTAGCAGGTGAATTCTGAATTCAACTTCTCTATCCGACGGTAGTCCTGGTAATTCTTCTGGGAATATATCTGAAAACTGAGACACTACTGGAATGTCTTTTAGTTCTTTTCCTTTAGTGTTAGTGATTATAGAAATCAAATACACTAATGATCCTTTTCTTATATAGCTTGCAGTTTTCATTACATAGATGAATTTCGTAGATCTAGATGGCTTATCTCCTTTAATTGTGATATTTTCACCTCTTGGTGAATTTACTTGAATTGACTTTTGATCACATAAAATACTGGCTTTATTGGCTATTAACCAATCCATTCCTATTACGACATCAAATCCTGCCAGATTCATTGGGTAAAGGTTTGCCAAAAATTTTTGATTTAAAAATTCTATTCTTGCTCCCTGCAAGATTTCAGAAATCCTAACGGTCTCTCCATTTGCTGTCTCTACTAGACATTCTTATGGGAGTTTAGTTAATGATTGATTAAGAAGTTTTCAAAACGAAGTATTAATAAAACTTTGGTTCGCACCAGAGTCAAATAATACTTTAGCAAAAACATCATTAACTAAAAACGTACCAGCTATCACGTCCGGAATCATCTTGGCTTCATCTGCCGTCAAAACAAATGCTCTAGCATTTTTAGGGTTCTTGTAGTTCACGGTTGGAGCCAATTTTGGACAATTTGGCTTGATGTGACATTTTTCTCCACAATTGAAGCACAGTCCATTACTAGATTTCCTCCTGCAATCTTCTTCCCTGTGTCCTGGTAACTTACAGAAATTGCAGTGAGTGGAGCATTTTCCTGTATGCTTTCTCTTGCAAGTCTTACAATAGGTGCAGAGGTAGAACCTACATTTCTACGGTTGGAATTACCATAGCGGAATTCCTGGGTAAGTCTCTGTGCTAGGTTCCTTCTTTGGTCTTCTTCTCGTGTACGCACTAATTTATCAGTCAAGGTATTTGCTAATTCTACAGCTTCTTCTATGGTTTGAGGTCTAGCTGCCTTGACTACATGCCTAATTTCCCCAATTAATCCCCAGATGTAACGGGAGATTAATACTGGTTCAGGTGATGCAAGGGTTGGAACTATTCTAGCATATTCAAAGAATAACTTAGTGTACTCCTTACTATCCACTCCATTCATCCTAAGGTTTAGGAACTTATTTGCTATTTGTTCTTTTTCATTGGGAGGACAGAATTTCCTTTCTACCATGTTTTTAAATTCCTCCTATTCCATATTATAAACCCTATCACTTCCTCTAGACTAGAGGATAGTGTTCCACCATTCTAAGGCTGAATTCTTAAACAGATTGGAAGCAAACATTATCTTGTCCTCTTCCGCACATTTGCTTATTTTTAAGACTGCCTCAGTCTTTTCTATCCAGCGTAGAGCTGCAATGGGTTCTTCATTGCCCGAGAATTCTATCGGTTTACAGGACCAGAATTCTTTGTAAGAACAACCATAAGGCATTGTTCTTCTTCTTTTGGGAATGGGGGCTTGAAGTACAGGTCCATTGTTCACGCTGTTTTCCGGTTCAGTTGGTCGCTTACTGCTATGTTTACTTTTATTATTCGCTTCCTTAACAGTTGAATAATAAACGACATTGCATCTATAATTCCTTGTGCCACTATGTGTTGAATGGCACTGTTATCCACTTGGTTTCCATTATTGTTGTTCGGATTCTCATAATCCAGATTATCGTTATTCGGGTTGTTATTATTCTGGTTTTCCTGGTTCACTTCGTTGTCCATCTAAATTTTAAACATTTAGCACGTATTAATATCACAAAATAATAATTAATATAGCCAATCACATGACACGCACTTTAGTCAAAAGCGCCGATCATTGCGACTTTACTCTATTTTTATATAATATGCATCTACTACAAACCAGTACTGAAATTAAGATTACAATACCAACTGAAATAAAATTACACTAATAGTAGTAGGCATCCGTAGTTTTTTTTACACAAACACGTATAATTTATTATTATTATTATTACTACCATCTCTACCATCACATTCGTGGATATGGATTCATCCAGAAATCCATATTGTGCTCGTCATACTTCCAGACGAGTCGCTCTCCCACCTGTCTCATCCTTTCACTATTCTCTAAAATTTCCTTACCAAATGTCCTAAGTTCTTGTACGTTTTCTGCACTCATTAGGGGTGCAGGTTCTAGGACTGGGTTTGGAATCTGGGGTGCGGGTTCCTGGTATGGAGGTGTAGGTGCCTGAAATGGGTAAGGATTCTCTAAAATCTCCCTAATGTATACATCGTTATCGTAATAGGGATCTAGAGGGTCCAAACCTGGGTAGGCTCCTAAGTTCGGCATGGGCATGTCTTCGTGTATCGGGTAACGTTGCACATAGTCCCTATTGTCGTCCCACCACGGGTCGTAATTTGGGTCTAAGGGGTTTGGTGCTGGTACCCTAGGTATTTCCTCCGGGTTAAAATCATGCATTTCTACTTGATTTTTAGGGTTTTCTATCTCCATTGGTTGGTCGGGAAATGGAGATTGTGGTTGGGGTGCTATCATTTGTTCCAGGTTAGGGTCGGCTGCTGTGGTTGCTAAGATATGGATGTTGGCTATACCCCTATTAATCATGTCCTGGGCCTGGGCATGGGCATCGGTTTCTCTTTTGGCTGCTGCTAGTGCTCTCTGGTCTTGTAACTTTTTCATACATTTCCTACGCTCATATGCTCCCCTACTGAACCATTATCTCTTTTTCTGAGGGAATGGCTCGTTTGACTGAGCTTTAAACACGAATATTCTTCTTCATTATCAGCAGAGTACCCAGAGAGGGCAGGCTGAGAAGAGGCGCTTTCGCTTCTAGGCGAACCAGACAATTGACGGTACGCGTCAGATGGTCCTTGGTCGCTCATACTGTAAACTAACAAATAGTCAAATAGCACACAACAATAAAATACAATTATGAATGTAGTTTCGTAATTTATTTCCTAACAGATTGAATTTTGGTGTCAGCAGAAAACTTCTGTGGCTGAATCAGTGGCTTAGCTCTGATACCACCTTCTGTCACAACCCCCGATCCCTATTTCTCGGGAACGGGCGGCCGCGAGCCAGTTTCGGTGGTATCGCGTCTTTATTCAATTTGGCAGCGGAGTTTACATCAGGACCGTAGTTAGGAAATATTTTATCAGAGTAAAATACCACGCTTTTATAATAATAAACACATGGGAAAATCCCAAGTTTAAGTACACACATTTTCATAGGGATAAACCCTATTTTATTTAATAAAAACATCTATTTATTTTAGGTAACTTTATAGCCACTTTTCCAAGCCTTCAGTCCAGCTGGCTTCTATTTGGCTTTCACATTTTGTTACCTGAAACGCGTTTAAAAACAATTTGTCAGTGGGAAATACTGGTGAGTGAATCCTAGTTTAATCTAGTTTAATAAAAACCATTGTACAGTATTGAGGGTGGTCTCGCAATTATATTTGTTTCCAAGTCATATCAATTACAACCCACGGTACTGTCAACCCGACTTGTGGAAATGTTACTCCTCGCAAGGCAGTAACAAATTTTGTATACAAAACCCAACATACCGACGATAATTGTATCCTTACAAATACTCAATAACTGCTTAATATATAATTAATCGTGTGAGGTTTTGTAAAAACAATTTACAAAAAGGAGAGTACTCACATTGCTGTTTTAGGTTTTCTGTAAGGATTTCCTGTGAATTATCTATAATTTACACAAATGCACACGTGTTAGTATAATAACCCATTTTAACATTAGTAATACCCTCCCCGAGACGGCATTCCAACGACTACGTCAGGCAGAGCCACGACAGCCGTTACGGAACCCTAGATCAATCGGGCAGAGTATCTAATACGTATCCAGGGGTTATAATACTTACAACGGAGCAGAACCTTCGTTATTTAGGGGGATATTATACCCGAGTATAATGCCTACAATGTGAAAATTGAGAGAGAAAGAAAGATCTGGGACGAATTCGACTTAAGGCCGAGCAAAACAATTTATAGGGCTGATTTGACATGCCGTCGCGCCCCGCGACGAGATTAGGGGGGTTGTCGCGCCCTGCGACTAGGGGGTGTAGGCCGTAGCTTTGATGTGTCACCAGTCTAGCTTCACCACGTGTTGCCACGTGGTGGCTTCCGGAGGAGGGAGGGTGGCCAGGTTCGTCGCGGCCCGCGATGATGTTAGCTAGGGGCATCGCGCCCCGCGACAGCCCAATTATTTTTGTTTTTATTTATTTTTCAATGTTTTAACGCATTTTGGGCTCGGTTTTCGCATACGGGTTATATTCTAAGACATATTGGGACTTTTTAATATATTTTTAGGGTGTCGAAAATATTTCGAGGGTTGTTATACAAGGTCCCATATGATGGATTGAAACCATCATATTCGAAATAGTCCCAATAAGCACTTCATTTGTTTTGAACCATAACAGGCTTGTTTGGTCTTCGACTTCATTGAATCGTTTCTTTGATCACGATCACCTTGAGGTGACATTTTCACAAATTTGAAGCTTGCGCTAATCTCATTTACGGATTTAATTAATTATTTATTTATTTATATTAAATCCGCTTTGTTGGTTTATCATATTGAAGTAATCTTAACACAATCATGTGTTAAGAAAATGGTACACAAATTCATATCATATTGCAGTTCTTACAACATCGATTGAGCATTTCGTGATATTTATTGCTTTATCATCTTTGATCGAAAAACATTACTCAATTGTTTCATTTTCAATAAAAAAAATCCTACTAAAACAAACATTCGAATTTACCTCATTGAACTTTTATTTGATTTCAAACACGGTGAACTCGTTCGGTCACCGCTATTATTATTTCGATCATTACGACACCTTGTGGTATCGATATAAACTTGTAGCTTGAGCTAATTTATATACCTTTCACTTGACTCATCCTTGAAAATGGTCGTAATACAACTTTGTGTTAAGTCGATCATACACTAAACTTTGTTGTATTTCGGAGTATCTTTGTAATTCAATTATGTCAACACACTGATAGTTGACACATCACCTTCATACTCCTATTTCAGTCTAGCTTATTGATTCTAAATCTTTCTTTTGATCTAACACTTGTAAACTTAGTCATTCTGATGATTATATCATTAGACTTCGACCCTTTGATACCTATTTCTGGAATTTATTCAGTTGAACCATTGAGTTCTATTTGTTCTAAACTATTCTCATATCCAATTTGAACATATTTTGATTCAATTACAGTATCATTTAAAGATGTGACATAACCTCAAAAAGATATCGTAGCCCAAATCTCGAGGATGAGATTTAAAACAAGGCGGAGAGAATGTAACAACCCTCAAATTAAGTCCCACAATAATCTGTAATCGTAATTCCAAACACGTATGATGAAATTCTGTTTGAAAAATCAAATAAAAGTGAAGTTTTGTTCTGTCGCGGGCCGCGACCGACGAAGAAGGATCTCTCGCGTGGCGCGAGAGACTTGTTTCTATCCCGACAAGTTGAGGGACACGTGTCGTCACACGTATCAAGACCACACCATGACTCAGCATACCCTAAACCGCCCTACGGTTCCTCGCGGGCCGCGAAGGAAGAAGAAGAAACTCTCGCGGGGTGCGAGAGACTTCTGTTTCAGCTATAAATAGAACGAGTTCTGCACATTTCATTCTCGTTCAATTCTTTCTCTCAGTCTCTATTATAGCAAAATAGTAGCTCGGTATTATACCCTAAAACCTGATACTCTGCCCGTTATTAGGGTAATAACTCTAATCACTGGTACGATACTTTATCCGATCGATTGAAACCAATCCAATGGATGTTTAAGTGCTGCCAATACCTGGCTATACTTTGTCATTCGTTGTGGGCTTTGATTTCGTGATTATCGTTAAAGTTGAATTGGGTTAATACACTAATACGAGTTCCATTGTATCTAGAAGTAGAACTCATAACCAGGAAGCTGTTAAACTAGAATACTTAGCGATTAAGTAAACTTAGTGTTTAAGTAAACTTAATGATTAAGTAAAACTTAGCGATTAAGAAACCTTAATAGATAAGTAAGATTAATTAATCAGTTAAGTAAGATTAATTAAGCTAAGTAAGATTAATTAATCAGTTAACTAAGATTAATTAAGCTAAGTAAGATTAATTAAGTAAGTAAATTGAACACCTAAATAGATATACATGAAAATAGATATATATGAGGAAAGTGAAAGGGAGGTGTAAGAGGATATATGTATATATGTGTGTGGGTAGGAAGCTTCCTAGAAAATGTATAGGTAACTTCCTAGAAAAGGTATATGTAATTTCCTAGAAAGTACAAAGGAAACTTCCTAGAAATTTCATATTCCTTACCTATAAATAGGAGCCTAGGATTTCATTATTCTTTGCTCATTTCTTCTATTCTTCTCTCTATACGTTGGTGTCCTAACCAATAATCACCGATACGATATTCTTTCCGATCGATTCGGGAACCAACTAACGAATGCCAAAGTGCTATCTAAATAAGACTATACTTTGTGAATTTCGTTAAGGTTCTGATCTCGTGACCATCGTTAGGTTTGATATGGTTTTACACTAATACATAGTCCACTCTGTTAAACTATATGTTTAACTATCAGCAAACTCCGATCCATAAACTTACTATCAAACAAGATATTTAATCATCAGAAGATTCAGAACTATAAAGTAAATGCTTAGTTATCAGAAGGCGTAGAATCAAGAAGCTTGTTAAATCAAGACTGCATGCTTATAATGTGAGTCATTCTGTTTTCATCAAAATTACTTTGTAAAACCTTAAATGTTTTCCAATTATAATTACAGGGATTAAGTCTTTGCGTATCTTTAATCACTGGCAGTAAGTGGGGTATTGTGCACATTATTGTTGTTTTATCACTCTTAGGTGGGCAAGCCTAATTAGTGATATACGTCATTATTGGGTGACAGGACCCAATAGTGATATGACCACAGTCATAGATCCGGTCGAGTGACAACTGGACCAGCTAATTATAAGATAGGGGCAATTGTAATCGCTCTTAATACTGTAAATTATAACAATGTGTCTTTTGTACAAATTGAATGTACTCACCAGTATTTCCTGCTGACAAAACCTTTTTAAAACGCATTTCAGGCGATTAAAATAGATTGGAATAAGAGTTGGATATGGCACCAAAAGGCTTACAAAAGTGGCTCATTTTATCAATTAAATTAAGAAAAGTTGTTTTATGTAATCGAGCCTATCCTATATTAAAGCTACCTTTTCAAAATATGGGTTTATCCCATCTGTTTAATAAATAAAATCCGGTGTTTCAAAACTATGGTATTTTTCCTAACTCACGGTCCTGATGAAATTTTCCGCCGCAATACTTTTCAAAATAAACCACCGGTACCACTTGGCTGCTTCACGGCTCCCGCTCTCGCTTCCAGGGTGGGGTCGGGGGACGTGACAATATTTAGATGTTACACGTAACATGTAATAGTTATTTCATTCTAAGCACAAATGTATGTTTTTTATACTGCTAGTAACATAAATATTAATAATATTAGTGTATTTTATATATTACCCACAACTGTACACATGTGTACACAGTTGCTCGGTCTATAATATAACACAATGCAGAACCTTCGACACACTACTTTTTTGATACAGAAAGTCTATCACATCCTATTAACTCTGTCATATTTTAGACATATCATAAAGCCAAAATGTATGTATAAGATACACATACGGTTTGGATTTATGTTATGTACTCAACTGTACACATGTATACACAATTGCAAATAACTTTGTTCTGTACCAGACTGTACACATGTATACATACATAAATCATACACAAGTGTACAACAATTTACTTAATAGCCTTTTCTACATTGCTCACAAGACGGAAATAACTAACGTTTCATTATAAAACATCATACACAAGTTCTAAAATGTGTCAAACCAAACAAACAAACATACCATTCCTTTACCGAAGCATGTTTTCCAAATTCAAAACAAAACAAAACATAATACCAAAACAAATCAAAATACGAATATCCAGTAATCAAACCATGAAATGTATATTTTTTGTCAAAAACTGAAACATACTAATTACCCCTGTTCTTCCACCTTTCCGTATTCTGTTGCTTCTGCCATTATGCGATTACGATGCTTGTTAACATTTGACGTTACCATCTTCACCGCGTATTTCTTCCTTAAACGTGTCAAGCATGATATCTTTTCGGTATGTGTAAAGGGAAAGCCACTATCCTATTTCTCAACTATTATGTCGAGTCAAGTTTCCATATGATGCATAACGAACACCCCACAATCAACCATGTCGCCGACCGTCTTCCAATGAAAGTCCAACCTATGCGGCAATGCATTTTCTATTTGCGGATACTTCGGATGGTGGACCAGCTTTAGATACTTTGTGAAAACGTGTTTCTGAGAGATCATGTTAAAATTAGTTAGAAAAAGTGTACTAAAAATAAAAAATATATGTATTTAAATGTTAATTACCACTTTGTATGGCGTCGTCTTATTGAAGAAATTGTCGTCATTGATTAGCATGATGGGGCTTTCCTTTACATCCATATTGTTGATGACCGTTATCGCTATGTTTTTTAGATCAAAGCAAATCAAATAAGAATGGTCATATTCAAGAATTGGGAAACATATTACACAGTAATCCGACATAAAAATGGTCCCAAGCCGTAGGCTACGGCTAGCGGTACCTGTTTTTAGCAGCAGGTGTAAATCGTAACCTACGGTCAGCAGCCCATTAGGCTACGGCGAGATTAGCTTGGCAGCGCGCATACTGGTTTGTAAAGGGTATTAAAAGGGTTTTTAAAACCCTAACTTATCATTCCTTCAACACACGAATCTTGGGACAAAAGGAGCATACTTTGGGTGATTTTTCACTTTCCATCACCATATTTTCCACCGAATTAACCGTGCCGAAGATGAATTCAACCGTTATTCAAGTTTCTGAAGACCGAATCATCAACATGAGCGGCTAATCCTTTAGTGGTTTCCTCCGTGTGGGGGATTCTTGTAAGTGGATGGATTTTATGTGTTTTCATTGTTTGTGAACTTGGTAATCTAAGCATTCGATGCTTTTACCTCTTGATTTGATTGACTGGTTATAAACGATTGATTTTATTTAAAATTTAGCTCTAATTCATTCAATTCCCGAGAGTTTTAGTAATTGGGATATATTTGATAGGGATTAGGGTTGGTAATTTGGGTTTATGTTCATATGATAACCTTCCATTGTTTGGCAATCGAAGTACTTATTCATTGAATAATCTAAACTTGTTAATTGAATTACACAATCATGTCTATGTGATTGTTGCAATTAAACACATAATTGACATCTATCTTGAATCTGAAATCCGGAGGAACCATTGTTTTCTCCTATTGTTACATGTTTTAATTTGTTTTTTTTTGTTAAATCAAACAATCAAATAACCGATTTTACATTTTTGCAATTAGATTCTTAGTGCTCTCTGGATCCCATTGAATTTCATTCGGTGGAGGCATTTGTGGGTTCAATCCGAAAATTGTTATGGACTAAATCGTAACACTTTCCACCAAACTCCTCTGGATTCAATACCCTACTTACTCTACTATCTAGTTTAATTAGGTTTTTCCATGACCCTTACAACAGTCATCAAACGTATGAAAAAAATCTATCCGTTTTATGAATGCAGGTAAAAAAAAAATTTGGGATACCTCTGGATTTTTCTTCTAGTTCCGCCACAGACCCAAACAATCCCAAAAACATTCCAAGGTTCCTGCACGGGGTCCTCTTGCGTACGCGCAACCATGACAGCTCACACTAGTACAAACAATACAAGTGGCAGCAGCCTACAGCTAATCAGCATGCGCTAGTCTGCCACAACCAATCCCCATGATGATCAATTATGCATTGGTCAAACAATACAAAAGGATAGTGATGTGTAACCAATCAAGTTGTGCCATTCCAAGTTATATCGATCGAAGTAGAGAATTAGAAGATAAACCCCCTGTCAAGACTACCATTATAGTTCTATCCCACACGGATAAGGACTGGTGTTACTTCAGCATGCTAAGCTTTAGCCAGCACTGAAAAAGCGAGAGCTAAGTCATTTATGAGCCTTCAAAACCACAAGTTTAAAGTGTAGGCTAAATTCTAAATGTTTCTTACCCAGCAGAGCTAATGTGACCACTTTTGATAAGCAGAAATAAGAGTAGGCTAAAAGACTATGGTGGTATTTGTTTTTCTAAAAAAGATATGTGCAGACTCTTCTGTCTGCGTCGCATAGACCACGGGCGGACATTGCCATCTTCAAACTTTTTGTTTTCCGAAGACGTTTCATTAAAAACGTCTGCGCAAGCTCTTTGTAACACCCCGAAAAATGCAAATCATTTATTTTAAATATAATGTTGATAAATAAACTAGTTAACTAACTAGGATTTAAAATAACCCAGTTAGGTGAAAGCCTTGTAGTAACCTACAGATGGGTTAAAACGCTAAAATTAGAACCAAAGGAAAGTTGAGGGGCCAAATGTGTTCAAAGCTAAACTAATATTAATAAAATCAAAATAAATAAACCACAAACACACTTGTCTGTGTGTTGTGGAGATCGACCAGAGCAGGGGCGAACCCAAGCTCTCCTAAAAACCCTAGTTCATCAAAAATCTCACAAATTGAAGGTGAAGGTCAGTCCCAAAACGAAATTAGAGCCTGGATTTGTGACCCCCATCGTAAGGAGATCATAAGGATGTGAAATTTGGTAAAAATCCCCTACTTGAAATTCTCATGAACATAGAGAATCTGAAATCTGGTTATGCATGTGTGATATATAGATGAATTAGAAGCATTGTAGTGTCTATGAGTAAACCCTAGACAAATACATGTTGAAATCATGAGTAATTTTGCTTAAAATCCATGAACACCTTTGTAGGTGGTTAGTGGATTATGTAGGATTTGATAAACACTAAGAAATTGGATGTTGTTCTAGTGTAAGTTAACAATTGTAAAGTGAATTCAGAATTATAGAAGCTAACAATTAGGTAAAACGGTTTGATTGATGTAAATCCGGGCTAAATGATAAGCTAGGGACTTGCTATGTAAACATGTAAAAATCTGCCCTTAAAGTGTTTGATGAAATGCCTCAAAGAAGGCTCGAAACTGGAATTTTGAAGTTAAAACGCTTAATTGTGGTATTTTGGCAATTATGCGATATGTGATTAGAAAGAGTTCTAAAAGCGGTATAATTGAACTCTATAGGAAAGGATACCGGAGCGTCGAGCGGACAAGCCGGTGGTGATTGCGGTTGAAGAGCGTGCACTAAAGGTATGTAACTTGACCCGTTACATTAAGTGATTCGTGGTTATATTATGTATAGTCGCATTTTAGAATAGAAATTGTGTTGATTTTGCGACTATGATCGCTACTTGAATTAATAGAGTTAAAATTAATAAGGAACCGTTTGGTAGTCATCACATTGGAGGATTTCCACAAGATGAGCCAACGGGTCAAACAATAGTGTAAATTGTAGTATTGGTGTTCTAATTAGTTAGCATTGGCGATAAAAAAAATCATAAGAGCGTTAAACCATGGAATTGGTAAAGAAGCGCAAGTGATGCTAAGCCCCGGATGATGGGTATAAGGCGCCATAGGCTTACTAGTGTAATGTAGTAAAATAGAAAAAAAATAGAATGGGCCGAATGATAGTATTGTGGCTTTTAGCCGTATTAATCGGTGAGTCAAATTTTGGTATGATAGTCATACGGAATATGTCCTTAATAAATTTACAAATATACAGGAAAAGAATTGCCTAAAACGATGTGTGGAATAGGGTGAAATTAACAAAAATAGTCAAATGGCAAAGTTGCAGAGTCCACCGTAAATTACAGTCTCCACCGTAATTTACGGTGGAAAACAAAAGTCTTACGGTGGATTACTACTGATTTACGGTAGACCAACACATGAAGTGACTACCGTAACTTACGGTAGATACCGTAAGTTACGGTAGAACTCAGAAATTTTTGTAAATTTTTGCATATTATAGCTAATGGAATCCGTTTTAATCGTAGTTTCGATTATGTAAAATTTCTAAGAACTCTAATACTAGTTTTTATGTAAACATTTCAGTTTCTAGGTATTGCAAGAATACGGATGACGGTCAAGCAAGTTTTTGAAGAACCGAACACAACATTTTGGATGCTTCCGCATTAATATCAACTATTAAATTATGCTGTTTGTAAACATGACTAAATGATAAAATGTTTAATTCTGTTGTTCGACTATGTTTAACTTTAGGTTGAAGTACATCTTAGTTTACTAACTAAGAAATTTTGAGCATTTCAAATTTTGCTTTTATATATACTATATTTTTATGATAATTAAATAAAATAATAGACGGGTGTTACAAGTTGGTAATCAAAGCTTAAGGTTGTCAACAAAGTGTTCGGTTCAAGCTTGATCGATCGTCCGGTAAGAATTAATTTATTATTTTAATAGATTATATCTTATGTAAGAAATGAGATGTGAATTGATGTGCATGGGAAGAGTGTGTTAACTCACTCAAACCCGGAAAGTGCACCAAAAATGAACGGTTAAAGCAAGTTAGGAACTTAGCTAAACCGAAGCAAATAAAGCTATGTTGTAAATGAAATTTTTAACGTTTAATGCAAACATCTCAGTTAGAAGATGTCGGAAAGAAATGATAATGATACGGTGCCGAAGGTCACCGAACAGATGAAAGAAATGTCCAGTGTAACCGAGAGCGAATTAGCATCTCAATTAACTGAAGAGATGGAAGCTAAAATTTCTGAAGAAGTCGGAAAGGCAATAGAAGCCAGTCTACCGCAGTTCGCCGAGAGACTACAAACCATAATTTTGCTAGCAGTAGAGGATATGATAACTGAATTAAAAGATAGTCTCTCACAAGAAAAATATGACGGGAGTGAGTCGGATGTGGACCCAAGACCCGTAAAGAAATCAAAGCCTGATACCCCGAAAGAGAAGACAAGGTCTTCCCACACGACAGCCGCGGAGGCTAAAGCTGAACCTGATGTTGTTCCAGGTATGTTTATTACAAATTTAATTCCATTATAAATTTTATTCAATACTAGTGTGAACAATAGTTGCATAGGGGCATACATGAGTAGTCAAACGGGCGAATTATGTGAAAGAATTGTATATGCATAAGAAAATAAACAATGGTGAATTGGTGAGCATGTGAAACCAAGGCAAAAATAATCACGGTCAATATTGTCATGGGAAGGAGTGCGCGTACACTCGAACTCGGGAACTTAATAAAGTGAATAACTGACGTATTGGTACATGTCGGGTCAAAATAAAATTTCGACACTATGACAAGGGTCCACTAGAGTTGAAATGGAAATTACCATTAAGTTGTGGATTTCACTCCTAGCTTAATGGTGTAATTTCGTGCAAAAATATAGTTTAAGGTAGAATGATAGTCGTTTACCAATTTGTGGGTTTCACGCCTATTTTGGTAAAGTTGTCTCGTTTGTGTTACAAGAGTATACAAATAAACAAAAGTGTATTAATGTTAACCTTAGGAAAGGCATATAAATTTAATCAACAAGAAGTGTAGCTAGGAAGCATGCATGGTAGAGTACAAGAGTTTTAAACAACACATAAGAGGCAAAATTCCTAAAACTATAGATTAGGGGAAAAGCATGGCAATTTTCCTAATTCCCTATAGTTATGGCTCTGATAACAATCTGTCACACCCCAACCGATGGCGGAAACATCGGGATGAGACGAACAAATTGCTCAAAACATCATAACACTATGTGACAATATTTAATTGAATTCAAATTTCATTGCAAGAACTAAATTCTCATACAACATTTAAAATGGAAATAACAGCATTGTTCAAATTCAAATCAACAAAAGAAAAATAGATTAAAGGTGTGTATCTAGTCCACCCTAAACTTGTTTCATCATTCATCCATACTTCAATAATCAACCTGCAACATGTAATAAAATAGAGTTTCAATGCAAAAGCATGAGCGAGTATACAAGTTTGTTTACATAGCAAAATAGAATAAAACTCAAATCCAACATGATTCATAATATGTGATTACTAGTATGCAATTTTCGCGTACAATATGATCAAACCCTAGAACACAACACATAAAATAGCCTAATTGTTAAGGCGGGGCGTTAATCCTATAGCGCTATAATTGTTAAGGTGGGCGAGCAAGTCAATGAGCATATAACGTTCCAAATCGTTCATAGAGCATACAAGAATAGCAAGTAAGTCACATTAGTTTCATGCTTCGTTCAAAGATTGAGTATGTTTAGTTCAAAAGCTGTTTACATAATTATACATGTTGCATCCCAAAGTGTAAAGGGGAAAAAGGGATCGAGTATACTCACGGTGGTTGCAAGCTTTCCTACTTGAAATCCCACGAGTGTGTTGGTGGATGGATTAGTTTGGAGCACCTAGTCCTTCTACACGAGGAAACATAGGTGTGTGAGTTTGGCGTACAACGGAAGATTATAATTTGGAGTTTAACATAACATAAAGTACGATATTGAAAATAATCATCTTTAACTTATACTCTTATATGACACTATGTAACCACTAGGGTTATATTGTATTTCATGGGTAATACGCCCATTAGAATCATACTTGGAGTTTTAAGTTTTAGATGGTATTCTACTACTTTAACATATAAACACAAGTTTAGCATTAAAGGTTCGAATGAGTGTATATATATATTTAGGTTAAGTATTACATATTATTAAGTCCAATAATTCAAGTAGGAGGTAGAAGATGAAATCTTCATTTAGGCACCTCGAGTTATCATGGATGTCATGTATGGGGTAGGAAGAACAAGCTTCCGTTTAGGGACCTCTTGAATGTTCACCGCTTCTCTTGATGTAAAAACAACCAAGGAGGGTCACGAACTAGGTTTAGGATAATAATATAAACAACCTAACTAAAGAGAAATCATCAAATCATGTGAGGATTGTATGTTTGGACAACCCAAGTTGTTCCATAATCACTCATTTATCAAGGTCTAAGCTTGACATGACTTGTGGGTTAAACACCCTAAACAAAACAGAAAGTTATGAGGTTTAATCCTCTGATTTCAAGTGTCTCAACCTTGTTTTTAAGCTTAACCAACCATAAGAGAGGTTGTAAGCATTGGGACATAGGTATGAGATGTGTTAAACACAAGTTGGATAAGTTTAAACAAACTTTTGAAGAACTTAAAACAAAACAGAGAGTTTATGGACCATTTCAGGTAAATTCCAGGTCTGATTTCTCCCAGGAGAAGTCAAGGAATCGAACCCCATGATTATCCAAGCAAGTAGGAAGAAGAATCAAGTAATTTCGTTAAGAAATGAGCAAGTTATACTCACTTTAGTGCAAGAGTATGAATCTGTCCGAAAATGCAGATTTGCAACTGATTTGAGAGTGAATTTGGAGTGATTTGAGAGTGTTGAAAGTGTAGAAATGCTTGGAGTAGGGTTGTATTTATAGTGGAAGAGTTTAGAGATGATTGGAGGTGATTTGAGGTGGATTCTGGGTGAGGTTAGATGTTGGGATTTCGTGCCAATTCGCGTAGAACAGCAGCTAATTGTGTTTTCTGCGTAACTGACGCCTATGCGGGTGGCGTAAGGGGACAGGGGAAGTTCACGCAGGTCGCCCGCCCTTAAGGTTTCGGAACTAAAGTTTCAAATAATACAATTTGACCCCTGGAGTTGTTATTTTGGTGTTTTAAGGTCTTTTGAGGACTATATATGCCACAAATACATAGTTTGAGATATAATTAAGTATGAGGAATATAAACCAAGTATAATCAAGCGTATAGGTATCAAATCAAGTGTCGTTCACGTTCAAAACACGTTTTAGGCATAAGTCTAGATTAATTACAAGTTTGGCACATAGTTTCCAAGAGTAATGATTAAACACCAATTGATTCACTGTTTCGAACTTACGAGCATATATAAAGTGTGTATAACATATTTGTAAAAAAATATGAGTTTCATTAATGATCCAAGTCTCGGTTTTACAATGATTAAAAGGAAGGAACGATTACAAGAATACAAAGTTTCCAAAAATAGAAATACGAACAAAACTTTCTATAAATGGAAAGTACAAAAGAACCGGGCGTTACAGTCTCCCCTCCTTTAGGAAATTTCGTCCCGAAATTTAGGAAGACGTAGGGAAAAGATGAGGGTACTTCTTTTTCATCTCGCTCTTGAGTTTCCAAGTAAATTCAGCGCCTCGTTTACCTTCCCATCGAACCTTGACGATAGGAATTTTACAGCGCCTCAATAACTTGACTCCTTGATCCATGATTTCGACGGGTTTTTCCACGAAATGCAAAGTGTCGTTTATTTGGAGATCTTCTAGAGGGACTTGAAGTCCTTCTTCAGTGTGACACTTCTTTAGATTTGAGACATGGAACGTTGGATTAACGTTGTTGAGTTCTTGAGGTAAATCGAGTCGATAAGCCACCGCACCAATCCTCTCGAGTACCTTGAAAGGACCAACATAGCGAGGGGCAAGCTTTCCCTTTTTACCAAAACGAACCACTCCTTTCCAAGGAGACACCTTGAGTAGAACGTGGTCCCCAACGTTGAGTTGCATCGGCTTGCGCCCCTTATCAGCATAGACCTTTTGACGATTTCGGGCTTTGAGTAAATTATCACGGATTTGGTGAATCTTATCCGTTGCTTCTTGTATGATTTCAGGGCCAGTAAAATGTTTGTCACCAATCTCGTGCAAGTTTAAAGGAGATCGGAATTTACGACCATACAATGCCTCGAATGGAGCCATTTTAATACTGGAGTGGTAGCTATTGTTGTACGAGAACTCGATCAAAGGTAAATGCACATCCCAACTACCACCAAAGTCGATGACACAAGAACGGAGCATGTCCTCTAGGGTTTGGATAGTACGTTCAGTCTGTCCATCCGTTTGAGGATGAAAAGCCTTACTGAGATTCAAATGAGTACCCATAGCGGACTGAAAGGTTTGCCAGAGACGCGAAGTAAATCGACCATCGCGATCAGAAATGATGTCTGGAGGAATACCATGATGTCGTATGACTTCATCGGTATAGATGCGAGCAAGTCGTTCAACCTTGAAATCTTCACGAATAGGAATGAATTGAGCGGACTTGGTCAAACGATCGATGAACACCCAAATGCTATCGTGACCAGAAGATGTTCGAGGGAGTTTGGTTATGAAGTCCATTGCAATGCTATCCCACTTCCAAACGGGGATTTCAGGTTGTTCGAGTAGACCAGAGGGTCGTTGATGCTCGGCTTTGACTTTTGAACACGTAAGACACTTAGAGACGTAAACGACAATGTCTTTCTTCATACCAGGCCACCAATAGGATGTACGTAGATTATGATACATCTTGTCGGCACCAGGATGAATTGAGTACTTCGATTTGTGTGCCTCGTTCATGATGAAGTCTCGAAGTTCTTCGCGATCAGGGATCCAGGCACGATTGTCGAGGTATAGGATACCATCGGCCTTGGAGACGAGATCGTGTTCTTTAGAGCCTCGTATCTCAACATGGAAGTTACCTTCATTAATAGAGGCGTACTGAGCTTCGCGTATGCGGCGTGGAAGATCGTTCACAAGCTGAAAACAACGAATACCCTTCATATGTGTTTTACGACTAAGGGCGCCAGCTACTACATTCGCTTCACCTGGATGGTATTTGATTTCGCAGTCGTAGTCGTTTAACAATTCCACCCAACGACGTTGACGCATGTTCAGTTCTTTCTGGTCGAAGATATGTTGAAGGCTCTTGTGGTCAGTGAAAACCTCACACTTAGTACCATAAAGGTAGTGTCGCCAAATTTTCAACGCAAAAACAACTGCGCCAAGTTCAAGGTCGTGGGTAGTATAGTTTTTCTCATGTATCTTAAGTTGACGAGATGCATAAGCGATGACCTTGCCTCGTTGCATGAGGACGCAACCAAGGCCACGGTTCGATGCATTGCAATACAGTACGAAATCATCATTTCCGTCCGGAAGAGTAAGAATAGGAGCGTTGCAAAGCAAGTCCTTGAGAGTCCGAAAGGATTCCTCTTGCTCAGGACCCCAAGCAAAAGGTTTCTCCTTTTGGGTCAACGAAGTGAGAGGAACGGCGATCTTTGAAAAATTCGAGATGAACCGGCGGTAATAACCCGTCAATCCTAAGAAGGAACGGATTTCAAAAGGAGATTTAGGCGCGGTCCAATTCTTTACGGCTTCGATCTTTGCAGGGTCAACGTGGATTCCTTTTTCACTAACAACGTGTCCAAGGAATTGGACTTCTTTAATCCAAAACTCGCATTTGGAGAACTTAGCGTATAAGCGTTCAATACGTAAGAGCTCGAGTATAAGGCGAAGATGACGTTCATGATCGGCTCGAGATTTAGAATAAATGAGGATATCATCAATGAAGACGATCACGAAACGATCCAAATAGGGCTTACAAACACGATTCATGAGATCCATGAACACAGCGGGTGCGTTGGTTAAGCCAAAAGGCATAACCACGAACTCGTAGTGTCCATAGCGAGTGCGAAAAGCGGTTTTGGGGATGTCCTCTTCGAGGACCCGAAGTTGGAGATAACCAGAACGAAGATCGATTTTGGAGAAACAAGTTGCGCCTTGAAGTTGGTCAAAGAGATCATCGATACGCGGAAGAGGGTAACGATTCTTGACAGTGAGTTTGTTGAGCTCGCGATAATCGATACACATGCGGAAAGAACCATCTTTCTTTTTAACGAAAAGCACAGGAGCACCCCAAGGTGAGGTACTTGGATGAATGAAACCCTTATCGAGGAGTTCTTGAAGCTGCGTAGATAATTCTTGCATCTCAGAAGGTGCAAGGCAATAAGGAGCTTTAGCAACAGGAGTCGCACCAGGTACGAGGTCGATACGAAAGTCAACAGATCGAGGTGGAGGAGGACCAGGTAAATCTTCAGGAAAGACGTCAGGGAAGTCGCGCACCACTGGAACATCACTTAAACTCTTTCCCTTGCCCTTTTCTTCCACAACGTGGGCTAAAAAGGCAAAGTATTGTTTGCGTAAGTATTTGTTCGCTTGTGTGCAAGACATCAACTTCAGTCCCTTTGAAGGTCGGTCTCCATAGACGTGCAAAACATCACCATAAGGAAGGGGTAAACAAACGTATTTCTCGTGACAAGCGATTTCAGCATGGTTCTTTTGAAGCCAATCCATGCCTATGATGACGTCGAAACTACCCAGTTGCATGGGTATGAGATCGATAGGGAAAACGTGTTCGTTGAGAGTAAGACGACAATCACGAAGAACGGAATCGACTAAGATGGATTTGCCATTTGCGACTTCAACGGAAAACGACTTAGGTAGTTTAGAGCGTGTGCAATTTAACAACGATTCGAATTCTAAGGACACAAAGCTTTTGTCCGCACCAGTATCAAATAGTACCGAAGCATAAAGATGGTTAACAAGAAACGTACCGTTAACGACATTATTATCGTTGCGTGCTTGATTCGCGTTCAGATTGAAACAGCGTCCACGGGGTGGTTGTAGTTGCTCTTGATTCCATAGTGGGCATTGAGTACGAAGATGATTGGCGTCCCCACATTTGAAACAAGCTCTAGCGGGTCTTGCGTTTTGAGGAGGGGGTGGAGCTTGTTGCGCTTGCTGAGCTGGTGGGGCTTGTTGTGCTTGCTGAGCTGGTGGAGCTTGTTGTTGTTGATAGCGACAAAAGGCGGTGTCATGTCCATAACGGTTACAATTGGTACAAAGACGACACCTGGCATTGGCAGGATGGTGACGGTTACATGTGGCACACTTGGGGTGAATCCCAGTGTACGACTTTTGGGTGTTATCAGGAGCAACAGGGTTTGGGTTAACAGGTGGCACAATCGCATTGCAAATCGGGTTCGATTGCTTTCGCTTCTTCCCCCTATTGCCACTCGATTGTTTGGTGATTTGGTTGGCTGGCTTGAAAGAAGTGGGGTTTGCGGCTTGTTTATCACGAATGCGATTGTTGTTCAGGGAAGCGGCCAAACGATAAACAGCTTCGATATTGTCGAGTTTGGCAGCCTCGATCGTATCGCGCATAGCAGAGGGTAACCCATTGATATACTTCCGTATCTTGCGGTCGGTGGTCATAACGAGGTGAGGAACTATGAAGCTAAGTTGTTTGAAAAGGGTGGTGTAGGCTAGGTTTTCATCCCCCACTTGCCTTAGTGCCCAAAACTCTTCCTCCAACTTTTGTTGCTCATGCGGAGGGCAAAACTCGTCCATCATTAGGGCCTTGACTTCTTCCCACTCCAACGCATATGCCAGTTCGTTCGTACGAATGTTCCTTTCGTTCGTCCACCATTTGAGAGCTCGGGCTTGGAATACCCCAGTCGCACTACGCGTTCTGAGCTCATTGGGGCAATCACTGTTGATGAACGTGACCTCCATGCTATCAAACCACTCGAGCATGGCGGTCACCCCATCATTGCCGGTGAATGGCTTGGGATTGCATGATGAAAAGTGCTTGAAGTTGAACGAAGCGGGCTTGCGTACTTCGACCTTAGAGTCGACGGAAGAGTGAGGAGTTTCCGAAGCTCGAATCTCGGAAATGACCTTTGGAACGACGCGCGCATATTTGATCGGCCATGAAAGCCATCATCTTCTTCGTAGCACGGGACTTTGACTTCTTAGACGAGTTGGAGTGACGAGAAGACATCTAAGATTCAAAAGAACGAATAGGTGAGACTTGATCATAATGTTTGTTTAAGAAAAATCGTTTGCATAAATTGATTCACATAGCATAAAGTGTCACATAGCATAAAAGTTTCAAATTGATTCACATAACATAAATAGTTTAGATGTCTCATATAGCATAGTCATGAGTTTCACATAGCATGAATAAATGAAAGCATTGTAAATTTAGTTTGTTCACGAGGGATTATTAGCGTTTGTGATTGCGATAACGTGCGAAATGATTAAAACGAAATTTTGAAATGAACAAACGTTCAAGTATAAAATCACATATAAATTGAGATACATGAAAGCGAGGCTCAATAAAACATTGGATTGTTTCGGGTAGAGAAACGTCGACTATTCCAAAGTGGGTCGAAAGTCCTTTCGAATTAGAGAGAACGTGCTTTGGCCTATAGGTAAGATACTCTCGTCGAGAAGCGATTAACGGTATCTTACCCTTCCGGTTACTACACATCTCTAATCGATTGAAACAATCGGCACTTTGGCGAGATTGAAAATCGAGGAATCGGACTTAATCGATGAGTTGCGGGTTTCACCCCTATCTTGACGATTTCGTACCCTAAATGTGGTTGGTACTTGTCGGGTCAAAATAAAATTTCGACACTATGACAAGGGTCCACTAGAGTTGAAATGGAAATTACCATTAAGTTGTGGATTTCACTCCTAGCTTAATGGTGTAATTTCGTGCAAAAATATAGTTTAAGGTAGAATGAGAGTCGTTTACCAAATTGTGGGTTTCACGCCTATTTTGGTAAAGTTGTCTCATTTGTGTTACAAGAGTATACAAATAAACAAAAGTGTATTAATGTTAACCTTAGGAAAGGCATATAAATTTAATCAACAAGAAGTGTAGCTAGGAAGCATGCATGGTAGAGTACAAGAGTTTTAAACAACACATAAGAGGCAAAATTCCTAAAACTATAGATTAAGGCAAAAGCATGGCAATTTTCCTAATTCCCTATAGTTATGGCTCTGATAACAATCTGTCACACCCCAACCAATGGCGGAAACATCGGGATGAAACGAACAAATTGCTCAAAACATCATAACACTATGTGGCAATATTTAATTGAATTCAAATTTCATTGCAAGAACTAAATTGTCATACAACATTTAAAATGGAAATAACAACATTGTTCAAATTCAAGTCAACAAAAGATAAATAGATTAAAGGTGTGTATCTAGTCCACCCTAAACTTGTTTCATCATTCATCCATACTTCAATAATCAACCTGCAACATGTATTAAAATAGAGTTTCAATGCAAAAGCATGAGCGAGTATACAAGTTTGTTTACATAGCATAATAGAATAAAACTCAAATCCAACATGATTCATAATATGTGATTACTAGTATGCAATTTTGGCGTACAATATGATCAAACCCTAGAACACAACGCATAAAATAGCCTAATCCCAATAGTTCAGCGGGGTGGTAACTTAACAATACCCAATAGAATAGCAGGCGGGGCGTTAATCCTATAGCGCTATAATTGTTAAGGTGGGCGAGCAAGTCAATGAGCATATAACGTTCCAAATCGTTCATAGAGCATACAAGAATAGCAAGTAAGTCACATTAGTTTCATGCTTCGTTCAAAGATTGAGTATGTTTAGTTCAAAGGTTGTTTACATAATTATACATGTTGCATCCCAAAGTGTAAAGGGGAAAAAGGGATCGAGTATACTCACGGTGGTTGCAAGCTTTCCTACTTGAAATCCCACGAGTGTGTTGGTGGATGGATTAGTTTGGAGCACCTAGTCCTTCTACACGAGGAAACATAGGTGTGTGAGTTTGGCGTACAACGGAAGATTATAATTTGGAGTTTAACATAACATAAAGTACGATATTGAAAATAATCATCTTTAACTTATACTCTTATATGACACTATGTAACCACTAGGGTTATATTGTATTTCATGGGTAATACGCCCATTAGAATCATACTTGGAGTTTTAAGTTTTAGATGGTATTCTACTACTTTAACATATAAACACAAGTTTAGCATTAAAGGTTCGAATGAGTGTATATATATATTTAGGTTAAGTATTACAAATTATTAAGTCCAATAATTCAAGTAGGAGGTAGAAGATGAAATCTTCATTTAGGCACCTCGAGTTATCATGGATGTCATGTATGGGGTAGGAAGAACAAGCTTCCGTTTAGGGACCCCTTGAATGTTCACCACTTCTCTTGATGTAAAAACAACCAAGGAGGGTCACGAACTAGGTTTAGGATAATAATATAAACAACCTAACTAAAGAGAAATCATCAAATCATGTGAGGATTGTATGTTTGGACAACCCAAGTTGTTCCATAATCACTCATTTATCAAGGTCTAAGCTTGACATGACTTGTGGGTTAAACACCCTAAACAAAACAGGAAGTTATGAGGTTTAATCCTCTGATTTCAAGTGTCTCAACCTTGTTTTTAAGCTTAACCAACCATAAGAGAGGTTGTAAGCATTGGGACATAGGTATGAGATGTGTTAAACACAAGTTGGATAAGTTTAAACAAACTTTTGAAGAACTTAAAACAAAACAGAAAGTTTATGGACCATTTCAGGGCAATTCCATGTCTGATTTCTCCCAGGAGAAGTCAAGGAATCGAACCCCATGATTATCCAAGCAAGTAGGAAGAAGAATCAAGTAATTTCGTTAAGAAATGAGCAAGTTATACTCACTTTAGTGCAAGAGTATGAATCTGTCCGAAAATGAAGATTTGCAACTGATTTGAGAGTAAATTTGGAGTGATTTGAGAGTGTTGAAAGTGTAGAAATGCTTGGAGAATGGTTGTATTTATAGTGGAAGAGTTTAGAGATGATTGGAGGTGATTTGAGGTGGATTAGAGGTGATTAGGTAAGGTTAGATGTTGGGATTTCGTGCCAATTCGCGTAGAACAGCAGCTGATTGTGTTTTCTGCGTAACTGACGCCCATGCGGGCCGCGTAAGGGGACAGGGGAAGTTCACGCGGGCCGCCCGCCCTTAAGGTTCCGGAACTAAAGTTTCAAATAATACAATTTGACCCCTGGAGTTGTTATTTTGGTGTTTTAAGGTCTTTTGAGGACTATATATGCCACAAATACATAGTTTGAGATATAATTAAGTATGAGGAATATAAACCAAGTATAATCAAGTGTATAGGTATTAAATCAAGTGTCGTTCACGTTCAAAACATGTTTTAGGCATAAGTCTAGATTAATTACAAGTTTGGCACATAGTTTCCAAGAGTAATGATTAAACACCAATTGATTCACTGTTTCGAACATACGAGCATATATAAAGTGTGTATAACATATTTGTAACAAAATATGAGTTTCATTAATGATCCAAGTCTCGGTTTTACAATGATTACAAGGAAGGAACGATTACAAGAATACAAAGTTTCCAAAAATAGAAATACGAATAAAACTTTCTATAAATGGAAAGTACAAAAGAGCCGGGCGTTACAGAATTATTCTAAACATAAAAGGGGCGACTTGACGCCATATGTATATATATACAATTAAATAAAGACACAAGTAGAAAGTGATCTACGGGATCACTATAACCTTCGGGTCATAAACAATATAAAGGTTTACGGGATCAAAGTGACCCTAGGGTCACAAATACGAAGAAACAAACTTTAGGGTCCCACCTTAAAAAGGTGAAGATCTAATAAAATAGACTACGAGGCAAAGTGAAGGAATCTACGGGTCACTTGGGATTAAGCATGAGGACTGGTTACGATTTCCCTCGCAATATAATAATGGAAAAGAATAACTTCTTGCCGTCAATTCCTGGATATGAGTAATTGACATAAGTAAAATAGATAGACGTTAAACTAAAATTCCGTTTTTGTAAGAAGTGGCGTTTAACAAATATGAATGTTATAGAGAAATTAGAACATAGCTAATATTAATGAATGTAGATCTCAACACCGATAGGTGTGAGACACTATGTTCGAAATAAGATTCATGATAATGAAGAGCTAATGAAAACTTAGACATGATGTGATGCGATGCGATCATAGTCACAAAAGTGACATAGAAATACAGAATATAATCATGTCGTAACGCGAGTTACGGGATAGGAAATCATAAACTCATGTGAGACCGAATATGACAATATGGAAGACCTGAATTATGGGGCATAAAATGATGGTGATTAATCAATCTAGCCGACAAGACCATCCAGAGTCAAAAATAGTGATGTGATTTATACAAAACACTTGTCAATATAAGATTAGTATGGGGCGAACATGTTGATGAACCCGTACTATTGAGCGGCCAATTGACAATTGGGTCAAATAAGTAACAAAATAAGAAATACAAGATAAAAGTTACAGTCCATGAGGACTTACTCGTGAGAGACACATGTGTATGATAACTTTTGACTAGAAGAAACAATGACTTAAAAATGAAACTAAGCTAGTTGGGTCCAAACCAAAGGACTACTTAAGGAAGGTTGTCAGAAGTATATACTAATGAAATAGAGGCGCGACACGGAGTACCGGTATCCATTGTGTCCGACAGAGATACTCGGTTTACTTCAAACTTTTGGCGTTAATTCTAAGAACAAATGGGAACAAAGTTGTTATTTAGCACCGCGTATCATCCACAAACGGATGGACAAAGCGAAAGAACAATACAGACATTAGAAGATATGTTACGGGCGTGCATTATCGATCTCGGAGGTAGTTGGGATGTCTATCTACCATTGGTCGAATTTTCATATAATAATAGTTACCATGCTAGTATTGGGATGGCATCGTACGAAATGCTCTGTGGTAGGAAATGCCGAACCCCGGTATGTTGGGGTGAAGTGGGCCCACGTGAACTCGCCCACCAAGATATAGTACAAGCCACTAATGAAAAGATTGATGTGGTTCGGGCACACTTGAAAGCGGCTCAAGATAGACAAAAGTCGTATACCGATAAAAGACGAAGACCGATTGAATTTCAGATTTGCGACAGAGTTATGTTAAAGGTTTCCCCATGGAAGGGCGTTATCAGGTTCAGAAAGAGAGGGAAACTAAGCCCGAAGTTATTGGGCCATTTAAAGTCATCGAACGGGTTGGCAAGGTAGCTTATCGCCTTGAACTACCGGAAGAATTAAATGGAATACATGGCACGTTCCATGTATCACAACTACGAAAATGTCTAGTGGAGGAAACAACTTATATTCACTACGATGATATCGAAGTGGATGATCGCTTGAATTATATTGTAAGGCCCATAGAAATTTTAGATCGGAAGATTAAGCACTTGCGAAATAAACAAATCGATCAAGTCAAGATCAAGTGGGAGCATAGGAAGGGGAGATGCGACGTTTCTACCCTACGTTACTTGGTACGTACTTTGGTTTCGGGGACGAAACCCTTTTAAGGGGGGTGGACTTGTAACACCCCGAAAAATGCAAATCATTTATTTTAAATATAATGTTGATAAATAAACTAGTTAACTAACTAGGATTTAAAATAACCCAGTTAGGTGAAAGCCTTGTAGTAACCTATAGATGGGCTAAAACGTTAAAATTAGAACCAAAGGAAAGTTGAGGGGCCAAATGTGTTCAAAGAGAAACTAATATTAATAAAATCAAAATAAATAAACCACAAACACACTTGTCTGTGTATTGTGGAGATCGACCAGACCAGGGGCGAACCCAAGCTCTCCTAAAAACCCTAGTTCATCAAAAATCTCACAAATTGAAGGTGAAGGTCAGTCCCAAAACGAAATTAGAGCCTGGATTTGTGACCCCCATCGTAAGGAGATCATAAGGTATGTGAAATTTGGTAAAAATCCCCTACTTGAAATTCTCATGAACATAGAGAATCTGAAATCTGGTTATGCATGTGTGATATATAGATGAATTAGAAGCATTGTAGTGTCTAGGAGTAAACCCTAGACAAATACATGTTGAAATCATGAGTAATTTTGCTTAAAATCAATGAACACCTTTGTAGGTGGTTAGTGGATTATGTAGGATTTGATAAACACTAGGAAATTGGATGTTGTTCTAGTGTAAGTTGACAATTGTAAAGTGAATTCAGAATTATAGAAGCTAACAATTAGGTAAAACGGTTTGATTGATGTAAATCCGGGCTAAATGATAAGCTAGGGACTTGCTATGTAAACATGTAAAAATCTGCCCTTAAAGTGTTTGATGAAATGCCTCAAAGAAGGCTCGAAACTGGAATTTTGAAGTTAAAACGCTTAATTGTGGTATTTTGGCAATTATGTGATATGTGATTAGAAAGAGTTCTAAAAGCGGTATAATTGAACTCTATAGGAAAGGATACCGGAGCGTCGAGCGGACAAGCCGGTGGTGATTGCGGTTGAAGAGCGTGCACTAAAGGTATGTAACTTGACCCGTTACATTAAGTGATTTGTGGTTATATTATGTATAGTCGCATTTTAGAATAGAAATTGTGTTGATTTTGCGACTATGATCGCTACTTGAATTAATAGAGTTAAAATTAATAAGGAACCGTTTGGTAGTCATCACATTGGAGGATTTCCACAAGATGAGCCAACGGGTCAAACAATAGTGTAAATTGTAGTATTGGTGTTCTAATTAGTTAGCATTGGCGATAAAAAAATCATAAGAGCGTTAAACCATGGAATTGGTAAAGAAGCGCAACTGATGCTAAGCCCCGGATGATGGGTATAAGGCGCCATAGGCTTACTAGTGTAATGTAGTAAAATCCAAAAAAAATTAGAATGGGTCGAATGATAGTATAGTGACTTCTAGCCGTATTAATCGGTGAGTCAAATTTTGGTATGATAGTCGTAAGGAATATGTCCTTAATAAATTTACAAATATACAGGAAAAGAATCGCCTAAAACGATGTGTGGAATAGGGTGAAATAAACAAAAATAGTCAAATGGCAAAGTTGCAGAGTCCACCGTAAATTACGGTCTCCACCGTAATTTACGGTGGAAAACAAAAGTCTTACGGTGGATTACTACTGATTTACGGTAGACCAAACACATCAAGTGACTACCGTAACTTACGGTAGATACCGTAAGTTACGGTAGAACTCAGAAATTTTTGTAAATTTTTGCATATTATAGCTAATCGAATCCGTTTTAATCGTAGTTTCGTTTATGTAAAATTTCTAAGAACTCTAATACTAGTTTTTATGTAAACATTTCAGTTTCTAGGTATTGCAAGAATACGGATGACGGTCAAACAAGTTTTTGAAGAACCGAACACAACATTTTGGATGCTTCCGCATTAATATCAACTATTAAATTATGTTGTTTGTAAACATGACTAAATGATAAAATGTTTAATTCTGTTGTTCGACTATGTTTAACTTTAGGTTGAAGTACATCTTAGTTTACTAACTAAGAAATTTTGAGCATTTCAAATTTTGCTTTTATATATACTATATTTTTATGATAATTAAATAAAATAATAGACGGGTGTTACACTCTTCTTGGTGCAGACTTGGCCTAGTCATTTCTAAGATCTTCTAGGGTCTGAAAAGGGTTAAACACCAGCACTCACCACCACCACCACCGTCCACCAACACCACCGTCCATCACCACCATCGTCCACCGTCCACCACCACCGTCCACCACCCACCACCATCCATCACCACAACCACCGTCCACCACCCACCACCACCGTCTACTACCACCGTCTAGCACCCCCACCACCACCCACCATCACCGTCGTACACCACCACCTATTTATTTTAGAAGTCTGCATACGTTAAAAAATAAATAGCCTTCTCTTTACAGACTGTAAAGGTTTGGTCCACCTCTTCTTTACAGATGTCTGCAGATATGGTCCGCAGGCTGCTGATATTTTACCTTTCTAAAAACAAACAGCACCTATATTTTCATAACTAGTATGAAAATAAAGAAATTGTTTGGTCAACATAACTATGTATATAACATGAGCGAAATGATACTTATTTTTTCTGGCAGACATATCTTCATCAACAAGATCTTCGGTGAAATACAAATGTCTTTTCTTTGGGCGAAACGGAATAACCTGGAGTGGCGAAATTGGATGACTTTTAATATAGTCGAGTAATGTATCATTGTTAGGCGATATATGGATGATCGTGTATAATGTCCCGGTCTAGTGTTTTACTTAACCAAGCATTGTATACAATTTGATGATAAATAAAATGTCGTTTGCCGTAAAAAAGAACCATTTACCCCGTCAATATATCTTTTGTTAGCTTCCATAACTATTATGAAAAAAAAAATTATTTGGTCAATATATATAACTATTTTATAAGTACTTAAAAAAATTGTTTGTGTTATAAAACTTAAGAAATTAAGATCAAAATTTCTTTTATATAACTTTCTCAAAATGAACTTGGAAGATATGAAGCAAGGCTATTGTTGTGTAGAGATTAGTACATTGAATGTAGAAGATGTGTGTCCTATTTATAGTGAAGTTGTCATCCACATTCTTTGACTTTTCATCCACATTATATGAAAATGATGATTCATAACACTCCCCCTTGGATGACACTTTACAAACTTTGGGGTAATTAAGTACTGCCTCATTAAAAACCTTGCTAGGAAAACCCAGTGGGATAAAACCATAGCTAAGGGAAAAAGAGTGCAGCTTGCATTATACACAGTGGATCAGATATGTTGCCTCGTTAAAAACCTTGCTAGGAAAACCCAGTGGGACAAAACCATAGCTAAGGGAAAAAGAGTGCAACGTGTATAATGCTCCCCCTCAATTTGCAATTTGTAAGGCATCACATTCTCCGTACGTGACGCATGCCAATGTCATGAACGTGTTTCCTGAAAGTTGCTGTAGGTAGTGCTTTTGTGAAAAGATCGGCTGAATTGTTGCTGGATTGGACATATCTCATCTCGACTTGATTGTCTTTAATAAGGTCCCGAGTATATGCAAAGAATCTTGGTGGTATATGTTTTGTTCTGTCACTTTTGATATACCCTTCTTTCATCTGAGAGACACAGGCGGCATTATCTTCATGGATAGGAGTTGGATTTTGATCTTTCTCTAGCCCACAAGAAGTCACTATGTGTTGTGACATAGATCTTAGCCATACACATTCTCTTGAAGCTTCATGTAGTGCAATGACTTCAGCATGATTTGAAGATGTTGCGACAAGTGTTTGTTTCTGAGAACGCCATGAAATCACAGTTCCTCCATTCATAAATACATATCCAGTTTGAGATTTTGCTTTATGAGGATCAGATAAATAACCTGCATCTGCATAACCAACTAACCCTTCTTTTGAATCGTTAGGATAAAACAAGCCTAAATCAACGGTACCTCGAAGATATCGAAAAATGTGTTTAATTCCATTCCAGTGTCTTTTAGTGGGAGCTGAACTAAATCTTGCTAACAAGTTCACTGCAAAAGAAATGTCAGGTCTCGTACAATTCGTAAGATACATAAGTGCTCCAATTGCGCTGAGGTATGGTACTTCTGGATCAAGAACTTCTTCGTTGTCCTCACAAGGACGAAATGGATCATTTTCGACATTAAGTGACCTAACGACCATTGGAGTGCTTAAAGGATTTGACTTATCCATATTGAAACGTTTTAACAGCTTTTCAGTATAATCCATTTGATGCACAAGTATTCCATTGCACATATGTTCAATTTGTAAACCAAGACAATATTTGGTTTTACCAAGGTCTTTCATTTCAAATTCTTTCTTTAAAAGAATCATTGTTTCAAGAATTTCTTTTTTCGTCCCAATTATATTTAGGTCATCAACATATACAGCTATGATCACATATCCTGATGTTGTCTTCTTAATAAAGACACATGGACAAATAAGATTATTTATATAACCCTTACTTGTCAAATAGTCACTCAAACGATTGTACCACATTCTTCCAGATTGTTTCAACCCATATAAAGATCTTTGTAATTTGATCGAATACATTTCTTTGGGTTTTGAACTTAATGCTTCAGGAAGTTTAAATCCTTCAGGAACTTTCATATAGATGTCACTATCAAGTGATCCATACAAGTAAGCTGTAACGACATCCATAAGACGCATTTCTAACTTTTTAGAAACTGCTAAGCTGATTAAGTATCTAAAGGTTATTGCATCCATAACGGGAGAATATGTTTCTTCATAGTCAATCCCTGGCCTTTGTGAAAAACCTTGAGCTACAAGTCTCGCTTTATGTCTTGTAACCTCATTTTTCTCATTTCGTTTTCGTACAAAAACCCATTTATATCCTACAGGCTTTACAGCCTTAGGTGTAACAACAATAGACCCAAAAACCTTTCGTTTGTTGAGTGAATCTAATTCAGCTTGCATAGCGCCTTTCCATTTATCCCAATCATATCTATTTTGACAATCATTGACAGATTTTGGTTCAGGATCATCATCTCCACCCATGATGTCACTTGCTATAGAATAAGAAAATATCTCATCAATATTTTCCATTTCATATCGGTTCCATATGATATGTGTATGACCATAGTTGATTGATATCTCTTTGTTATTATCATCAACATCTTCCTCATGAGAGGTTTCGGTATTTACCACTTGATCAAGATTTTTATCCTTTTGGTCAATTTCATTTATAAGCGCTTTTCTTTTTCGAGGATTTTTATCCTTCGAACCAATTGGCCTTCCACGTTTTAAACGTTTCTGAGATTCATGAGTCATATTATTATCTATTGCCTTATTAGGGATCTCAACTCGAGCTGGAGCATTAGCAGCTGGTATATGAGATTTAGTAACCCTATTTATATCAGTAAATGCATCAGGCAATTGATTTGTAATTTCTTGCAAATGTATTATCTTTTGAACCTCTGTCTCACATTGTTTAGTTCTTGGATCCAAATATAACAATGAAGGTTCACACCATGTGACATCCTTTTCCTTATTTTTATCTTTATTCTCTCCCCCTAATACAGGGAAAGTTGTTTCATTAAATTTACAATCAGCCAACCGTGCTGTAAAGACATCACCTGTTAAAGGTTCAAGATATCTTATTATAGAAGGTGAATCATATCCAACATATATTCCCAACCTTCTTTGAGGTCCCATTTTTTGTGCGTTGTGGTGGTGCAATTGGGACATAAACTGCACATCCAAAAATTCTAATATGGGAAATATTTGGCTGTTGGCCAGATGCAATTTGTTGGGGAGAGAATTCATGATTTGCACTTGGTCTTATGCGAATTAATGATTCAGCATGTAATATTGCATGACCCCAAATGGATACAGGAAGTTTTGTTCTCATTATTAATGGTCGAGCTATTAGTTGTAGACGTTTAATTAATGATTCAGCTAAACCATTTTGTGTGTGCACATGAGCAACAGGGTGCTCAACAATAATTCCTCCAGACATGCAATAATCATTAAAAGCATGTGATGTAAATTCACCAGCATTGTCGAGTCTCACCCTTTTAATACTATGATCTGGGAAATGTGTTCGCAATTTAATAATTTGTGCAAGAAATTTTGCAAAAGCCATATTGCGAGTTGATAACAAAGACACATGAGACCATCTACTTGATGCATCTATTAGAACCATGAAGTATCTAAATGGTCCACATGGTGGATGGATTGGTCCACATATATCTCCTTGAATTCTTTCAAGGAACATTGGAATTTCTTTTTCAACTTTTATAAACGAAGGTCTTGTAATTAATTTTCCCAGAGAACAAGATACACATAAAGGAATTTTATCAGATTTTGGGATCTTTTTATACTTTAATGGATGTCCATGAGTATTTTCAATTACTCTTTTCATCATTGTTGAACCTGGATGGCCTAATCTGTCATGCCATAAATTAAATGTTTCAGGATCACAAGAATTTTCTTTTACTGCCATATGTGCTTGAGGCACATAAATATATGTATAATGCAAACCAGATTGAAACATTGGCAGTTTTTCCAATATTTGACCTTTGCTCATGATATACAAATATTTTTCATTATCAACAGTCTTTGACTGAGTATCATATCCATTATGATATATGCTTTTGAAACTTAACAAGTTTCTTGATGACCTTGGGGAAAATAAAGCATTCTCTATTAAAAGCTTTGTACCATTTGGTAATATTAAATTTGCTTTTCCCACTCCTTCTATTAATTTTGTAGGACCTGATATTGTATCAACGGTTCCTTTTGTTGGTTTCAACTCATAAAAATATTTCTCGGATTTAAGTATAGCATGTGTAGCTCCACTGTCAGCTATACATATATCAGCATCATTCATTCGAACTTGAGCTTCAATGATATCCATTTTAATCTTACAATTAAAACAAAATGATAAGAGTATTATTAATATATTATAATTATTGATAATAACTTTATAAAAAAAAACTTTATTATGAAGGAAAAACATAATAAAAATACATATTTAATTGTTACATAAAATCATTGAGATCAAGCAACATTTTGTTTAAATGTCTTCATTAAAATCCGTGGTATTTTCTTCATTAAAATCCGTGGCATTTAGCTGAACATTGAATTTATCCAAATAGTTTACTTCCTTCTCCTTTCCTTTAAGCGAGGCTTTGTAAAGCTCACATAGATGTGGAGGTGTTCTACAAGTTTTTACCCAGTGATCTATACTTCCACATCTATAACAAGAATTATCAATTTTTCCGGACACACCGGCTTCATTTCTCTGATTATGAAAATTGGAAGTATTATCTTGTGGAGCATGATAATTTGTAGTTCTTTGATTTCGGCCACGACCACGACCGCGCCCACGACCTCGGTAATATTTATTATTTTTGAAAGTATGATTGTGACCATTATAATGGCCTTTACCAAAATACCCACGACCGCGGCCACGGCCTCGTCCTTGGCCTTGCCCACGGCCTTGTCCTTGGCCTTGCCCACGGCCTTGTCCTTGGCCTTGCCCACGGCCTTGTCCTTGGCCTTGCCCACGGCCTTGTTCCCTTTTATTTTGATAATTATTAACAACATTCGCTTCAGGTATAGCTAATGCTCATGTGGGACGTGCTTCATGATTTTTCATCAGAAGTATGTTATGTTGTTCTGCTACGAGGAGATGCGCATTCAAATCAGAGTATCTGTAAAATTTCAACAATCTATATTGTTGTGCCAAACTTAGATGTGACGCATGAAATGTGGAGTAAGTTTTCTCCAATTTTTCTTCCTCGGTAACAGGGTGCCCACAAAACTCTAATTTTGAACATATTTTAAATAGAGCAGATGTATAATCATTTACTTTCGTAAAATCTTGGAACCTCAGACTGTTCCATTCATTTTTAGCCGTGGGAAGTAAAACTTCCTTTTGATTATCAAATCTGTTTTTTAAATCCGTCCATAATTCATATGGATCATCAGAATTGAAATATTCATGCTGTAGTAGATTATCAATGTGTTTATGAATAAACACATCAGCTTTTGCCTTTTCTTGATTCGAACAATTATTCTCTTCATTTATGACTTCTATCACACCCATTGCTTTTAGGTGTCTTTTTACATTTGCTGTCCAAGTCATATAATTTTCTCCGGAGATATTCAATGCTGGAAATTCCAGTTTCGCGATATTTGCCATTTTGTTACTAAATACAAATATATATAAATATTAGGATTACATACTTATTAAAATGAGACAAAATATAACAATACACATAATTAAAATGTTAGTTGCATAAATAAATGTTAGATGCGTAAATGTTAAATTCATAAATAAATGTTAAATGGTTAGTAGTCCCATTATTATTATTATTATTATTATATTTCCATAGTAATAGGTACCATGTACTCATTTTTATTTAAGTATGGGATTTAGATGTTTTTATGATAGGAGTGTCTGGATAACTGAGTCTCCTAAAGGAAAACAATCCCACGGTATAAAAGAAATATTACGTTTATCATAACAATTATAGTTTATATAAATTAATCAAACACTTACTTTGATTATAATTGCTTGAAAGTTTCCTTGGCTAGAACCTCGTGCTTGGCTAGAGCTTCGTGCTGATAACGTGTTATAAAACTTAAGAAATTAAGATCAAAATTTCTTTTATATAACTTTCTCAAAATGAACTTGGAAGATATGAAGCAAGGCTATTGTTGTGTAGAGATTAGTACATTGAATGTAGAAGATGTGTGTCCTATTTATAGTGAAGTTGTCATCCACATTCTTTGACTTTTTATCCACATTATATGAAAATGATGATTCATAACAGTTTGGTCAATATAACTATTTTATAACTACTTGTAAAAATTTGTTTGGTCAATATAAGTATATTATATAGTTTTCCCTGTAAATAGATCTTTTGTTAGGGTGGGGGTATGATGTGAGGGGAGTTAAGCGGGGAGGGGGTGTCACACCCTCAAAATACCACCTAGGGAGTGTCCCTGTTAGGCGTGTGACCCACTAGCAACGAGCCACCAATTACATTGAATCCATAAGTTTAAAATAAAGTTTCATCATTTAATATTAAAATCCAAACATAAGTTATTCGAAACCAGTAAATTCAGCGAAAGCGTTAACGTATCACAATATAAACATTTCCAAACAAATGTAAGAACCAATGTTCAATAAATAAAACCAATCGGTGTGAACCATGACCACTCATGCCCTCCAGCCAGCAAGTTCCTGTTCCAAGATATCTAACGACCTGCGAGCATGTAACAAGTGTATCAGACAAAGCTGGCGAGTTCACAGTTTAAGAAAACGTTTGTTACCAGTTGTATGTAAAACAGTTCACTGACAAATGCAAGTAATATTGTTAATATCTCAATTCCGAACAAGACGGCTCCTGAAATACATGACTGCCCTTCCCACATACTCCTATCTAGTACTGGGCCCCGACTGGGTCATTAGTTCACATCCGTCCTATCTAGGAGCGGTGTGAGGGTGCCAAACTGACGTGTGCGTATATATACATAATTTTGCAATGAATTTACACACGATTGGGTTTTAAATTTATAAAAGTGATTATTACTTTTACATCAAAACACACACGAAAGAGGCAAGTGTACCCCGTCACATATGTAATAAAGTATCGGTAAGAACCAAGTATCGATCCAAGGAAATGGGCGGAGAAATAATACTAGACCTTTGTCACTAAACTACCGGTAAAAACATAGGTTTGGTTGATTTAAACTAAACTAAAGTAAGCATAACCAAATACATAATAAAAACATAATAGAATATAGATAAAAAGCCTTGCTAAATACACAACCACAGCATGTCAACTAAGTCAGTTTTGGCACTAGAAGCATTCGGTCAATTTTCCAATTTAAAACAATTAGTATCCCTTTCGGGAATCCTAACATGACAATCATTCGGAAAGTTAAAACGATAAACACACTTTAACCACCTAAAATTGTTCTTTAACGTGCAGTTGATAAATGTCTATGAAAATCTCTTAAAAATAAGTTAGGCAGCCGTTAGGATTATTCTAACCTCACTTAAACAAGGAAAGCGACACCGATAAACACAATGCAACCACCGAGATAAGCATAAACTAGATTAAATCACAACCGAGTTCATTTTACAAATCTTGCACAATAATTCACTAAGATAGCAATTTTGGCCTAAACTACTAACTAAGCTAACAAATCATGGCAAGAATTTATAACGACACCATCTAACCCGTTTAGGTCCTTCCGTGACGGCAAGCTCTCTTGATTAACAATAATTACATTTTATTAAATCACTAACCATTTCTAGTATCATGATGCCCACATTTAAACCAAGCTAATCTAGTTAACCAAGTTCAAAGTTTACTAATACAAGATTAATTAAGCTTCATTTTTCAACTATCTTAACTAACCAAGCATCAATCATCCAACATAATTACTTATAATCAAGAAATCAATATCAATAACAAGGTTGCAAACTAATCATCAAAGATAATCATGGAAAATACTTCAAGTGTCATTACAAACAAAGTTTAACACACTAATGGCAATAATCTAGCAAGGGATTGTTTGTGTTTTTGCCCAAAGGCTACAATAATACATAAACAATAATCTAAGTACTTGAAAGATTAACAAAAACATGGAAAGATTAGAAAATCAAACCATAAACAAGTACTAGACTAAGGATCCGGGTAGTAATCGAGCTAATCGGGATAATATGGCTTGAATCCGGGTGAAAGCTAATGCCTCCGGAGCCTGAAAATCGCCAGAGAAGCTCTCCAAAAATCCAGAATATCGAACAGAAAGTTTCTGCTGTGTTTTTATACTTTTTGCTGTTGCACGGTCGTTCTCCATATGGAACGACCGTTCACTTTATTCAATTATTAGGGATGGGTCACCATACTGCATACGTCATCGGATCGTTGACCAGATTCGAAATGGCACGACCGTTCTCCCTGTGGAACGGTCGTTAAGTTCCGGGCTACTTGTTGCACGCCAAGTCGCACCTACCGTTCATCACCGAGACTCTGCTGGTTCACCGGAGACGCACGGTCGTTCCTCAGATGGAACGCCCGTTCGTCAGCGAGCCGCTTGTTTTCCTAGAACGACCAGTCGCACCGATCGTTCATTGCCGAGATGATCAAGTTTGTCGGAGATGCACGACCGTGCCACAGGTGGAACGGTCGTTCCACAGGCCCAGTTCAGAATCCTTAACAGAATGTCCGCAGCTTCGTCGTTTTGTCCGGAAAGTCCTCGTTTTTGCTATCATCTTGTCTGGAATGCAGTTTTAGGCCTGTAAACATAAATGTAGATAAATAAGTATCCGAATGACGGTTTTACGGCCAAAAACGCATAAAATAGGGGTAAAACGGGGGACTAAAATATGTGTAAATTAACGAATATCAAATCTCCCCACACTTGAACCTTGCTTGTCCTCAAGCAAGCTAAACTAAAAAGCAATAAAAGACATAAACAAATAAGAACAAAAATTTACACACTATTTTATTGAAAACTAATATATAAACGGTTAGCCGGTTTGTCGAAAGACAACATCAAAAGATTCAAACCCAACAAGCATATGCAATTTTAAAAAGCGACAACCAAAAAGCCGAGACTAAACATTTAATTGACTCACATGTTAATCTTCATCCAACTCACAATGTTCACACACACTCGGTTTTATTTATGAATCATACATAAAATGTGTATGCGTAAACACTCAACGCCTAGTCAATGAAATGCGCAATAACATAAGCTTGTCATAAGATCTCGTCTCCACCAACTAACATGCAAATAAGTGTAAATCAAGAGGTCTTTACGGGTTATAATGTTAGGCTTGGGCGAAGGGTATGGAAGTGGAAATATAAAGTGGCGAAAACGGTTAAAACTCAGTAGTAGCGTTTAACTAGCAACAACATATATAACTATACAAACAAACGCCTTAAAAAGGCGACTAAAGCGCAATCGAGCTTATCAACAAAAATTTTAACATTTAAGCATTCAAAATTGCTCGATTTCTATCAACTTCACCCTATTTTAGGGTGTTTTATTTTCTGTTTTTTTTCAAACTATACAATGAAATATAAACAAAAACAAGCTAGTTAAACTATTATTTAAACCGAGTTTCAACACTAAAAAGGTTTAAAAACATAAAAAGGCTAAATTTGGTTAAGTAGGCGATAATGTGGGTAAACAAAGGTGAACGGGAAGGCTCGACATGGTTAATCCTAAAGGGTAATATAAGGTGAACGGGAAGCACAACACAAAGAACAAGGTACACAACAAAGGGGTAATCTAAGTGCCTCTATCACGTTTACACAAATCCGCACGTTCATGGTCTTAACAAGCATACTAGTGACAAGTTCTAAATTGCAAAAAACATCCGGCTCACTCCTATATCCGTAATGAACAAATATATAACAATCTAGGCTCAAATATGCTCACGTAACGGAAGGAATGGGTAAAAGTGTGAAAACTATCATGTAAGTCTTTCTTTGTTTGTCACGCTTTCCGGTTTCGTTTTTCAAAAATATTTTGCTTGTCGAGTTTTCATCAAGTCCGATGCTTTCTAAAACACACCCAACCGGTTTATTTACCAACATATATACAAAACACACGTATTTTTAAATGATTTTTCTGATTTTCTGTTTTTTTTATTAATAAGAGGACAAACAAAGCTAAGTTAATAAAGTTAACCCCCTCCCCACACTTGAACTTCGCATTGTCCCCAATGCGAGACCCGAAATATAGAGAAAGGGATAAAAAAATACTCCCATCAAGATGATGTTGGTGCCACGAGACTTCCGAAGCTCTAACTGGTACGTGCTCCGGTCCAAGATCCGATAGATAAAACCTGCGAGTATGTCGTGTACACCCAAAATATAACAGAAAAAGAAAAATCAAACAACAACCATAATGTACATAAATACTAACATCCAAACAAAACACAAAGGAAATTGTCTGAAAATACATATCCGGGGTGTTTTAAATAATAGTCAAAATAAACACCCAAATAAAAGTAAAGTACTGAAACATAAAACACCACCAAATGCAATCATCACCGCCAACTACTCATCATCATCATCATCATCATGTCTCGTGCCAGATGGGCCCTGATCGCCATAGCCAGGGGGGTTCCACGGTGGGAACTCCGGCGGGTGCTGAAAATAGTCGAGGTATGCGTGATGCATCCCCCCGAAAAGATAAGAAAACCCCGCTGACACCCCCTAGTATAAAGTAAGGCTGGCAAATCGTGTCTTAACAGGTTTAACAGGTTTCTGACGACGCGCACAACATAAGTGTCAAACATGATTACGACTCGTTTAACTACTTTCTACCTCATGTTTATAAAACAGTTTTATGTTTTATGTACAAAGATGAATAAATGATAGATCCTAACATTGTAATTTTAATTATTTTAAAAATTAAAAAAGTCAAAGGGTGTATTTTTCAGTCAAACAGGTCTAATCGTGTCTTAACAGGTACCCAATTGCCAGCCCTAGTATAAAGTATCCTGGCGATGCTGAAGATGGTCATGTGTGGCCCTAATCTCTGCCTGGCTGGCCCTAATCTCGTCCTGGCTAGCCCGGATCTGGTCCTGGCTAGATCTGATCTCGCTGAAGTAGGTACCATGCTGCTCCTGCGTCACACGCATATCCTGGAACTGCTGGTAGAATGTGGGCCAGTCCTCATGCTGATGAAATGCATGGTGCTGCGGCGAGTGTGGTGGTGTCGGTGGCTGGTGCTCGTGCATCTCAACGTCCTCATCCTCCTCCTCATCTTCCTCCTCAGCTGGAGGTAACGGGTCCCAGACCTCGCCATTCAATCCCCTCAACCTATCTCCCCTCTCAAGCTCTACAATCACCCCCATGAACTTCAGAGACCGGATATCAACATGCACCCCCTCGGTAATCAATGTGAGACCTCTAAGCACCCCCGGCGTCATGTAGCGCTCATTGTACGCTATTTCGGTCACGTACTGACCGCCATGGATCTCACTATTCGGGGTTCGCCCCGAGCTCTTGACTAAGTACTCAGCCATTCGAGCAGCTAGGTTGATTGGTGCTTTGTCAACCAACGCATATAGAAAAAACAAGTCAGGTGTTGGACAGTTACCTTGACTGTCCATGCATCCGCATATAGAATGGCTGAAAACATGGTGCATCACTCGTACCAGAGGGTCTCGGAGTCGCGAAGCCTTTGACATCCGTGGGTTGTAGGGGTCTCCAATAGCGTTACGCGCCCAAAATGCATCCCGCGCTGCATCATTAGGGAAGTTGAACCGATCGTTGAAGACGTCGGGATCATCCATGTCCTCCCGCGTATAAATCCCAAGCCTCCGTCCCAAACGACCCACCGACCATGTATGCCATCGCCTACATAACCTGAAGGTTATCCGATTTCTGTAGCGGAAATCGGGTTCTGTATGTGCAACCGGGCTTTCATACTGATACGATGCGAAGAATTCAATGGTCAACTCCTGGTAAACGGGTCGGTTGCAACCGACCAGGTTTGCTAGCGCGGGAGTCATCATTTCATCAAGTCGGTCATATTAATTTAATTCTCGCATGACCTCCCAGTCCAACCATCGGGGTTCGCCAAACTGCTCCCGCCTCGCCCACAATGCATCGCGCTTCGCTATGCATAACGCTTCTTTCTCAATGTTGGGGTCAAACTGCAGGAAAGGGTGATCCATCTGTAATGGGGAATATTGTTAGAAAGACAGAAACAGGAGAGAAATGAGTTGAAAACAAGCGAGCAGCCAATTATGAAGAAACTGTCTAACTGAACTGGGCGAATGGCACGGTCGTTCTTCGGGACGCACGGTCGTGCGTCACCGAGAACTAACAGGCCAAGCCCAGCGATATCGAGAACAAGCCGGTGAGGCACGACCGTTCTTCAGGTGGAACGACCGTGCAACTCCGAATCTGCAGACTTCAACCCCTGAACTTAGAACAATCAGATTTTTGCAAAATTTCAACAAGTATTGGGTCAACAGGGGTCTGAAAGTCAACCGGGTGTTCACGATACTTCGATTCAACAAGGGTTAGGGTTTCGATTTGTTTATGAAGAGAACCCTAAAAAATTCCTTGAAGAATCGGAAGAAAACTACACTACAAAGCAAGAAAACAAGAAATCTAACACTAGAGACGTACCGTGCGAAGTTGGGTGTTAGATCGTGCGAAAAACCGTGCGATATGGTGAAAAATCGCCCTGGAACGGTCTGCAGTGGCTAGGGTTCGCGAATGAGGGATTTTGCAGCAGATAATGGTATATATAGTGTGCAAAATAACCAAATTGCCCTCAGCCTGTGGCACGGTCGTTCCTGGTATGGAACGGTCGTGCGTCACCGAGATCGTTCAAACCCCACAGCGTGTTCTCGGAAATGCACCAAGGGTGCGATCTACCGTGCCGTCTTGCTCGGAATCGCACGGTCGTGCGACCCGAGGAACGATCGTGCATCAGGTGCAGATCAGAATTTTTCCGCAGAAGCCATTTTCAGCAACCGTTTCGGCCGTTTTTCGTCGTTTTTTCGACACACCAACTGTTCTAACAATATTGCAATACAGAACCTTCGCCCGGCACGTACGGAAACTAAACAAACAAATGTAAACTACCTAACTAACCTAAATTACGCTAAAACTACAAAAACAAATAAAAGGACAATTTTGCCCTTATAGCGCCAAAGACGCTCCAGCTGCATTTTTGTCGGCGAGTCAGCAGCGTAGACTCATGCTAAATTTTTGTCGGCTAGTCGATAGCAAGACTCATGCTAAATTTTTGTCGGCGAGTCGATAGCAAGACTCATGCTAAATTTTTGTCGGCGAGTCGATAGCAAGACTCATGTCCCCACACTTTACGTGTGCGGGCCATTACCACGCCCCTTCGGGTTCTGCTCCGTATTGCCCGGAAGACCACCCGGGAGTCTTTCCGACAACATCTTTGCTAACTGGCCCACTTGATTCTCGACATTCTGAATGGAAGCCTTTTGACTCCGCATTTCTCCTTCATTGACCAAGAACCGCTCCTCATGCTGCTGATATCGCTTTTCAGCCATCTGATTAGCACTATTGGAGTTGTTCAGCAGTTGTGCCATCATTTCCTCTAGCTTTACATTGCTTTGAGAGGCGTGCGGCTGTGAACTGCTTCCTGAGCCTTGATTATTATATTGAGGCTGAAAGGATTGACCGTGAGATTGTTGTGGCGCGGGAGCATGTTGAGCAAAACCGGGCGCGTTCTGGTTCCCAGAACCAGATTTCCACCCAAAGTTTGGGTGATTTCTCCACCCTGGATTGTGCGTGTTGCTATAGGGGTTATTTTGGGGCCTGTTTTGATTGCCCATGTAGTTCACCTCTTCGTGACCGGTAAACATAACACCCTGCTCACACGTACCTGGCACATGTGACACTCCACACTGGTCACATCCAGGGCCAACTTGCGCGGCTGTTTGGGATTTATCGAATTTCGTCGCCAGAGCTGAGATTTGAGCAGTAATGGCTGTGTAATCGTCCACAGCGTGAGCTCCTGGGCGAGACGATGATGATGTAGCCCGACCTCTATCGCCTTCCCGACGCGAGCTGGATTTCAACGCAGCTTTCTCAGTAATATCATATGCTTCCGTCGGCGTCTTTGTTCCCAGATCGCCTCCTGCGTTAACATCTAATCGCTCCTGCGTGTTGTAGCTGAGCCCCTGATAGAATGTCAAAACCAGCTGTCTCTTGGAATAGCTGTGATGTGGCACATCAATCAACAAATCCTTGAATCTCTCCCAAGCTGCATGTAACGATTCGCCCTCGTCCTGGCGAAATGAAGTAATCCGGTTCCGTAGCTTGTTCGTTTTCTCAGGTGGGAAATATTTATGCATAAACTGCTCCGCCAACTGATTCCAGGTCCTGATGGACCCGGCTGGGAGTGACATAAGCCAAGCTCTAGCTTTGTCACGTAACGAAAATGGAAACAACCTCAACCGAATCGCATCCTCTGAAACATCCCTAATCTTGAATGTAGAGCAAACATGGAGGAAAGCCGCAATGTGCCTCCCGGGATCCTCGTGCTCACGCCCGTCGAACTGCACTGAATTCTGCACCATATTAATTATACTAGATTTAATTTCAAATGAAGGTGCATCAATAGTGGGTCTAATAATACTGGGCTCCAAGCCCTCTCGTCCGGGCTGATTCGTCTCATTCAAAGGTTGATTATCGTCTGCCATGGTTATGTTTCCTCCTGAGCCCTCGGCTTCAGCAGGTACCACCGAATCCGGCCCGCCAGATGCGAGCAATAGCCCAACCGCACGCCCTTTTGCGCGAAGACGCCTCCGAAGATCACGTTCGGGTTCGTCAGACGGTTCAACAAGTTCTGGAGCGGGGGTCGAGAACATCAACCTGCAAACGAAAATTCGACACGGTAAATATTTTATTAATTAAAGTAATAATTCTGCTTTTTTTTCAGCTGAATAGAAGCAGAAAATTATTATAAATTGGCTGAAAATTTTATAAAAATCTGAAAAATGGGCCTGAAATTTTATAAAAATTCAACACAATAAATAAATGAATCGACTAATACAAAAATGGCTTTAGGGTGCCGAAAACCCAAAGAATAAGTGAATAAATAAATCCGGATCAAATAAATAAATGAAACAAAAATAACGCAAAAATGAATAAATCGAATAAAACAAGAAATAATCACAAATAAATGAACAAATAAAGAATCATGAAATTATTCACAAAAATAAACAAGTATATACGCCGATAACAAAATGACTCGGGTCGTTCCTAAAACTCGCCATTTCCCCGGCAACGGCGCCAAAAACTTGACGTGTGCGTATATATACATAATTTTGCAATGAATTTACACACGATTGGGTTTTAAATTTATAAAAGTGATTATTACTTTTACATCAAAACACACACAAAAGAGGCAAGTGTACCCCGTCACATATGTAATAAAGTATCGGGAAGAACCAAGTATCGATCCAAGGAAATGGGCGGAGAAATAATACTAGACCTTTGTCACTAAACTACCAGTAAAAACATAGGTTTGGTTGATTTAAACTAAACTAAAGTAAGCATAACCAAATACATAATAAAAACATAATAGAATATAGATAAAAAGTCTTGCTAAATACACAACCACAGCATGTCAACTAAGTCAGTTTTGGCACTAGAAGCATTCGGTCAATTTTCCAATTTAAAACAATTAGTATCCCTTTCGGGAATCCTAACATGACAATCATTCGGAAAGTTAAAACGATAAACACACTTTAACCACCTAAAATTGTTCTTTAACGTGCAGTTGATAAATGTCTATGAAAATCTCTTAAAAATAAGTTAGGCAGCCGTTAGGATTATTCTAACCTCACTTAAACAAGGAAAGCGACACCGATAAACACAATGCAACCACCGAGATAAGCATAAACTAGATTAAATCACAACCGAGTTCATTTTACAAATCTTGCACAATAATTCACTAAGATAGCAATTTTGGCCTAAACTACTAACTAAGCTAACAAATCATGGCAAGAATTTATAACGACACCATCTAACCCGTTTAGGTCCTTCCGTGACGGCAAGCTCTCTTGATTAACAATAATTACATTTTATTAAATCACTAACCATTTCTAGTATCATGATGCCCACATTTAAACCAAGCTAATCTAGTTAACCAAGTTCAAAGTTTACTAATACAAGATTAATTAAGCTTCATTTTTCAACTATCTTAACTAACCAAGCATCAATCATCCAACATAATTACTTATAATCAAGAAATCAATATCAATAACAAGGTTGCAAACTAATCATCAAAGATAATCATGGAAAATACTTCAAGTGTCATTACAAACAAAGTTTAACACACTAATGGCAATAATCTAGCAAGGGATTGTTTGTGTTTTTGCCCAAAGGCTACAATAATACATAAACAATAATCTAAGTACTTGAAAGATTAACAAAAACATGGAAAGATTAGAAAATCAAACCATAAACAAGTACTAGACTAAGGATCCGGGTAGTAATCGAGCTAATCGGGATAATATGGCTTGAATCCGAGTGAAAGCTAATGCCTCCGGAGCCTGAAAATCGCCAGAGAAGCTCTCCAAAAATCCAGAATATCGAACAGAAAGTTTCTGCTGTGTTTTTATACTTTTTGCTGTTGCACGGTCGTTCTCCATATGGAACGACCGTTCACTTTATTCAATTATTAGGGATGGGTCACCATACTGCATACGTCATCGGATCGTTGACCAGATTCGAAATGGCACGACCGTTCTCCCTGTGGAACGGTCGTTAAGTTCCGGGCTACTTGTTGCACGCCAAGTCGCACCTACCGTTCATCACCGAGACTCTGCTGGTTCACCGGAGACGCACGGTCGTTCCTCAGATGGAACGCCCGTTCGTCAGCGAGCCGCTTGTTTTCCTAGAACGACCAGTCGCACCGATCGTTCATTGCCGAGATGATCAAGTTTGTCGGAGATGCACGACCGTGCCACAGGTGGAACGGTCGTTCCACAGGCCCAGTTCAGAATCCTTAACAGAATGTCCGCAGCTTCGTCGTTTGTCCGGAAAGTCCTCGTTTTTGCTATCATCTTGTCTGGAATGCAGTTTTAGGCCTGTAAACATAAATGTAGATAAATAAGTATCCGAATGACGGTTTTACGGCCAAAAACGCATAAAATAGGGGTAAAACGGGGGACTAAAATATGTGTAAATTAACGAATATCACAAACCTAAGTAGCGCTACCAACTAATACCCGTTACCCTCCAGGTAACATAATAAGGGACTTACAAAAATGATAGGTGAGAATATTAACCAATATACCCGTTTTTACCCAAACCACTGACTGTCCCCAACCACTGGGACGCATGCTCGAATGTAGTGAACTCACCTTAGTTTTGCTCGGTAAGATTACTTTGCTCGTTAAACAAGATTGGTCAACCACGGCCTAAGATAGTTACACATATTAATCAGTTTGTATACTAGTACAACACGTATTATTCCACTTAGTTAGCTAGTAATGAACAAGTATACATGTATTAGCATTTATCGCACCATACTCTCGACTTCACAGTTAAACACGTTGTATAGCAATTCATTAACGGTGAACAACCCAATAAATCATAGGGTCCAAGCAAGTGTGCAGCCTGTTAACAATTGTGAAGTCTAGGTGACTTGGGCCCCCAGCAAGGGTGTACAACCCAGCAGGCCTCGTGGCCCAAATAATCAATCGGCCCAAGCAAGGAGCAGTTACAACTAGGTGAAGCCCATTATATTCGGTTTGGCCCTTTGATCACCCGTAACAACATTCATGATTTAATTTACAAAATTCTAACAATTTGATGCATCAATATTAACAAAACAAACAATAGTGGCCGACCTTGTTAAAGCATCCATGTGATTATCATTGAACCAATTTATTAGTGGGCTGACACACACCTTGGGCCGATAAACCATGTGTTAATTGCTGAACCAATTCACGTGAGGGCCTGACAACCTATCATAAACTCAACAATCTATTCTAGTGTCAATCAAAATTACGTAGGCCGGTGCTCATGAACTTTAATCATCATATACATTAGTTATTAACTGTTCCTCTAATCAGTCGGCAAGATCATGTAACACATTTAATCATGAATATTCCTAACCCAACATTATTTCACCACATAATCTGAGTTCGTTTCATAACCTACAATTCAATAACAATCGATGCTAAGTTACACAGGATCCATTTAATCGGCTAATGACATAACAGCCCTATTACTCAGATGACTCATTAACAAATTATACTAAACCATGACTAATTAATCTCTCAAAAATAATCATAATACCTATTACCTATAACCCTCTATATAAATCGATATTTTTACAGAATCATGTTACAATTTTCCCAGCATCCCACTATCATTAATATAATCAATTTATGTGCAAATCACTAAAGTCAAACCTCACAATTGTTTAATTGCACATCATTACATGTACATCAGCACATGTACATATCCAGATCTAATAACATTCATGAACAATTCATAATATCTTGCTTTAGTCCCTACGTATCAATACACATCAAAACATGATCACATATCACATAAAATCAATACGACCAATACTTCATTAGGTCGAGATCATTCAAGAACACAAATAATTAATATAGATATGGTTTACTAACCACTAGTCTTGATCGAACAAGGTGAGATATCCAGAGGGGTATGCCTACTGCCGTCGTACAATGGGTGATTAGGGTTGTTGTGATGCGATTGTGAGACAAGGAAAATAGGTACGTACGTTTGTATTATAAGGCCAATATTTGAGTGATTAGGGCCGGTTGTGTTTCCTAAACAAAACACTCATTTGGGCCGGGTTCGAAACTTATGCTCATGGGTTCCTTTATCAAACAAACACATGTATTTTGTGGCGGTACGTCAAAGGGAAATAATGAAGAGTTAGCATAGTTAGAATCACGCTACTAACCTTGGAAGTTTGGGTTGTCACAGGGGGAGTCATCGGGCGGTGACCATACCCTCATGTTGAAGATATTCGGTGAGTGGGTGAGAGGTTACAAAAATCGGTGTGTAATCACCGAAGTGATTGAAGAGTGATGGAGGAGAGAGGAGAGAACAACCAATCAAAAGTGAGAATCACTCAAACACCCTAGAGTGATTAACCATACCTAGTGTTTGAGTGCAAAATGGAGAGTGGAATTGGGAGTTGACATGACATAATATTATCTATCTATACTATAAAAGGAGCTTAGAGCATGACCTCACTTTGCTTATGTGTCATGATATTAGGTATGCCACATAGGCTGCCACATAGACTCCGCTGATGTCATAAATCTGATGTCATAAATCCGTTTTTTTTATTTTTTTTTAATATATATGTATATAAATCTGATATTTTAAATTAAAAACTTATCTTTTTTTAGGAGCCAAATTTGAAAATGCAAATTCAAAATTCAAAATCAAATCATAATTTCAATCCTTTCTCTCAAATATAGTCCACCATCATTTTCAAAATTCAAACCATCTGCTTCAACCTTCTCTCTCTAAAACTCATTTTCAAAAATTTCAAATGTAGAACTCTCTCTAAATCGATTGTTATTCAAGACTGGTAATTTGTTCAATATCTGCAACTCGATATCGATTCACAGCTGGTACAACAAAACAACTCGATTTCTGCAATTAGGTATTGCTCTCTCAACCTAACGTGATTTCCTGTGAAATCCATCAAGACCAATCAAATCTTTCATCTTATTATCTTCTCCTATTTCTTAGATTTAGGTTTTTTAATGGAGATTTATATACCTGGCAATTCAAAAGATGTAGGAGGTGGATTCCATATCTGACATGTATCGATCTAGGGTTTGGCATATTGATTTTGTAGGGTGAGTTGAGGAAGCTGCTTAAAGTGGAGCAGCAAAAGCTCCTCTCTTGAAACAACAGGTACACTTTTATGTTACTATGTAGGAATATGATATACTTTTTTTTGTTTCTGATTGTTCTTTGTTCAATTTAGGATACATATTAATGTGATGGCATATGTTAACGAGCCCTGATGAACATCCGTTTTTTTCCAAACTACTTGCCTGAACCAATGTTGCCCCCTTTAGAGTACCCACAGGTTTCATTATACAGTTGGAACCTTTAATTCTGAAGTTTGATAGTTCACTATACATTTTGAAGATTAGGTTTTGATACTTTCATCTATAATGTGAAATTCTTCGTTAATGTTGTTACACTTTTGTTGTTATATTCTGATTCCAATTGATAAGTTAGGGTTTTTGTGGTTTAAACCTAACTTAATAGTTTGTTTTGATTTGTACTGTATCTATCATCTGTTCCTTTTCCGGTTAATAAGTTAGGGTTTTTGTTGTTACATAGATTTGTACTGTATCTATCATCTGTTCCTTTTCCGGTTGATAAGTTTGTTTTGTTGAAGATGGGTTTGATCAAATGTTTATATATGATTTGTATGCTTCATTGTAACACTTTTTTGGCTTTGTATTGGCACTGAAGATGGAAGATTGAGTTGTGGTTTCTCAAGTTTCAGAGGAAAAAGGGCAACCATCAAAGAACCGACTTGGAGTCTGAAAAGGATAACTCGAGTGATGATGGTTCTATTGCTTCAACTACAGTGACAAAAACCAAATAGAAGTGATGAAAGGGGGAGAATTGAAAATGCTGGTGTGGTTGTCATGTGGGCAGGTAATTTTGGTTTTCTGTAAATGAATTGTGCCTTTTGTTATGTTCTTTGTATTGACTGAAAGATAGAAAAAATTAAACCTTTTGTTCTTTTTATGATAAATCTTCGTGTTTGACCATCGTGTTAATAGAATTGGTGATTTTAGATCTTCTTATCAACGATTGATAAACCAATCATAAGTTTATTGATTTTGCATCGTGTTTTGGATGTTTTTCGATTTGGGGTTAAAAAAGATTTGATTTTTAATATGCCCATGGATTATTGTTTAGGTAAAGCTATGGTAACTGTTGTGCGGCCTGCTAAAGATCCGAGAACGAAGAAGAAAGAAGTGACGATGAAACGAACATTGATGATTGGGCTGCCAATACTTTCCTACGGTAAATATTATATTATATTGCTGCAATCTATTGTTATTAAAACTGTTATTAATTGATGATTGGGCTGCCAATACTTTCCCTAAACTCTCGTGTGCTATTAATTCTATTAAAACTGTTAAGAGGAGTTGTTTAATCGTCAGATTGGTTTAGTTCAGGATTATGTAATTTTGTTGTGATTTGGTTGATTTTGGTTGAAATTTATTTATTGCATGTGGTGTTTTATTTTACTTTGAAGTTTGCTTTGTTTAAAAGCTTTATTTGCGGTAATTTTCTGTATTTTAGAAATTAGGGTTCTAATTTGGGGTTTTTCATTACATGTAGTGTTTTCATAGAGCTCTACAGTCAACTGTCTTCTATCAGGTACAAGATCTCTATTTTAAAATTGTTGATAATTTAAATTGCATTGAGTTTAGGTCATGAAATTAGGTATTTAGGTAATTTAAAGATCCTTTCTATTTGCTCAAACTAATTGATGTCTCTTGCGTAGGTACATTGCATCTGATAGAAGACTGTTCACCTACTTCGATTTCATCTTAAAAGTATGAGCCATCACATTCAAAACATTAAATATTATTAATCTTGTGTTTGTTGATTTTGACCATATTTGCCCTTTGAATCTAGCGATGGAGGTAGAAGACAGCTGTGTCATTACTCATGTTCAAGATAAGCTCTTTCGTGTTCATGTGAGCAAGAAGAGAGGAAGACACAAAGGAGGTGTGAAACATAGTTCAGATGATACAGGTTCAGGTGTCAAATCCGTATCATGTGAACTGTGTTTGACACATCCTTTGTGTCTTTCTCTCTTCTTGCTCACATGAACACGAAAGAGGTTATCTTGAACATGATGTTATCTATTAAGGGAGCTTAGATAATCACATAGAATTGTCTACGTGTCAACTTCTCAGGTATGCTATGTAGTCCTCGCTGATGTCATAATTACGAAACGGTATCCTTTAGTGTTGTTTTCGCTAAAGTTTGAAATGGTATTGTTTAGTGTTACTCTACCTTCAGGTATGCTATATAGTCCTCGCTGATGTCATAATTACGAAACGGTATGTATCTTAAGCATAAACTTTATATTGTCATTCATGGTGTAAAACAATGTGATTAGAGTAGAAGTTCAACATTGCTATGTTGTAACTTAGTTTCAGTTTGAATCTGTTTGTGTGTTTCCGGGGGCTTTTTTAAGCAAGCCGCATAGTATAAACTCTAACTTTTTGGGTGTTGTAGACTGTTTTAGGTTGATTTCTAGGATTATTTAGGTTGAAGGTAGCCTTCATTAGGGTTTTTATTGTCATCTTTTTGCTGTAAATTAGGACGAAAATCATCTTAAATGACTACACGGTTGTTTTTCTCATTTTACCGTAACATGGTTTCATAAAATTACTTTCTTGCCTGTTATACGTCTTTTTCTAATCTCAGGGCTATAAAATTATTTTCGTGTTCACCTTCGTTTGTTATCAAAATATGTTGTTAAATAAACGAACATATATTAAAAGATATAAACTTGAGTCTATAAGACTAGCATATTGAGTGCTGCTGCCACCAATGGACCTTTCGACTTTGGCCCTAGAATATATACAACTACCAAACAATCTTGTATAAATTAACTGTCATGTAAGTAGTTAATCTTGTATAATGTGCACATCATGGTCAAATACAGGACAAGGCATAATTGTTCTTTGAATTGTGTTCATCAAGTTTTTGATTAAATGCCTAATTAAGTTTTGATTCTGCAGGAGAGCTGGGAACGACCGGAAGTTGTGGTGGCTGTGTGACCGAGGTATAATCGAATTGAAGTTTGTAGAAGTAATTTTATACATCAGCTTGAAAAGGTACTTAACTTTCGTTGAATTGAAGTTTTTCATAGATCTTAACTATTTATATGATCACCATCAAATGTAACTAACAAAGAATCAATAAAATGCTAATAAAACATTAGAATCAATTGATCAAACAACTACACTTGAGTCTGTAAGAGTACCATATTGAGTGCTGTTGTCCCTAATGTAGCTTTCGACTTTAGGCCTAGAATATCTACAAGTACCAAATAATCTTAATTTAATTAAAATTAAGGAAAAAGTTACCCGTGTTTGTTGAAACTGTTTCGCTTCCAAAATTGTTAAAGTCAGCACATAAATGAACATTAAACAGATCATCCATGGTACCAAACAACAATGTTAAGAAAAAAATTTAGATGAAATATTTTCTAATTTATCGAAAATGGAACACCGTCTCTTTATCTTCAAACTCATAAAAAGATGTAAAACTAAACTGTGATAAAAAAAAATAATACTTATAAAATATGAAGTATTAAAAAAGTAGCAATTACATATAAAAAAGAAAACTAATCAGAGACATCTAACTCTAATTGCAAGAATCAAGGAACTTTAGCTTCAACTCCATGGAGCACTGAACCTCTCGGTGTATCTCATTGATCTTTCTCATGAACTCCAGATCTCTTTCTCCACATTCTATATTACTCGCAACACACAGGTCACGAACGGAAGTAGTCGGCATTGCCCTCAAGTCCCTCGAAACTTGGTCTCTTGTCAGCAGACCAAGTTCCAGTCCGTTAAAACACCTCTTCAACTCTTGAAGAGTAGACCTATCAGCCAAAACTTGGTCTTCGATTTGTTTAATAAAGCGTTGCTTGAAATCGTCAGGATCAGAAGACCTGTGATATGCTAGCTGATCTGCAAATTAAAACAAAAAACGAAATTGCATGGAAGAAGGCGAGAGAACGAGATATTCTATTAAGTGTTAATTGTAATGTTTAATTTTTAATTTTTATTATTTTTCAAAATCATAATTTTGTAATACTATGGTATATTATTGAATATTCAAAGTTTCACTGCTTTCAGAATTTTGCAATTTTAGTTTTACCAGTTTCTTTTATCCAAGATTGTTACTGGTTGGTACAATGCCCTTATTGTAAATTTCTTTTATGCAAGATTGCTACTGGTTGCTTTAATGAAGACGTCAATGAACCTAATTATAATTTTGGAACCCAAACATGCGACATGTTTATTTAATAAAGATTGACTTTTCTGATATTAATTTTGATGCAGGACAAGCAGTGGAAGTTGACCGGAAGGTGGGTACAAAGGAAAATTTTCTGTTTGTTTCGTTAAGAATATTTCTACATAGTTGTTTTGGTTTTATATAAAAATTTCTACTTTCTATGACGTGTTGTTTCGTTAAAATTTTCTGTTTGTTTTGTTAAAAATATTTCTACTTTCGATGACAGTGAAGCAGGGGCAAAGATCACATCAAGTTTGTCCCTAAAGTCTAATTTATTTCTGCCAATGAGTAAAGAAGATGACAAGGAACGGTTTAGTCACATGGTATTGGTTAGTAATCTTGAACCGCTTATAAAAAATAATGAAGAGAGACTGGAGTTAATGCTAAAGAACAGTGAAGTGTCTTGTGAGTTTTACATGAAGACTAAATTTTCAAATCTTTTATATGATTTGTATATGTTCTTGCATAGTGCCTTCATGAAGTTTATTAATATATGTTTTTCAAAAAGCACACTTGGGATTTCTTACTTTGAGACACTTCAAACTATATTAAAGAATTTGTTTTACCGAACTGATTTACTTCCTTTATCTCTAAGACACTTCAAACTATATTAAAGAATTTGATGATTAATTGTTGGTTAGGATTTATGTTCCTAGGTTTATGTTTGGAATATGTTATTGGATTTGCAGACAAGAATGCTCATTTTTGGATATTGGTTAACTTTAAGAACCATTTTTTGTGTTTGACAAGAATGCTCAATTGCATGCTTAAAATTTTTAAGCTACTGATTGTATCATCGACATTATAAACTTGAGTTGACTTTCATAAGATAAAGTTCTTGTTGTAGGCTTACCTCAACTGATTGTAAGTCACACTGCTTTTGTTATCACATTCAAATATTACATTTAATGTGCTAAAGAAGAAAATAGTAAAAAATAAAATAAAACAATTGTGTAGTTTTCTTGTGTTGGAAACTTAGTTTAAAAAAGCGCGCTTTAAGCTCGCTTAAAGCGTTAACCGTTTGGCAAAACGCTTTATTTGCTCTGAAGCGTCAAAACACGTGAAGCATTTTGAGGAGACGCCCCGGCCGAATCAGGTGCAAAAAACGACGCTTCAGCATAGGGTTTTAAGTTTTAACGTTATTTCAACATTAAAAAAAACGAACAGGGCGTGCAAAAAACGAACAAGGTCTTTATTAAAGGGTATAAGTGACATTTGATCAAGTTGAAAAATCTTGAGCTTAACTTGGTGCATTTGTTCTCAGGTAAAGCATGATCACAAAGTCATGACTAATGACCTTTCAGCAACGAAAAACATCAAATCAGCCATGAAATGTTTTCTTTGCTTTTTAAGGGGAACATAGGTGCTTCTCTCCTAGGGCATACAAAACACAGGTTATTGGCGGCAGCCCGCCATATTTAACATATAAAAAAACTTTATATGTTAAATGTGGCTGGCTTCCGCCAATAATCTGTGCTTTGTATGCCCTATGGAGAGAAGCACCCATCTTCCCCCTAAAAAGCAAAGGAAACATTAGGAAAAAGCATTATGAATGAGGATGGCCTAAATCTACGTAAGTGGCAGGTTTATTATATTTACCGATTTCAAATTTTATTTCCAACCTTTCTGATTTAGGTTTTTTGCAGACATTGACAATGCAAGAAAGGCTGCACCAAAGCCAGAAACACTGTTTGAGTTTTCCTACGATATTGTACGAAAGGTTGCTGCTAAGTATCCCAAACATCCCTGGATCTTGGCATGAAAGTCATTAGGTTCAAGGTAATGGTTAGATTTTAAAACTGTTATTAATCATGAGCTAATTATAATTGTGATAAAGTTAAACCTTTTAGTTATGTTCATTCTAAAATGAAATTCATCCCAATTGGTCGTTAAGAGTTTGTAGAATATAAACTGATAAGTTATAGAGATAATGAATCTCTATCATATGGTACATGCGGAGATTATTGAATTTTGAGTGACATACCCCATATATAGCTTTAACATAGTTTATTATTGTTATAAACATAGTTTAACATTAAGAATTGATTAGAGTGTTAAGTGTATTATTTTGAACTTTTTGAACGAAATTTTATTCATTCATGTGCTAAAAACTTAGACTTTATTTGATGATGTTGATGTTGATGCAGATGTGTTTTTACATTCAACTGGACTTAAAAATCAAGTGCATAAAAATGGTCATTGTGGAATGGATTTGATATTGCTTGGTGCTTATTTGGACAAAAAAAAATCAACGTTTTTAAACAGGTAAATTTACACAAGGCTTATTTATGATAGTCTCTGGTAACTTGACTTCGTATTAACGATTAGATACTTCCTATTGAGTTTACTCTATAGGTAATGGTGTAGTAAAAGAAAATTTAATTATAATTGAAAAACTAACATAAGGACTTTGTTATAAAAGTGCAGCGAACCAGACCACATTGTCATGCGTCCTACGGTTTCTGGAGCAAATCCTTGTGTTGGGGCAGCAGCGATTTGGGTTGTTTGTGGTTGCGTGGGTGGTGCCTCGATGCTGTAAACAGTGGTCAAATAACATTGGATAGTAGGGGTAACGAGTACCATAACAAAACAACAAAAGGAATAGCAACAACATGCAATTAGGTGCAGTTTTGGGGCTGCTAATAGTGTCTAAACAACCATTATAAGTGATGGTTGCGGCTGCCAAAACTGTTCAGAAACAGGACGCCATGCTTAAATGATTCAGGGTCGGTTTCGGGGTTGAATCATAGTTTACAAATTGTGAGTTCGAAAGGTATTTTTAGGATATGTTAAAGGTTATTTCTATTCCATGTTTTGTATGTAGAGTCTAATTTGATATGTAATAGAAAAAAATACGCAAGTTTATAAACATGGAAGTGAAAACACCATGATCAATATTTCTCTTTTGTATGTGTTCGACTTCTTGATTTATTATTTAAGAGTTTGTTTTGATTTGTCAAATTTTGAAATTTTATACTTTATCAGAATTTTGGTTATTTTCTTCTTATTAGTGATACTGATGCTTATGGCCACACCTTATATCCCAGTTAGACATGAAAAAAAAAAAGAAACTCAGTTTAAGAAATATAATTGTTCTGCTTTACTTAGAATGCCAGTGTGTTTAAAAACGTAAAAGAAAAAAGATGATGCATGAACTAAAGCAAAGGTTCCTTAAAATCAGCTTTGCCTTTGCTGCTCGATATGCAATCATGGTATCTATACTTTGGCAGGGCATTCCAAGTGGTTTTAGGCGATCGACGACATAGTAGGCAATAAAATGACATTGCCTTTGCATACGTGTCTATATACAAGTATATAGCATGTTGTTCGGGTTATTTAGACACAAATGGTTAGAAAACATGAAGAAATGATTAATAATCTGATTTTTAGATACAAATGGTTAGAAAACATTTAGAAATGATTAATAATCGGATTTGTAGACAACATATTATCAATTACTTAGATTATTTCTATATCAAACCTGAACTAACAATTTTTTGAGAAAAATTAAAGCCTAAATTGTATATTAAATCTAATAAATGCAATCTAATAATCAAATCTTTTTTAAATAAATGCAATCTAATAATTATGTGTATACTATATATAACAAATTATTAAAGCCTAAATTGTATATTAAATGTAAAGTTTTAATACATACAATACAGAGAAAACACGTCATACCAACTTCGTAGACTTGACAGGACTTACAGACTCGATAACAAAAGACCGTAACAAACAATACAGAGACAAAATGTCGTATCACCACAAGCAATTGTGGATCCTTGCTGATGGGTGCACTTCGGAATGTAGCAGATATGAATGAATATAATCCCAGTGTAGGTAATTACATATCTGCCACTTGGGTTATATTCATTCATATGAATGAATATAACCCCAGTGTAGCTCTTCGATTTTCCTTGAAATTCCAGAGCTCGCTAATTACATATCTACCACTGGGGTTATATTCATTCATATACAATTGATCGTTCTGATCAATTACTTCCTTATGTGCACCGCACCATCTTCTAGGAGGTTGTCAAGTGTTTTCGCCTTCGTGCTTGGTTTTTTGCGTATCTTTACATCCGCAGCCATTCTGTACAATAAAACACATTCAAATGACCAATATAAACACATTCAAATGACCAATATGAGGAACCCATATCATCGAATCAAACCACAAACTGTTGTATGAGGAACACATCAATCCGAAACTGATCCAATCAGTTCATTTGTATAAAATTTAATTCTGATTTAGTTCATCTTCTTAAACAATTCTCAAATGACCAATATAAACACATTCAAATGACCAATATGAGGAACCCATATCATCGAATCAAACCAAAAATCAATATGACGAACACATCAATCCGAAACTGATCCGATCAGTTCATTTGTAAAAAAATTAATTCTGATTTAGTTCATCTTTTTAAACAATTCTCAAATAACCAAAAATCAATTTTCACATTTCAAGTATCAATATTGATGTGTTCAAATAACTACACACTGATGCGCTTTATCAATTTCCATCATTTGTTTCTTCGCATTTGATTCAGAAATTAAAACCCACAAGTATCATAGTTTCAATAAACAACCTAGATCTGTACTGTAATTGTTTTTAGAGAAAAACACACAAGAATCAGCCAAATGATCACATGAGTTCTGAAACTATAGAAATCAATGATACATTTTGAACAATATACTCAGTTGATACCTGAAGAACCAAAGAATCGAGTTGATCTCATATGAGGAACCGAAAACACATTCAAAACCAAAACACAGTTGATCTCATATGAGGAACCGAAAACACATTCAAAACCTCTGTTTTGCTACCCGAGACAAAAACCCACAATAATCAAACAAAACCTCTGTTTTGATACCCGAGACAAAAACCCACAAGAATCAAACAATATTTTCATATAAAACCTGAAACAAACCTTCATAATAACCAAAACCCAAACCTCTGTTTTGATACCCGAGACAAAAACCCACAAGAATCAAACCATATTTTCACACAAAACTTGTTACATTCTAGCATATCAAAAACATAGTGTCGATCATGTTTTAGGTATGTGATATTACCTTCGATTGTTATAGAAGATGAAGATGATGAAGATGAAGATGAAGCTGATGATCGGTGGAGATTACAGAAGAGGAAGATGATTCCGATGAAGATGATTTTGATGAAGATGAAGATGATCCGATGAAGATGATTGAAGATGAAGATGAAGATCTCTGTTTTGGGACTTGAGAGAAGATGAAAATGATTTTATTAAGAAGTGTGAATGTTCTAATCATACATATATGTTTATCATTAAGATTTGAGGGTATAAAAGACATTTCACAATTGTGAAACAATCAAACAGGGTGATGTTTTTCACATACCACAGAGACGCAAATTGTGTTTTTCTCTATTTTTTTTGTAACATGGTAATGAAATTTTTATGTCCTAACACATACTGTCTTAATATTTGTTTTCGATCTTTATTAAACATACCCGTGTGTTCACCATTGCGTCACAACTAACAATGTGTCAAAAAATTAGTTCATGTTTTCATTTTAGACAACATATTAGTTCATGTTTTCATTTTAGACAACATATTACCAAGTACTTAGCTTATTTGTATATCAACCATGTACACTAACACATAATTTCATTAACATTGTTTTATAAAGATATGTAACTAAATGCAAAGAATTTAAATCATATATTATAATCTGTTTTGAGTATTATTGAATTATACAATAACAATGGACCTTTACTGAATTTTACACTAACAATGTATCAAAAAAAATTTACATCATATATAAGAAGTTATTAGACAACATAAAATTAGGTCATGCTTTCATTTTCAACAAAATATTATCAATTACTTACCTTATTTCTATATCAAACATGTACACTAAAACAAATTGTCTTTAACATTGTTTTATAAAGATATGTAACTAAACATAAAGAATTTAAATAATATATTATAATATGTTTTTTAGTATTTGCTTCTGATCGTTATTAAAAAAACGCGTATGTTCACACGGGTGTACACCTAGTTGGATATGATTTCACTCAATCACCCTAGAGAGATTAACTATACCCTCCACACTTAGCAAGTATATAGTCAAAATGAAGACTTCATCAAATAACAATCCAAACAACCAAAAAGTCAAAATGAAGACTTCATCAAATAACAATCCAAACAACCAAAAGGCACACTGAAGATAAGCAATTAAAAAAAAAAAAAAAAAGCAGACACAAGTGGCGTCCAAACCCCCCTATATCATCCACCGGCGACCGTACAAAAATAATCAAATTATCATGTCCCAATGCCTGTATCATCTTCCTCATCGTTACTCTTCATCACTGCCGGAACCCTAGCCATCGGTTCTCTCCTCTTCATTTCCCGCCGCCATCCACCGCCTCCAACAGCCGCGTTCACCGCGAGTACCACACCAACCTCCCGCAACGCCGGTTCAACATCCGGCGGCTAGATCTGAGCTTCAGAATCGGCCGGAACCGGCGGATCGTGCTCCTGGTTCAGGCGGCGACGTTTTATGTTCACGAGAACGGAGTCCGGACGCAGCTGTGGTTCTCCTTCAGGATCGGAGGTAGCTCGGTGGAGAAAGAAGTCAACGCGTTGTTGATTTTGTTGTTTTTGAAGTGGTTGATTGCTCCGGCGGTGGCGGAGATGATGGAGGAGGTGGAGTATGGTTCGGTTATGTACCTTTGTAGTCTCCGGTTGCCCGTGGTTGCGTGGGCGATCGGTTAGGGTTTGTAATTGAAGGTAAAATTTTGGTGTTCATTTTATAAAATAGAATTGGAATTGGAATTGGAATGTAGATTTCGTTTCTTATATTAGTGTTCAATTCCTGTTGAAACGAGAAACATAAGAAATGGAGTCTACATCTCAATTTTATCCGGATTTCATTTTGAAACGAACACTACCTTTAGGTTTTTATCTGGTTCACATTTGTCCATGATGATGTAATTGTTTCTAAGCAAAATGCTGTGAAATTGGCTTTAATAGAGGATTATTAGTTGTTTGTTTATCTGAGATATGACAATTAGCATGTGCATTTTGAGTTTACGGTTACAGTTAGGGTTTGACTGTAGATCTTAACTCGAGAAACTGCTAGGGGCGGGTTTTTTTTTATCCAACCGGCTGACGTGGAACCGGACCTAGGAGAGTGTTGTGAAGCAATCAGGGGTGTTTGATATTGCATTTTCAAAATAGATTATACGTTTTCAAAATAGATTTTACGTTTTTAAAACTGCGTGCTAAAAAAACATGTAGGTACATGAGGCAGATAATCACTTTTCCATCCAAACACTTTTTTAGATTATTTATGTTTTACATGTCACACCCGCTCGTAGCGGAAGCGCGAGGTGTGATCTGATCAGTTCTCATTGCATAACAATATAAGTGAACAATACTAAATGAATAAAAACAAGCTCCAATGCCATTGTCATAATTGTTTCGAAAGAACGCAACATAAGTTAAATGTATTTGTTACAAACCATCAAATGAAAATGCGTTTTCATCGTTCTATACATCAAAATGTAAGTCTTAAAATGTCAAGGCTTTGACCACTATATCACCGCAAAGAGGCGGTATATAACGGGCAAACCCTTCAAATGGTGGCATGGAGTCTTGATACTTGCTTTCCTTGACTGAAATGTCTGTCAGGTCCACTAATTTCCTGAAATACATGTTAAGTTTGAAAACATCAACAAAAGTTGAGCGAGTTCATGCAGTTTAGCTGTATGAGATGTATCTGTAAAATGTGAGTTGTATAAACTGTATCTGTAAAATGTGAGTTGTATAAACTGTATCTGTATGAATGATGTATAAACCGTATCCACAACATGTGAATTGTATAAAATGTATCTGTATGTATGATGTATAAACTGTATCCACAACATGTGAATTGTATAAAATGTATCTGTATGTATGATGTATAAACTGTATCCACAACATGTGAATTGTATAAAATGTATCTGTATGTATGATGTAGTATGTAAAGCGTCAATGAAATCGTTGATCATTAATGTTTCGCGAGGACATTAATATGTGTGACGAATTAGGAAGCAATCCAACCCTAGACGATTTTATGTCGACTCCTATCGACTGGGACACAAACGCACTCTTCTGTATGGGTCCACGACCAAGAGTGGGGCTCGCCAAAACCCATTAGATCTAGTCCTTTGTTCCTTGGTCCAAACTGGATTAATGGTGCTTATAGTATGGCCCTAATTCGCACATGATCTATGGTGTTTCATTACCTAACTTTAACATACTCTGAACATGTATCTTCCCCGATAGTTGTAAAGTTGTAAAACATTTAAATGAATAGGGGAACATGAACTCACAGAATTGCGTCCGTGAATAGAAGTAAATAAGATCTCACGTGCGGTCGTCCTGAATAGCGTTGCGACCTACAAATGTTCTTATTTTTGTTAGACACTTCGGTCTTTGTAATAACTTGAGTACAAGTCTTGTGTCTTATTTGTGTGTAAGACTTGTATGTCTATACTGTTCGTTGAACGGTGTATTTAGATGAATGACTTGTTAATCTGTTATATATATATATTTCACCAAATATATATATATGTCATCTTGTATCTTGTGAGTTGTATAGTCGGATTTAGTCCTCTTAATCTCTTGTCTTATATGTATCAATTGTATGATTGTGTTCACAATAATGGTATCATTGAGCCGAGCCCGTGTTTTCATGTTATTGGGCCCCAAATAGTGTTGGGCCTAAATAGTGTCGGGCCTAAATAGTGTTGGGCCTCAAATAGTGTGTGGGCTTGAATAGTGTTGGGCTTGAATAGTGTTGGGCCTGAATAGTGTTGGGCCTCAAATAGTGTTGGGCCTCAAATAGTGTTGGGCTTGAATTGGGCTTGAATAGTGTTGGGCTTGAATAGTGTTGGGCTTTGGCCCATATGTTTAGTATTTGGGCTTAGCCCATGAATTTATGTTAAGCCCATTATGAAGATAAGCCCATTAAGAAAAATAGCCCATTAAGTAAAATAGCCCTTTAAGTAATATAAGCCCATTTGTTATAAAAATAGCCCACTAGTATAATAAGCCCATTTATTTTTATAAAAACATTTTTATAAAAAAATTACTAAGTATACTTGTTAGTAAATAAAAACATACTAGTTTTTATAAGTTTATAAACATCCGAAATTTGTTATTGATAGGATACTTATATTTCGTGTCGATAAATCGTCTAAACGTCGTAGTAACTCCCCGGATTGGCAATTCACTTATGTAGTCGTCCGTCGTTCGTTTTGACCATAATTGGTGTCCGATTATTCGAATCGTCCGTAACTCGTTTTAAGGCGTAATTATGTGAAGTCTTATAAGACTTTGATTATTATGTATCATGTGTTCATTATTACCATTGTAATAAAGTTCCTATCTTTGATATATATAACTAATACCATCAAATAATCACATAGTACATAAGTTGTTAAATCACCAAATATATATTTTTCTAAAAAAAATATATATTTCTCTTGTCTAAATACAACCAAAAATGTTGTTACTTTATAAAATAAAGTTTTTATGAAAAATGGCTATATAACCTTTGTATTTTATTCTAACAATGTTTTATAAACATATCATTTTCTTTATCAAATCACCACCAATTTACTCTACAACTTAACTAAACATATGAGACTTTTATAATATGAAATTATCAAGATGATATCCAAATCATGTAGGGTTTTAACCATGATTATTTCATATGCTAACAAGTTCAAAAACCAAGTTTAATTTTAGTTTTAACAACTTTTATAAAAATCTCTAGTTGTATGTTACTTTTTATAATCTTGTGAGAGTATTGTTTTTAACCAAAAACCTTATATATTTTCACAAGATCAATAGTTATGATCATGCATTAATCCTTTATGTTAAAAACCCTTTAACATAAACATGCATAATTTTTAGATCATAACTTAAAACATCTTCTAATAATTTATTTGCATCCTAAACATCATAACAAGACTAAATAAGCATATATCAAGTCTTAGATCATAATATAAACAATCATAATTATATCATGATTTTTATCTTTGCTTCTTTGTATTTTTCATGCTTATTATATATGATTACATGGTTATTATTAGTAATAATAACAATCATAAACTTAATATATTTGCATAAAAAAAAATAGATATAGAAGCTTACTTCTAGCACTAGGCTAGGGATGATCTTAGAAGATTATTAAGAACTAATAAGATGATGATCTTGATGATTTAAGGTTCTTGAATGGATGAAAAAGCTTCCTTTAACTTGTAAATGCTTTAGATCACCTTATGTTACTTGGAAATCCATCTTGATCATGAAGGAGATGATAAAAATAATTGGGTTTTTGGATGGTGTTCTTGGTGAAAAGATGAAGATTGAAAGAGTTCTTATGTGTGTGAAGGATAAGGTGTAAAAGTATGATAATATGGTTAGTAACTAAAGTACTAAGTGTTATAATCTTTCACCAACATCATCCACTTGCAACTAATGAAAATATCTAGATATTAATCAAAAGAATAAGGGGTAAAGTGTAACATTTTTTATAAAATTGTCTTAAACATGTAGATATTTTGGTAATTAGGCTAAGTATGGTGATTAGGGTAATCTTTCACCATTAGAGGGTAATTAATGATTCGAAACATAAATTAACATTAACTAGTTCATTAAACTAGTAGAAATCATGTTTTGATACTTTGAATGCTTTTCGTTTCGTCGTTGGCTAGTTTACGGCACTTTTGTGGCGTACCGACGGAAGTTTGCCGTAAGTTGACATTCCGCATTAAAAAGATGTATGAAGTTATTTTGAATCCCAAAATAAGCTTAACTAGTTTACCAAAGCTTTCATTTGGTTGTTTTCGGTGTCGGAAATGTCGTTTATTAGCTTGTCGGTGTAGAAACGGACAAGTTGTGGGGGTTGCAACGCAGTGTCGAGAGCTTATGTTTCGAATACCCCATTAATATCCTCATATTGTTTCCATATGTTTGTCATCATTTGTCATATTTTCGGAGTCCCGGAAATGCTAAATTATTATTTTGGACAAGTTAAAATTGTCTTATTTTTAGTGAAACGGACGATTTAGCGATTAGGGCGTTGTACCGGAAAGTCTTATATCTTTGTAAGATATGTTTTCGTATTAGTGTTTTCTTATATAAACGGACTCAGTTATGTCATCCGTGTGTCGTTTTTCCTTGTTTCGTTCTGTTTTCACGGTTTTGCTGGCATGAATAGTGTAACCGTGAATAGTGCGCGCAACACTTTTTACCAACACTTTTAGGAAATTGTTTAATTGGTTTCGCAATACAACGAAAACCAATATATGTTATATCATTGTTTTCTTGTCCTAACATTGTCGTCTAATATACGACACCGTTACGTAATTAAATTACGCTAATTGCATGAGATTATATACTAAGAATAGTGATTAGACTGTACGGAATTTCCGGTTATTTGCCATTTGTCACATTCTCCCCCTGTTATTGAGAATTTCGTCCCGAAATTCAAACTGAGTCATCCTTTGCAGGATTGTTCTAAAAAAGGTGAGGATATTTGACTTTGATTTGGTCTTCACGTTCCCAAGTATATTGGGGTCCGTGTCGAGAGTTCCAACGAATTTTTACTAATTTGTTTCGACTCCTTTGTATTTTCTGGACCTTCTGGTCCATGACCTCAACAGGTGCTTTGATGAATTGGAGTTTGTCGTCAATGTGAATAGAATGATAACGGTTGCTTGTGTTGGACTCTATTTAAGATTCGACACATGAAACGTGTCGTGCACACTGTTAAGTTCATCTGGTAACTTCAACTTGTAGGAAACAGTGCCAATTTTTTCTAAGATTTCAAATGGTCCAATGTAACGTGGGTTAAGCTTTCCACGTTTACCGAACCTCGCTACGCCTTTCCAAGGCGAGACTTTCCGACCTCGAAAGATAATGGTTTATGTCTCTTGTCTGCGTAGCTCTTTTGTTGATCGCGAGCCGTCTTGATACGGTCTCGGATCTGAAAATTTTTATCCATAGTCTATTGGACTAGTTCCGGACCAATTAATTAACTATCGCCTGTTTCCGCCCAACATAGCGGAGAGCGACATTTTCGACCATAAAGAGCTTCGAATGGTGCAGCTTGTATACTAGTGTGGTAGCTGTTATTGTAGGAAAACTCAACTAAAGGTAGATGAGTATCCCAATTGCCGCCTAAATCCATAACACATGCACGAAGCATATCTTCGAGTGTTTGGATTGTCCGTTCGCTCTGGCCGTCAGTTTGTGGGTGAAAGGCCGTACTTAGATTCAAATGAGATCCAAAGGCCTGTTGAAATGATTTCCAAATTCTTGAAACAAAACGACCATCTTGGTTAGAGATGATTGAAATAGGAACTCCATGACGAGCCACTATTTCTTTGAGATAGATTTCCGCTAGTTTCTCGGTACTATCCTTCTCCCGAATAGGTAAGAAGTGTGCGGACTTTGTCAATCTATCGACGATTACCCATATCATGTCATGGCCTCTTGAGGTCCTGAGTAACTTCGTAATGAAGTCCATCGATATTTGTTCCCACTTCCAAACGGAAATCTCGGGTTGTTGTAACAAGTCCGAGGGATTTTGCTACTCGACTTTGACTTTCGCGCAAGTCAAGCATTCTCCGATATAAGTCGCAATATTACTTTTGAGGTTAGGCCACCAGTAGTATTCTTTCACTACTTAGGCCTATGTGCTTCCTCAAAATATCATCTCGAAGACCGCCAAAGAATGGAACCCAATTTCGACTCATAAGGTATAAAGTTCCATCTTCTTTACAATAATTGTTTCTTCATGCCTCGAAGTGTTTCTGCTTGAATATGCTCTTCCTTGAGCGCTTGTGAATCATCTTCTCTAATGCTTGAACTCTCAGTGTTCTAACTCGTTCCTTGCGGCTCAAGGCATCTGCTACAACATTTGCCTTGCCCGGATGGTACTTTATTTCACAATCATAGTCGTTCAACAATTCAACATACATCGTTGACGTATATTTAATTCTTTTTTTTTTTTTGGTTGAATATGTGTTGAAGACTTTTATGATCCGTGAAAATAATGCATTAAGTACCATATTAATAATGTCGCCATTATTTTTAAGCGAATACCACCACGCCGAACTCAAGGTCGAGAGTGGTATAGTTCTTCTCATGAACTTTTTAATTGGGCGCGACGTGTACACAATAACTTTTTCACATTGCCTGAGTACGCAACCCAATCCTTGATGCGAAGCATCATAGTCTACAACAGAGTCATCGGTATCGTCGGATAATGATAAGATTGTAAAATACTATGCACCAACCTTAAGAATAAGTTGTAAGGCTATATCTTGTTTTTCGATTTGGGGCGAATTTATTGTCTTTAACAACTCTAAAATGGTTCTCAAATGTTGCTCATGTTCATCAGTCGATCGAGAGTATATCAAAATGTCGTCAATAAACACTATGACGAATTTGTCGAGATACGGCTTGCACACACGATTCATTAATCCATGAAGACCGCTGGTGCATTTGTTAAACCAAAAGGCATAACGAGAAACTCGTAATGACCGTAACGAGTCTTAAAAGCCATTTTCGGTATGCTTTCCTCTTGAATTCGTAACTGATGATACTCCGATCGTAAGTCTATATTAGAGTAGAAGCTAAAACCTTCCATAAACCATTTGAGTTAGTTGGAAATTCATTTGTAACATGGTTTAGAAATATGAATTTTCGTTCATCGAAATGTTGTGCATTTTTGCAAAACTTGCGTGTCTTTCCACCCCCAAAACCTTTATAAAGATGTATAATGGTAAAGAGTGGGGGTTATGGACTCACAACCTCCTTATTCGGTCTACTACAAGGTTCAGAAGGTGCTAATCGATATGAAGACCTGGCTATGGGTGTGGCTCCCGTTACCAAGTCGATGTGAAACTCGACTTGTCGATATGGTGGTAGTCCTGGCAAGTCTTCAGGAAAGACTTCAAGGAATTTTTTTTTTTTTTTTACCACAGGAATATCTGTCATCTGAGGCCCATCGGCCTTCTTGTCGACAACAAGTGCTAGAAAGGTAATACAACCTTTCCGTAAGAAATTGTGCCTTTATGCAATTTATGGTCCGCAATGGTGTGTCGTGCTCCTCTCCATGAATAACAAATGTCTCTTCGTTCGGTAGTGGTAGGCGAATGATCTTCTCATGACAGAAGACTTCGGTTCGGTTATCAGGTAGTCATTCCATGCTAAGCACTACGTCGAACCTACCCAACTAAACGGGTAACAGATCGATATTGAATTTCCACTCCTGACTCGACTAGTTCACCATTTGCCAATTCTATAGGATGAGGAGACGTCTAGCTTGCTTGACTCTAGGCCAAGTACATTTTGAATTCTATGTGGTGAAAAATTCACTGTATAATTTTAGATGTAGAACAATCCAGTTCCTATGTTTAGATGTAGGATAACCCAATCCCTATGTTTAGATGTAGGATAACCCAATCCCCTAATTGTAGCTAGGATAATCCCGTCACTAGCCATGAAACTATGCATGTGAAATGTTGAGATAAAGCTAAAAATCGGCAATGGTATCAAATAATATGGATGTGAAATATTGATTGATAGGATACGTACCGGTGACCCTTAATGATTTGACATGTCTCAGCTAATTCCCCAATAGCTAACTTGATATAGTAATGTGTCCAACATAACTCTAATTCGAGTATATGCTTAACATCTAAAGACACTAGCTAAGCCCGGTGTTGGTATTAAAAGAATTGATACATGATGATCGTAGAGTGTACGTACTCATGACATCATTGGGATTTTGTGGAGTATTCACACATCCTCGGTGAGATTAACTGCAAGAGTTACTGTTTGAGTGATCGAGGTAGAGTAAGAAAATGTGACCGTACTTTGGATTTTAGGGGTAAACTTAAATTGTAACACTCAAGGCGTTTGAATTCAGGCGTTACCAAGTATGGAACAACCCTTGAGAAAACCGTGAAAGCATCGAATGTAACCAACAACATTGGCTCTAGTCGTGATCGAGTTCTAGAATTAAAATCATATAAAAATTGATATGCAAATCAGATATATAAAAAAAATGATGTATGGTTAAATAAATAACCAATTGAAATGTAGTGTATGTAATATATCATGTCTTGAAATAGAATATTATGTCTTGTGTAGAGGATGTCGCGTCTTGTGCAAAAATGTAATGTCATGTCTTTGTCAAAGAGGTTTGAATAACAACCACGATATGCAATATAATATAAGCACTTATATATAGGAAGTACCAGCGGCGTATCCACCATGCTTTTATCATATTACACACGTCTCATCACTTACAAATAACCACCAAAAATGTCTTGTGTATGCCAACGTCAAATGCCATGTAAAACAATGTCTTGCGTAACAATGTCATGTATAAACCATGTCTTGTGTAAAAGCAATGATTTTCAACACATAACTTTTGACTTAAACATTTGATTCTTTTGGCACCATGATCTTTTTAATACACACTATTAAAAGAATCTAGACATGTATTTAGATAAATAAAGTCTATCGGGTGCCCAAGAATGAAGAATGCAATCAATCGGTAATGGAAACCTCAAGACCGCATTGTTCATACATGTTTGAATAAATGATAATGTGAATAACCAAAACCAAAAGGTGTAATGCCTCTTGCATGTATTGGTCATATGTCTAAATGGAAAAAGAAAAATAATTCGTTCAGGAGGGGAAACCAACCCGTGGCCTCCGTCCCTATAATATGGGTTCCCTACTCTATGACCTCAATCGTCCGAAGTAGAGAAAATCCTTTGTCTTATTTGTCCATGTGACCATTATGGTAATAGTGCTTGAGTTTCACGAGATCTAGCAAGATTGTTAGAATCTCCAAAAATGTCAAATAGAATGCAATGAGGGGGTTGCAGCATGGCTCATGCCATACCATTCATTGGGAAAAGACAAATGTCAAGCGACGGAATTTATTGTATCATTTCCAATAAATATGATAAGGTGGAATATGATAACGTAAGGTAAGGTAAAGTAGGATAAAGTGTCATAGACACCATGGAACTAACCCATGTTCAATAATTTCGAGAATGTTGAGGAAAATCCTCCATGAGTGGATAATAAGTTTTGTTTGTTTAAATGACTAGTCTCAACTGAATTGTGATATAGATCGAATGTTAGGTGTGAACAAATACGTGTCGTCTTCCTGTATTGTATTGTATTGTATTGTATTGTATTGTATTGTATTGTATTGTATTGTATTGTATTGTATTGTATGGTGTTATACTAACCACCTCAGTTCGTGTTCTAATAGATAAGAAAAATTGAATCTCAAGTAATAACTTAAGAATTTTGAACGAATAGTGATCATTAGCTTGGCCCGCAGAGTCCACCAGAATTCCCATGCACTACAAGTTGTTATTACGTAGGCCTCCGTAATAATAAATTGCCTTGCATGGTCACCCTAGCGTTCTCTCGTACAAAACAGCCGATCAGTCAGAGGGGGACACTATTGTCTATATACCTTCAACATAGGAGGGACCTTCGTGATAGATCACGTGTCAACGTCCGTTTTCATTACTCATAAATCAGCACGGCGTTAGATGGAATAGAAATGGAAAGAATCTGTAACAATAACAACTGAAGGGGCACCTTCAAGATGAGTACTTCATCTTCCTTGTAGGGACAAGAGTATATCAACCTTGATTAGTATGAGTCACAGGGATCTTGTCCCACTACTGGAGTTGTTGTCCAAGGTTACCACCTCCGCCTCGTCGTCATTATCATGGTCAGGCATCTCAGCATTCGCGAGAAAGCAACCATATTTTACGAAATAAAGTTTAAGATTTCACTTAGAAATCATGTTCGTCATAAGCTCCGCAATAGACGTGAGGTCGATATTTTCATCGTGCGAGTAAAGAATAATAATAGAGTTTGAAGTCGAAGGTATTTTGTTCTTGGCAAAATATTTCATGCAACATATATATGAACCACCTATATATATATAATCATGTAAAATCCTATCAATCAAGGATTTCTATCTTGTATAAGCTGAACTTGTAAACTGTTTATAATGCATAAACTGATAATGTAATGTATTGTAGGCGCATAGTCTATTAATGTATTGTGTCTGTTTCTCATAGACTTCACCCATGGAAATGTCCTCGCTTGATTTATGTGAAATGAATTTTTGCTGTAGTGGACCTTGAAAAAATGTTTATGCAATGAAAACCTTTTGACTTGTCCAATTTTATTTATTATCTGTTCAACATGAACAAGAGGTTTTCGTGAGAGATCCCTAGCGATTGTAGACTTAGACTCGAGAAAGAATCCTGGTTCACTACAATCGATGCTCTGATACCAATCTGTCACACCCGCTCGTAGCGGAAGCGCGAGGTGTGATCTGATCAGTTCTCATTGCATAACAATATAAGTGAACAATACTAAATGAATAAAAACAAGCTCCAATGCCATTGTCATAATTGTTTCGAAAGAACGCAACATAAGTTAAATGTATTTGTTACAAACCATCAAATGAAAATGCGTTTTCATCGTTCTATACATCAAAATGTAAGTCTTAAAATGTCAAGGCTTTGACCACTATATCACCGCAAAGAGGCGGTATATAACGGGCAAACCCTTCAAATGGTGGCATGGAGTCTTGATACTTGCTTTCCTTGACTGAAATGTCTGTCAGGTCCACTAATTTCCTGAAATACATGTTAAGTTTGAAAACATCAACAAAAGTTGAGCGAGTTCATGCAGTTTAGCTGTATGAGATGTATCTGTAAAATGTGAGTTGTATAAACTGTATCTGTAAAATGTGAGTTGTATAAACTGTATCTGTATGAATGATGTATAAACCGTATCCACAACATGTGAATTGTATAAAATGTATCTGTATGTATGATGTATAAACTGTATCCACAACATGTGAATTGTATAAAATGTATCTGTATGTATGATGTATAAACTGTATCCACAACATGTGAATTGTATAAAATGTATCTGTATGTATGATGTAGTATGTAAAGCGTCAGTGAAATCGTTGATCATTAATGTTTCGCGAGGACATTAATATGTGTGACGAATTAGGAAGCAATCCAACCCTAGACGATTTTATGTCGACTCCTATCGACTGGGACACAAACGCACTCTTCTGTATGGGTCCACGACCAAGAGTGGGGCTCGCCAAAACCCATTAGATCTAGTCCTTTGTTCCTTGGTCCAAACTGGATTAATGGTGCTTATAGTATGGCCCTAATTCGCACATGATCTATGGTGTTTCATTACCTAACTTTAACATACTCTGAACATGTATCTTCCCCGATAGTTGTAAAGTTGTAAAACATTTAAATGAATAGGGGAACATGGACTCACAGAATTGCGTCCGTGAATAGAAGTAAATAAGATCTCACGTGCGGTCGTCCTGAATAGCGTTGCGACCTACAAATGTTCTTATTTTTGTTAGACACTTCGGTCTTTGTAATAACTTGAGTACAAGTCTTGTGTCTTATTTGTGTGTAAGACTTGTATGTCTATACTGTTCGTTGAACGGTGTATTTAGATGAATGAGTTGTTAATCTGTTATATATATATATTTCACCAAATATATATATATGTCATCTTGTATCTTGTGAGTTGTATAGTCGGATTTAGTCCTCTTAATCTCTTGTCTTATATGTATCAATTGTATGATTGTGTTCACAATAATGGTATCATTGAGCCGAGCCCATGTTTTCATGTTATTGGGCCCCAAATAGTGTTGGGCCTAAATAGTGTCGGGCCTAAATAGTGTTGGGCCTCAAATAGTGTTGGGCTTGAATAGTGTTGGGCCTGAATAGTGTTGGGCCTCAAATAGTGTTGGGCCTCAAATAGTGTTGGGCTTGAATTGGGCTTGAATAGTGTTGGGCTTGAATAGTGTTGGGCTTTGGCCCATATGTTTAGTATTTGGGCTTAGCCCATGAATTTATGTTAAGCCCATTATGAAGATAAGCCCATTAAGAAAAATAGCCCATTAAGTAAAATAGCCCTTTAAGTAATATAAGCCCATTTGTTATAAAAATAGCCCACTAGTATAATAAGGCCATTTATTTTTATAAAAACCTTTTTATAAAAAAATTACTAAGTATACTTGTTAGTAAATAAAAACATACTAGTTTTTATAAGTTTATAAACATCCGAAATTTGTTATTGATAGGATACTTATATTTCGTGTCGATAAATCGTCTAAACGTCGTAGTAACTCCCCGGATTGGCAATTCACTTATGTAGTCGTCCGTCGTTCGTTTTGACCATAATTGGTGTCCGATTATTCGAATCGTCCGTAACTCGTTTTAAGGCGTAATTATGTGAAGTCTTATAAGACTTTGATTATTATGTATCATGTGTTCATTATTACCATTGTAATAAAGTTCCTATCTTTGATATATATATAACTAATACCATCAAATAATCACATAGTACATAAGTTGTTAAATCACCAAATATATATTTTTCTAAAAAAAATATATATTTCTCTTGTCTAAATACAACCAAAAATGTTGTTACTTTATAAAATAAAGTTTTTATGAAAAATGGCTATATAACCTTTGTATTTTATTCTAACCATGTTTTATAAACATATCATTTTCTTTATCAAATCACCACCAATTTACTCTACAACTTAACTAAACATATGAGACTTTTATAACATGAAATTATCAAGATGATATCCAAATCATGTAGGGTTTTAACCATGATTATTTCATATGCTAACAAGTTCAAAAACCAAGTTTAATTTTAGTTTTAACAACTTTTATAAAAATCTCTAGTTGTATGTTACTTTTTATAATCTTGTGAGAGTATTGTTTTTAACCAAAAACCTTATATATTTTCACAAGATCAATAGTTATGATCATCCATTAATCCTTTATGTTAAAAACCCTTTAACATAAACATGCATAATTTTTAGATCATAACTTAAAACATCTTCTAATAATTTATTTGCATCCTAAACATCATAACAAGACTAAATAAGCATATATCAAGTCTTAGATCATAATTTAAACAATCATAATTATATCATGATTTTTATCTTTGCTTCTTTGTATTTTTCATGCTTATTATATATGATTACATGGTTATTATTAGTAATAATAACAATCATAAACTTAATATATTTGCATAAAAAAAAAATAGATATAGAAGCTTACTTCTAGCACTAGGCTAGGGATGATCTTAGAAGATTATTAAGAACTAATAAGATGATGATCTTGATGATTTAAGGTTCTTGAATGGATGAAAAATCTTCCTTTAACTTGTAAATGCTTTAGATCACCTTATGTTACTTGGAAATCCATCTTGATCATGAAGGAGATGATAAAAATAATTGGGTTTTTGGATGGTGTTCTTGGTGAAAAGATGAAGATTGAAAGAGTTCTTATGTGTGTGAAGGATAAGGTGTAAAAGTATGATAATATGGTTAGTAACTAAAGTACTAAGTGTTATAATCTTTCACCAACATCATCCACTTGCAACTAATGAAAATATCTAGATATTAATCAAAAGAATAAGGGGTAAAGTGTAACATTTTTTATAAAAATGTCTTAAACATGTAGATATTTTGGTAATTAGGCTAAGTATGGTGATTAGGGTAATCTTTCACCATTAGAGGGTAATTAGTGATTCGAAACATAAATTAACATTAACTAGTTCATTAAACTAGTAGAAATCATGTTTTGATACTTTGAATGCTTTTCGTTTCGTCGTTGGCTAGTTTACGGCACTTTTGTGGCGTACCGACGGAAGTTTGCCGTAAGTTGACATTCCGCATTAAAAAGATGTATGAAGTTATTTTGAATCCCAAAATAAGCTTAACTAGTTTACCAAAGCTTTCATTTGGTTGTTTTCGGTGTCGGAAATGTCGTTTATTAGCTTGTCGGTGTAGAAACGGACAAGTTGTGGGGGTTGCAATGCAGTGTCGAGAGCTTATGTTTCGAATACCCCATTAATATCCTCATATTGTTTCCATATGTTTGTCATCATTTGTCATATTTTCGGAGTCCCGGAAATGCTAAATTATTATTTTGGACAAGTTAAAATTGTCTTATTTTTAGTGAAACGGACGATTTAGCGATTAGGGCGTTGTACCGGAAAGTCTTATATCTTTGTAAGATATGTTTTCGTATTAGTGTTTTCTTATATAAACGGACTCAGTTATGTCATCCGTGTGTCGTTTTTCCTTGTTTCGTTCTGTTTTCACGGTTTTGCTGGCATGAATAGTGTAACCGTGAATAGTGCGCGCAGCACTTTTTACCAACACTTTTAGGAAATAGTTTAATTGGTTTCGCAATACAACGAAAACCAATATATGTTATATCATTGTTTTCTTGTCCTAACATTGTCGTCTAATATACGACACCGTTACGTAATTAAATTACGCTAATTGCATGAGATTATATACTAAGAATAGTGATTAGACTGTACGGAATTTCCGGTTATTTGCCATTTGTCACATTACAAACGCAATAATTAAATAATCACTTCAAAACGTAATCTCAAGCACCCACTCAGTCAACAAGTTCTGTTGAAATATGCTGCCAGCATTCTCATCTGATGAAACACTTTTAACAATAACTTGTATGTGCCTTTTTATGTAAAATAATAAGTTACTATATTTTTGTTAATGTACATGCTGCATCAAGTTAAGAAATAATTATTTTAAATTTGAACTTAAAAGATAAAAGGATTACGTTAAATGGAAAAGAAATGAGTATTTTTTTTAGCAATTTTTTTTAATGGCAACGATTTTTTTAACCAAAAAAACAAAGCAACTAGCAAAGATGCTAAAAGCCATATACAACAACACAAAAATAGTTTAGGAAACAAAACTCATACCAATCCACTAGCTGCAAGGCGTTTTTGTCTTTGGTTGTTCCTCAAAATGATCTAATCCGTCGTTAACGTTAACAACTCTGGATTGTAAGCGTAAAGTTTTCCTTAATTGTATCTCTTAATAAATTGCCATCTTATTCCTTTCCGTTGTTAGTTCTCTATAGTTTTAGATCTCGGGAAGAACTTATTACTATTCCGTGTATGCAACTATGAAAACGAAAAAGAGCCATGAATTTACCTTGTGGGATCTTTGTGATGCCATATTTTCTTTATTTCTGATAAGGCATTAGATTATTCTTCTGCTTTTCATTCCACTTCAGCAACCCGACAACTACCTGCATAACGAACTTGTTTTTCGGTTTTCCTTTCAGCAGCTGTAACCAATCACTATAATCCGAAATTGAGTTTCTGAGGATTCCATGTGGTTGTCACTTTCTATTGAATGAGAATTGTTATGAACCGGCATATGGGAATCAACTGACTTTGAACCACCACCAATACCCGAAAATGTGGCCTCTGAAGAAACTATGTCCTCGTACTTTTCCTCAATCCAACATTTACTAGGAACTGCAGAATGAGACTCAGTACCGACCATTGATAAGTGGTTCATGTTGGTGTCCCACAAGCGGGTTTTGATTCTGTTTCATTTATGGTTTCTTTTTGTTGTTTTGTTTCAAGTGAGTCTTTCACATGTTTCACGTGTAGGTTTTGTTGTTTTTCCCTTGTGTTTGTTTCAAGTCGATTTCTTTTAGGTCTGTGGTTCAAACCATACTGTTGTTTTTGTCTAGCTTCTTGCTAGTCGGGTTTTTATGTTTTAAGAAAGTTTTGGCCATTCTAAAAAAGAATACAGAGTTTTTAACCCAACTTGTCTCTAAAAAATATTTACCAAACTAACACAAAACATACTTGCCCTTTCACTCTATACAAAGAATAACAAAACATGGATGTCATGTCTTTTTACCTCATCATCTTCTTCAACGATTCAAGAAAAGAAAAACGGTTGGCGCCATCGACCTCTTTATCGCCATCTCTGAGGCTAATAATCATTTAAAGCCTTAGAATTACAAGTTTTGAAACACAGTTTCCAAATGATGTACGCATGTATAACTAAGCAAATAATCGAGTTGCCTCCAATCAGAGTAGAGAATCATATATCCAATTGCGATCAGTTGATAGGAGTTTGTGTTTTAGTACCACAATAAATTGAGTTTGTGTTATATACCACAATAAATTACACCGCTTAAGGTCTAGTTTACATGTCATCCAAAAAGAGAGGTGGTGCAAACATCCATTGTGAAATGAAGGCAATTTGTTGGATTTTAGAGTCGCCAGAAATTATAGAAATGATGTCTGATAAGGTTGAGACCACAATCTTAACTAGGGATCACAAAGGAACCCAAATCATACGAGCAAAACCTACAACCTAAAATGTTTAGAACTTACTTAACCACATAATAAGACCATAAATGGATATTACTAAACCCACAAATGTAACTGATACTTGTGGACGCGGATATTCCCACGAACTTGATAGGTAACAGATGCCCAAAAGGTAAGTATACGGTCTTATAATAGGATTTATGACTAAGATTAACAATACTCATTAAAATAGCAAGATCTACTATTCAGATCACTTCCTATTCAATTTTTTATTTGTTTTATATGTGAATGCAAATGTATAAAGTATAGATGTTCATATTATAGATAAAATCTGTAACCATGTATTTCATAAATTCAATTCAATATACTATAGAAGATATTGCAGTAGGGTCTAAGGTGTATTTAGGGACGTAGATTTTTCTTATCTTTTAAGTGACTTTACAGGTGATTGTCTTCTTGTGTTTATACCCATATGATGTTGTATGCTATCATACATGTTTTACACTATATTGTGTCACTATCTGATCACTTTCTTGGTATGTTGGTATGTTGTGTGTTAGTATACTCTCTGACTTCTTATTTATATTTTATATATATATATATATATATTGACTTGGTATGTTGATGGTTTTAGAGCCGGGGGTCTCTCTGGAAGCAGCCTCTCTATCCTTAGGGATGGAGGCAAAGTCTGTCTACATCCCACCCTCCCCAGACCCTATAAGTAGCTTTTGCTGTTTGTGGGATATACTGGGTATGGTTGTTGTTGTTGTAATTCAATATACTATATACTCATCTATGTAGATCAATTGTCCTTTCATACACATGCACATATATATTAAGTATGTGCTTCATTATGTTTACTCACCTAGGAAGTTGAATACTTTGATTAAGCTCCTAACTCTTGATTCATCAGATTAATGGTGAATATGTCAAGTATGTGAGAACCTTACCATGGATTTAGCCCCCATAAAATTTTCATGTATGCATTCAAAGTGCAAGCAAATTCTATATATTACAAAATATGTCAATAAGACATGATTATCATTGATTTTAAGCGCATAAATTACCCAAGGGCACTTAGGATGACGGATATCTTATAGATGATTCACACTTTGATTATCTTTAACTTTTAAAGCATAATTCATTGAGTTTTATAATAGATAGCATAAAGCATGCAAAATTTCCCAAAACAGGATAATCTCTATAATTTACTCTTTGTACAAATACAATTATCAACATGTGGGTTTTTCCTATATATTTGTTAGATAAAGGGAGGGCAAGTTTTTCTCACCAATCAAAATAGCTTCTATAACATGTTAACCAAAACCGAGATGCTTACAAAAATAAAAATTTATACTCGCCTTGTAAACAATATAAAAAATGTCTGCCTATTAAAACACCCTTGATGACAAAAAGAAGTTAAAAGCAAATACATATACTCTTCAAAAAAATGTCTTATTGACTCTTTTAACAAAAAACAACAATGTTTATTATATAAGGTGGAGTTTGGTAATTTCATGTTGGATAAATTGACTAGTTGGCTACTAGTTCATGAATTGCATCACTTACACCTTCATCCTCTGATCTAACAGCAAGTTTCATTGCCACCTCTTTTGCGCTATCTACTCCGAACGATAACCGAACAAGTACCTTCACGTTGCCTATGTACACACCTGATAACAGGCATGTGTGTGATCTTGAGTTCGCCGCAACCACCTCCGTGCCCTGAAACATTCAACGTTTATAATTTTTTTAAAGTGCAAGTGATTTAGAGAATAAAGGAACACTTTTAAGTAGATAATCACGAAACCACTTATACGTATTGCTTTAAATGTGACACACAAGACAATCATGTAACCACTTACCCACTCTCTCATTATATCTTTCCAGCACCATGTATAAGTGCATAAACACTTTTACTTCATTGCTATGCAATATCGCCGGTATATCACCGATATATCGGTTATCGGTCCCTTAGTGAGACATCGGAGCAAAATATCGGCCAGGATATCGGTACTGATAATATCAGCGATATTGACCGATATTTGATTGATATATCGCCGATTTTCCCGATATCAGTACCCTTCTTATTAGTTCTACCATTCGTCTTTCTTCTTATTGCTGCTATTAATGTTTTAAGTCTTAATTGTTAATTGTTGGTGTTTTAAGTCGCAAAAGGCTAATTTGTTAATGGTAGGAGAGTATACTGAATTGTCAGTGTTAAATTGCTATATATATAAATTCAGCATGATATTAAAATTACCGATATCCCACCATGATTACCGACATCCGATTTTTTACTGCATTAACTGCTTAGCTTCATTGTTTTATGTAATACATAAAACACTCCACATACAGGTTTTTGTGCAATTCTCGGTTCTCTACTTAACGTTGGTTACACACACACAAGTAGAGAAAATTTAGTTACCTCGCAAGGTTGCATGCCAAGAAGATTGATAACAGTACTAACTGCTTCTTTCAGACTTTCCCTTGGGCCAAGCCCATACTCATCAACCCGTTCAAAATCCGGGCCCAAACTTTCCCATGCATTCCTGAAATTGGAAACCCCAACTTTAAGCATGTAGTCTGCTGCAACAACCTCAAATTCCTCCAGTTGGTATTCATCTTCCACACCGTCTTCCTCAGCCTCACCGGTTGACGGATCAACCTGAATCAAATTTCAAATAAATTACATTATTACCCTCAACAAATAAGAAACACTACTGAACCAAAAACAATATTACTTACCTCTTTAACCATAAACCGCAACACGTTGGAGAATTTGCCAACAGCCGGAACCCCTTCCGGTTTCTCGAACGCAACATACGTTTGTCCTGGTGTATCATACGGTAGGGACTTTAATGGTTTAGTTGCTACTTCTTCAAATTCTTCTGCTTCTGAAGCATCCACAAGAATGGTAACCTAAAACCGAGCCATCTTGTTAGAATATTTTATTTATTTTTGTAAATTTAAATAGAGCTTTGTGTGTATAAATGAGAGCTTACATCTTCCAATAACTGTTCAGGAATGGTATTGGTACAGTTGTACTGGAACACAACGTGCCTATCGAATATGTGTTTAACTACGTTAACTGCATACTCTGTTTCGGCTTCAGTGAGCTCCACCGGTGCAGATGACTGTTTAAAGAAAGACAACAGCAGATATAAATATCTACTAAAAAATATATATATAAAATGTGCAGGGCGGGTTGAGTTGGCCCAAATACCCAAATACTTTTTATCCCAAATATTGACTTTTACAAAAAAAAAAGTTGGGTTGTCATATAAATATCTACTATTATATATGTATATATATAGAAAGAGAAAGTTTAATATACAAGACCACCTTAGCGTGCGATGCGTACGCGAGCATCTCAACCGCACATCTGATCTAATCTAGGCTTTCAATTACGCACGTTATTGCATAATTACGCATGTTATTTGCATTATTACGCATGGGTTGGGTTAACCCTAATTACGCACGTTATATTGGTCACGTACGCAATGCACGATAAGGAGGTCTTGTACGTTAAACGGCCTCTCTCTCTCTCTCTCTCTCTCTCTATATATATATATATATATATATATATATATATCTACTTTTTGAACATTAGAAATAGTTATATAATTTTGAAACCATTTGGTCCATCCCAAACTGATCTAATAATAAATAAACAAAACAGGTAGAAATCGCCACATGTAATAGTTCCTGTAAGATTATATTAAAGGTTATGCCATAGACAAACCTTGAAAAGCTGTCCAAAAGTTGAGAACTCCGGAATTGACAACAGCAGCTTGTCATAAGTATCAACGGCTGAAGTGGGGCCCGCAGGAGGAGCACCAAGACCAGTTGGCTTTTTAGCAGCAGCTTTTTTCTCTGCAAATGGCTGAGATTTAACCTCCCTTGATACAGAACGGATATCAAAGGGTTCTTCTGACGGTTCCTGTATTCCAACAGACAATTACACAAAATGATTAGTAAAGAAGACAATGCCGTAACAGAGTCAAACATGTGGCGACCTTACATAGTTTTTCAAACTGGTTTCAAGGTTGGCAAGTGGAAGATCCAATGCCCCAAACAAAAATTCCTTTACGTCTTTATCAGTTTCAACAACAGAACCGTCACCTCCAATAGTATTTAAATATAGTGTAGCCCTGTCACGAACCTATACATAATTTCAAAGCAGGTCATTTTCAAGTGTGTAGTTTTTGTATTTATTGTTAGTATTTAAATTAATAAATACAAAAACATATTAATTTGAGTACACAACTGACCTCATCATCGTTATCGTATAAACAGCGCCTCAACAGAACAAAAATACGGGGCTGCATACAACTCAAATTCAGTTACTGAGAATTCACCTGATCTGACTTGAATATTACTGTTAGTATAGTAAATGAAACTTGATGTACCTTTAACGAGTCAACCATAGCACCAAACTTTGCCAAAGTGCTCACTGCACTAGCTCGAACAGTTGCATTTTCAAGAATGACACGGTTATATATATACCGAATGTATTTGCTGGGATCTGATGTCTTTGGTCCCTCGATACCAAGAAAATGGAGAATCTAACCAATGTATTCAAAGTAGCAAGTTTAGTACACTAAAAAGGAGAATAGAAGTATGAGAAATCTTAAAAGGTACAGAAAATTTAGAGAAAGGAAAAAGGGTGGGTAAGGTAACAGGTCAGAAAAGGATATTTTTGGTATGGATTAGGTTGACATGAAACACTTTTTGTCCAAACTTCTTAACTTTTTTATAAATAATTAGTATATTATTTATAAATACAATAATCTCTGAAGAATACTCCAATTGTTTTTTAACAGTGATTTAGAAGATTTTAAGCCTTAAAAGTAGGGGTACAAACGAGCTGAGCAGCTCAAGAAAAAGCTCGAAACGAGCCGAGCTTGAGCCTAAAATAAAGCTCGTTTATTTATCGAGCCTAGCCTTGGTTCAAAAGCGATGAGGTCTAAAACCGATTTTTAAAAAGCGAAGGCAAAAGCGGGGAGCTTTTCGTACGCAAAGCGCAAAGTGATTATATAATTTATTTTATATATCCCATAAGTGTTTAGCATCCAATACCTATGATTTAGCTATAATTAAGCTTTATATATGTTTTAAAATGAAAAAAACATAACTGTACAGCATAAAAAGCCTGTTGTACAACACTCAGAAGCATAGAAACACCCCATGTACAAAAAGTGTGCGCCTCAGCTGCGCCTTAGGTCGATTTTCACCCTAAAAAGCGCGCCTCAGCTGCGCTTCTTGTACATCGTGCGCCTTATGTCACACAAGGCGATGGGGTTTGCGCCTAGATGCGCTTTGCGCTTAAGCGCGTTTAAGGCGCACTTTTTTAAACCAAGAGCCTAGCATGTGAAGCTCGTCAGGCTCGTTGAGCCTTATCGAGCCTTAGTGCAATATTTAATAACATTTACCCCTTATTTAAAGTTGTCTGGTAAATGAGCCGAGTCAAGCCTATCTAAACTTGTTTACGAGCCGATCCCGAACCTAAATATAAGCTTATTTAGTAAACGAGCCCGAGCTTCACTTATTGAGCTCGTGAGCCCACAAGTCTATCATTTATATTATTTTTATTTAATATATTAATTAATAGATAATAAACGAGCCAAGCCCGAGCCAAGCTCGAGCTCTCATAAGTTACTCGAGTTCGGGCTCGGCTCGGCTCGTTTGCACCCCTACTTAAAAGATACACTTTGGATGACTTCCAAGTCCCAAACCATTTCCTTTTAAGATTAACCTATATTTTTATTTTACCATTTTGACCAGTTAGAGAATAAAAACGTAACCCGAAACAACTAGTATAGTAATACATTAGTAAATTGGTCAAAGCTGCCACGTTAAAGAAAACTAACAAGAATAAGACAAAGACCGTGCTTACCTGTGTTGAAAGATATGTAAATTCACAGTCCTCAATGAATTCACACAGGTGAAGAAGCCCACTCTCTTTTGCATCTGGAATCTCTCTTATGATAGTTACGATTGAATCGACAATTGCTTTCTTGTACTCAAATCCACCTTCTTCCCTTAAGATGTTGCTCAAGAAACCCATCCTAGAATAAGTAAATGGACTATGTGAGACACGGTCACATCTAACTTCAATATTTGAGGATTGAAGTTGAATAGAATAGACTCACAATGTTCTGAACTTAAGAGGGAACTTCAAACATAATGATCTAATGGCATCAACCACGACAATTTTGAACTCGTCGGCAATGTCAGACATGAAGTTGGTAATTTGTTTCATCAGACGATCAACACCTGATTCATTTCCTGTTTTGAGAAGTGTGGTAATGGCAAGGGTTGCAATACTTCTATTTTGGTCAGAAATCAAGCTCTCCATATCTATGTTACAGGTAGTTACAGCCATTGGATGAGTCATTGCCACCTGAACAAGATATAGATCATTATGTAATATGTATCGGGATAGTTTCTACCGACAGAAAAGACACCATGTGCACTTTATGAGAAAAAAAGGTGAAAAAAACAACATAATGTGAATCAACTATTAAAAAATTGTTAGTGATGCATATTGTACAATTGAATCCACAAAGGCACTGTTATTATTGGTCCTAGTTTTTCAATAGAGAGTTATTTCCCATACGAAAGAACCTTCTTCAAGACATAATCCTCATGAAATATAATCAGTTAACATTCAGAAAACCATCGTAAAAACTAATTCATAAATTATGCTAATAACGTGTAGAAGAGGTAAATGTATCAGAAGTTAAGAAGTTAACCTATTTACCAGCCAAGACAAATAAAGATAAAAGAGATGGAGAGTATATGTTGCAAAATAGGCAAGTAGCACGGGTTGGGTTACACGTCAAAACAGGTAATTCTTTGTACGATTCAAGTTGACCCAAAATACTTTTTATCCCAAAATTTTTAAGATGTATATAAATAATTATTCGTCAAATATAGTTAAGAGTTGAATCATTTCAATATTAATAAAATATTTTACCCTTTTGACCCTTTAGTGATTAACCATAACCCAAATCTTGACACATTTGTATGCAACTAAACTGAAACAGCCACCTCAAGTGAAGATGGATAAGTGCCAATAATAAATAGAGTTGCTGCTCATGACATTTTGAGTCAGTAAGAGGAAAAATAGTCAAATACCGTGTGAAACTAAACTAAGAACGGTAAGATTCTGTTCAGAGGTTGAGAAAGTGACCTTGTTTAATGTTCGAACAGCAGCAAACCGAAGTACCGGCTTAGATGAACTCAAGAAAAGCTGTAGGACAGTAATTGCAGGGGTCAATTCTCGGCTAGTAACACCGCTTAATTCCGTTATGGCCCTTGCTGCTTCAAAAATGACCATCTCTGATTTGTGGCGTAGACAACCTTCCAAATAGTCATAAAAAGGACGGTCCCCAGTTTGACTGTTCATGCTTGACTCCCTAATAACCTGAGAAAAACATTCTGTGTCGGTGATTCACATCTCGCCCAACAAGCAACAACCATGAATTTTCAAAGAAGTAAACTACCTGATTTTCAAAGAAAAAACCACAATAACAGACATACCTGGCTGGTGTAACGAATCAGCAGGCATTGAGCCAGAGGTGAACGAACAGTGCCCTTCGTCAAGCTGGTCACTAATTTGCTCACAGCTAACCGATCGTTTTGTCTTATCTGCAAATATACCACATTAGAATCATCTCGCAAGAAAACCTAAATCATTCAGAAGCTTGTGAAACATAAAATCACAATACAATGCATTCAACTGTCATACCTGTTGGAGTAAAGCAAGTGCATGAAATTGTACAAGTGCGGCCCTTGATTGAACGGCTTCTTGTACCTCATTGCTCCATCTTTTCACAATCTCTGGGTTTGTCTAAGATTCAAAGATGTAATATAATTACAGATTTTTAACACAATAGTAAGACAAGCTAATGCAGTTATTTAAACCGTAAGTTGTACCTGGAGCAAATGGATACCACTGACTAACGCTGCACTGGCTACCACAGGGTTTTTGTCAACAATGGCTTGCTTTAAGTATCTCTCAATTTGAGTAAGAAGTGTTCCATCTGTAATGCGACAGAGAACACGAATAGCATTTGCTCGATACACGTCGGTCTTGCTATTCATGTCTTTCATAAGGGAGCTTGTGACGATAATAACCTTCCATGAACAAGAAAATGTACCATGTCATTTAAATGTATAAGCGTAAATAATCTATAAAGAATTAAAGATATAGAATAATGTTTTGAGACCTCATCCGCAGAGGGAGAGAGCTCCTTTATAATCAAATAAACCATTCTTCTTAATCCGATATCTCTAGCCTGGAAAAGTTTTGTTACTGAAAAGAAAACTTCTGTGGCTTCAGTCTGCAAATATGAATCGACAATAAAGAAATGTTTATAATATAATAAACCATATATATTTGTATGAAAGTCAAGTATTGCCTTTCTGGACAGTTTATAGAGCATGATCTGACCTTTGTGAAGGTATCACCTTGATTCAAGAGATAAAGCAGCTTTGTGATAACCTGGCAACAGAAATCAGAATATAATCTGTTGGATCATGTTCATGCAAGAGGATGAATCAAAAAATTATGTAGCACCTATATGTTGAAATAAATAAACAAAATAAGCACCTGCGAACACCTCCTCGAATCCAATTGAGGATCATTAAAGACCCTAGCTTCCTGAAGAACTGCTCCTTTCTCGATTCCAGAGAAGGGAGAGTACTCAGCTGCGCATGAAAACAAGACTCAGTTATAATATTACATACAGCAAAAATACATGAAAGTGCAATAATTACAATGTCACAAAAATACCATACCAATCTGAAGTTTACAAAATTGTCAATGATAAAAAAGAAAAGATACAAGACCAATTTGTACATTAATAACCACATGTGCAGTACACAGAAGCTACACAATCAATCAGTTATCAATTAAATTTGCTCGGCCATCAAAAAGATAGGTTGATAGTTGAGAAGATGGAATGCGGATTGTACTTTTAGGCGTTGAAACTGCTCTATAATATTTCATAATTTCTTGTATATCACAATAAGCTACAAACTATACTATCACCCCATCATCTCTCCATTACCACCAAAAATGCATAATCAATAAGTACTCCAGGTCTCCAGAACTTTGTAAGATAGAAACGATCATCCATTTAATTGAATGTGATTTGGTGATTACTAAAACAGAAGAGTGTGTGTGGGATTGAAGTATTGAACTCTTCGGTTGTATCATTCCTCTATAATATTTTAGAAATTGTTAAAGACCAAAATAAACTACATATTCTACATTCCTATTATACTTTCATCAAACCTCTGGAAACACATTCAATCAAACCTAATTTCAAGATCCACAACACCACCATCAGAAACAACCGGATCAACTCACATCATAATTTCAATAGCTTACAAACCATCTCAACTAAATTAATAACCGCTCTACCGATTCAACAACAATGTAGATCTAAAATGAAAACAAAATTCACACAAGAACAGTCCAAACCTTCATAACCACACAGTCAAGGCAACCTAATTTCTCAACACCTATACCATCACTAACAACCAGATCATCAACTAACATAATAATAATTTCAACAGCTCACAAATCACCTTAAATAAATCTACAATCACAAATTCACAACCTAACTAACGGCAATGTAGATCTAGCATCATATAGCAGATCCTCAGGATCACAAAATAACACCGAAACAGGCCAAATCGATCAAAATCTAAACAAATATTATGATACTTTCAATTGAATCGGTAAAAATAGTGAAAATTTTAAGTGGTACCTTCCTCGTCGCGATCATCGTCTTTCTTCACGTACTGCGCCATTGTAGAGAGAGAGTATGAAATTTAAACCAAAATGTTGCAATTGAGTGCGAGTGTGAATCAGATCTTGGTGTTATGTGTTGGTACGAGTGAAATTGTGAGCGCAACTGGAAGTTTACGAGTAGATCTCCGCTCTGTGTCTCTCTCTCTCTCTCTATCCTTGCAAATTGCTGCAATAGGATGTTTGGTTACAAATGCTATAAAATATTGTCGTGTAAACTGTAACCTCGTTAGTTGATTATAACTTTGATCATCAATTACTCCTAAATAAATACCCAGTAAATTACTTTTTGACTGTAGGTTTTAATCACTTGATTACAGAATATAACCACTTTTCTTAACCATTTGAGTCCAGATTTCTAACACCATCCATCAAGTTTGTTAACTATGAGGGTAATTTGGTTATTTACACACAAAGTACAACTCTTATATGCACAAAAGTATAAAAACAAGTGTCTAATGCATAAAGATTTTAATAATACATATAAATTATATGTATTATTACACACAGTTCACACGTCATTTCAAATTTTTGTATCTCTTCTTTCTCTCTCTCATCTAGACCCCTACCACCACCATTAACACCACCGCACCACCACTATTAACACCATCGAAGCACCACCATCCCCACCGCACCTCCACCACTATCACCACCTTCCCCACCGTCAAACACCACTGTCACCGCTTGCAAACCGCACCTCCACCACTATCACCACCTTCTCCACCGTCAACCACCACTGCACCACCTGCAAACGCAGCTTCTTCGGGGCCCCACTTCCGATCTACATTCATCTCCTAGGGTTTCTTGTTTCCATTCAATTTCAACTTCTCCAACCGTATGCAACTGAATAAACATCAACATCCCTCTAAACAATCAAAACCCTAGGGTTTGAAATCACCAGATCTGTTTTCACACGATATGTATCTTCAATTTTCGATCATTATAACAGTTTCAAATATATTAGGAACCATTCGAACAAGGAGAACAGGGAGGATAGGGATGAGGATGCAATTAATAGTCATAAGAGGGCAAGGGAAGCTCTGGTTGCGTGTTTGCGAGAAGTTCCAGCGTTGTATTTTAAGGAGGATTTTGCGCTTGAAGATGGAGCGACTTTTATGGCTGCATCAACGTTTTCTACGGTTGCGGAGAATGTAGTGTTGTAGGAGAACTTGTCGCGCACTGTAAAGCCAGATAGACGTTCCTAGGCACTCCAAAGGCCTGATTAAGTTAATTTACATCTTAAATACTATTTATTACCGTCTAAACGTTTGTTATTCGCGTAATTAAGGGACGTAAATTACCGGTTGTCACACAAGTAGTAATGAACTGACCGAGTCAACGGGACAATCACAAAATGCAACTCTCATTTCTTCTAAGCTGTGATCTACTACATCATCAAAAACCCATATTTAACCACACCATAGAATCTAACCATCTCTAATGGCATAAACATGTTAGACCATGTGTAGTGGTAGTGGGTTATAATGCCCCCACCATGGGGCATTATCCGACACGTGGCGTCCTAGTCAGCGATGGGGGATTATAGCAAAAGTGGCGTAGTGGGGCATTATGCCAATAACCCCCATTCAATCATTTCACAATTATTTTTTTTAATTTAAAACATAAAAAAGTTCATTAATTTTAAAAAAAAATTACACTACTTGATATTAAAAAAACAGAAAATAAAAAAAACAGAAAAATAAAAAAACCGAAAATAAAAAAAAAACCGAATATAAAAATATGATCTAGAGTCCATATTTTTCTCGAATTTTTTGTCGACGCATTTGCGCAAGGATCAACGCGTCGCCTTGGAGGTGGTCGATCGATTTGGACAAAAACTCAATGTCTTTTTCCATTTGCCTCGCCTCTTGCATCTCGTTAAACTTTTTGGTTTCGGCCACTCGTTCTTGCATAATCTCCCAACGTTTGTAGCCGAGGTCGCGGATGTCTTGGAGACGACAGTTCATCTCCTCGAAATCATCCTTTAACTCGAGATCGGAAGACGACTCGACCGTTTTTTTCCCGGTTCCCTTTCTTCTACCGGTGGGTCGGACCAACTCTTCTTGAATTCCCTCGTCAACGTCCACCGCCTCATTTAAATCAACATTGCGGGCATCCGATGTCGGAGTTGACCGGTCAACGGAGGATGATGTTTTTGACCTTTTAGCCCGACGTCTACTACTAGACGTCATTGGATTAACTACCGCCCACTTTGGACTTTTTCGTAGTAGCTCCCAACACTTATAGTACGTGAAAGGGCATTTTGTCCTCTCGAACTCCTCCAAAGTCTTCGTTAAAACCCAGACGTCACCTTCACCGCTCGGGCGATTATCGTAGTTACGTTGGAAGACTTCTTGGAACGCATGACACTTGTTGTTCATGTCGGTCCATTTGCTAGAAATGGAATCTTGGTCCCGATGTTCGCCTTGACCCCACGTGCTAAAAAACAGTGCACGAACCCTATCCCAAAAAACCGGGCCAGTTTGAAAGTTTGCTACAAATTAAAAAAAAAATTATAAGTTGTATGTTAAAAAATATAGTAACAAAATAAGTAAAATAATATATATATATATAAAATGGTTACCGGTATCTTCGTCCTCCAAAATGTCGAGCCACGCCCGAGCCAACATGAATTCTTCTTCCTTCGTCCACTTAATGATATTTTTTGTACGCCGTGGTGCGTCTTTTTCCTTCTTCTTGTGCGACCTTTTGCCGCGTTTCGATGTTTCTTGCACCGGTTCGGGTTGCGTCTCCGGCACGACTTCGACATCGGGTTCGGCTTCGGGTTGAGACCCGCCGGCTTCACCATAGCCGAAAGTGCGAGGCACAAACGGAGGGGCGCCACTCAAGTAAGCCGCGTACGTTAAAAAGCTCGGGTCCATGTCTTGAAGGTTATACGGGTTTTGCGGTTGAGTTGTGTTCGGGTTCGTGGGTCTTGCGGGGACACCAAAATGGGGTCGAAATGGATGCATGATTGTATAAAAATGTAGGAGAAAGTGGGTGTTTTTTTTATAAAAAATAGAAGAAAAGTGGGAGAGAAAGAAGAAGATAAAGTGGGTTTTTTATAAAAAATGTGAGAATGTGGGGTGATATACATATAGTGGGGTAATATTTTAAAATAAAAAAAAAATAATAATAATAATAATATGACCGTTTGTTTGTCAACGGTAAAAAAGGTGGGCCCCCCTCATTTTAAGCGTTTTAATTTAAACGCCGAACGAATTTTTCCTCGAAAATAACGCCCGGTAACGCCGGGTGTAGCGGTTACCGGGGCGTTATAGGGCGTTTTTTTGATAAATTTTGAAAAAACACGCCCCACTACGGGCAGTCTTAAGAGAAATGCTGTAACTTTGATTTTGGAGATAATTTGATGCAATTTTGGATTGTGTGGCATCTACCTCCTTGCTAAAGTGTGTTTTTTTTTATTGAAATCACCGCATAAATGTAAGTTTACTGCATGGCTAAGATAACCACTTCTAGGAACCCCACTAAGAAGAAAAGTTACTAGTATAAACTTGCAAAAGCAAATTCTGGCCAAAGCGGATCGTTGCAAGTGGTTCGCCATCAAAATAATACATGTTTTGGATTCCATCAAAAGAATACTTGTTTTGGATTATTGTATGTAGATTAGGTAGATGTGCCAATTTTGACCCATTTAATTATGAATGGGTAAACTCAATTATGATTTTCTCTAGTAAATTGTCTCCACAATGCTTACTTTTCTGAAACAAATTGAGAACCCAATGGTCATTTTGAAAATCTCCCAGTAATGATCTATTTATACACACAAGAAAAGAAAATAACTCATGACATAGATTGACATCACCTAGAGATCAGACTTCTAACAACTAACTGAATGATTCTAAATACACACAAGAAAAGAAAATAACTCATGACATAGGTTAACATCACCTAGAGATCGACTTCTAACAACTAACTGAATGATTCTAAGTTGAACATTCCAACTCAAATTAAATCTTTAGTCACCTAAACCCTCCATTAACATCTGTTGTAATGGATCAAAGAGTTAACTTATTGAAGAACTTATTTGTCTTATTCTCTTCGGCCTAGAATTGGCATTGCATTTCCTCGGCTCTTTGCATTGCCTAATTGATGTACTCCATGGCAATGGATACATGTGTCCGAACTTAGAAATCCAATATATAATCTGGTTTAATTATCAAGTTGATAAGTAGCATAGACATAGTAACCAACAATGATTGGATGAAGGACAATTATAGTACTAAAGACACGTTACTTAATGATTCTAGATCAATGAAGAACACATGCTAAAAATTTATCAACATACTGCCTACATAACATCATAAACTCTATACATCATCATGATTTTTAACGATTTAAGCATAATAAAGGACATATTGTTAAACTAAATTCATAAAAGAAATGTGTTTCTTCAAACACAAATAATTGAACGGGTAGATCCACCCTAACTATCAACATGTTTGAATGCTTAAGGCTTTTGATCAATCGACTCGTATCCTCGTTCTGATCAAAAGCCCTAAAACATCGGTTTGTAATTCGGAAAAACACTTAACTCCGTTAAGCTATTTTAACGGCGGACTATTTTACAAAAAAATTGGACGAGGGCGGATTATTATTGGCTAATAACTGACTTGGGATTATTATCGGCCAATTTTAGAAAGATGGGATTATTATTTTCTAATTTGCCTAATTAATTTGGTGTAATTTAAGACTGAGTGAAAGATATAGTAATATTAGTCGTATAGAAGATCAAATACAAAGTCTCCTAAAATAAGAAGTCGTAAGAAGGGTATCAAACGGACTCCGATTGACATCATTCAAGCGACATTGAAACCGTCTCATCGAACTCTACGATGTGAGATTTTAGGTTTTTGTTTTTAGATGTTTAGCTTGTAGATTTTAGACTTTCTGTTTACATCATTGTGTTATTTTATTTTTTATTGTATCTTTTCTATATTTGCGCCATTGTGTATTTTTTGTGACTTATTGTGTCTTTTTTCTTCGACATCGTGTTATATTTTTCGGCATTGTGTTATATTTTGCGATCCACTGTATCTTTTTAATTTCAGGAGCCTTTATAGAATAATTTTAATATAGTAGTTAAAAAGAAAAAAAAGTATTTGTTCAAAAAGAGAAAAACAAGTATTTGTTACCTGGGGGATGGTTACGATACAAACCATATTTATCCTACAAATCGTGAGAACAGGTCCTAACACTTAAAAATGTTAAATTAGCACATACTAAAACAATAAATATGTAAAAGTAACACATTTGAATTATATTAGCACATGAAAATTAATCAAGATAATTGATTTTAACACATATGTGAATGATATAAACACTTTTCTTTATGAAGAATTATATCAGCACATTGAAAACAAAATGAGGATCCAAATAAAGAATTGATTCATTGTTAGCATAATTATAGGGAATTCAATATAACTGATATTATTTAGTTTATTATTTTACCATTTCTCTATAATTGGTTAGAGATGACATGACACTTTTTAAATAATTCTTGCAATTTGTATACGAATTGTGGTTTGTATTTGTACCTACTCCTTGTTAAACCTAATGTTTTAAAGACCGGTTTAAACCAGCTGGTTGAACTGGTTAAACCGGATGCCTGATGTTTGGCCGGTGATGAGGATACGTCCTGGCCGGACCGAACACTTAATGAAATGTAAGGTCGGATCGATAGCCCAGGGGTTAAACCGGACCTGGCGTTCACAGTCGGAACGACTAAAGACACAGAATCTTCTCTAACTAACTGGGACCCCCGGCTTTAACTGCCTGACAACGACTGGTCCGACCCTAACTAACTCGCCACGTCAGCATACCCCAAAAGTATAAATACCCCGCCAAGACTTCTCACCAAGGGTAATCGCTACTTTCTCTCTCTAAACTCCTCTCTCTCTCTCCCTGGCCTATTTCTCCTTGCAAATACTTATTCTAACGCCCGAGCTTGGTCACAGAGAGGCACCCCTCCCTGTGACGAGGCTAACGGTGTGTTTTCTTCCTTGTGATCTTGCAGGTTCAGTCAAGGTCATCTGAAGCTCTTCTCTTACCAGCTCGGACCAACTGGTTTCTGAGTCTTCAGTGGCGCCATCCCCTCGAATTCACACAATCCACTTCATTGATTCTTTTCATTCGAAATTATGGAATCCACAACAACTGTCTCCACAAGTACTTTCCCGTCTTATAATGATATCTGGGAAGGAAGAGTTGCACATGTAACAGTTGTTTCCACGACAGTTGCCACCTCGGCGGTCTCAGCAGAATCAACAACAATACTTCCACCTGCAAATTCTGTAATCGCGAGCTCTGTCACCACGGTCTCAGTTACTGCACCAGTCTCCACGCCGCTGCCTAGTTTCGACAACGCTTTCCTTCTATGGAAAGCTGATTTGCTACGACAGCTACAGCAGCAGCAGCAACGGGAGGAAATGTTGCAGAGTCTCCGCACGAATTTGTTCAGCAGTGCTTATCCAGGGGCTAATCCCATATCCGACGGAGCTTTCACCTCTGGATCTATGGTAAGTCCTATAATCTCCACTCCCATAACATGTGTTTCACAAGTTTCCACCCTTACGAACGCTCCAGTAAATAACGGTCTTTACGACCTGTTTCGCCAGGGATCTATAGGTCTAAACCCTCAGGATCAGGAGTTAATCATGCCATACCATCCTACGTCCATGACTTCTCAGTCAAAAATCACCTTAAGGATTGCTAAAGCACCGTTCCCGGCAAAGTTGAAGATGCCCCCAACGTTAAAATTTTACGATGGTACGTCCGACCCAGACGATCATATGTTCGCTTTTGCTGGAGCAGCCAAGGTCGAACAATGGCCCATGCCAGCGTGGTGTCACATATTCACTCAGACTCTCACCGGGTCAGCAAGGGTATGGTTCGATGGATTACCGGAAGGATCGATCGATCATTTTGAAGATTTCCGGCGTATGTTCTTACAAAATTTATGTCAACAGCGACGCTGCAAGAAAGACATTACTGAAGTTCATCACATAAAACGCCGCGACGGAGAATCTGTAGCAGATTTCATTGACCGTTTTAATCGAGAGAGCATGCAGATAAGTGGAGCAGTTGATCAACTCCGCGTTTCCGGGTTCTGTCACGGAGTTCGAAATAATCAGCTCGTAGAAAAGCTCCATGAAGATCTCCCAAAAACCACGGAGGTACTTATGTAACGAGCTCGAGCCTTTGTTCCGGGAAAAAGCGCCTGCAGACAACCGAACGAAGCAACAGCAAAGAACGCGAAGGCTTGAACCACATCATGGAGACGGAAAGCGTCACCACCAAATGATAGAAACAACATTTGGAATCGAAGTCACGGGCCGTACCAAAAATCTGATCGAAAAAACTTCCAAACCGGTAACGTACGTTTCAATACGTTCTCCGAATTAACTAAGTCGCCGAGCGAGATCCTTAGTACGGAAACCACTCGGTTTCCTACACCTTCGAAGCAGCGGCCTACATTGGATAATGTTAATGCACTTTAGGTGATAAGTGCATGTCTCCCATTTATTAGGGTCTTTATTGTACATTTGTGAAAGATAGTCCCAACTTTATCCTTGGGACATTTTGTCCAAGTTTTAGGATTTTGTCTGAGTTTTGTCTAGGACAAAGGTCAGGGGTTTAAGTTAGGGACAAAAGTCAGAGTTTTGCTTTGTGTAGTTTGTTGTCCGGGCTTTCTAGTTTGTCTTGAAAGTCCGGGTTTTGCCTTGTATATATACCTTTATGTGGAATAGACAAGGTAGCGATTCTATGTGAAATTCTGTGCACCTAACCCTAATCATTGTGTGTGTGTTTTGTCTGGCGGCTGCTTTGTGTGAGTGACGTCATTCATCTTCCTCATCAAGAATACTCAGTGTATTCTTGATTTCTCTCACAAATCTTTGCATACTAGTGTTTCATCTGCAGTGGTTAATCATCAGGTGGATTCCGCACACCTGTTGGTGGCTTTAGCTGAGTGAGATCTTGGATTAGGAGGCCTTACAAGTGGTATCAGAGCTTTTTAACCTTAGGTAGGTCCAAATTTTTATAATATTGAGTGTCCGAATTTTTATTATACTTAGAGAGAGTCCGAATTTTAACCTCTTGGGGAGTCTGATCTTTTATTAGTGTCCGAGTTTTTTTGTTGTGTTTCGAATTTTTATTACACTTCACTTCGTGTTTTCTCTCCGAGTTTGGACTTAGAAAATCTTTTCAGTGACACAGTTCTTGCTTGGTAACCTATTGTTGTTTTCTGAAATGGCAAACAACAATCTGACTGCAATGGTGCAAAACCTCAAGCACAATGCTGAGGTAGGGAGTAACGACAAACCTCCTTTGTTGATAAACGAGCTTGATTTTCCTAAGTGGATGGAGCGTTTCGAGAGGTATGTTAGAGCAAAAGACATCAAGATTTGGTTGTGTATTGTTAAAGGATGTGGAGCTACTCCAGTACGTACGTTGACGATTGATACGTACTTGGCTCTCACTGACGACCAAAAGAAATTTTTTGATTGTGAAGAGAAAGCTATGTCAATGATAACGATGGCTATGACACAATCTATACTTCATACGTTCCGTAAAAGAAGTAACTCGAAGGAGTTGTGGGATAGCATGATCGAGCGATATGAAGGAAATGCAATTTACAAGAAACGACGACTCGAACGTTTGAAGAATCAATTCGTTGTGTTTAAAGCGTTAAGGAATGAATCATTTGATGATACAGTGAACCGGTTTTATCATTTGTTGAGCGAACTTGATAGAAGTCAAGAAGGTATCTACACTGAATTTGAGAAAGTTGAGAAGTTTTTGAATTGCCTTCCTAGAGAATGGAATATGTACACCGCTTTGATTAGAGAAGGTGTTCTCTATGAGGAGCTCTCATTGGAAGAAGTTGTTCAAAAACTGAAGGGTTATGCTTGGAATATGGAAGATCAAGCATCTGATTTTGAGAAGATCCAAGATCCTCAGTTATATAAAGCTTCAAAACCGACGGATAAGGGCAGTAATGGAGGAGCCGGTGTTGCACTATATTCAGAGAACGAAGTTCCTGCAAGTGAGCACGCCTTTATAAGCAACAATGTCAGTTCAAGTGGAACAACCAACTCCAATCAAGGAATGTACTCTTCTGGTGGAGCTCAGAAATCTCAAGGAACAAGCTTGAACATTCCAAAGGTAGATGCAAGCTGTTTGAAGTTGATTGAAGAAAACATGAGTCTTTTGGCGTCCTTCATGACTGCCTACGAGAACTTATGTCTTGGAAAGCTCGTTGAACCGTCAAGTCTCGATGAGGACTTTGACCAGATAGACCAAGACGAAATGGAAGAACTTGATCTACAACTCAATATGGCACTCTTAGTCCGTAGAGCGAAGAAATTTCTATTGAGAACGGGTAGGAAGTTCATAGGAGGTCAGACAAAGACTCGAATGGGAGTCGACATGTCAAAGGTGAAATGTCACACTTGCGGCATCTACGGGCATTTCGCACGTGATTGTCGGAAGCCGAAGATGGAAAGATCGAACAGAGAAAACTACTCTCAAGGAAACAACTCAAGACCTCACAACAATTCAACAACTACTTCCAACTCAAGTGCTCGTCCAAGTGGTTCTGAAAATCTTGTACATTTGTGAAAGATAGTCCCAACTTTATCCTTGGGACATTTTGTCCAAGTTTTAGGATAGCCTTTTGTCTGAGTTTTGTCTAGGACAAAGGTCAGGGGTTTAAGTTAGGGACAAAAGTCAGAGTTTTGCTTTGTGTAGTTTGTTGTCCGGGCTTTCTAGTTTGTCTTGAAAGTCCGGGTTTTGCCTTGTATATATACCTTTATGTGGAATAGACAAGGTAGCGATTCTGTGTGAAATTCTGTGCACCTAACCCTAATCATTGTGTGTGTGTTTTGTCTGGCGGCTGCTTTGTGTGAGTGACGTCATTCATCTTCCTCATCAAGAATACTCAGTGTATTCTTGATTTCTCTCACAAATCTTTGCATACTAGTGTTTCATCTGCAGTGGTTAATCATCAGGTGGATTCCGCACACCTGTTGGTGGCTTTAGTTGAGTGAGATCTTGGATTAGGAGGCCTTACAGATAAGCATTCCAAAAAGTATTGTGAGTATCACCGAGACAAAGGGCATACGACCGACGAATGTTGGGCACTGAAACAAGAAATTGAGAAAGCTGTACGATCCGGAAAACTCTCCCACCTTGTGAAGGAAGTAAAAGATGGCAAAAAGTCAGCAATCGCAGTCGACAATCCAAACACCGAGGCCAGAATGAATATGATTCGGTCTACCGAATCAAGTGGGGTAAAGCGGTCGAACCAGCACATGGCAGCTTGGATGCACCAACCTACATACTTCCCTCCGGTCGATCCAGAGGATGCTCGAGACGGACCAATCACAATATCAGCCGTGATCGCAGGACATTTGGTCCAGCGAATATATGTTGACGGAGGAAGTGCCTTTGAGATAATGTACTTACAGTGTTTTCAACAGCTAGCCCCCCAAACCAGAAAGAGATTAATCGAGGTGTCTACTCCGTTAATAAGTTTTTCGGGAGAGGTGGTTCGTCCGATAGGACAAATTACCCTTCCGACCACGTTTAAGGATTATGATAGAAGTAGAACCGTTCAACTAGCCTTTCTGGTTGTTGGTACTCATTCATCGCACAACGTAATACTCGGACGACCCGGGCTGCAAGCTCTCGGAGCAATTAGTTCAACAATACACGGTGCCATAAAATTCCCTACTGAGGCAGGGGTCGCCACTATCCTTTCAGAGTCGAATTCATTCGTTGCTGAAGTAAGGCACGCAGCAGAAACGAGCTCCAAAAAATCTGAAGTACCCACGGGACTCTGGGCAATTAATCCGGAGTTCCCAGAGCAACAAGTGGCCATCGGTGCTCAGCTCCCAAAACGAACAAAGAAGCTACTATGGGAATTGTTGAGTAACTCAATCGACGTTTTCGCGTGGAAGCATTCCGATATGCAAGGAGTTCCCAGATCCATGGCACGACACCATCTGAACGTAAAAGAATCAATCAAGCCGATAGCACAAAGGAAAAGACACATGGCACCGGATCGAGCCAAGGCAATTGCTAAAGACGTAAAGAGTCTCCTAGATGCTGGGATCATCCGAGAGGTCCGGTATCAAACTTGGGTGTCAAACCCAGTTATGGTATGAAAGAATGACAACTCCTGGAGAATGTGTATCGATTCACCAACTTGAACGACGCGTGCCCGAAAGATTGTTTTCCATTACCAGAGATCGGCAAAAAAATCGACTCCGTCGCCACGTTCAAGCTAAAATGCTTTTTAGACGCTTACAAAGGGTACCACCAGATACAAATGGCAGTCGAAGATGAGGACAAGACAGCCTTCGTTACTAATAAGGGAGTTTACTGTTTTACAAAAATGCCCTACGGCCTGAAAAACGCCGGTGCCACGTACCAGCGATTAATGAACAAAGTTTTCAAAGATCAGATTGAGCGAAATTTGGAAGTGTACATTGATGATATCGTGATCAAAAGTCACGATGAAGAGGCCATGTTGAAAGACATACTTGAAACATTCACCCAACTCCGAAGCATCAATATGAAATTAAACCTCAAAAATGTACGTTCGGAGCTCAGATCCCTATCTACTATGTAAGTCGAACGTTGAAGGATTATGAAACAAGGTATCCAAATTTGGAAAAATTAGCTCTGGCATTGGTCCATGCTTCAAGAAGGCTTCGCCGATATTTTCAAGCCCACCCAATCGAGGTCCGAACAGATCAAAGAATCCAACACGTTCTTCGACGACCCGAAGTATCAGGTCGCATGGCAAACTGGGCGATCGAGCTGGGTGCTTTCAACATCACCTTCAAAACCAAGGGTCCGCTAAACAAGCTCTAAACAAGCCCTGGTCTTTGTATACGGATGGGGCTTCGAGCGCCGAGGGTGCGGGAGCAGGGTTAATACTCACCGATCCTGATGGCATGGATATGACATATGCACTCCGTCTAGAATTCAAGAGCTCCAATAACGAAGCTAAATATGAGGCATTACTGGCTGGCTTGCGTTTAGCAGCCAAGGTCGGAGCAAAAAATGTCGTAGCCCTAGGGGTGACAATGGGTCGGGTTCGGGTCGGGTATTGGTAATCCCATACCCATACCCGGTTGTAAAATCGTGTCCCATACCCGACCCAATACCCGTCGGGTAATTACCCGTTGGGTACCGAGTATACCCACGGGTATCGGGTATACCCATCAGTTTGTTAAAAGAAATATATTGGGATTTCCAAATACATTTATACTATTATCTATACATTTCCCATGTACCAAATGGTAAATTCCTATGAATTTTTAAGATGGCATATGAAAAGGTAAGTTAAAATGCCCAATTTTTATCATTTTGTTCCATCTCTACCCCTGCACTCCCATTCATCCTCATCAGTTGTGAAACATTCAATGTGATTATCATTTTATGCAATTCAATCATCCCTCTTTCAATTTCCATCACCCTACGTTATATATTAAATGAATTAGGGTTTCATTAACATTTCAGAAGCGCAGAGCTCCAAGATCGAACCATTTGATTATGCCCCTTCGTTTCTAAATCCTCAACCCTCTATAATCCACAATTGTCATTCAGGAAGCCTGCCTGAAATCACCATACCAGGTATTACCTCCAAACTCACCATTCATCTTCTTTTCTTTGCCATATGTTTCTTACACTTGATTTTGTGCAATATACAGATTTCTTATGAGACATCGATTTGGAGTGTTCAAATTGGGCTTCCATTTTTTAAACCCAGGTGAGGACTTTTATTATTTACGACTACTTTCTTGAATTCACCATGATTTACTGTCTGATCTTATGAGTATGGGGCTGGATTGAGTCACACTTTCCTAAGTTTCATTGTCTTTAATTTATGCATACAAGGTGCTTGATAAAATGCATGTGTGAAAACTGTTGAACTTAGGTTGATTCCTAATTCAAATTGTTGCTTTGAGTTTCTTTATTTAACTGATGTATAGTCCAAAAGTGTTAAACTTGGGTTAAACCATATTTACATGTTGATTAAAGTTGCTTAATTTGATTGCCCACCGATGTATTTTTCCTATGGAGTAAACTAAGATTTTCGTTTTGGTGAAAGATTACTTATATTAATCACTCCTGCTTTGTATTGCAAGTTGGTTATGAATATGAGTGCCTTATCACAAGGCTGGCCCTAGGGGTGAGCGAGCCGCACCCCCGGCCGAGGCCCGTTTTCCACGGGGGGCATTATATATATATATATATATATATATAGGGGAAGGTTCTATGCAGAACACAAAATCTTGCGAGAACACGCAGAACACAATGAATCACCTATTTTTTTCAATCCTAAAAACCTAAAAAGTAAATGAAAATGTTGCAAATGTAAGATTTATTGTTTCTTACACCAGAATTCAAAACAAAATATGAAAAACTTTCACTTTTTCTATAACCTACACATATGTAGGTTATGTGTATGTTAAATTACCAACATGTATGTAAGCTACGTGTAGGTAAAAAATATGGTTTTTTGTGTATATATAATACACATATGAATGTAAGAAACATAAAATTTAAAATAACATGAAACTTAAATCCCAAAATTTAGTGTTTTAGAGTTGTTCTTTTTGTTCTCGCAATAGTTAGTGTTCTGTAATGATCCTCATCCTATATATATATATATATATATATATATATATATATATATATATATATATATATATATATATAACCAAGCATTGAGTAAACCCATAAATAAATTTGAAGCGAACACATGTAACATTGTAAGTCAATGTTCCAGCGGGTTTAGCCTTTGAGTTTAGTAGTAGAATTATAAGGTCGGGAGTTAAAGTCTGTTCATGTCTTTTTTTTGTTAATCGTTCTTCAACTCCATTGTGATTTGTGAATAAAAGTGTTCTAACATTAAATTTTTCTTTTCATTTTGTAGATAATTTCGAAGGCTATTGAAACATATCAACCGGGTGTGATCGTTCTCCAGTGTGGAGCAGATTCGCTCTCTGGGGACCGCTTAGGCTGCTTCAACCTCTCTATAGACGGTGCGGTAGTCTTATTGTAATCAAAACCTGCTCGGTTATCGTATTTATTATTGAGTGATGTTGTAATACTTGTTTTCTGTTACTTCTGAATATCTTACAAGACATTCTGAATGTGTTAGGATTGTAAAAAAAATTGGTTTGCCTCTGCTGGTAAGTCTATTTCAGTATTTTTAAATAAATTTTGTTTGTATTATTAATTGTGTCTATTAGAAACTAATATCGAGGGTTTTTGTGCAGGTAAAGGGAGGTGGAGGATATACCAAAGAGAACATTGCTCGGTGCTGGACTGTTGAAACAGGAGTGCTTTTAGATACAGAGCTTCCTGATGGTATATACTTTTTTCATAAATTTTTTTAACTCATATATTTACTCAGATTAGATCATTAAAACCATATTGCTAAGTTATTATATATATTTACCTTAAAAATGTGTGAACAATGCAGAGATCCCGGATAATGATTATATCAAGTATTTCGCTTCGGAGTGTTCGTTAAGAATTCTAACTGCTTATATCGTATGTCATTTCTTCTGTATTTTATTTTTTTCCTTCTTTTTATCATTTTGGTTCAAACAAGTTTAAAGCAGCTAAAGGTGTTTTTTAATGCATACATACAACCTTCAAACGTGCTTTATTAAAAAAAATAGACAATGTTGTGATATTGTTTTAGTATTCTCACATACAACCTTCAAAATCACTTTTACCAATCTTTACAAAAAGATTACCCGCGTTGATTCATTGCATTAATCTCGTATTGTGATATTTGTAGTCTTGGATCGCAATTATATTTTTGTTGGTTTGACAGGAAAATTTTAATAGCAAATCATACCTAGGAACTAGAGGTGGCAAAATGGATGGGTTGGATTGGATTGGTTGTTGGGTCAGGATGGGTTTGGGTTAGAATGGGTTTGGGTCAAGATGGGTAAAAGAAAGAAGAAGGTCAGGATGGGTTTGGGCCAGGATGAGTTCGGGTCAGGATGGGTTTGGGTCAGGATGGGTTGAGAATAAATCAATAATAATAAAAACTGAAAAATTTTAAAAAATGAAAAAAATTTACCAAGAATGTCCTTGTCAATGGCAATAGTTTTGTATCTTTTCTGACATATTTTTTGTCATCTCATAGATTTGGGTGTATGGTATTAGTTTTGAATTTTTTCTCATGGCGGTTGTGATCCCTGATAGAATAGCAACGGAGGGATGTGCATCAAAGAATAATGAATTAGGAGACTCTATTTCATTGTGCAAGAATTCAATTGTTAGGAAATATGTTCTTGATGAGCTTAACTCTAAAGCTCAGAATCACAAAGTATGTTTAACTCTAAAATTCCTGTTGTCTCATCATCATTAGTTTTTGTCTGCCCGAATGATAACGCAAATGCAGCTTCGTGGATTTGAGAAGCTAATAGCTGTTCATCTTGAGCCCATTCCATTCGGCTTTGAGAGAGACTTGATATCTCACCGAAGAGGCAGCAGCTGCTAAAATACTACCAGGTATCTTTAATCATTTGATAATCGTTTTTATTAAAAATAAAAAATTGGTACAATTTGACTATGGATTCCCAATTGATATTGTAGGTGACCCCATTTTTATCCTTGGTGATTTCTTTATCCTATTTATATGAGTAAACGATTTGAATTATCATGTATTTAAGATGATGGTTAGGGGACAGGTTCCAGTTTCTCTTTTCGATAGTCAAAATTCGGTCTGCCAAGATTTGGGAGAACTATACGAGGAAAGGGTAGTTGGAGATGGAAAGTGGAGGCCTGTAGAGTTAGTTGACTTTTCAGTCAAACAGGTCAGGAGGGACCTAGAAGAATGTATGAACCCGGGTGGGCAGTCTACTCGATTTATATGGAATAACATCGTCGTGCCTAAGGTTAATTGCTTTGGGTGGAGGGTGGCATTTGGGGACAGGTCATGCATGGTCTGCGGTTACGCTTACTTTAAGAAGCTCTTGTATCATACATCGGCTAATTTTATCGTGATGGAGTTGTCGATATTGTGTTTTGAGTGTTAAAACATAAATGTGATTTTGATGAGTTAAAACCAAAATAATCAGGTTCGAAGTGTGGATTGTCAAGACGCATATGGTTTAACAACTGTTCACATGGCAGCCAAAAAAGGTCACAAAGATGTGGTGATGTTACTGGTTGAGTTTGCTCCTGATCTGGAACACACGAGTGATTGAGAGACGGGTTTCGCTGCATATGGCAGTGGTTGGCGGCAACAACGATACGTTGGAGGTGCTGAAAAATAGACGAGCAAACTTGAATTCAACTTACTTCTTGATAGGTACATTGGCAGCAGCTGTTATTGAGAATAAGCAGAATTACATGAGCACTTTAGAAGTTTAGGACATGAGCACTTAATAGTTGGCCAACATCTTATGAATAATCAGCTTTTTATGTTGAGGTTTTTGTAAACCTACTGTTGTAATCCGTGATATTCTTTAAAGGCAAAAAACCATTAAAGTCAACAGTATGAATATCAAATTGAAATCAAATAATATCCCTTTTATGTTCATATTGTAAAACTATATTTACAAAAGCTATCATTATTTTTAGAACAAATAATTATGTGAGAACCAATACCAATTATTTATTATTGTTATGATGATGGAATTACATGGGTTTACTTTTTTTTCAAACCGAGCCGATACCATTTATTTTTGAGTATTCAGTTACGAATGCTATAGAGCGTGCCAATACCATAACGAACTGATACCGATCAAATTAACAATAAAATACACATCCGATGAATAACTAACCCACAAGACATATCATAACTAACCCAACGTGAAACCCCTAATTCTTTTAAGTGATTCATAACCTAACATAAAACTAAGGGAAATTATTTATTCCGCTGCAACGCGCGGGTTCCCCACTATTATTAATAATATATATCTTACCATACTTCTAATAAATATCTAATATAATTAATATTTAATATTACCTATTATCGAATCTATACATATAATAAAAGAAACTCTAATGAGGACACATGACAATTTCTTAGCCACTCTCTAATTATATTTTCCATCTAAATTATAATTAATTTTTGTTATTCTATTCCTTAAAATATGCCAAATATATCTCATTGTTCACCTTTCTTTTATAAACCATACCTTCACGTTTAGTATTTTTTTCACCAAACATGTTATGTTTTTCTAATATAAAATATATTAAATCACGTTTAGTATTTTTTTCACCAAACATGTTATGTTTTTCTAATATAAAATATATTAAATTTAATATTAAATCATCTTTATTCTTTTTTTTTAACAAACCACTTACGTTTTTAGTGAAAAGATCAAATAGGAAGTTTATTTTGGCTAGAAAGTCTAGGAAGCAATAGAATTAGGACATGTGGCAACATTTGAAATAAAGAAAAAGAGTATTTTAGTCAATCCAACTCTTTCTTCTTCCTTTTCAAAACCCAGTAACTTCAAAACCCACCATCTTCAACCATTTCTTCACTTTCTATCTCAATAATCACTACATTATAGTGCGATTTTCATCACCAATCAATGATTCAAACACCCGATCAACGTGTTCTTCAGCTTTTTTGAAGAAAACTCAGTTTAATTTCATACAAAATCTCGTTTTTTCCGGTGATTTTGAAGATAATCACTCGATCCGTTCGATTCGAGCGCTGATAAGTGTTTCAATCATTCAAAAATCGTCAATTGTTGAAGAAATCACTTTGATCCATGTAAGAAATTCTTTAATTTCATGTTTACGATATGGGTTTTTGATTTAGTCATTGCGTTTTACGATCTTGGCGGGGGTCCGGGGGCAGCGCCCCCTGGTAGCAGGGTCCCAGGGGCGGCAGCCCCTGACGGGGTTCAAGGGGCAGAGCCCCTGGTGGTCCAGACAGTTCACAGCACAGACAGAACTATTGTCATGGTTCAATGCATTTTAGAAAGAACACTTTCTTTGGTGTTTTCTGGCCATTGCGTTTTAGAAAAACACATTCTTGAAGTGTTTTTGGTGCATTGCGTTTTAGGTAAAACACTTTTTAGGTGTTTTCAGTCCATTGCGTTTTACAGAGAACACTTTCTTTTGTTTTTTAGGCAATTGCGTTTTAGAATGAGTCATTTTTAAGTGTTTTATGACCATTGCGTTTTACAAATTAGACATTTCTTTGTGTTTTTTGTGCATTGCGTTTTAGGTAAAACACTTTTTTATGTGTTTTTAGTTTTTTTTTTTTTTTTTAATTTTTTTTTTAGTGAATTACAAATAAGCAAATTACAAACAAGTGGCAGGTAAACGGGCAACAAGCTGCGCCGCAACCCCCTTTTGAATTGCAAAACCAATCCTACTAAAGACGAAACGACCCTTAAAGGTTGAGAGATTACTATTCACAACCTGTTGGACCCTGTTTAGAAATTCCACAGCCTCTGGGGCTAGGGAACCAAATGTATCAAAAGCGAATGGGATAAACACATGTTGATTCTCTAAACAAGCCTTCTCGTGTTTAGCGACTTTGCTTGATTCTGCTTTCAACGCAGCTTGGCCAGCAGCAAACAGACATTTTAAATGTTTTTAGTCCATTGCGTTTTAGAAAACAGACATTTTAAATGTTTTCTGGCCATTGCGTTTTACAAATAAGACATTTTTTTGTGTTTTTTGTGCATTGCGTTTTAGGTAAAACACATTTTTATGTGTTTTTAGTCCATTGCGTTTTAGAAAGTACATTTTCTTTTGAGTTTTTAGGCTATTGCGTTTTAGAAATAAGACATTTATTTGTGTTTTCTGGCCATTGCGTTTTACAAATAAGGCATTTATTTGTGTTTTTGGTGCATTGCGTTTTAGAAAAATGTCATTTTTTAGGGTTTTTTTTCATTGCGTTTTACGTAACTGAGGGTTTTTCTATTGCGTTTTACGCAACTGGGTTTTAATTTTTTTTAAATATAACAATAGTATACTCGTTTTAAAGATAAAAAAACGCTCGTTTTTTTGGTGCAATTTTTATAAAAAAATAATGTCGTATGAAAGAGTTATTAACGTTTAAAAAATGGGGGGGAATTGGAGGAGAGATAAACTATTGGCTTGGATTGACTAGAATGCCCCTAAACAAACTCACGCGCCTCTTTTCTTCCTTTCAATTTCTCTGATTTAATCTTAGCCCTTGATTAACTAAATGGATGGTCAAGATCACTTCTTAGCCTTCCTAGCCAAATAAACTTCCTATTGTATCTCCACCCTACGTTTTTATTAAATATAAAATATTAAATTTTAATTAATATTAAAGGATTGCATAGGAAACAAGGCATAATTCATTTTAGATTTTTTACTTATTGTTTCTTAGTTTAATTTAAGAAATTTAAGAAATTGTATACATAGTTAGCTTTGTAATTTCCTTCTGTCATTTTTTTAAATAATAGGCTATAGTATTGTGTATTATACGGACGAATTCAGTAATAAAAAATTGTTTATTTACATTTAAAAAAACAAATAACCATGTTTAAATTGGTAAAGTAATTTAAAGATATAATCATCATTATAAATCTAATAATTTAATATTTTATTGCTTTAACCCCGTGTAATACACGGGGTTCTAACCTAGTAATTATTATATAATTCTATTTATGCAACAACTATTATAAATTAAAGATATACATTACATAAATATAAGTTTTATCATAAATTAATAATAACTTTATAATATTTATACACTTATATGTATATACTTCACAACATACAAAATATAAATATTATTATCAAATACATATGCTAAAAGAAAATTTATTTTTTCACATTATAAACATACTAAACTAAATCACTAATAGATAAGGGTTAACGGAAAATAAAAATATAAATTAAAAACTTCGGGTATATGATCGGGTATATAGTTCGGGTAAACGAGTATGTGGTTTCGGGTAATCGGGTCGGGTATCACCTAATCCCATACCCGCGAAATTTTTTAAAACTAATCCCGTACCCGGCCCAATACCTGTCGGGTATCGGGTATACCCGTCCCATTTGTGTCGGGTTTCGGGTATACCCGTCGGGCTCAGGTATTTTTGCCATCCTTAGTAGCCCATGTCGATTCGCTACTCGTAGCAAATCAAGTGAACGGAGAATATGAAGCTAGGGAAACCAACATGATCGAATACTTGGAGCAAGTGAAGCAAGCGATGGCGTTGTTCGACTCATTCAAAATCGAACACATCCCTCGTAGCAAAAACAAAAAGGCCGACGCTTTAAGCAAATTAGCATCTGTGTCTTTCAGCCATCTTGCTAAAGAGGTACGGGTCGAAGTGCTAACCGCACCTTCAATCGCCACTCCACAGGTCATGCAAGTGGAAGCTCCGTCACAAACATGGATGACACCGATAATCAACTACTTGGTGCATGATGTCTTGCCAGTTGATAAGGCGGAGGCCAGAAAAATCCAGATCAACTCGATTCAATACCAAATCCATGAAGGGGGTTTGTACCGAAAGACCTTCCTCGGCCTTCTGTTAAAATGTCTCGATCCGGAGCAAGCCAGTTATATCATCAGAGAAATATATTATGGCATTTGCGGAATCCATGTCGGGCCAAAGATGATCATAACAAAGGTAAAAAACGCAGGATATTATTGGCCCGGGATGCACGAGAGTGCAGTCAAAGAGCTCCAACAATGTGATGAATGTCAGAAACACGCACCGATAAGCCTCCGAGCGAAGAACGAGATGATCCCAGTAACTGCCGCATGGCCCTTTCAGAAATGAGGCGTTGATATAGTCGAACCCTTCCCACAATCGAGCGGAAGCGCTCAGTATCTGTTGGTGGCACCACAGGTCATGCAAGTGGAAGCTCCGTCATAAACATGGATGACATCGATAATCAACTACTTGGTGCATGATGTCTTGCCAGTTAATAAGGCGGAGGCCAGAAAAATCCAGATCAACTCGCTTCAATACCAAATGCAGGAAGGGGGTTTGTACCGAAAGACCTTCCTCGGCCCTCTGTTAAAATGTCTCGATCCGGAGCAAGCCAATTATATCATCAGAGAAATACATTATGGCATTTGCGGAATCCATGCCAGGCCAAAGATGATCATAACAAAGGTAAAAAATACAGGATATTATTGGCCCGGGATGCACGAGAGTGCAGTCAAAGAGCTCCAACAATGTGATGAATGTCAGAAACGCGCACCGATAAGCCTCCGAGCGAAGAACGAGATGATCCCATTAACTGCCGCATGGCCCTTTCAGAAATGGGGCGTTGATATAGTCGAACCCTTCCCACGATCGAGCGGAAGCGCTCAGTATCTGTTGGTGGCAGTAGATTATTTCACCAAGTGGGTGGAAGCTTGACCATTCACGGTTATCTCTGGCTATAATGTGACAAGATTTTTCTGGGAACAGATCGTGTGTCGTTTCGGCCTTCCGCAATACATAGTGAGCGATAATGCAAAACAATTTATGGAGAACCCGTTCAAGCGGTGGTGTGAGAATCTGAAAATTAACCAAGTCTTCTCTTCGGTCGCCCACCCACAAGGAAACGGGAAGGTCGAACAGATAAATCGCTGAATCGTTGATGGGATAAAAAGAAGGCTTGGTTACTAAGGCAAAGGATGGGCATATGAGTTGCCGAACGTGATATGGGCTCACCGAACCCTACACAAGACAAGTAACGGAGAAACACCGTTTAGTCTTACGTACGGTACTGAAGTTGTGATTCCTGCAGAAATCGGACTTCCAAATCAAAGAAGCAAAAATTGGGAAGAGAACAAATAGGAACTCCGATCTAACCTGGATTTGTTGGAAGAACGCCGGAACGTAGCAGCTATCAAGGAGGCCCGATACAAAAAGAAAATCGAAAGGTACTACAATGCCCATGCCAAACTTTATAAATTCAAAGTCGGAGACTTTGTGCTCCGAAGCAACGATGCAAGTCGCGTCGAGGCTCCTGGAAAGTTGACCCCAAAATGGGAGGGACCGTATCGCATAAAAGAAGCTAGTGACAAGGGTCCTACGTGCTCGAAAAGATCGACGGAACCCCCGTTCCAAGGACATGGAACGGGGTTCATTTGAAGAAATGCTTCATGTAGACGCCATCTCACCACGGGCCAAAAAGATCACTATTTTTTATAGTTATTTCCTTTTTCCATGTAAGTGTCGGGAGGGTAATGCCCCGAACATATTTCAAAATTTTCCTGTAAAACCGGGAGGGTCTGCCCCGGAACTATGATTATCGAATTATTAAATAAAGCGATCTGCATTTTTACAGTACAAACCATAGCATATCTATGTATGAGTTCGAACGAAACAAAATCTGCACAAACGGGCCTCGACCCATGCCTCGCGCCGATCGAGAAGGCTTAAATAGTTCAAAAATAACAAAATCTGTTAAGCAAAAGGATCGGACCCGATACGATCCGACCACTAAAAGCATAAAGGATTGAAGCAAATAAAACTAACCTATAAAAGTTTTTTGCTACGATCCGGTCATCTAGATGACCCAACAAGGGTTTGGCTAAGTAACAAAAGTTTGGACCCAAACTAAAGCTAAAAAGCCAGGCATAAATATCATCATCAAAGATACGATTCCATAGAAATAAAAGAAACATGTGCAGCAAAATCATAACAGAAATCAGATTGTACGGTTACATGCCATAATAAAAATAAAATATTGTACGATTACATTAACACACGAAAGGTTCTTCTTAATCCTCCTTGATAATAGGAAGTTCACTCCTCTGCTTTATAACCGATAGAGGCTCGTTCACTGATTCCGAAACCCTGTCAAGAACCGAGATATGGAAATCGTCGAAAGCCTTGATTGCAACGTCTAAGGTATCCTTGGCTCATTCATCATATCCAAGAATTTCCTCAACAGACTGAGCCGAACCTCTTGCAACTTGAAAGCCTTGTTTAATGCCATCGTTTACACCAATAACATTAACGCTATTTACCAAATCTGCAACCACCTTCTCCAACTCAGGGCTCTGATGAACCAGCTTAACAACCCAAGCCACCCCGTCGGTCAAGAACCTAAGCATAAGTTCTGATATAAGGCTATACAACTCGACCATTTCAACATCATACCGAGTCAGCATGTCTTTCGCATCAGCAAGCATGGTCTGGTGTGACTCAACGACTCTATCACGAGCCCTTTCAAGTTCGAGCTTATCTAGAAAGAAAAGAAGAGAACCAAAGGTTAGAGGTTGAATAAACAAACAAGAAAAAATACGATAAACGTACCATTCACCAGACGAATATGATCAGCTAACAGCTGATCATAAGTGGATTGCATTTCCTTCTGCTCCGCTTTATTTTTCTCCTCAACCTCAGACAATCTTTCTCTAACTCTTTACACTTTGATTTCACATTCCCCAAATCACGGACAGCTTTGTCACGAGCCTCGTAAGTAGCCGCAGCCGAGGCCTGAGAGGCTTTGCTAACTTCTTTAGCCTCGGAAACCTGTTCTTTCAATCGATCTGCTTGAGCTCGGAGCGATGAAATTTCCTGCTTTGCCTTTGATCGAACATTTTCTTCGTCTTTCAGAAAACAACTTCACGCTCAAACCGAAGACAATTAGATTCGGCCTCGATCCACCGTTTGTATGTTTCAACCACCAAGGAATTGGATTGGGCCTGGTTCAGCATCAAAGCGTTTCCGAGCTCCGGACCGCTCATTTTCCTATAGTGTGCGTGTTCAGCAGGAGTTCCAATGTGGAACAACGCCATTTTCGCAGAAAGAGAGTCCATGATCCTGTCCTTATTCACCAGCGACCAATCAGGAACATATTTTTCCAAAGCATCCGAACCCACAACCTCGCCCGAACCTAGCTCCCGACTTATAAAAACAACTTCAGTTTTATATCACAAGGGGGACGAAGGGGCACTATCCCCACCATCAATCGGCTGAGGACTTGGCCTTGAAACATTAGAAGCAACCCCGGTCGTAGGCTTACCCGAGGGAGAAGGTTCGATTTTCTTGAAAGATAAAGGTTCAGGCATATTGACGTCCTCAATAACCTTGGTAGTCTGCCCCCCGAAGGACAGCGGGCTCGGAGGAAGATTGACAGGTCGGTCCCTCGGAGTCTTACCACCGTGGAGATGAGCGTCTAGATTCTCCAACAAGCCTCCAGCAGTAGAAAAACCAGTAACTTGATCAACTTCATCCTCTAACACAATCGTCTTAAAATCCAGCTTCGTTCTTTTCAGCTTTTTGGGGTTTGGATCGGGTTTCGAAGAGGTGTTCCGCCCCCTCTTAAAACTAACTTGAGGACGAGCTTCAGCATCCTCAGCATCATCGTCATCACCTTCGGCATTTACTCCTTCGTCTTCCACGGACAGATGCTCTGAACCGTACAAAATGACTTTTGAACCGGACCTCTTCGCCCCACTTGAATCTATCTTCTTTCCCTTATCACCACTTGCCACCGCAGTCACTTGAACCAGAACCACATTTGCCGCTTGCACCGAAGGAGCCAAGCTCGAGCCTCCTTGACCGGTCGTAGCAACAGGCTCCCTGGTTGTGTAGAGATTCTCCTTAACCACAGAGAGATACGGAGGCTCCTCCTTCGGTGTCTTGGTAGCTCGGACATCGAGTTCCTTAGAATCGAATGACTTCAACCTCAAGGCTTCCTTTAATCCCATGGTTGTACACAAAAAAGGAAAGGCAATACATAATATGCGTATATAAAAAAATAATATATATAATAAGAATAAAAAATACAAAGGTATGTGAAAAATCAGTGCTCGAACCAGGAACATACACTAACCCTTTCCGCTCCATTTTATGGTAGGGTAGTATTATGGTTCGGACCAAAGCATGCTTATCCTCCCCATCACCAGGATGTGTTCCGGGAATTTTTGAACATGACAAGCTTCCTTGATCAAAGTCGCATACAAATCTTTATCAAATTCAAAGTCTTCCGGAAGGGGATCGGGAAGTCGAGATCTTTTCAACCTCAAAGTCATATCGGACGGAACACAACGATCGTCCACAAAAAAGAAATGATCCTTCCAATCTTTTAAGCTCGAAGTAATCCATGAGTAACAACAAGCGTTCTTATTCCGAGTCTCAAAAGTATACCAGTCACCGGACCGGTTCAATTTGTAAAAAGCCCGGAACACATCTAGATCCGGGTCAAACTCCAAGCCACGACAAGCAAGCTCAAACTGGCACACCTTGGCAAGGCCAAAGGGGTTCATCTGAGAGAGATAAACCTCGTGGAACATCAGAACGTCGACTAAAAACTTCGTCAAGGGAAGACGATAGTTGCAGTAATCAAACATTCGGGTGTAAACACCTATCTTCCCCTGAACGAACGGATATATGGCCGTATCCTTCGCGGGAAGAACAGGGTGTAAAGAAGATGACCACTCTAGGCCGTTTCGGTTTAAAATGTTGAAACAGCCGGACAAGCTACTTTTGTTAGCCATGATTTATAAAAAAAAAGACACTAACCTGCTCGATAACAGTGTTTCACCTCAGAGAAAAAGAAGAGGAAGAAGATGAAGTAAAAATGTGAAATTACAAAGTTATTCTTTTCCCTTTTATAGGGACATTCACCGCCTCAAGACGGCCAATCAAATGATGACACGTCCTGATGGATGACGCACATCAAAAGTCACATCGGTAAAAAGGAAAGATAGGATAACCGACGGTCACCAAAATAAAAAATCACCGCCATAATTCAAAATTAAAAAATTAAACAAAAACCGCCACAGAAAAAGCGCCGAATATAAGGACCCCACCATTTAGTTCGAAGCTTTTAACAAACACTACGAACTAGGGGGACTTGATGAGGATACGTACTGGCCGGACCGAACACTTAATGGAATGTAAGGTCGGATCGATAGGCCAAGGGTTAAACCGGACCTGGCGTTCACAGTCGGAACGACTAAAGACACAAAATCTTCTCTAACTATCTGGGACCCACGGCTTTAACTGTCTGACAACGACTGGTCCGACCCTAACTAACTCGCCACGTCAGCATACCCCAAAAGTATAAATACCCCACCAAGACTTCTCACCAAGGGTAATCGCTACTTTCTCTCTCTAAACTCCTCTCTCTCTCTCCCTGACCTATTTCTCCTCGCAAATACTTATTCTCACGCCCGAACTTGGTTACAGAGAGGCCCCCCTCCCTGTGACGAGGCTAACGGTGTGTTTTCTTCCTTGTGATCTTGCAGGTTCAGTCAAGGTCATCTGAAGCTCTTCTCTTACCAGCTCGAACCAACTGGTTTCTGAGTCTTCAGCCGGCACGAAACATACCGGTAAACTAAGAAAAAGGCAAAGAAGTTGTACCGCCGGTAAATTGGATTATACCGGTACCGGTTCATAGAGTTAGTTAGTTAACACGGTTCAACCGCCCGGTATAACCCGGTTGAACTCTTTCTGAGTCTAACCCAGTACGATTAAAATACCGGTTTTTAAAACATTGGTTAAACCGATGAAACAACTTATTGCGTGAAAAATGGTAATTTTGATATTTGAATCTTGAGAATTGAGATCGTATGTGAGACTGACAGATCTAGCCCAATACTAGAAAGGTCCGTCCAAATCAAAATAAAAAACTCCAAAAATACATAAATTAAATTAAAGTTTAATCGATCATCATCACCATTTGATCAAGACAACCGGGTTCCAAACGACCTAAATCCACTTCACGATTCCTCCAACTATCAACAAACAACCTTTACTTCAATCATCACCTTCACTTCAATTCGATTCACATCCTTTATTCTGTTGATCCAATTACGATGCCTTCAAGACGAAGAACGCTTCTCAAAGTCATCATCCTCGGTGACAGCGGGTCAGTTCTTCCTATTCACCCTTTCAATCTTTATTAATTAGGGTTTTCTACTTATTTTGACTTCACAATCTGCAGTTGATCTCGATTATTTGTTTGATTTGACTTTTGTGCTGGTCAAATTGATTAATTACTGCTTCATGAATAAATCCGTAGGTTTAAAGATCAGGAGTTTGAATATCAAATTACTAGAAATGATTTAGGTTTATTTTTATATGATTTTTTTTGTATGCTGTGAGTGTGAATATTCATAATAATATGTGTTGCATGCATCTTGTGTTGAACATACACAAATTTATGTATTTATGAAGTGATCTGCTTACAAGTTTTTTGTTTATGTGTGATGCAGGGTTGGAAAAACATCCTTGATGAATCAGTATCCTTTAATACCTGAATCTATTAGGGTTTATTTGATTTTTCACATGTGTTTATCTGCATTTCTTATGTCATTTGCCCAAATATTTTCGAAGAGGTGTTTCGTTTTTGGATATGTGATTAATGGTGAGGTGAACTTGTTATGGTTGGTTTTGTAAGTGTTTAGGGTAAGACTAATCAGAGGTGGATATTTTTTTGTAAGAAAATGCGGTAAGAAAAATGATTATTGCGGCTTTTGTTTCCCTTGATGTTCGAATTTAGATATGTAAACAAGAAGTTTAGCAATCAATACAAGGCAACAATCGGTGCTGATTTCTTGACAAAAGAAGTGGAATTTGAGGATAGGCTCTTCACTCTACAGGTTAGTCGTTAGTTATGCTGATTTGATTGTGACTCGCGTCCCTTTGAATTTTGAAAGCATTTTGAACTCATTTTTATGTTATATTGAATTGATGACTCCCGGGCCTTTGAAAATGCTTTAAATTGATTCATTTAACCTCGTGGTTTATTTTTTGTTTAAGCTAAAATTAAGATCTGTTCGTTTGTGCTGATTTTGTGTGGTGCATGGTTAAAGTTTATTAACCGACTTTTGGCTCTTTCTACATTTCTTTGCTAGTTATCGACTTATCGTTCTAATAAATAATTCAACGAGTTCATTAAATAAGGGCTCGTGTATAACAATAGTAGGTGAGTGCATGACCGGCAAAGGAGTGAATTTTCTTCTTAAATTTCTTCACACCCATTGAGATAGATGCTTAATAGACTAAAGTTGAGTTGTTTTTAAGTGACATTTGCATAGTATATGATGAAGAGGGCATAATACATCAATTATATGAGTGATTCAATTAAAACACGTGATTTTGTAGCTAGCCCGCTAGCGCTTGTGATATTATTCATACTGAACTACAAATTGGTTCTTCTGTTTTTAGTGAACGTACCTTTTCAACTTTTAATCTCTAACAAATTAGAGAAATTGGTCCTTTGGTTGCCAGCTGTTGACAAAAATGGCATCAAATCGATCATGAACAGATCGCAATAATAATGACAATATCACCATTTAAGATAGGCTGATCTGGACCAACAGGACCGGGTGCATCTGTAAATGCATCTTTCGTAAACCGATACTGTTCTCTTGCGTTATTTCTTGATATTTTAGGTTTTGACCTAAACATGTAGTCAAACTTTTGTTCTTACAGATATGGGATACAGCTGGACAAGAAAGATTTCAGAGCCTTGGAGTTGCTTTCTACCGAGGTGCAGATTGCTGTGTTCTTGTGTATGATGTGAATGTGCAAAAGTCATTCGATAATCTCAACAATTGGAGGGAAGAATTCCTTATTCAGGTACACTGACAAAAAATTCGCAGATCAAATTCAAATGTATTGAGTGTAAGACCCAGCAATTTGTTTCATGAACTGATTGCCAAAAAAATGTTGCAGGCTAGCCCTTCGGATCCGGAAAATTTCCCGTTTGTTGTTCTGGGTAACAAAGTTGACGTTGATGGTGGCAACAGCAGGGTGGTAGGTGTTTGTGTTTTCAGTGGGAATTTGAAGTAGAAAAACGGGTTTTTTTTCTGTTAATTGTGCATGTTTTGAATGCGTTGTTCGTCGTGACGATGCAGGTTTCTGAGAAAAAGGCTAGGGCTTGGTGTGCCTCGAAAGGGAACATTCCGTATTTCGAAACTTCTGCAAAGGAAGGGATAAATGTTGAAGAAGCTTTTCAAGTCATAGCTAAGAATGCCTTGAAGAGTGGGGAAGAGGAAGAAATGTAAGTTCCGAATCGACCCCTTCTCTTTTCGTATTTGTGCGTGCGCGCGTATCACATTAGCAAAAACAATTAAATGATTAATACTCCTGCCATGTTAAGAGATATGTATCTTTGACTTTTTGTCACCTTGAAAGTCAAAATTAGGGGTGTTAATAAAATGTTAAAAACTGAGTGATCCGCCAAAAGGTTCGGCTGGTTTGAGATTTTTGCGGTTTAACGGTCCAATCAGGGCTGTTCTTTTTTATCCGAAACCCGGCCCGAATTCAAAGCCACCCGAACCTGAATTAGAGAATAACCGAAAAACCCGAACCCGAATAACCAAAACCCGACCAACTCGAACCTTGAATGGGTCAGTTATCGGGTCACTTTTTCCCAACCCGAAAAACCTGAAACTCGAAACCCAAATAAAAACCCCGAACATTAATTGTCTTTTTCTATAGATGCGGTTTGATTTGGAGTGTCTTGTATTTGAAACATTAAGTTTTGAGGCTTTTGAATATTATCTTACCATATTGTTAAATGATGTTTGAATTGTGATGATATTTTTTAACAACATGATATATTTGATGATGTTTTGTGAAAAAAAACATTATTTTTTTCATTTTACATCTAAACTCGAAAACGAACAACCCGAACTCGAATAACCCATACCCAAACAACCCAAACTTTAAATGGGTTGGTTATCGGGTCACTTTTCCTAACCAAAAACCCGAAAAACCCGACCCGAAAAACCCGGAACCCGAAAAAAATAAGCCGAAGAACACCCCTAGGTCCAATGACTGTTTGGAACTTGGACAGGCCGTGTAATGGTTTACAACATTACATGGTCGTATAACCTTTTATTGTTTATGTATTTTTTTCGTTTTTAGAATACTCGTAATATATATGTAATAGAGCATTCACATCCCTTCCACTAAATATTTGTGAGTGTGTTTTTATATTATAAAAAGTGGTTGTGAGTGGAAGTGAAAGAAAATGTTACCATTCATCTGCATATTTGAGGGACGCTGTACACTCTATAATTTTTTTAAAATATTGTGAAAGTGGTTGTGAGTGGAAGAGAGTGAAAAAATAACAATGAAGGTATAAAAAATATTATTTAATTGAAAACAAGAGAGAAAATATAGTGATTTTTAGTGTAATTATAGGGTATATATGGTGGAAGGAATGTGAATGCTCTTATATTCATGAATAATTTTTTTTTATCATTTTTAAAAATTAAGGAAAAATTACAAGTTTTGTCCTTTATCTTTATAGTACTTTACAGGCGGTGTCCTTTTTTTCAAATGTTGACAGGCGGTGTCCTTTATAGGGAATTTTGTTGCAAGTTTTGTCCTTTGAGCCTAACTCAGTTAGATTTTTTTGTTAAATCTGATTACCCAAGGGTATTTTAGTCTTTTTACTTATTTAAAGGACAAAACTTGTAATTTATTCTTTAAAAAATATTTCAAAAAAATTATATATCTGAAATCAAATTACCCTAACAATCAGATCTAAAATCAAATTACCACCACTGCCGATCAAACACTGTCACCACAAGCCTCCACCAAACCACCATTAACAACCTTACAACCATCAACTGATGAGATAAACTATGGATTTTATACACAGAAGAACCAATTTAAAGCTAAATAATGAATGGATTTAAACAAAGATAAACCAATTTAAAGCTAAATAATGAAATTACATAATCGGATTCCTGAAACAAAGACATGATAGTTGACTTTCCAAAGTCATACAAACAACTATCCAACATCTATAGCATACCAAACTCAATCCAAAGCCTACAAAAACCAAATCTATACAAAACGATCGATCAATATGCAGATCTGGAACACGAAACCAAAAGGGGAAATAATACCGGAGTCGTCGAGGGTTTCGTGATGGAACCATAGATCGGTTAGAGATATGATGCGTACACGTCGTTGAACCATACAAACTGCCAAATCAAGGTCATCGGAACACCACTATTTTCCGCCAGATTCAAGGTCGTCGGAGGTCTAGATGAGTGCAGATCTGTAAGCCGCCCATCCCTCGTGTGTATGAGTGCAGATCTGTAAATCGCTGCACATTTGACTCCCACCATCAAATTCTTTGACGAAATCCGAAGAACGGAGTGGTCGCTGGAGTGGTGCTGACCGTATCAACTCTCTCTCCGACGGAGTGGTCGCTGGAGTGGTGGTTGTTTTGGCGGCGTAAGGCGGTGAAGATGGTGGCGAACCGGATACTCTCGAAACAAAAAGGGGGCTAAACGTATCATCCTCCATTATATAAAACAAGCAACAGATCTACCAAATTCGTTGTGCCCTCTTATACTCTCAACTGTCAGTTGTGGATCAACAAAACCACCACAAGATCTGAAACCTAATCTTCCGAAATCTCTGCAACTATGAAGGTGATCGACAAGATTCTGGAGTCCACAACCCCCTTTTTGCAGAGTATGTTATAATAATAATAATAATAATAATAATAATAATAATAATAATAATAACAACAATAATAATAAAGAGGTAAAAAGACTAAAATACCCTTGGGTAATTAGATTTAACAAAAAAATCTAACTAGGTTAGGCTCAAAGGACAAAACTTGCAACAAAATTCTCTATAAAGGACACCGCCTGTCAACATTTGAAAAAAAGGACACCGCCTGTAAAGTACTATAAAGATAAAGGACAAAACTTGTAATTTTTCCAAAAATTAATTCAAACTAACGATTTTGATTAAAAAAAAAACGTTTCAAACCGCCAAACTAGCCGACGCACCCGGACCACCTGATGGTTTGTCGTTTTATGAAACTCTAGTTAGCGGTTCAGCCCAGAATTTCTTCAAAACTACTGGAACGTGAATATCCCAATACAAGGCCATTTAACGAATGGGACTCTTGTGTAAAAAAGGATCAGTTATAGCGATACTTGTTGATTTTTGACTTGCATTATAATTGGAGTGTTCAACACTAACATAATGCTGGTTTTGTTGTTGTGGGACTTGAAGATACCTGCCGGATACCATTGATGTAGGAAGCACCAGTCAACAGAGGGCCTCTGGATGCGACTGCTAGAGATCAATTTCCATTCTTTACAAACTTTGTATCCGCATTACTACGAACACATTTACTGCATTTTCATGACTTTATTTGCATGGATGGTTGAATTGTAAATTTGGTTTGAAGTTGTTTTGTGGAGCCTGTATGTTTAACCTTGATGTTATTGCAATCTCTTCCTTAAAGTTGTGATGTTACGAGCTAGTTATATTGATTAATCGCCTCATGTATTGAGCCGGGTATTGGCTAAGAGGGTTGCGGCTAGAGGTGTACAAAAAACCCGGTTTTAGGATTGAAACCGGGAAAAAAAACCGGTTTCAACCCGAACCGAACCGGTGGTTTGTAGACTGGTCAGTATCCTTGATCTTTGAAACCGGTTTAGAAACCGAACTGGTTTAAAAAAAACCCGGTTAAAATCCGGTTTTAAACCGAACCGAACCGAACCGATTGGTACCAATTGGGGTTCTCATCGTATAACACCGGTTACAAAACTGAACCGTTTTTTGCCACCCAAACAAACCGGACCGGTTTAAAAAAAATCGATTTGCCTGTGGGTCCAAAAAGGTTTCACCGTTGCCATTTTAGTTCACTGGGTTAACTTCATCCATTTTTTCTGTTAACGAGAAGGGCATTTCGGTCATTATATATGGCCGAATTGTCCTTATGGTTAACATAATTACATATAAAATGATCGAATTGCCCTTCCTAAACACATTTGAGTCGCTGAATTTGAACATGACTATCATATTTATTTGTGTCAAATATAACAGCCTTAGCCTAAACACATTTCAAATTGTGTAATCTGAATATTACTCATATTCAAACAAGTCAAACGGGTTAGTGGATTATGTGTTAAAGACATCAACATGAACTAAACAGTAAACACACTTAAAATCGTGAAATCCAAGCATGGCCAATTTAATCTGTTTATCTAGGTGAGTCAAACAAGTTAGTGGATTATGTGTAAATAAATTGGCGGGTTGTAATAATGGGTTCAACACTTCACACCTCGTAACATTTTTATTTTTCCCACCCACCCTCAACTTTTAGTACTGATATTTACACCCTCTAAACTTAATTTTTTTTGTTAAATGTCATTTTGAACCCACGAGTTTCTAAAGTTTCAAGTATACCTCCCGTATTTTCATTCTTTAACTTAAAAAAACACTATTTCTCATGTGCTTATTTTTATGTACACGTTGCTAAAAATTCAAATTGGTTTACGTTTAGGCGTAATTTTTTTGGGGGGAAATGAACGTTTCCATGCTTATTTTTATGTGCGTTTTCGGTTGGTGTACGTTTTGATATAAATTTTGTTCGGAAATAAGTCGTGTCTAGGGGTGCAAACGAGTCGAGCGGCTAGCGAGCTACTCGAGATCGGCTCGAGAAAAAGCTCGAAACGAGCCGAGCCTTGTCAAGCCCGAGCCGAGCTTGAGCCTAAAATAAAGCTCGTTTGTTTATCGAGCCCGAGCTCGAGCCTCGCATGTGAAGCTTGTTAGGCTCGTCGAGCCTTAGTGTAACGAGCCGAGTCGCGCCCAGCTTATATAAACTTGTTTACAAGCCGACCTCGAACCTATAAATAAGCTTATTTAGTAAACGAGCCCGAGCTTCACTTATCGAGCTCGCGAGGCTAAAAAGTATATTTTTTATATTGTTTTTATTTAATATATTAATTAATAGATAATAAACGAGCTGAGCCCGAGCCGAGCTCGAGCTTGAGAAAATACCAACGAGCCGAGCTCACCCCTAGTCGTGTCAAACATAAATACATTTTCATTTAATATGATAAATAAATTCAAGTTATTGGTATAAAAGATGTGGTTTTGCAACTAGTGAATCACTTCTAATCGGGTCGGATGGTGAGAACAATAATAAGATAGGTTGAAAAACATCATTACTTTACGGGTCCGGGTGGTTCTCTATCTTCTCTCCCCTTTCGTGTACAAGCAGCAGCAGGAACCATGGCAGCCTCCGCCATATCACCGTCCTTCACTTTCTCAACCGCTTCTCCTCACCAACGGTATTTTTCAATTCCAATAATACACTTCTAATTTCATATCATAATAATTCGGATTTTGTTTATTTTTACGCAGCAGAAGCTCCAAGCTGAAATCAACAGTTTGTGCGTTACCGACTCCATATAGCAGCGATTCACCTAAACTCGGTATGCTTGTAATTGTACAACTCTTGTATCCTAAATGTAATTATAACTTAATTTGTACCAATAGATTAGATTTACAAAGTATTTGATAATTAGGTCAACATTATTAACTTGTAGAATTTGCTAATAAACTTATAAAGCCCTAATTTGTTTTGCTTTTCTTTTCTTTTACGTGTTCTCAACTTTTATAATATGCTATGTTAAGTTACTAACATACATGGTTATTAAGTAAATAAATTCATATAATGCCTGTTTTCAACTTCAATTATATCTTTTTTATTTTATTTTAACAGGGTTGTCAAGTAATGCACAAAAGTTGCAGTTGACACCAGAGGAAATGAACTTACATGCTCCTCTTAATTCAAGGTTTAGCCTCTATACTCCCTCGATGCGTAGCTATTATGTAACCACTATGCTTAATAGTTTCATCTGTTATTGATGATGATCATGTTAAAAATTATAAAGGTAAGCATGAAAGACGAAATAAGTGTTGGATAATCTGACCCGAACAAACACCCGCTAATAAAATAACATGGTTCATTCCATCTTTGTGCTGATTCTAGAGAGATTTTTTATTGATTTTAAGTTTGGTACATTGTTTACAGTTACATAGATTCGCTTATGTAATGGTTGCATTAGGGTTAATTAATTGTTTGAGTAAATTGCACAACCGACCTAAAAACATGCCTATGGTTCCATGCGTCACACGCGCCAAGCTCGTAATTCTAATTTATGGTGTGAACCATTGGACTCGTGCCATTGTAGCATAGGTCAAGTCCTTCCGGCAACTCCACAACTTAACAAGAAAAGCTCATTTGCTAGAAAGGAAATGGTAGATCAATTAGCACAAACTCTAAAGTAGTTGTATGCAACATTGAACTGCAATGTAATATAGTCATCATGAAAGCACTAAAAAGTTATCTATGGCCAAATTGTTTTTTTTTATTCTTATGTAGCATGTGAACCTTTTTCTTAAAGAAACGACTACACCATAGAGATAGTGACAAGCAATACAACTTCTTAAAAGTTTCACACATGCACATGCCGCTCTCCATGAAACCGTAGCATTCATGTTAGAGTATGTGAGTAGAGTCCCTGATCCCTATCATTTCTATTTTACTTTGATTTTTGAGCAGTTACAATCCAATTGTAGCAAGAAGAGGGGCCCCTCCACCTATAATGCCAGCTGTCATGACGCCAGGTGGACCTTTGGATCTTTCCACTGTATTATTCAGGAATCGTATTATTTTTGTTGGCCAGCCAATCAACTCACAGGTAGCTCAGCGAGTGATATCACAACTTGTTACATTGGCCACAATAGACGAGAACGCAGATATTCTGGTGTGATTTCATTTTTGCCACTCGCATACTTGTTTCTTGTACATTTTTAATCTATAAAATAATTATTAATATATGCGAACCGCCTTTGTTTTCTTACCTAGGTGTATGTGAACTGTCCTGGCGGGAGTACATACTCTGTGTTGGCAATCTATGATTGCATGTCTTGGGTAAGATTGAACACTTTGTTTTCAATTACACTTGGTGAAACTTGTTAAAAACAGTCACTCATTAGCTAATATATAATGTTTTGTCATTGATGAACAAGATAATGAAGCATTTATATACCTTTATTTTTCTTTTTGTTTAATATGTAGTTTTAACCTCTTATCAGATAAAGCCTAAAGTTGGTACGGTGTGTTTTGGAGTTGCTGCAAGTGAAGGCGCACTTCTTCTTGCTGGTGGAGAGAAGGGGATGAGATACGCAATGCCAAATGCACGTATTATGATACATCAACCACAAAGTGGATGTGGGGTATGGCTAAATTTTTATATTTCACAGATATTACAGTTTAAGCCTATGGTTTAGTCGTTTAGCCACGGTTGTCAACCTCTGAAGTTTTAACATCGATTCTTCTTATACGTACAATACTTAGTACTCCTTTAGCATATGCTTTTTTTTGTTAGCATTGAAGTTCAAAGTAGTTTGTTGGACATACAAAGTTGAAACTGGATGGTTTTGATGGTAGAATCAATTCTTACTTTGTTTTACTTGTTATAGGGTCATGTTGAGGATGTACGGCGCCAAGTCAACGAAGCTGTTCAGAATCGCCATGTAAGATATTCCTTATGTCCCTTATCATTTAGTGGTTGATCACATGGATGTTGGTATGTGTATTTCTTTTTGTGAAATGATTACTGGGAATTTGTATGCCCTCAGTTCTAATTAGCATGCAATTATTCATTAATTTCTTTTAATATGTGCACTTATTGGATTTTTATTCTTTTATTTAAACATTATGCAGAAAATCGACATGATGTATTCGGCATTTACTGGCCAACCACTGGAGAAAGTGCAACAATACACTGAAAGGGATCGTTTTCTATCTGTTTCAGAGGTACCATTCAGTCTCATTCATAGATCTTGTTCCAGAAACAGATCCAACTTTTATTTTTTTCTTTGGTTTTATAAATTTATACTTCAGATTTTAAAGTTTCGCCTTGAAACTAATGCTGCATTGCCTTTCTTTTTTAAGTTTTGTGAATAATTATTGTGTTTAATATGATTATGATGTTATTACTTACAAAAGTAATGCAACTTTAATTATTACTCTTGGAGCTCTTCATGAAGATATAACAAAAGTAACTAACAACCAAGTTTCTAAGACCCTTTATTTTCCCCCTTATTTTTTGCAGGCGCTAGAATTTGGGCTCATTGATGGAATACTCGAAACCGAATACTAGATGTGATTGGTTCCACCATTATGTATGCAACGATCATATATGTCTGGCAATCACCGCTTTGATGACGTAGCATGCAACCTGCCTGTGTTACCAATGTTGCAAGCATGATTAAATCAAATAGTTATCGACTAAAACGATCATTCTATCTAGTGGATCTTCGTTCTCGTATTAGATTTTAATGTTAGATGTTCCTTGACATATAATTTACCGACTGTTATTGGTACCTGTGGTTATACAAAGGACTCAGTTATGGAGTGTAATGTAAAGTCCTCATTATTCTCTCCATGAAAGGTTTGGGGTTGTAGGACTGGTTAGAAATAAAAAGAATAATTTTTTTAATACGCACAACACGTCAAACGGTGACTTGCCAGTATAAAGATTCTTGACATGAACTTAGAATCAGACAAGTTGGATGATAGAAACAAGCTCCAGGAGCTTCATACTTCCTGCTAAGAAGCTTCCCATCAATAACAGTTTAAAGGTCCCTGGAGTCTAAGCTTTTACGTATCGTCCAGAATTTAGAATTGTACTTGTCCAGCAAACGATGACGCCTTGTACACACACCGTTATGATTTAGAAAGCTGATTTATATACTAAAAGCCACAAGTATCAAATATGTGGAGAAATTACGTCCCATTATCACCAAAGCCATAGTTGATATTGATTGGAGATACATTACACCAATATATACCAGTTGTGTTATGTGACAAAATTGGTAATCAAGCTTGACGAGCGAGAAAGATCCTCAATGAACAAGGGAGAACTTCTCAATTCATCGAAGCGCATTCCATTCGGTCAATGTGATTAAGTACAACATATTAGCAACTAATGATTTGACCCTTACATTATTAAACTATTACATTTTAGCCCTTCTGGTTTCGGGTCAATGTGATTAAGTACAACATATTAGCAACTAACGATTTGACCCCTACATACACTAATTACATTTTAGCCCTTCTATTAGGCCACCCGGGGTGGTTCACTAGTGATACAATCTATCACTCACAAGCACCAATCAAGTTCCACCATGTCATCAACCATTTTTCCATCACTCACAACCTTTTTTTAGGCGGGGTGGTCATCACTCACCACCACACCCAACAATTCCCCCAACCAACACATGTCAATTAAATATGCAATCGCCGTTCAAAAAAAAAATAAATAAATATGCAATACGTGTCAATTGGTGAAGTGTGTCAACAGACATGCAATGGGTCCATCTGATTGGTGTCAAACATGCAATGGGCTTTGTATTTAATTAAATTGCTAAAGGACAAAAAGGATATCAGAATGGCAACAATCTTTAACGCGTGATGGTTTCAACGAGTTATAAAAATAACGCGTTTTTTTTTTTGCGGCGGCGGTGTTACGTGGAGGTTTAACGCGTGATGGGGTGGTATCACGGACCACCCCGTCCCCCCTTACAGGGTTCGTGAAGACCAGTTTTTCCTGGTATTTTGCTCTTTTTGTGTGAAAGCCTCTGAGGCAGTAACATATTTGCTTTGTGTTTCACAACATTTCACCACAGTAAAAATAGTAAACATGATCACCATATTTAATCACATAAGTTTAAACTACGTTTTGGAGGGGTGCGCCAGGCCTCAGTGGTAGTGTAAGACCAAGGCGACGCGTGAAGATCCCAGCAGCAAGCTACCGTGATGGACCTTCCCCCATAAAAAATAAGATTAATATCGAGTGAGCCGATGGCTCACATATCAGATATTAAACTGATAAGAACAGATACTACACTTGATCTTAGCCAAAAGGCCGAGAAAGGTATGCCTCTTTCTTCCAAGGGCCTTACTTTTTATATGGAGCTTTCCTCTTGTTTGTTAGCTCTCTTAGCCGATGTGGGATGCGAAAATTCCTCCTCTAAACAAAAACGCTCTTTTATCTAACCCATCAGTCTCACAATTTGATCACCCCATTCATAACATTTATTCGGTATCTACTTCTATAGATGAATTATGCCTTCATCAAGTGCTTGGATCTTATACTAATGCTTGCGAGGTTGAAAATGAAATTAGGTACACCTTCGATAATCGACAAGCAAACGCCACTCTTGATCTCCCACAATTTTCAACTGGAGTTGCTTTCCGGCCTCAGTGGTAGTGTAAAAGTGTAAAACCCAAGGCGACGCGTGAAGACCCCAGTGGCGGGCCTTCCCCCATAAAAAACAAGATTAATATCGAGTGGGTTGATAACTCACATATCAGATACTAAACTGATAAGAACAGACAGGGTTGATAACCCACATATCAGATACTAAACTGATAAGAACAGACAAGACGTACACTTGATCTTAGCCAAAAGGCCTTTCTTGTTTTACTGAGCTTCCTACTTGTCTGTTAGCTCATTCAGCCGTTGTGGGATTTAAAAAGCGTTCCATAAAACTAAGAACGCTGCATTGTTGATTTGTTTCTAGCCAAGAAACGCATCAATTTGATCTACCACCACTCATTCTAACTTATTTTTTCCTTAGATTTTTCCATAAACCATAATCAAGGCAAATTTCTTGTTGATAACAAACAAACAACCCTGGACTGTGTTTGGATCTTCCGAATTCAGAAAGGAAATGCAAATTAAATCAGGTACATACAGTTCCAAAAGCAACTTGTACTCAACTGAAAGTATACGAGTTAACTTTATAAAAACATAATCTGGAAAAAATAGTATTTCTGTAATCAGGAGCACATATTTATCTAATCATCAGATGTGCCTGCAGTTTTAAATCTTTGGTATTTTTCAAGTCCTGGCTCCATCTACTTTATTTTGTAATATTCATGATTAAATGTTCATAACCGAACCCGACTGAGGACAAGATGTGTCTGCCCATGCTATGAAATTCTTTATTCTACAACAAACAGACTCGGACTTCAGATTATGATCTGAAGATGCCATGACAGATATTGCATCTTCATCGGTCCCACACTTGTAAAATGGCATCTCCATGATTGGTCTCAACCATCCGTTGCAGACCATTTCTATCTTTTTCATTGGGTTATGACGCATTATAAACGAACAAATCTTTGACGAGGTTGGCCCTAAATTATTTTTTGAATTCTGTTGTTTGTTTTATCACTTGTTGACGTTTATTCTTTAGTGTTTCGTATAAAAAGCTGGGACGTATTGTACTTGTTTACAATGTTTCAGAACAGAAACTGCATATTGTGGTCAGTTCTAAAATTGAAAGTTCGATTTGCTTTATTATTATAGGTTGCAAAATGGAACATTAGTAATATAAAACTATCTTTCCCTAAACAGATGCCAATTTAACTAAGATCTGTATTAAATTCAGGTATTTTAAAATGTATTTTTTATTGGTACAACTAATGTGTCTTTTACTTGTTTTTCATTTTAATATCTTCTTTTCTTGCAACTAAGGGAAAGAATATAAGATTAGCTTGAAACATAATCAAAGTTAAGTTAAAGCTAAAATTAAATCGAAGCATTAATCAAAGCTATTGTCGAAGTATAGCATAAACTCATTAAACAAGGCTCAATGATGTTGGATATTTTTCTTTTGAAAAATCTATTCACATAGTGAGGCATAAGTTAAAGCTATTGTTACCCCTGAAGCATAAACTGATTCAAAATTACTACTAAATTAAAACATAAAATCAAGATTTTTGTTAAACAAAAGGATGAATAATTAAACATATATTTCATTACATCATTTCACACATAAAAGAAGCTATGAGTGCAAGTACATAAGAAAGAGTGGTGTCATTTACAAACCATACGAGCTATGAACACCTTATGGAATTGATGGGAGGGAGCGATGATAATAACAAGTCACACAGTGTGTTGGCCGTTGGGGCTTTTGGACTAGGGGGCACCCCCCTTCTTTTGGTTTAACTGCTTAATGAGAAGTGGCTCCCACAAATCATTGTCAGCCATCTTAATTTTGCTCACCATAAGGGTAATGGTCTTAACCAGGTCAGGTGAAGGGGGGCGCAAGCTGAAACCACCCGGGTTAAGGAAATTCCGCCACTGTTCTCTCCCACAGAAGTTCTTCAAAGCATGAACTGAAAACTGACAATCCAGACACTTAAGTATCATCTCGTACCATAATCGCTTACCACACACACTGCAATTACCATCACTGAGAATCCCTTGAGCAAATGAGAGAGGATGTGGGTGATCATCAGTCTTATGAACGCTCCCAAACTTCACATTTATAAACTTATAAATGTTTTTATGACTCTCTGAATATGTTTGTGTCTCACAACAAAGCATTACAGGAGCACAAGAAGAATGCACTGACTGAACACACTCATGACAGTGATAGAAGCAAGAGTGGGGGTTCATTTCGTCCTCACAAATTTCACAAAAGTATTCACTCTTGTGGTTTTCAATCGGGAGGTAACTCAAATGCATGGGGTGTTTGTCGTAAGAATGCCTAATTGTCTCAGGCAACAACAAAGCACACTCGGGGTGTATATAAACATCACAAGTACTGCAACCGAAACCTAATCGACTAGGTATGTCATTATTAAACAAAGGATCATAAGTCATATATGCAAGACACATGAAACACCGATCGTCTGAGGGGATCATTCTAACTATTGAAAGAAGATGATCTGGGTGAGATTTATGTGTTATCTTTTCCGGCATAAACGCACAACTAACATCAATATAGTATTCACACTTGGCACAACCATAACCATATCCGTTGCATGGTAAGAAACAAACCTTACAATGAAATATGTTGAAACACAAACCTGGAACATTTGACATTAGAGTGAGAGGATGGTATGGGTGACCTGGGTGGTTTTCTACTTTGTTTGGTAAACGAGTGCACCACTCATGAAGAGCAAAGTTGCAACCCTCGTCTTCGTTAGCCCCACACTTGTAAAATGGCCTTTCTGTGATTGGCCTCAAACACCCATTGCATAATAGTTCTATCTTTTTCATTGGATCATGGCACATGATCAAAGAACTGCTCTTGGAGGAGGTTGGCCCAATGGGTTCTATATCAACTAGAATGAGCTCATGTTGATGATTGAGATGCTCTAGGCTTACCTCATAAGTTGTAGGCCCAATTTCTCTAGAAAATAAATGTTTGGGTATGTTATAAGTCTGATCAGGAAATGGGAGTTGGAGAAGATTAGGATAGTCGGCATCTTCAAAGTTCTTAACGGTTTGTCCTTTTCCTGACAGATTGAAATTATGGTTATATGATTTGTATCTCAAGTAATACTAACTAATTAATTGAAATAAGTCAAATGCATATTGATTTACTTACCATGAGACATTATGGACATGAACGGCTCTCTTTTTGATGTCGCACAATTAATGTGTGAATAGTAAATGCATTTCCCGCATTTGTAAATCCAAAGATAATCCAAGAAACGTCCATCACATACTCTGCATCTAGGGGAATATTTAGCTCTTTGCTCTTCAAATGGAAAGGAATAGGAAAGGATAAGTGGATGTGTATGGCGAAAAGTATCATTCGTAGTATGTTGAATGAACAAACTTTTTGGTAGAAAAGCACAATCTGAGTGTATGGTGAAGTTAATGCATGTGTTACATTGAAAGAAAATACCCTTATGTTCCACCCCACAAGCGTTGCAATCACACAAAATGGGTTTGGAGATAAGAGACACAAGTGGGTGTGGGTGGCTAGGGTGATGGATCATCTTTTTGCCCACTTCCACACCACAGTTTATATGAACAGTGAAAGAACAATGATCAGAACATATATAACATACTTCATAAGCCTTGAGTTCTCTTACGCAATAAGAGCATTCCCGAGGAATGGAACATACACATAGGGTAAGAAGGTTTGGGTGTGATGTGTGTTTTAGTTTTGTCGGGAGCTCAGCGCATGATTTATGAAGAGGGTAATCACATGAATCAACTACACATTTGTAGTAGTACCTATAGTACTCATTGATTTCTTGACCGCACCGCTTACAAGTACATACAAACTTATCGTGTGTAACCACATAATCCTTCTCCTCCTCATCATCAGATTCTTCTACATCTTCATCCTTCGCCCTCAAATCAACGAGCTTCAAGGGATGATCATGTTCAAATGCCTTCATCATAGTTAATTATATTTCTGTATGATATAATTTAAGCACCGTGTGTTACTTATAGCAAGGAAAAAGTAGTTATGTGATATTCTTCTTGGAAATCCATGGGCAGATTGTATTCTTTCAAGTAATTATATCTTACTTTAACTTTTCTTTTTTATTTTATATTCACTTGCATTTGCTTTTATTGTTCATGTTATTATTTTTATAATCTAAAAACAAATGTGAACTTTAAATGAAGAATAACTTGTTTTACAAGTTTATCCTTCAATAATTATTGTTACTTCCAAAATATTACAACTTTAACTTAGATTTGTATTAAATCTACCTATTTTAAAATGGCTCTTTTGTGCAAGAGAAATATTATACAACTTGATATCTTCTTTTCTTTTGAAAAAGAGAAGATAAAAGATCAAGTATGTTTATAGTTCAGCATCTCCATTCTGGATGTGTTTCTTTCCAACAAATAATAGTTTCAAAGCATAATTAAAGCTATTGTTGTCACTGAAGCATATAATGATTTGAAATTACTTCTTAATTAAAACAAAAATAAACTAAAATAGAAAAGTATTCTAAAACTGAAAAACAGACAAAATCCGAATGTTACCTGATATCCTATGGTGAAACCTTGATTGTGATTTGTAAGAGGATGTAGAGTGGAGATTAAAGTAGCACAGCTGGAAATGCTGGGAAAAAAACTAGTCCATCAAACAATTATGCATTATTAATAATACGCACAACACGTCAAACGGTAACTTGCCGTTGCCAGCCAGCATAAAGATTCTTGACATGAACTTAAAAAAACAAGTTAACTGATATAAACAAGCTCCGGGAGCTTCAGTACTTCCTGCTAACTGCTAAGAAGCTTCTCATCATGACAGTGGCGGAACTAGATAATTATTAGAGGGGCAACATTTCAAAAAAAAATTTAACGTGCTTCATACAATGTAAACGAAACATCGATAGTAGCGCGGTAATAACTAAATTTAAACATATGCCTAAATGATTTCTCCTCTTCGATTTTTGAAAGCTTGAAACCGAGTCATGACACCCTCTTCTTTTACTTTACAAAAACTTTCTTTTTCGACCGCACAAATTAGAGCATTGTTCAAATACTCATCAGCCATCCGATTGCTTAAATCCGTCTTGATAAGCTTCATTTTAGAAAAAAAACATCTTTCAACGGTTGCGGTTAAAACCAATGATGATCATGACATTCAATGCCCTAGAGTCAAAGCTTTGACAGTATGTCCAGAATTTTAAATCTATCTGTGCAGCAACAGATGACGCCATGTACTAACCAAGGTTATGTTTTAGATTGTTTCTTTATATCCTAAAAGCCAAATTACCAAATATACATAATTGTATCCCCAAAGTCATTGATATACTAACTAACAAATGAGATATCATAAGTTATGATAAGATTCATTGTGAATATCATAAATTGACATGGAATCCGGTGTTATCAATATAACAAGTTGTAACAAATGGTAAGCGAAAACAATTTAGAGCAGGTGTGGCTGTATGTAGTATAAGTTGACATTTGTTTGAACTTTAATCTCAAGAACTTCATATAAATTGTCTATCTATATCTTTAATTCTTGAGCATGCTCTCGTGTGCTGTATATATAGGTTCAGAAAGATATGATGGTATTGTTGATTGTAATTGCCCATGTAATCAATGATTTTACCAACTAAAGTATGGCAGTTCTTATAGAAAACAATAAGTACACTCAGCTATAAAAAAATTAAGCTAGATCAGTACCATAAAAAAGTGGGATTTCATTAGAAGGAACGTAGAGTCATAGATGGTTCTTTGGGCCAAGGATGCACACCAACCCGTTATCCTTCCACTGTTTGAAGCGCCGCTCTGTGAAACCAGCCTAACGCATTGCCCTCTACTATAGGAACCATGTGTCCCGTGCCATCGCAAGAGCCACATGACCCAAATCCAAACTTGGAACGGGTACTTTAATCCAAACTTTGCTTTTTCATGCCTTTTGTACGTTTTGTACTATAAGGCTATTTGTACGGGAACTTAAATCTACTAACCTAATCCTTATTATTAAAACTAATTAATATATAGAAATTGTAAATCTGGGTAATTGAAAATCATTAAGCCCATTTGGCAATACGGGATATATAGGCGTATGATTTGGCAACACGGGATATATATACGTATGATATTGGCTTCCACTCATGTTGCATGTCAATTTGATTTCACAGTTGATTTCCATGGAATTTCAACTTATAATAACTAGACCGTATAAACCGCAACACATACGTATAACGGGATGGTATCACATCATAAACCAAGGAACCAAGATTTACAGACGAGTGATTGCGATTCTATCAGAAGTAGGGCTGTAAACGAACCGAACGAACACGAACAAGGTCTTGTTCGTGTTCGTTCGTTAAGGAAATAAATGTGTTCACGAACGGTTCATGAACACTTACCGAACGAGATATTGTGTTCGTGTTCGTTCATCAAGGAAATGAGCGTGTTCGCGAACGGTTCACGAACATAAACGAACACAAATAAATTTGTCGAACGTGACGAAGGATAAAGATAGATGGCCCAAAGAGTAGCACTCGAACTTGAATCCCTTATTGTGGAACGGGGTCGATCGTATTCGCCGATTTAAATAATGAGAAATGAAAGGGAAATAGTGCATAAACAAGGTGAAAGAGGGTTTCCTAGTTTAATTGTTAGGATAATAAAATAAATAAAAGTTTAATAATATAAAAAGCACACATAAAATATATGTAAGTACAAAGATCTTCAATTAAAGTAGAAACATACGAACATAAAAGAACACAAATAAACGAATGTTCATGAACACGTTCACGAACACCTTACCGAACGTTCACGAACACAATCGAACGAACGAGACCTCTGTTCATGTTCGTTCATTTAACTAATCGGACGAAATTTTTTGTTCATGTTCGTTCGTTTAATAAACGAACGAACATAAACGAATTTCCCGCCGAACGGTTCACGAACTGTTCGCTGAACGTTCGGTTCGTTTACAGCCCTAATCAGAAGAATCAACCCAAACATCCATCTCCTGTATACACACACATAAAACACATACACACGCTTCAATTTCTTTCAGACAGTTTAACAAACAGTTGCTGGGCATAGAGATAAAGTTTCAAAAACAAAATAAAAAAATTGGGTTATAGATCCACCGAAGTGGGTAGCCTCAACCGGATGTGTGGTAACAGGTAAGCTCGAAAGCTGTTCCCGTCCCTGTCAGGGGAGATGCCAACCATCTCTCCTTCTTACGAACACAACAATGCAACACTTAACAACCTTAATAAACCGACTACTTTTTCCCTTTCAGTTCCGATGTGGGACGTGAAAGAGCCACATGACCCAAATCCAAACTTGGAACGGGCAGGTCAGATATTGGAACAACTTGACACAACCTTTCTAGGCTCATCCACAGTCCATCCCATTTTAAAACACTCACTTGACTCACAGACTCACCGCTCACGTCACCAGTCCGTCTCATGGAAATGTTCCTCACTTTCTCGATGTGGGATATAAAGAAAAACTTCTGATCCTCAAAACTGAATGAATCAATGATACTGGTTGAATAAAATTAGACTGTGTGATACAAAAAAAATAAAAAAATACTATAAATGTTATTTCCAGTTCTGCAGTTTCCATTTTCATTTGTTGACGTTTATTCTTTAATGTTTTGGATACACAGCTGGGACTTATCCTACTTGTTTACAATGTCTCAGCATGGAAACTGTGTTGGTATCATCGTCATCGGAAACCCAGGACCAATCGGAACGGATGGTATTGTGACCACATACACAATCGGTTTTGAACAACCCACAACAATCACAAGTGTTCATGATGAATTGAACGAAAAACAGATTTGCAAAATAGTAACTAACCGAATTGAAATACTTGAACAAACTAGAACTTGAATAACAACTTGTAAACACACGTTCGGATTACAAACCAACTGACTTTCGTAACAAGGATGTTGGCAGCCGGCTTTTATAGCGATGAAGGGTCACGTCGTTTCCAGTCACAACGTTTCGCAAACAGTTGTGATGTTCCACAATAACCGCTCGGTAGTTACTTGATGATAATGGACGTGACGTTTCATAAAAGCTCCGGCCCAAACCCTTGTGTTAACCGCTAATCTAATGGACTGGACATAAGACTTCTGTTCGACCCATACATGTGGCCTGCGGCCCAAATAATAAACATAACATTGTTTGACCCATAATAAAAACTAAAAACAAATAAACATAAATCGGCCGAGAGGCCCATTGGTAGTAACTCGGATGGACTTGGTTAACCAATACGTTCTTCATTCTCCCCCTTAAACAAGAACATCCGAGCCCTTCGATCACGATCACTCCTTACGGTTGTTGGTGACCTCGATCTTGACCACCACGTCATCGTCGCTTGAATCGTCGATCCAACCGCAATTGTTGCTTGAGCTTTCAGCCATGCCAACTTTCTCTCTTGCACGCTCCTTCTTGATGTAGTCGAAATACCATTCGACCAACTCTAGATAATAGATGTAGGCGACCTTCATCTCGTAAGCGTCATCCGCTTCGTAGCCATACTTCACCGATATATCGCCCCACATGTCTTTCTCCATTATCTCTTCGAACCCACTGTTGTGCTTCACGATGCGGTGTAGTAGTATGAGACTGAGATTACGTCCATCAATTAACTCTGGCGGCATTGCTTTCTCACAAACAATCCCTAGAAAATCCGTGATGAACCAAACCAAAATTTCTTCGAACGGTGCGTCGAAGAATCTTGGGTGCTTCTTGATTTCTTCGTGTAGTGTGATAAGATCCCCTGGTTCCACGCAACTTTCCATGATCAAATCTCTTTCAACGACGTCCTCCTCGAGTTGAGAGAGAGTTATTGCCCGTTCCCGAAGCATTTCTCTAGATTGGCGTGGATTATCTTTCTCGCCTTCAATGTAGATTAACAACGCCTTTTTCGCTTTCTTGGAGTACACAACCTTTTCTTTCCTAGCGTTTGAACGTTCACCGTACACTTTCTTTTTGTTTTTCGACTTCTCGAATTCTCGTTCATAATAATCCCCCAAACACTCTTGGAATTCCTTCTTCTCTTTCTTGTAGCCATTATCAACCCCAAGATTATCGTAGAAAGCATTAAGATAATCTTGTTCCAAATCGGTTTCCGACTTGTCTTCGTATATGTCGAACCCCTTTGATGGACAACCAAACATTTTCTTCAAAACACACTTCTCACCCATAGTGACCGTCTCAATCCCTTGAAACAAGAGTTGTTCTAGACTTAGAACATTCTTGTCAAGTTTTGGTGCATAACTTACGCACGGGATTGTCTTATCCTTGCCGTCCACCGGCACTCTCACTTCTCCTATTCCATGTACGAACGAAAAATCTTTCCTACTTTCGTTCGTTACAACCCCGAAGTGTCTCTTGAAACACTTAAACAAATTACGGTTTCCCGTCATATGCGTTTTAAACGTGGGATCCACAACCCAGATTGAATCCCATTTACCCCCGCAAGTATCCTTCACAATATAATCACACTCTATTGGCAATGGTGATAATATAATATACTTACTAGGGCAAATTGACGCGATGTGGCCGAACTTCTTGCACTTGAAACACCGAACCCCCGGTTTTCTCGGCCTACCCACTGGTGCATTAGGTTTCTTCCCGGACTTCTTCACGAAACCCTTTTGAAACACTTTCTTTGGAAACTTTTTCATTGGTGATACCCCGGTCCGCATGGTTGGCTTCCCCTGCGCGTACTCATCCACTTCCGCCGCCCGGCCGCACTCTCCACTACGAACAAAAACATCATCACCATAATCGGTAACCACCGATTTCCCTTTGTTTCCACGAACCCGGTTTTCTTCTTGATCACAATTCCTTCCGCTTCCTGTTAAACCTTTGGCTCTGATACCAATTGTTGGCCCCAAAATGGATCTTTGATCTCTAGAACGTGATAAACAAACTTGTATAACTTGAATATATAAACTGAGAATTTTTACAATGTAATGATCGAATGTAATGAACAAGTACAAATGAATCTAACTATCCCTATTTATAGTTTCCTACAGGTACGAGTGAATAGACGCGTCTCTTCGTGAAAAGTCATGTCTCTTGGATGTGTGGTTGAGATTGGATCTTGAAGAGGTGTGTTGATTCTTGTCCGCATGATCAACAGTCGCGTCCCTTGATGTTTGCCTTGTATTGATTCGAATAGGTGTGTGTAGAGACATACCCATTCGGTTAGTGAGGGTAGTTTCAAACTTCCATCTTGTCAACTTTGGTCCTCGTACTTTGTAACCGCTAAGTAATATTAATTCTAACTATCTATCTAATTACGGGATGTTAAGAGATTAACTGGTTTCATTCACCCCCCTAATCTCGAACATCCATAAGTTGCTTTAAGTCTTGAATTCCGAGCTGCTTTATCATCTCGAGTTTCTCCGTATCTAACACTTCACATGTATCTTCTTATTTACGAACCTTGCTCCTCACGAACCTTGTTTCACTTGAACTTGCTTCACACGAACATTTTGCTTCACACTTGTCTTGACCGTACTTGATTTGTATCACACGAATCTTTTCTTGTGTAGTTGTCTCAACACGAACTCCACCGGTCTTGATTAACTTGCCCACCATCATATCACATGACTGGAATCCATTTCTCATAGATTTGATAAACTGACTTACTCAGATCTCTCTTGCGGTTGTATCACACAACAATTCCTTTTTCTGACCCAGTCACAGGATAAGTGTGTCTTCTTCTTGATCTATCACAGATTAAATATCATCTTTACGGTTGTCTCTCACAACGGGTTCTTCATCATTGATTGCTTTCCTTACGGGTTATCTCCGCATCACATGATTCTTCTTTCCTTCGACTCCTCACAAATCGACTACACTTTTCCCCACAGTTTCGAATCACACAAACCTTTTTTTTTGATGTCTCACCAATAGTATTCATTGTTTCAATAACTTCAACTTTTTCTGCATTCACTGTACTTTTTCTGCACTTACTGCAAACTATCTTCTTGTTTCCTGTATTCACTACATCACCTTTCCCTTTTCTGCATTCGCTGCACCACCGTGTTTCTTTGCATAGTACTTTGTTTCTTCATGAGCCTTCTATCGCTTCACTCGACATTCATTTGGTTCATCACGAAAAAATCACCAGTTTCTTTCTAAATAACGATCACCGCTTTTCGTCGAATCACTCGAATGTTTTTCTTAACATATCATAATCACAATTCCCTTGCGATTTGCTAGTCTTCAATTTTCGATGATAACACTCCAAACGAAAAACACAACAACCCTTGTTTTGCGCTCCTGTACTTGGTTCAATACACTCACAAACCCTAGTCTGATTGCTAACTTAGAATTCTCACAACTCTTACTTTCTTGTTTCTAAAATTTCTTGGCCACCAATACGAACCAATAAATTCAATTCCCTTGAATTCAACAAACTCTCAAATCTTTAAGCCGCGTATAACCCGAAACACGTAATAATCAAACAATCTAATTCGCACTAAACCCCGGAATCAAACAAACCCTAGATTCCTAACCAACCCTTCGGTTCAACCGATTATACTAGAACCGAAAATAAAATTCTGAATTGAACTTGCGAATTGAAAAACGAAATTGAAACCTGATCGCGAATGACTTCCCGCCGATTCGTTGCCTTGCGATTCCCACGCCTAGAGCCTGACGCTCTGATACCAATTGTTGGTATCATCGTCATCGGAAACCCAGGACCAATCGGAACGGATGGTATTGTGACCACATACACAATCGGTTTTGAACAACCCACAACAATCACAAGTGTTCATGATGAATTGAACGAAAAACAGATTTGCAAAATAGTAACTAACCGAATTGAAATACTTGAACAAACTAGAACTTGAATAACAACTTGTAAACACACGTTCGGATTACAAACCAACTGACTTTCGTAACAAGGATGTTGGCAGCCGGCTTTTATAGCGATGAAGGGTCACGTCGTTTCCAGTCACAACGTTTCGCAAACAGTTGTGATGTTCCACAATAACCGCTCGGTAGTTACTTGATGATAATGGACGTGACGTTTCATAAAAGCTCCGGCCCAAACCCTTGTGTTAACCGCTAATCTAATGGACTGGACATAAGACTTCTGTTCGACCCATACATGTGGCCTGCGGCCCAAATAATAAACATAACATAACATTGTTTGACCCATAATAAAAACTAAAAACAAATAAACATAAATCGGCCGAGAGGCCCATTGGTAGTAACTCGGATGGACTTGGTTAACCAATACGTTCTTCAAACTGTGTGTAGATGGTGGTCAGTTTGTTATGCCACTTTTATTGAAAGTTATATCTGTTTTATTAATATAGGTGACAAAATGGCACATTAATAATATAAAACTATCTTCCCTAAACAGAGTAACTTTTTTTTTATTAAATTCATGTATTTTAAAATGTACTTTTTAGTTGGAACAAAAACAAATGGAGCACCAACTAAGAACTACACAGTACCGTTAAAAAAAAACTAAGAACGGCATAGAGTGTTAGTAAGGCGATTCGAGATGGCTAGTCTTCGGATAGATACCCCTAGAGTGAGCGGGTCAAACTAAAAGGAATAGATAAAGAACAAGACTCTAATTTTGCATCAATTTTCTTCTCTCCTTTCATTAAACTCAAAACAATTCTTAAATACAAATGTAAAATAACTAGCTATTGTGAACATGGGATAATGCAGAATCATGGAAACGTGCAATGCATGGTTTAGCATGAACATGAAAATGTGGGTGTCCTGATTAAGGGTCGTTGACGAGTATCAACCGGGTCAGATCGATAAATTCTGACAGATTAATAGCAAAAAATGAATATGCCGTTGTAATACGTGGTCGCACATAAGAATGTTGCTAATTTTTCATGTGTTAAAGGAGGTTGCATAGCTTATGGTACATGTGTTTCATCACCAAAAGTGTATCAGAATTGCTGTAAATACCAAATACTTTTTTCGGATAGTTGGATAAGCATGTTCTCCAACAGTTCTCTCGGTAATGTTTAGGGTTAAGCTGGTCAACTGTAGCTGCCAACATGATATGATGTTGGCTTCTCTAATGGGCTCTGCAGTTGAAAGGGCTTGTGCATTTCATTCATTCTACATTTTGATTCAAACGCATAATGGGTTTGGAGATGAGTGACACTAGTGGGTGTGGGTGACAAATCTTCTTTTTATCCACTTCCACAACACAACTTACATCAATGTAGTAAGAACAAGAATCAGAACATTCATATCTTACTTAGTAAGCCTTGGGTTCGTGTTGAGAATAATAACTATATATCGGATAACATTTGAGGGTTAGGGGATGTGAATGTGATGTGTGTTTGAACGTTGTTGGGACCTCTGCACAAAACTTATGCAGAGAGTAATTACATGAATGTAGTAGTGGCTATAGTACCCATTAATTTTTTGATCGCACCGCATACAAGTGCATACAAATTCATCGTGTAATCAAATCCTTCTCTTCCTCCTTATCAGATTCATCTACATCTTCATCGTTGACATGCAAGTCAATGAGCTTCAATGGATGTTGGTGTTCAAGTACCTTCATTATAGTTATTGATATTTTCCTCTTTAGGATATAATGTTAGGCATGCATGTTACTTGTAGCAAGGAAAAAGCAGAATTCTTTAATGCTCTCTCTTTAACTTTTCTTTTAAAATTTGTACCATCTTCTAGTTTATACATGTTTTAATTGAGAGTTTGGAGTTTGATTTTATAACTTTTAAGTTACTTGCAACTTGCCCATGGCATTATAGCCTAGTGGCATCTTGGTGGTGAGATAAGGCTTATGATCAATAGGTCATGGGTTCGATTCCCACAAGGGGGTTTTTCCAGATTTATTGGGTTTCCTCCTGAATTAGTGTACAAGCATTATTGCCTAGTGGAGATGGATATGATCGGATGGTTCCGCTAGTGGCACGATAATACTCTAGTGGTCCGTCAGTGATCCAAATTTGCCGCTCAAAAAAAAAAAAAAAAAAAAAAAGTTACTTGCAACTTGGGGAAAGAATGTGGTAAGCATGTGAGATTAGATTGAAACATAACTAAAGTTAAAAGTAAAGCTAAACTACTAATTTCAATGGAAAAGCTTACCAAATTATTAAAGACTGAAGCATAAGTTAAAGCTAGTACATAATGATTCAAAGTTACCATTAAATTAAAAAAAAAAAAACAAATTAAAGTTGTTCAATTAAAGGATGAGTTAGAAATTAGTGAAACTGATTGAACTAACACATAGGAGTTGAAGAATATAAGAATCCAAGAAGATGGAGAAGCTATGCTTCTTAAAAAGTAAAGGAAAAGCAAAGAGAAACAAATTATGATAAATAAATTAAAAAAACCACGGTATGGAGTTGGAAAAGAGCCCCAAGCAAGGCATAGAATCAATAACTCCAATTACTGGAGATGGGTCTGGTTAGTTCTCAGGTTCAGTTGTATAGACAAATCGCAAATGCCAACGAGAGTGCTCGGGATTGATTGTGTTGTCCGTTCAAAAAAAAAAAATATCAAGTGTGTCAATGGCCTACATATCAGATGCTAAACTGACAAGAACAGATGCTGCACTTAATCTTAGCCAAAAGGCCAAGACAGGCATCTGTTAGTTCATTCAGCCGATGTGGGATGCAACGTGCATTTTACAAGATAAATTTTCTTCCCCCCCAAAAACGTACCGAATCAGTACTTTTTGCAAACAGGATTTTAAAACAAGTATTTAAATTACTTATTGTTTTCAAAATACAGATAAACACAAAACCACAAATGTATCTGAATTGCTCACTTCAGTAAGAAGTAAGGACCCTACACTTTGTATTTTGCTCCCCTTAAGTCATCAACACGTCCTCAGTACTAGAATCTTATGAACCTGATGCATGCAAAGATATAGAAAATATGAGTAACGATTCGTCTTTTCATAAAAAAAAACTAAACCAAGATGCAAGATTTATGAAAAGAGTTCATGATTTTAAAGTGGGTCTCTTTGGTATCGAGCTCACAAGACTAGTTGCATGTGGACATATCAAAATCGTATTCAATGAAAAATATATCTTGTCAACTCAACGTACCAAAGTTTTGCTTCACCTTAGTGAATTTGTGAATAGCTTTCATAATCAAACCGAATTTCTTGTACTTTAGTGGTCCCATGTGCCTGCATCGTATAAATCAGTTAAAATTCATCCCCACACGATGAATAAATCACACATGCATGGTAACTCTGATTTGGTGCTAATTAAGCACCATTAGGTGGATTAATTATCATTCAAGATTTCAAGGGTATTCTAGACATTTCACTGATAAGAAAAGACTAAGTTCTCCAACATTGCAATTTTCAGATATAGCGACTTTGTAAAAAAAAAAAGTAGGCTTACACCATCTCTGTGTAACGAATTCGCCAGGCTGGAAAACCAAAGTGGCACCTCACTGGCCCATAAATTAATAAAAGATCAGGATCTGGCTCTACGGCACCTAATATTAAACCATGGAGAAAGATCCATTATCGATTTTTACCATATGCACAACAAAGATATTAAGGGAAGAAACAACAAACCGAGGGTCTTTAGTGCCTCAGTTAAGTGGGTTTCAGTAAAGAACGGTTTTTCTGAATCTCCATCCACGTAATACTTTTTGAAGAGTAGGTTAGCTGCTTTGGCAACTGCTTCTTTTCCATCGGTGATTGAAACAAATTCGAATTCCATACGTTTTTTATTGACAAGTGGATCGGCTACTGAATTCTCTGTAGAGCCAAATCTCTCCATGAAGACCGCCTTTGACTTTTTCAACACTCCTAAATTAGTAAATGAAAAAACGATCCGTCAAAAAATTATACATCAATAAATGTGACATATCTTTTGTTCAGTAATATATAAAAAACATAATTATTCCAAAATTAGCATCTTCTTTACCTTCGCGGTCATAAAGGCAGATCTTTTTCACGCCTAAGGCTGAAAGCCACTCTAAAAGTTCAACCACTTTTGAAGTGTTACGGGCTTCATCACTGTCGATAACAATTCCAAGATATTTGACCCGACCTAAATTTAGATTGGTGTACGTTTTCACGTATCCGTTTGTTATAAGGTAGTTTTCAATTGCGCGAAAGATCTCCCGAACAATGTATAAAACACTGATTATTAAGTGAACTACATGCCAGAGCAAGAAGAGCATGATGTTGCTACTCTGCATAACAAAAGATGCATTTAAATGTGCATATAGCCATATATCAGAAAGAATCTTGAAAAATTAAAATTAACGGAGATGATTAATAAATTATAGAAAAATATTTGAATAGATATTACTTGTGAGATCCTGCGAAAAAACTTCTGTGATTCAGCTACTGGATCCATAGTCTGCAGAAATCAAATTATCACATCTATTATTAATAAGAGAACGATTGAACAGTAACACACAACTACACCAGCCCATCTAGTTTTACTTCTGTTTAAAGTAACCAAAGATGGTTTCTAGATAGCATTAATAATCTAAATAAAGCCCATGTGGGAACAAAAAAATATATCATATACGCAAAAAGGACATGTAATAATGATAAATACAATAATCAGTTAATGTGGTATAGTGGTTGTGACATATTTGGTCCCTGAACTTCGTTATTTGGTCCTGGCATGTAGAGTTGTGCACTGTTAAAAACCGTAACGCGTTAAGAGTTAAAACTCAACCGAACTAATGACCAAAAAACAGCAAAAATATCATACTGAAGATCAGACCACTAAGAAGCGGGTCAGTCCTAGTTCGGTTTGAGTCGGTCAATTGACATATTCTTCATTCATTTTATCTTCAACTCAAGCATCATCATTCAAGATCAAACTAACATGGTGTGATGTGAAAACATATTAAATCACCAAAAAAAAAAAAAAACATATTTCTTACATTCTTGTTGTTAGTTTACCTTCTATTTCGATGTAATTTCCATTTGGAGAGTTAACGAAAAATAATTAAAATTCCTAGTGTTCATACATATAGGTTTTTCCCAGAAAATAAATTTCACAATAAAAAATCATACATTCTTGTTAATAAAGAACCCTAATTAAAACTTAAAACCCTAATCCCCTTTTGCAAATTCATCATCCATCACCTGTGCTTTCTAAAGGTTCTAACTTTTACCATTTACTTATGAAAAAAAACTCAAATAAGCTAAACCATAACCAACAGAGAGTAATCACAAAAAAAGCAAACAAAAACCAAGATTCTAAAAACTATAAAATCTTACAAAACCCCCTTGAATTGACAGTAATACTGGAAGATTAAGGAGAAATTTGAGGTGTGATGAGTAGTTACCGAGTAGTATCTTGATCTGTGATGAATGAAATCCAAATTGGAGTGTTGAAATCGAACAAATTAATTAAGTTAAGAAGATAAGGGAAGTGTGGAGATCAATTGTGGATGCTCTGAAGCCATTAATGGCCCAGAAATTGTGGCGATTGCGAGAAAAAGACGATATGTGTGGAAAATGACAATCATGTGTTGGGAGTAGAGTGCCACGTGGATATTATAAGGGAGTCACTGAATCCACACCTCCAGTTTACCTATCAGGCTATCAACAACCCCCAACCCAACCAAAATATAGGGTAAATTACACTTTTCGTATGTCTGTAGTAGGTTGCAATGAATGACCTTTAACTTTAATAATTACAGTCACAATCCTTTATTTGGAAAACTCAGTACACTTTACGTCCTTTGGTTAAAATATTCAGTTAAATCTAGTCATATAAGGGTAGTTTACTCTTTATACCTAATTATTTAAATTTTTTAATAAATAAAAAAAATTAGCATTTAATTATTTAAAAAATACCCCCTCCACTCTCACTCTCTTTCTCCTTAACTCTCTCTCAACTACAGGTGATCCACCCACAATTTCCAATTTCCATTCTCTTGGCAGTTGGCACATGTGTTCCTCCTTTTGTCTCACTCTTCTTCATCATAACACAATCCCTCAATTCCCACTTCAAAAAAAAAAACCAAATCAATAAGAGCGGTGGTGATAATTATGAACAACCCCCAATTCTCCACTTCTCAAAAACAAAAATTCATCATATCCAAGAATCCAATGATGTAGAGAACCAGAGTAACAATCACAACAGAGCATCATGATCTTCAATAATCAATTCAATTCTAACTGTTATCAACTTCAATTAGAAATAAAAAAAAAACCTCATAAATTAATAAACTTACAGTTCTGCAACATAATTAAATAAACTTATAAATTAAATCACATAAAAACCATAACTGATTAACTGACCACCGCCGGCGATCAAATCACGATCAGGTGTCAAATCGGAGACGTCTTCGAACTTCTCAGTCTCTCTCAGATGAAACAGAAGAATGAGAAAACCGATCTGATGACGTTCCGGAGAACCTGTCCTTGTTCTGGAATCAACCGCGGTGGAGTAGAAGATTGTGAGTTGTTGACTGTAAATGGAGTGGGTGTAGGTTTTGGTGGGTGGGTTGAATTTAATAACTCTTAGTGATGATGGGGTACGTTATAAGGTGTTGTCCATGGCTGTGATGGTGGATGGATGGTGGTCGTGACAGTGACAGTGGTAGTTCGATTAGTGGTGGCGGGTCTTGAATAGCATAGCAGGTTTGAAGTTTGGAACCCTAATTTGAGAAGGAAAGGGAAAGAGGGGTTTATATGGTGAGAGGAATAAAGGGTAAATGACATAAATGCAATCATGTGCTAAGAGTTAACTTAGATTTCTAACAAGGTTTCGGGTAAAGGACGAAACGTGCAACAGGTTTTCCAAATAAATGATTGTGACTGTAATTATTAAAGTTAGAGTAAATTGCAATTTTACCCCCTGAGGTTAGGGGTGATTGACACTTTTACCCCCCCTAACGAAATAATTGCAATTTTACCCCCCACTGTTTGCTGTTATGTTGCAACCTTACCCCCCGGCTTCAGTTTTGTTGACTAATCTGTTGACTTGGGAGGGTATTTTGGTAATCTTACCCTATATTTATTATTATATTATTATTTTTATTATTATTGTTATTATATATATATATATATATGAACATTAGTGGTTCTTCTTCTTCAATATCTCTTATCTCTGAAGGAGACAGAGGAGGTTCACCATCACAACCACCGCAACTTCACCACCAATGCCACCACAATAATCACCACCACTGCCACCGCCATTCACCACCACAACCACCGCAACTTCCGCCGCCACACAACCACCACCACAACCATCCGGAAGGAGACAGAGGTGGTTCAATGGTCGCCGGAGTGGATGACCGGAGACGGAGATGGAGCTGTTGTGACGGTTGACAGGCAACTCCGGTCATCTTCTCCGAATTGGCTACATCTTCATCAGTAAGTAACTTACGACATCTTCTCCGAATTGGCTACATCTACATCTTCATCAGTATGTAACCAAAAGTGGGATTTGATTATATTATGGAATTTGAAGTGTTTACATGGCTGAAACCAGATTCAGCATACAATTTTTGTATGGGATAATTGTGTAAACATAATTTACACTTGTTTTGTTTTCCAGAAACTAATAATATGATTGTAAAATTCAATCATACTTTCAATTTTGTTATGTTAAACATAACACAGAATGGATTTTTAAATTGCATTTTTTGGAGGAGAATTGAATTGTTATCATGTTTTGTTCATTCTTACTAGTGAATTGTTATCATGTTTTGTTCATTCTTACTAGTGAAATTTGTGTACTTTGAAATTGTGATGTTCTGTTAATCTGATCATATTATTTTTAAATTGCATTTTTTTGAAAACTACTTCCAGTTCACATGGTTAATGATTAATAAACTTTCAAGAAATGTGCAATTTGGGTGCAGATTGCATAGCAATTGTCATAATGAAAGCAGATATGGCCCAATTTCAGAAAGTTTATGTCATACCTCAGTCTGCACATTCCAAGAACATACTCTGTTTCAGGTAACTCATTTTCGATCATTTTGTGTTTGATTTCCCCCAAACTCCTACACACTCTGTTTCAGGTAACTGTTGTTTGATTGTTGATTATTTTGGTTCTTCAATATAAACATTTATATCATAATTCATCAGTTCATTCAATCATTCAGTGCATTTGTTCAAGTATCTATATTGCTGAAAACAATTAGCATGAATCATCATCACCTTTATCACTAAAAACAATTAATGGATTCAAACGTCGAGCAACAGAGTGAACCGCCTTCGAAATGGTCGGAGTGGGATGAGGTTGCCGAAGATTTGATCGGAGAAGTGAGGGAATAGCCTGAGGTGTTGCATGGTTTAAGTGGTGGTTGCGGTGGTGAATGGTGGTGGCAGTGGTGGTTGTGGTGGTGAATGGCGGTGGCAGTGGTGGTTGAGGGTGGTGGCTGGAGGTGGCAGCGGTGGTTGTGGTGGTGAATGGCGGTGGCAATGGTGGCAGGGGGTAATATTACAAAGTAAACAAAACACAGGGGGTAAAATAAAAGGGTAAAATAGTCATTTCACCACCAAGTCAACAGATTAGTCAACAAAACTGAAGCCGGGGGGTAAGGTTGCAACATAACAGCAAACAGTGGGGGGTAAAATTGCAATTATTTCGTTAGGGGGGGTAAAAGTGTCAATCACCCCTAACCTCAGGGGGTAAAATTGCAATTTACTCTTAAAGTTAAAGGTCATCCATTGCAACCCGCTACAAACATAAATGACGAAAAATGTAATTTACCCCAAAATATATTTATCAAAATCAAAACAAATCGGTGTTTTAGGTTAACATATAAGTGGGTTTTCTTTAGGGGTCGTGGGTTTAACCTGACGGACCCGAAAATTTTAGATGAATCTGAACCTGATTCGAACCCGAAAATCTTGTTATACATATGAATTTGAACACGACCCGTTCAACCCGAATTTTATGGCAAATTATTAATATAGTAAAGTTAAAATTTTCCGACCAAAAACACAAATGTATATAATACAATTGCATTTTAATTATAAAACTTTATGTTAATCTCTCTTTTTAAGTTATAATTATGCATAAAATACACACCCAGACTAATTTATGACATAAAACATATTGTATAAAAATAAAATATACTATAAATGGGTTGGTCAACCCATCAACCCGACTGGGTTGACCCGAACCTGACCCATTTAGCTAAACGGGTTCGCGAGTTCAACCTGAAACTGACCCGACCCGTTTAGACTAAACCTAAACCCACGAATTTAGTGTTAGATTCGTATCGTGTTTTCAGGTCGTGTCAGAAATTCACACTCCTAATTTTCTTTAAAAAAAATCTCATCGGTGTATGAGTGTTCACGGTTCGGCTTTTTACGACTTTTATATCAAAGCATGAACTAGACAATAACGTTTTTTAAACCAAAAACAAACAGTAAGCTATCAGAACGAACCAAATTAAACTGTTTGTAAGACGGTTTGATTTTACTGTTTTAGCTCACATAAAATAAAAACAAAAAAAACATTAAACATAAATTTAACAGAAAGCTGTGGCATTCATAGTTCAACTAAGGGCATGTTTGGCAAAGCATATTTTAACAACTTACTGACTTATTTACTTTTTGAAAAGTTAAAAGGTATTTGGGTTAGCTTATTATGTGAGGGGAAAAGTAAATAAGTCACTCCATCCTGACTTATTTACTTTTCTAAAAAGTGAATAAGTTATAAGTTAGCTCCAAAATAAGGGTATCCGGAGCACTCTCGGGGAGGGTGTTCGGTGACCACATTCCCCGATCAGGAACACCGCCGCCATCACCGCAGGGACCCGATTCGGGGAGTGGTTTCGGTGGTTGTTCACCGCGATGAAATGGCACATGGATCGAGGAAAGAGACGTTGGCAACGGTCACTTTAAAAAAAAAATTCAATTTTTTTTAAATATAAATAACCAACTTAAACTCACTCTCAAATAATTTTTTTAACCACACCCACCACTCTCAAACTCACTCTAAAAAAATCTATCAAATACAACACAAAATGGATTCCAAGTTCCCGTTTTTTCCTCCCCTACCCGACTTTCCCGACGATGAAGGTTCATCGTCAAGCGATGGTAGCTTAATTTTCTTCCAAAATCTCATCCTACAAGCGGAGATACTAGACACGGCATCGTCTAGTAAAAAAAAATTGCCCCTCGAGATCGTGAGGGTGGCCACGAAACACTAATGGTCGATTATTTTGTAGAAAATCCAAAATTTAATGCCGATATTTTTCGTCAGAGGTTTCGTATGTCCAAGTCTTTGTTCCTAAAAATTGTTAGTGACGTCGAAGCGAACGACGAGTGGTCTCAAGATTTGTGGATTTGGCATGTTTTTTGTGGCCCGGCGGGTTCACAAAACGACATCAACGTGCTCCAACAATCTCCGTTATTTCTTACTCAACGAAACGGAACAGCGCCATATTGTCCATTTAAGGTGAACGACCACTTATACAAACGCGGGTATTATCTTACTGATGGGATCTACCCTAGCTGGTCCGTGTTTGTTGTCACACCCCCAAAATCCACCCGCGGAGTACCACCGCTTGGAGGCGTGACATGACCAGGATCAAGCCACCAATCATATTGAACATAAGTAAAATAGTAAAAGTCATACAACAATACGATAGGTGTTTCCATAACCAAATATAAACAAGTGTGTAGCGGAAGCATTTAATGTAAACCCAACAAAAGTTTAAGTACAAAATGTTATAATGTTTAACAACACAATCACGATCCATGTCCACAACGACTGTGCCTCCCGTGCAAGCTCCAAAAGTACCTATGGTCCTGCAAGGCATGTAACAGAGGGTCAACAAAAAGTTGAGCGAGTTCACAGTAAATAAGTTCGTAATTGTAAGTTTGTTTCGTAACATGTGGCGCTACTAGGCCGATCGTATGTTCTATTAGTGGGGGCTTCCCATGTTGCATATACACTAGACTATTTGTAACCATAAGTGTTCTTCACAACCGAGAACAGTAGTACGTACATAGTTTACGTAGGCTTTACGTAAGTGTCCTTCACAACCGAGGACAGTATTGAGTATAAGTTCACGTAGGTTTTACGTGAGTATCCTTCACAACCGAGGATAGTATTGAGTATAAGTTCACGTAGGTTTTACGTGAGTATCCTTCACAACCGAGGATAGTATTGAGTATAAGTTCACGTAGGTTTTACGTGAGTATCCTTCACAACCGAGGATAGTATTGAGTATAAGTTCACGTAGGTTTTACGTGAGTATCCTTCACAACCGAGGATAGTATTGAGTATAAGTTCACGTAGGTTTTACGTGAGTATCCTTCACAACCGAGGATAACGAGTAGCATAAGTATACGTAGGTTTTACGTATGTGTCCTTCACAACCGAGGACAATGGTATGGTAGTCTAGTATCAGTGTATGTACGAATCTATTCAACCTTATTCCTTCCATCCCATTCCCCAAACCCTGGGAATCCCATGCCTTAGTAAGGATGTGAACTCACCTTGTTTTGCTCGGTATGCTAAGTATGTGCTCAAAGTAAGTCAATCACGTCCTAAAGTACGCACGTATAGAATAATCAGTTGGTGTTCAAGTTGCTCACGTATAAGCAGGTAGCACGTATTCACAATCATACAAGTCATGTCTAACGTCTAACAGCAGTTAAATATTCCAGTTAACACTTAACAGAATCCATTCAAGTTACAGCACAGCTCGACGAAACACATATACGGCGAAACACATATGTTGGCGAAACAAGATATTGACGAAACACATTCTGTTTCGTCGAGGTGTCCCCTGGCGAAACAGAACTTCTGATTCGTCGACTACTCTTGGCGAAACACATTCTGTTTCGCCGAGAGTTCTGTTTCGTCGGACGTCAGTTTCGCAGACAACAGATGCAGCAGTTACGAATATACACAGAACCCTAATCATGCTAGCAGCCGTTATCAGTATCAGAAATCATATGAAGGTCAATGTGCAGAACGAATCATCACAACTCAATCATCCAAGAATCATTGTCTAGCATAAACCCTAGTTTTTGTGTATAACATATAAATTTAACATCCAACAATCATATCATTGAACCCCATCAAGATGCTAACTTGAATTCAGAATCAAATCATATTAACAACATTCAGAACCGAGCATTCGATCATATTCAATTTCGCATAGAATTACGCATCCGATTAACCATGTATATCGCAATCAAGAACATCATACCCATATACTCCTATATAATCCAGAAATCAAGTATATACACAAACATGAATCGAGCTATTACAGAAATATTAAACCGATTAACGAACACACACTAACCGGAATAAGAGAAATACGAATCGATCGCTAAGATATCGCCGGGAGCCTCCAACTGCCGTCGCACAGGAGGGAAAGGGGCTCTAGGGTTTTGGTTGTTTGATAGCAGATGTAAAAACTGATGTTGTTTCACGTTTTAAACTCAAAATAGCGTGTTGGGCCCGAACTGGGCTTCGGTGAAACTGGGCTCGGCGAAACAGTCTGTTTCGTCGAGATGAGTTTGGCGAAACAGCCTTGTTTCGTCGAGTGTGTTCATGGCGAATCACAACTCTGTTTCGTCGAGTTGTTTCATATGTTCAGTAGTTTATGTTATTTCAAATACACTAAGTCTCATGCTATAATATCAACACATAACCAAGCAAACATAATACTTTTATTATCACACAAAGTGTATCGTTACAAATCAGACGAGTCAAACAACTAGACCGTCAAAGTCAACGTGCAATAAATGCGAATAAAGAATGTCGGAAACTCGAGTTGTCACATTATCCCCAACTTGAAAGAAATTTCGTCCCGAAATTTAGCATGCGGTTACTGAGGAAGCTAGGTAAGTTATCGTTTACTAGTTTCCCTGGGGTGTCACATCATTCCCCCGTTGAGTTGGAATTTCATTCCGAAATTCCGTAGTAGCTTCAGCCTCAGTAGTAGTTGCATTATTTTCGAACAACTGGGGATATTTGAGTTCCATTTGATCTTCGCGCTCCCAGGTGAACTCTGGGCCGCGACGGGAGTTCCAACGAACTCGTACAAGAGGTATTCTAGTGTTCTTGAGGACCTTAACATCCCGGTCCGTGATTTCAACTGGTTCTTCGACGAAATGCAACCGTTCGTCGATAGTGAGCTCCTTCAAAGGAACTACGTGGGTCTCATCTGACAGAAACTTCTTCAGATTCGACACGTGAAAGACGTTGTGAACTGCACTGAGTTCAGCTGGTAAGTTCAGTCTGTAGGCCACTTTGCCTATTTTCTCAATAACTTCGAAAGGTCCAACGTATCGTGGATTGAGTTTGCCGCGTTTGCCAAAACGAACCACACCCTTCCAGGGTGAAACTTTAAGTAGCGCTCGATCCCCAACCTGGAATTCGAGTAGTTTCCTGTCTTTATCAGCGTATACTTTCTGACGGTCACGAGCTGCCGCCATGCGTTGTCGTATTTGAGCAATCTTTTCAGTAGTATCAACTACCATTTCTGGACCTGTGATTTGACTTTCCCCCACCTCTGCCCAACAGAGAGGTGACCGGCACCTACGCCCGTATAATGCCTCGAATGGTGCAGCTTTAATGCTGGTGTGGTAGTTGTTGATATACGAAAATTCCACGAGTGGCAGATGTTTCTCCCAACCATTGCCAAAGTCAATTACGCACGCCCGAAGCATGTCTTCTAGAGTTTGAATAGTGCGCTCAGACTGCCCATCTGTCTGAGGGTGATAAGCTGTGCTCATGTCTAAACGAGAGCCAAAAGATTTGTGCATTGCTTGCCACAGTTCTGAAGTAAAACGTGCGTCACGATCAGAGATGATGGAGGTGGGCACTCCGTGCCTCGAGACCACTTCTTTTAAGTAAATGTCTGCCAAGGTAGAGAACTTGTCTGTTTCTTTGATTGCTAAGAAGTGAGCAGACTTTGTGAGTCGATCTACTATCACCCAAATAGTATCATTTCCGCGCTGAGATCTAGGTAGGCCAGTAACAAAATCCATGGAAATTTGCTCCCATTTCCATTGTGGTATTTCAGGTTGTTGGAGTGGTCCTGACGGTTTCTGATATTCTGCCTTAACTCTCGCACAAGTCAAGCATTTGCTAACATATGTGGCTATGTGGGCCTTCATGCTAGGCCACCAATATGTAGTTCTGAGGTCGTGGTACATCTTATCCGAACCAGGATGTACTGAGTAGCGAGACTTATGAGCTTCATCCATTACTAGCTCGCGTAGGTTGCCGTACAGTGGGACCCAAATGCGTCCTGTGACGTAGTAAGCACCATCTTCCTTCTGTTCTAAGCGTTGCCTTGAGCCGCATAGGGCTTCAGCCCTGACGTTGTCTGGTTTCAATGCTTCTATCTCTGATCCCGTCATCTTCATGTTAAAGAACTCCACTTCCAACTTGTGGATGGCATCATAACTACTGTATTCACGTTTGATCAGTTCCTTAAAATCATTCCATGGGGTGGCATTAGCAGCCGCCAGCCCCAGTATCGTAACTTGCGCGCTCCACCAAGTTTGCGCAGTACCTTCGAGAATATCAGTGGCATATTTCACCTTACGAGCCTCAGGTCATTCGCACATTTGAAGGCCGATTCGAGTGTCGCTGAAAGTAGTAGGACGACAGTCCATAAAAATCGTGTATGTGCACACAGGTGGCTGAGCGTGTTGACTTGTCGTGTGCGTAAGAGTAATCAAAATTAAGCACAAGTGTTGAGTTACGAGAGTAGGATCTAAGGATCCTAGAGTAAGTGGTGATGGCAGGTTACACCTCCTGCCTGGGCAGCTGCGAGTGCTGCAGTAACTTGTTCAGTGATCGAAGCCGCCAACTGGGCTTGAGTTAGGTTAACGCGTCCACACATGATCTTGACATCAAGGAGAACATGTGGGTGAGAGGTTCGCGAATAGTGCGAAGAGAGTGAGCACACAAGTATCCTCATGCAATAACAAATAGTGAGCAATGTAATCTAAGCATACCACGAGCAAAGTTCTATGTAGTTCTAGCAAGTAGTAAGGTAACATGAATAGTAGTACCTATGATGTTGAGTCTTGCACGTGGAGCGAAGCGTCGTTGTGGATCGTTGAGAGCACTGTTCTGGTTATAGTCTGGTTTTAATAAAAATGTTTTCCCCTTATTAAAACCGAGTTCTCTATAACCAATGGCTCTGATACCAATCTGTCACACCCCCAAAATCCACCCACGGAGTACCACCGCTTGGAGGCGTGACATGACCAGGATCAAGCCACCAATCATATTGAACATAAGTAAAATAGTAAAAGTCATACAACAATACGATAGGTGTTTCCATAACCAAATATAAACAAGTGTGTAGCGGAAGCATTTAATGTAAACCCAACAAAAGTTTAAGTACAAAATGTTATAATGTTTAACAACACAATCACGATCCATGTCCACAACGACTGTGCCTCCCGTGCAAGCTCCAAAAGTACCTATGGTCCTGCAAGGCATGTAACAGAGGGTCAACAAAAAGTTGAGCGAGTTCACAGTAAATAAGTTCGTAATTGTAAGTTTGTTTCGTAACATGTGGCGCTACTAGGCCGATCGTATGTTCTATTAGTGGGGGCTTCCCATGTTGCATATACACTAGACTATTTGTAACCATAAGTGTTCTTCACAACCGAGAACAGTAGTACGTACATAGTTTACGTAGGCTTTACGTAAGTGTCCTTCACAACCGAGGACAGTATTGAGTATAAGTTCACGTAGGTTTTACGTGAGTATCCTTCACAACCGAGGATAGTATTGAGTATAAGTTCACGTAGGTTTTACGTGAGTATCCTTCACAACCGAGGATAGTATTGAGTATAAGTTCACGTAGGTTTTACGTGAGTATCCTTCACAACCGAGGATAGTATTGAGTATAAGTTCACGTAGGTTTTACGTGAGTATCCTTCACAACCGAGGATAGTATTGAGTATAAGTTCACGTAGGTTTTACGTGAGTATCCTTCACAACCGAGGATAGCGAGTAGCATAAGTATACGTAGGTTTTACGTATGTGTCCTTCACAACCGAGGACAATGGTATGGTAGTCTAGTATCAGTGTATGTACGAATCTATTCAACCTTATTCCTTCCATCCCATTCCCCAAACCCTGGGAATCCCATGCCTTAGTAAGGATGTGAACTCACCTTGTTTTGCTCGGTATGCTAAGTATGTGCTCAAAGTAAGTCAATCACGTCCTAAAGTACGCACGTATAGAATAATCAGTTGGTGTTCAAGTTGCTCACGTATAAGCAGGTAGCACGTATTCACAATCATACAAGTCATGTCTAACGTCTAACAGCAGTTAAATATTCCAGTTAACACTTAACAGAATCCATTCAAGTTACAGCACAGCTCGACGAAACACATATACGGCGAAACACATATGTTGGCGAAACAAGATATTGACGAAACACATTCTGTTTCGTCGAGGTGTCCCCTGGCGAAACAGAACTTCTGATTCGTCGACTACTCTTGGCGAAACACATTCTGTTTCGCCGAGAGTTCTGTTTCGTCGGACGTCAGTTTCGCAGACAACAGATGCAGCAGTTACGAATATACACAGAACCCTAATCATGCTAGCAGCCGTTATCAGTATCAGAAATCATATGAAGGTCAATGTGCAGAACGAATCATCACAACTCAATCATCCAAGAATCATTGTCTAGCATAAACCCTAGTTTTTGTGTATAACATATAAATTTAACATCCAACAATCATATCATTGAACCCCATCAAGATGCTAACTTGAATTCAGAATCAAATCATATTAACAACATTCAGAACCGAGCATTCGATCATATTCAGTTTCGCATAGAATTACGCATCCGATTAACCATGTATATCGCAATCAAGAACATCATACCCATATACTCCTATATAATCCAGAAATCAAGTATATACACAAACATGAATCGAGCTATTACAGAAATATTAAACCGATTAACGAACACACACTAACCGGAATAAGAGAAATACGAATCGATCGCTAAGATATCGCCGGGAGCCTCCAACTGCCGTCGCACAGGAGGGAAAGGGGCTCTAGGGTTTTGGTTGTTTGATAGCAGATGTAAAAACTGATGTTGTTTCACGTTTTAAACTCAAAATAGCGTGTTGGGCCCGAACTGGGCTTCGGTGAAACTGGGCTCGGCGAAACAGTCTGTTTCGTCGAGATGAGTTTGGCGAAACAGCCTTGTTTCGTCGAGTGTGTTCATGGCGAATCACAACTCTGTTTCGTCGAGTTGTTTCATATGTTCAGTAGTTTATGTTATTTCAAATACACTAAGTCTCATGCTATAATATCAACACATAACCAAGCAAACATAATACTTTTATTATCACACAAAGTGTATCGTTACAAATCAGACGAGTCAAACAACTAGACCGTCAAAGTCAACGTGCAATAAATGCGAATAAAGAATGTCGGAAACTCGAGTTGTCACATTATCCCCAACTTGAAAGAAATTTCGTCCCGAAATTTAGCATGCGGTTACTGAGGAAGCTAGGTAAGTTATCGTTTACTAGTTTCCCTGGGGTGTCACATCATTCCCCCGTTGAGTTGGAATTTCATTCCGAAATTCCGTAGTAGCTTCAGCCTCAGTAGTAGTTGCATTATTTTCGAACAACTGGGGATATTTGAGTTCCATTTGATCTTCGCGCTCCCAGGTGAACTCTGGGCCGCGACGGGAGTTCCAACGAACTCGTACAAGAGGTATTCTAGTGTTCTTGAGGACCTTAACATCCCGGTCCGTGATTTCAACTGGTTCTTCGACGAAATGCAACCGTTCGTCGATAGTGAGCTCCTTCAAAGGAACTACGTGGGTCTCATCTGACAGAAACTTCTTCAGATTCGACACGTGAAAGACGTTGTGAACTGCACTGAGTTCAGCTGGTAAGTTCAGTCTGTAGGCCACTTTGCCTATTTTCTCAATAACTTCGAAAGGTCCAACGTATCGTGGATTGAGTTTGCCGCGTTTGCCAAAACGAACCACACCCTTCCAGGGTGAAACTTTAAGTAGCGCTTTTTTAGTTTGAATGTAATTTTTATTTTTCTAGTTTAAATGTAATTTTTATTTTTAATTTAATGAAATGTCTTTTATTAAATTTTATTTAATTTTTATTAATATTTTTTTAATTTATAAACATGCATAATTTTACAACAAATAAAAAAAAAACACAAGTCCCCTAAGAGGGGAGTGCCGCCATCAAATTGGGGTGTTAGGGGAGTTTAAGAGGGGAGTTGACGTGGCATATGTTGGTTGGTTATGCGTAAGAGATGGGACTCCCTAAGAAGGGGAGTGCCCCTCTCACCCTAAGCTTAGCCAAACATGCCTTAAATCGTTAACACAACATAAATGATTTCAGCATAAAAATATATATATATATATATATCTATTGAATGGAATGTATGTGAAAAAGAAAAATAATTTAAAGTATATGCATACAAACAGACTTGCAATTCATTACATAGGTATAGAAACATGCCTGTAATGTTTTCTTCAGAAGATCGAGGGAAAAAGAAGAACGGATGAGTCGATTAATGATGGTGGAGTTTGGGGGTTTAAGTCTCTTGCAATGCTTACGGTAGATTTTTCTAATGCTTTTAACCAGGTGGATAGATCAGCCTTACTTCGTGAGGTCAGGATGAAGTGCCCTTCTATTTCTATATGGGTGGAATTTCTATATGGGCAGCCAGCAAGATTGTATCTTGGAGATGGGCACATTTGGTCTACCACGGGAGTTCAGCAAGGGGACCCATTGGGACCACTTCTTTTCGCTCTTGTTTTGCACCCCCCTGTGCATCAGATTAGAGACAAATGCAAGCTTCTCCTTCATGCTTGGTATCTTGATGATGGGACTGTCATTGGAGGTTCAGAAGAGGTGGCTAGAGTGCTGGACATCATTAGGGTGTCGGGTCCAACACTGGGTCTTGAACTTAATATTAAGAAAACTGAGCTATTTTGGCCTTCTTGTGATGGTAGCAAGTTTCGTGAAGGGTTATTTCCTAAGGACATCGGGAGGCCATTAGTGGGGGTGAAGCTTCTTGGGGGGGCTGTTAGTAGAGACGCAAGTTTTATTAGTGGGATGGCAAAGAAAAGAGCTGCTAAGGCAGTAGATTTGATGCGTCTTCTACCGAAATTAGGTGACCCGCAGAGTGAACTACTCTTGCTTCGATCCTGTATGGGCATTGCCAAACTTTTCTTTGGCTTGAGGACATGCCAACCTATACACATGGAAGATGCAGCGTTGTTCTTTGACAAAGGTTTGCGTGAGGCGATTGAGGAATTGGTGGTTTGTGGAGGTCCTTTCTTTGGAGACCTCCAGTGGCGACTTGCTTCTTTACCTATTAGGTTTGGAGGTTTGGGGTTGTATTCGGCTGTTGAGGCTTCATCTTACGCTTTTGTGGCCTCGAGGGCCCAATCGTGGGTGCTACAGGACCACATCTTAAGAGACAGTGGCGTATGCGGTATGGATTCTGATTATGTTTGTGCTTTGGCTTGTCTTTGTGAGACGATTCCAAGCTTTGACTTCAGCGGTTTCACTAATAAGGACACCGCCCCTCCTAAAGCCCAACATGCATTGGCGAGTGCTCTTTTTAGTAAAATTGTCCACGAAATCGAAGTGCAGTTTGACTTGACCGTTAGACAAAAAGCCGTTTTTGAGTGTCTCCGAGCACCACATGCACAAGATTTTCTTCTTACTATACCTATAGATGGGTTAGGCCAGCATATGTCGCCGGTGGAGTACCGTACTATCCTTAAGTATCGCCTCATGATTCCTTTATTCCCAGTTGATGAGGTATGCCCAGTTTGTCATAAGGCATGTTTGGATTCTTTTGGTGAGCATGCAGTTCATTGTAGAGAGCTCCCGGGGTTCAAATACCGACATGATTTGGTTAGGGATGTCCTTTTCGACATTTTCAGATGCGCTGGTATTTCTGCTAAGAAAGAGGCACCCGTTAACTTCTTAACAGACCCGTTGGAAGGGAGATCTACCCTTCGACCAGCTGACATTCTGGTCTTTGGATGGGTAGGAGGAAAACACGCCTGTGTGGATCTAACAGGGGTTTCCCCGTTTGTGGGCTTAGGGAGTAGTGCTTTCACAGTGGGTCAGGCTGCTTTAAAGGCTGCTTCGGGTAAAGTGATCAAGCATGAGAAAGCGTGCCTTGACAACCAGCACGTGTTTATCCCATTTGCCTTTGATACTTTTGGTTTTCTGGCGCCAGAGGCTGTGGACCTACTTAGTCGAGTTCAAAGGGTCATGCATAGTAATGTTATGACCCCGAGATCTATGGACGTAGTTTTTAAAAGGCTTAGTTTTGCTATTCAAAAAGGGGTAACGGCGCAGCTTGTTGCCCGTTTACCAACTATCTCAATGTAAACTATTATATTATACATAAAAATATAAAACCTTAATCTACAACACAAACCCACCGTTAAAATCGAAGTTTGCGGGAGAACCGACGGCGGCCATGGTTCGTGTGAACCGCCATAAAATTAGAGATAAACTCGGAAGATGGTACCGCCGGTGAGGAGTCATGTCGGCTTGTTCATCAAGGTTGTGACTTTTGATAGATCGGGGGTTATTATTTTTTTTAATAAACATTGGATTTTAACTTATCTATTATTAATTTTGTTTATTATTTAAAGGTTAGATATAAGTTTATTTAGTAATAAGGTTACGAAATAATCTTAAACATTCATTCATGAACTAAATTAAGGGGGTGTTTGGTGTTGCGTTTTCAAAATAGATTATGCGTTTTTAAAATAGTTTTTGTGTTTTCAAAACTGCGTTTTGAAAAAGCATGTAGGTACTTGCTTCTCCATAACTGCGTTTTGGAGGCAGATAATCATTTTTTCATCCAAACACTTTTTTAGATTATTTATGTTTTACAAACGCAATAATTAAATAATCACTTCAAAACGTAATCCCAAACACCCTCTAAATGGGTTGAATTGATAAAATTAAAAGGCGTGTACAATAGTTTTTATCTTCTCTAATTCCTTTTGTTTTTAAACGTTAATAACTCTTTCTTACAATATTATTTTTTTTATAAAAAATTGCATAAAAACGAGCGTTTTTTTTTTATCTTTAAAACAAGTATACTATTGCTAACTTTTGAAAAAAAAAAAATCGAAAACCCAGATACGTAAAACACAATGGAAAAAACATAAAAAAATTGAGTTTATTTTTCTAAAACGTAATTGACTAAAAACACAAAAAAAATGTGTATTTTTCTAAGACCAAATGAACTAAAAACACAAAAGAAAAGTGTTTTTTTTAAACGTAATGGACTGAAACTCAAACACTTTTAGAAATGTGTTTTTTTTTTCTTTCTAAAACGTAATTAACTAAAAACTCAAAAGAAAGTGTTTTTTTTTCTTTCAAAAACGCAATGCTAAAAACACAAAAAGAAATGTGTTTTTTTTTTCCTATAACACAATGGAGTAAAAACACAAAAAATGTGTTGTTTCTAATAAGCAATGGACAAAAAACACAACAAAATGTGTTTTTTCATTCCTTTGTAAAACACAGTAACTTAATTCGAAACCCCTGATCGTAAAACGCAATTCAAAAAATTTCTTACACAAATCGAAGCCGATTTCTTCAACAACTGATGAAATTTGATTGCTAGAAACACTTACCAAGGTTCTAATTGAACGAATCGAGTGATTTGCTTCAAAATCACAAGAAAAAAAAATAAATTGTATGAAATTAAACTGGGTCTCTTAAAAAAAGTTGAAGAACACGTTGCTTGAGTGTTTGAGTTATTGATTGATGACGAAAATCGCACTATGATGTAGAGATATTGAGATAGAAGGTGTCACACCCCCAAAATACCACATACGGAAAACCCTGCTAGGCGTGTGACGTTCTAGGATCTAGCCACTAATCATGTTGAACTCACAACAAGTTTTCGAATGGATTAGCCAATTATAAATAAAAATGTACCAAACAATAAGTTTAATAAAAATCCAACAAGTTCAGCGGAAGCAATAAGTAAATCATAGTTTAAATGTTTCAAAGCAAATGTGTGAAACCAATAATCCCGTCATGTGTAACCAATCAGTTCGACCCATGACCACTCCAGCCACTCCAGACAGCAAGTTCCCAAAATCCAAGAAATCTAACGACCTACGAGCATGCAACAAGTGTATCAGACAACGCTGACGAGTTCATAGTTTTACGAAAATGTTAGTTACCAAGTGTTTAGTTTAGTTCATTGATAATAATATTGACAATAACTCGAGTACCGTTCAAGATGGCTACCAGATTGTTTTGCCCGTCCCCAATGCCCCTTATCTAAGCATTGGTCATGATTAAGGTCATTAGTTCACGTCCGTCCTCTCAGGTACGGTGTGAGGTTGCCAAGCCTAATAGCGCAATCAACTAATACCCCGTTTGTCACACCCCAACCGATGGCGGAAACATCGGGGCGTGACACTGAGCGAAACAGATTGTCCAGAAGTTTCCATAACAACTATGATTACCAATTATTTAAAGCATCACGTCCCATACCATGACATAAAAAGTAACATAATTATTACAGACAAAATCTAGTCAAATTGTTCTGTTCCGACAACTCAGATTTCAAGTACAGACAATTCGTTTATTTATTTGTTTCTAGGACTCTTTCCTAGCCTCGATTTCACACAGCAAAAAGCGTCCTAGCATACTATGCACCTGCCACATACGTTAAAGTAAAAGTCAATACACATAGTGTAAAGGTGAGCGTATAAGTTTAATAATAGCATAGTATAATTCGAAATCGATTACGCATAACCAACACGTACACAGTGTGAAATGAGGCACGTTAGTTATCGACATGAACCTATCGATACCAATGACTGCGGGTTAACTGCCCAAGGCAGTTCGCGATACACACTCACCACTGTAAGCCATGTAACTAATTGTCCTTAAGAACCTCTGAGTAAACATGTGCTGAGTCCAAACTATAGTACTATCGTTGCTAAGGCAGGTAGACATCATTCCATGTGTAAACATAACAAACAAGCATTCATTTAGTCACGTATAACATGCGGTAACGGTTAGCGTTAAAGTATTGCGTAGTGTGTTCGATGTGATTTAGAATAAGTAACGTATGTAACACCCAAAAGTGCGTAAAGCAAAAAGGGTTCGAGTATACTTACAGCGATGATGGATTGAAGGGAGCGCTTAGAGCGAGTTTAGCCTGAACAGTACGATAGCACAAAAGATAAGCGACATGTAAAATGGTGTAGAGAACCAATTGTCGAACAGCAGTCCGATCGGATGGCTATCCGATCGGGTGGCCAGTCGATCGAATGACAATCTGCTCGGAACGTCACCCGATCGGGTGGCCATTCGATAGGATCGTCATCTCGTTTGGTGAGGATGCGTTTGTGTATGATGGTTTGACTTTTGAAGTTTTCGTTGTAGCATTTTAAAAATAGAGAAGTATCTCTACCTTTCAGGTCGATCAGTTCGATCGGACGGTGATCCGTTCGGTGAGATTTTTCCCAGAGAACAAGTTCACAGCAGTTCTATCACCCTATCAGATGGTCTACCGATCGGGTGACATCCCGCTAGAACTGGTAATGCATTGAACATGTTGAAAATTGTCAAGTGTTGAACCAAGGTACAACCCGATCAGGTAGCTGGTCGATCGGATGGCAATCCGATCGGACAGCAGTCCGATCGGACGGCAACCCGTCCCAACGGTCTGATCGTTTTGTTACTTGATTCTGTTTGAAGTGTTGTAGCTTGAACGAGACGCTGTGATACCTTGTTTGAACAATAGGAACCCCATCTTGGCCCAAGTAACCCAACCGAACAGGAATCACCCTAGTCCGCCCAGTGCACAGTTCAAGACGGTCATTCATGTTCAACCCGAATTCACTTATCTCTCAGATGGAATTCAGATCTAGTACCGATACATCACTAGAATAAGTAGAATATCAGAACCAGATCCGATCCCATCGGGTTTGAGTGCATTGAGTGTAAAAGAGTTGAAAGAAAGTTAGAAAACTCATCTTTCAATCCTTTCCACCGTGAATATGTTCAGATCTATGCAATATCTTTGTTTATTCTTGTGGAAATAATTCAGTTTCAAGTTGTTCTTGGTGGATTGAAGCCAAAACATGAAGTTCCTAAGAACACAATGCTGACATCATCCTAGAACACCTCAAATCTAGTGATTTTTCGGTTAAAAGTTAAGATTCAAAAGATAGAAAGGTGTAGGAGTGCGTGTAGATCAAGAAAGTACAAGATTTAGGTGGAAAACTTACAAGAATCACGAGAAATCTAAAGAAATAGCGGCTGGAACGAGTGGAGGGGAAGAGAGAGTTGTCACCATCCAAAAGTGGTAACAAGGGGGTATTTATAGGGTTTCCCAAAATGAAAAGGGGAAAAGAGGGCTGGTTGATCGAGTGGCAGCCCGTCTGGGTGGCAGCTCGGTCGAGTGGCACCTAGATCGGGTGGCAGCCCGGTCGGCTGGTCACTCGATTCGAGTGCTCGGCGTGATGAGTTTTGCGATTTTGATTCGAGCGTTGAGCGTTGCGATGCGATATATTTTCCTACTCAAATTACTTTTAATCCCAACTACTATATCTAACATACAATCATCAAGATACCTAGGATGATTCTACTTGCGATTAGCGTCTGCGATTCGATTGCGATAGCGTTGCGATTTGCGTTTCGATTGATCACCACATCATACATAACATAAATAAACATGCACAAGTAACACATAATGGCACACACACATAAAATCGTAACCAGAGCGGGTAAATTCGAGTTGCGAGTGCGATTGCGATAAGCGATAAACATGCGATAAATAGCGATTAAACCTCGATTATTAATAAGTACTCCACATAATACAGCTAATGCGATAAGATAAAAAGATTATCTACAAGTCAAAGAAGTCAAAACAGTCAAACTTGACTTTGACTTTCAAAACACGGGGTGTTATACCGTTACCTCTCAGGTAACTAATTCGGTATATGATGGGACTTAAAGTGATAGGAAAATAGTGTATTATCAAACATCCTAGTTTTTACCCCATAGACGTATTCCTCTCAGGAATACCCATTTGACTGTCCCACCCACCGGGACGCATGCTCAAGAGAAATGAACTCACCTTTGGTTTGCTCGGTAAGGTTAGTTACTTGTTTAACAGTTGATCAAGCACGTCCTATCATGGGTACCGACCACAATCAGTTTCTCGTGCACATAAACCACATATTTTACACACAATCAATTCATGTATTTCTCGTTCACATGTTACACCATTATTGCACAAGTAGCACACATATAGCATCAAGCAATCACTACCACATCAACTTAGTATCGTCAAGTAATCACTTAGCATGCATTGGTTCTAGGGCAGATTCACTTCCTGTTTACAAGACACATAACTTAACTCTTTGACACAAAAATTGATGAATTACCTAACTTAATGATCCGACTAAGTTTGGTGCAAACCGTGATATTAGTATACTCATTTTACTCAACTCGTGGCCCATTACCCTTGTATTTAAACCAACCGGGCCCAACCATAATAAGTTGTGCGGCCCCTTTGATACAGTGCGGCCCAAGGAACCCTAAGCCCACCCGATGTGTGATCTGGTCCGCATTTAGGTACGGTCTGGCCCAATACCCAGACATGGCCCAGTTTACAGGTTTACACATGAGGCCCACATTCTTACGTGAGACCCAAATCCTTTGATCAGTTTCTTTTCCATAATCTTTGCAACCAGATTTTTATCATTTAATCAGTTTTTCAATGTGGATTAATTTGCATAAACCCTAGATTTATATTAACAACTATGGCCAAATGCAAACATCCAAACCGAATCAATGAACATAATTTGGTTAACAATTCATGCAATTCCAAATCATCATGCCACGAAACTCGCAGTTAGCATACCAATGAATCCTAGTCTGAACTCTAGCATGCAATACCCCTAAGCCTTGGTTTGATTAACATAATTAACTTCCTAGATCACAATACTCATCAATTAACATAACCAAATCAATAGAAACTTGTTGTCATGTGACCCATTCCATCTGGTAAGGACCAGTATTTCAAATTAATGCTAACACTATAGATCACACGTTGATCTCATACGCTAGTATCAAACAAACAATCATCCATGAACGACACGATCACCCGCAAACATTTTCTATCATTCATATTGTCATATAGAATTCATGATCGTTGACATAATTAACATTCATATGTTCACATATAGCCGACAACATCTTACATAAATCAATAGAAGTATACACGTACTAACCAAGAGATTGTAGAGGGTGTGAAAAGCGAGGGATAATGTGCCTCCACACAGAAGAAGGCTTCGGCCAGAGAGGGGCTGCTGCCGATCCAAGGGGAATGAGGAAAAAGGATGCTAGGTTTTGCGTTTGTGTGCTTGAGCCAAAACAAGGAGAACCGCATGCATATAATTAAGTGTGGGTGCATGCATATCGGCTGGGTTTGTGTTGGGCTTCGGAGGTTTGGGCAACCCAAACTCAATTAAAAGACACAAGGGGGTGCGGCCCAATGTAATTAAGGCACCAGTGTAGAGTGTAGCGGCCCAAATTAAGCAACCGTTTATCTGAAATAACTAATACTCCCTAACATGTAAACTTAACCAATTTCAACAAGTAACGTACAAGCATACATAGCTACAATGCAACCCAATCGTAACAGAAAGTGAGTAACAGAAGTGATTCGGAATAAAAGACACACCTTAGGATTACGGGTCGTCACATCATCCCCAACTTGAAGGAAATTTCGTCCCGAAATTCGATAAGCAAAACAGAGTAGCGAAATGATAGATCATAATAACTGGGAATTCTACGCGGGTGCCACATCATCCCCAACTTGAAGTGGAATTTCGTCCCGAAATTCACCTGTTGCACCAGAATTAGATTGGTCATCGGGGAAAAGTTGAGGATATTTGAGCTTCATATGATCCTCGCGCTCCCAAGTGAACTTCGGTCCACGTCTTGAGTTCCAACGAACCCTCACAATCGGAATTCGACTATGCTTACGAACCTTGACTTCTCGATCCATAATTTCGATTGGTTCTTCGACAAACTGCAACTTGTCGTCAATCTTGAGCTCTTGAAATGGCACCACCAGTGTTTCATCAGACATACACTTCTTCAGTTGCGAAACATGGAATACATCATGGATATTACCCAAGTCAGCAGGTAATTCAAGCTTGTAAGCCACTTTACCGATTCGCTCCAGGATTTTGAATGGTCCGACGTAGCGTGGATTAAGCTTTCCGCGTTTCCCATAGCGTACAACACCCTTCCACGACGAGACTTTCAACATAACACGATCACCTACGGCGAACTCCAAGGGTTTCCTGCGCTTGTCAGCGTAGCTTTTCTGACGGTCGCGCACTGCCGCCATACGATTTCTGATCTGAACAATCTTTTCTGAAGTTTCAAGTTCAAGTTCAGGACCTGTGGTCTGACTGTCACCTACCTCAGCCCAACAAAGAGGAGAACGGCATTTCTGCCCATACAATGCTTCGAACGGAGCTGCCTGAATACTGGTATGGTAGCTGTTGTTGTACGAGAACTCTATCAACGGCAAATGTTTCTTCCAGCCTTTGCCAAAATCGATCACACATGCACGCAGCATGTCTTCAAGTGTCTGGATGGTTCGCTCACTCTGACCATCCGTCTGTGGGTGATAAGCAGTACTCATATCGAGACGTGAACCGAATGACTTATGCATCGACTGCCATAAATCAGAAATGAAACGCGGATCACGATCAGAGATGATAGAGGTTGGCACCCCGTGCCTGGAAACCACTTCCCTAAGATAAACAGCTGCAAGTTGTGAGAACTTATTTGTTTCCTTGATTGCTAGAAAATGCGCTGACTTCGTGAGACGATCAACGATCACCCAAATGGTATCGTTTCCGCTTTGAGTTCTTGGCAAACCTGTGACGAAATCCATAGCAATTTACTCCCATTTCCACATGGGTATCTCTGGTTGCTGATGCAGGCCTGAGGGTTTCTGGTACTCCACCTTGACTTTAGCATAAGTCAAACACTTACTCACATATGTCGCTATGTGAGCTTTCATCTCCGGCCACCAATACATGACTTTAAGATCCTGATACATTTTATCTGAACCCGGGTGAACAGAATATCGAGACTTATGCGCTTCGTCCATCACAAGCTCTCTAAGATTACCATACAAAGGAACCCATTCCCGTTCCATAAAATAGCGAATACCGTCAGATCTCTCCACAAGTTGTTTCTCCATGCCCCGCAAGTATTCAGCTTCAAGGTTTTCTTCTTTCAGTGCTTCGGTCTGAGTGGAACGAATCTGATCAGGTAAGTTAGAGTGGATAGTGAGCTGGAGAGCACGAACACGCTTAGGCTTCGTCTCCTTTCGACTAAGGGCATCAGCTACGACGTTAGCTTTACCTGGGTGATACTTGATGGCACAGTTGTAGTCGTTCAACAGTTCTACCCAATGACGCTGTCGCATGTTCAACTCTTTCTGATCGAAAATATGCCGAAGGCTCCTATGGTCGGTATAGATAGTGCATTTGGTACCGTACAGATAGTGCCTCCAAATCTTTAGCGCGAAAATCACGGCCCCTAACTCCAAGTCGTGAGTTGTGTAGTTCTTCTCATGAACCTTCAACCGTCGAGAAGCGTAAGCTATTACCTTCTCGCGTTGCATTAGCACGCAACCGAGACCCTGAATTGAAGCATCACAATATACCACAAAATCCTCGGTACCTTCAGGTAGAGACAAGATCGATGCACTGCAGAATTTCTGTTTCAAGAGTTTGAAAGCATCTTCCTGTGTGACAACTCGAGTTTCCGACTTTCACTTTCGCATTAAATGCACGTTGACTTTGACTATTTAGTTGATTGACTTGACTAACTTGTAACTGTATACTCGTGTTATAATAAACTATTGTGTTTGCATGGTTTTGTGTGATTGTATAACATGTATACTGTTTGAAAAACTTAAACTAGTAAACCTTAAAACAACCCGACGAAACACAAGTGGGATTCGCCAAGTTCATCTCGACGAAACAGGATTGTTTCGCCAACAATCTTCTCGACGAAACATCTGTTTCGCCGGCCCAGTAATTCGCAAAGCCCAGTTACGGGCCCAACTCGGTTACGTGAGTTATATCTCACAGAACTGTTTCATTCGTGACACTCATCACCACAACCGAAACCCTAGAGCTCCCTTTCTCTCTGTGATGGCAATTACGTGTCCTCGAATCTCCCCGTAATCGATCTAGCTATTATTCCGTTCATCTCGGTGAGTGCGAGTTCGTTAACTCGGTTTCATTGATGTTCTGATTATTCGTTATATGTTTATGTAAATACTTGATTTATGAAACGGTTATGAATATATGTGTATGATGTTCTTGATTTCGATATACATGGTTAATCGGATGCGTAATTCTATGCGAAACTTAATACGATCGAATACTCGTTTTTCTGGATGTTGTTAATATGTTCTGATTCTGAATGCACGTTAGTATCTGGATAGGGGCTCGATGATGTGATGTTGTATGTTAATCGGTTTGATATACGTTTAAAACTAGGGTTCATGCTAGACGATGATTCTGTAATGATTGTGTTATGATGATTCTGTGCTAAATGATTTCTGTGTGATTGCTACTTGATGATGACGGCTGTTAGGGTTTCTGCATGTACCTAAGTTACGTAACTGACTTCACCCCGTAACAGGTATGACGAAACAGATCTCTTGGCGAAACAGAAAGTGTTTCGCCAAGGGCAATCGACGAATTAGAATTATGTTTCGCCAAAGGAGACCACGACGAAACAGAATGTGTTTCGCCAACATGTGTGTTTCGCCAACATATGTGTTTCGCCAATATGTGTGTTTCGCCAAATGTGTAATCAGCACAGTAACCTACTTTAATTCTGTTTAGAAGTTAACCGGGTTAGTTAACTGCTGTTAAGTGTAACCATCTTGTGTATGACCTCAAATACGTGCTACGTGCTACTTGCTTATCAACTGTGTGTCCATACGTGAACTTCGTGAATACAAGCTGATTTTGTATACGTGCGTACTTTAGGACGTGATTGATTTACCTTGAGCACATACTTAGCATACCGAGCAAACCAAGGTAAGTTCACACTCTTACCAAGGCATGGGATTCCCGGGGTTGGGAATGGGTTGAATGATTCTTATACTTACATGATTAATGGAATTATTCCTCGGGAGGGGAAGGTTATTAGTAGATACTGCTAGACTAGTGATACATATACTCTCTCTTCGCAAACACGCCGGGATTGGCCGCGATACTAGAACAATCTTCGCAAACATGCCTAGAATGGCCGCGAACTATACTTTAATCTTCGCAAACATGCCGGGTGGCAGCGATACAAATATACCTAGTCTAGAAAACATGGGAAACCCCCACTAAACTTCGCAAACATGCCTGGAGGGCCGCGATACCATTACATACATTACATGATTGCTAAACGAGCTTACGAATTACAATACGAACACTATAACTGAATAACCAACTGTGAACTCGCTCAACTAGTTGTTGACTCTCTATTACATGCCTTGCAGGACCATAGGTACATTTGGAGCTTGCACGGGAGATGCGGTCGTTGTGGGCACGGATTGTGGAACTTATGATAACACATTTAAACATTTGAACTTATTACTTACGTTGGGTTTACATTTTATGCTTCCGCTATACACATAACACGTTTTGTTTGAACACCTTTCATATCGTTTGGTTTAAATTACATTTAATACTTATTATGTTTGATATGATTGGTGGCTTGATCCTGGTCAGTCACGCCTCCAAGCGGTGATACTCCGCGTGTGGATTTTGGGGGTGTGACAGGTTGGTATCAGAGCCATTGGTTATAGAGAACTCGGTTTTAATAAGGGGAAAATGATTTTGTTAAAACCAGACTATAACCAGAACAGTGCTCAACGATCCACAACGACGCTTCGCTCCACGTGCAAGGCTCAACATCATAGGTATTACTATTCATGTTACTTTACCTACTTGCTAGAATTACATAGAACTTTGCTCGGGGTATGCTTAGATTACAGAACCTACTATATGCTATTGCTTGAGAATACTTGTGTGCTCACTCTCTTTTGTCATCGCACTGTTTGCGAACCTATCTCACTCATGTTATCTTTACTATGAAGATCATGTCTGGACGTATCAACATGACACAAGCCCAGTTGACGGCTCTCATTAACGAACAAGTTGCTGCGGCAGTTGCAGCCGCACAAGCAGGAGGTATACCCTGCAGTTACAACTCACACTAGGATCCTTAGATCCTACATTCCTAAACCAACTCTTGTGTTTAACCTTACTCTGATTCTTACACAACAGGTCAACCACCTGTTTGCACTTTCAAAACTTTCATGGACTGTCGTCCAACTACTTTCAGCGGCACTGAAGGAGCCGTAGGTCTTCTCCACTGGTTCGAAAAGCTAGAGTCTGTGTTCGAAATGTGTGAATGCCCTGAGGCACGCAGGGTGAAGTATGCTACTGGTACTCTCGAGGGTTTAGCCCTCACATGGTGGAAAGCTCAGGTCCAAATACTGGGGTTGGTTGCTGCTAACGCCACCCCATGGAACAACTTTAAGGAAATGATCAAGGAGGAATACTGCAGTCGTGACGACATTCATAAACTGGAGGTCGAGTTCTTCAACCTCAAGATGACGGGGTCAGAGATTGAGGCGTTTACAAAGAGATCAAATGAGCTCGCATTACTGTGTCCTACTATGGTGGACCCTCCAGTTAAGCGTATCGAACTTTATCTCAGTGGTCTAGTGCCAGAGATCCAAAGTCATGTGACTTCAGCAAACCTTGCTACCTACCAGCAGGTTGTTCAGTTGGCTCACCGTCTCACGGATCAGGCGGTGGAGCAGAACAAGTTACCTAAACGCATCAACGCTACTACTACCGCTACTACTTCAGCTACTCTTGCTACTCCCAGTGACAACAAGCGGAAATGGGAGGGGGATTCCAACAAAGGTTTAGCAACTGTTCAGTCTCAAGCTCAGCAACGCAAGACTAATGATTACCAGGGCCCGAGTCAGCAATTTTCTGGTGGTCAGGGGCAGAGTGGATATCGGGGAAATCATCCACTGTGTAACAGGTACAACAGACACCACAGTGGTCAGTGTCGTAAGGGCCGCTGTCAGAGATGTCTAAGGGTAGGTCATGAAGCTAAAGACTGCAGGAGCGCAAGGCCTGCGAATCAGAACCAGCAACAACAGCCACCAGCTCCACGAAACCAGCCGCAACAACAACAGCAAGGGAATAGGGGATGCTTTCAGTGCGGGGCTGAAGGCCACTTCAAGCGGGATTGCCCTCAGTTAAACCAGAAACAGAATAACAACAACAATAATCAGGGCAATGGGAACAACAACAATGGGGGAAACAACAACAATGGTGCTAGGGGTCGTGCATTTGTGATTGGTCAGGCTGATGCAAGGAACGATCCTAATGTGATTATGGGTAAGTTTCTTCTCGACGACTTTTATGTTACTGTATTATTTGATTTGGGTGCGGATACCAGTTATATGTCTCTGAAAGTTAGTCAAATGCTTAAACGCGCACCAACACTTTTGAACACCAAACATGTCGTAGAGTTAGCTAACGGTAAAAGTTTAGAGGCCACACACATAGTACAAGGTTGTAATCTTATCCTCGCCGGTCAGACTTTCTCTATAGATCTCATTCCTATAACTCTGGGTAGTTTCGACATCGTCATTGGTATGGATTGGTTATCTCAACAGCAAGCAGAGATCCTATGCAAGGAGAAGATCATTCGTATTCCTCGTGCTGGCAAAGAACCTCTCGAAGTTCAAGGCGACAAGAGTGGTGTCGTGAGTGGCATCATATCCTTCTTGAAGGCTCAGAAGTGTTTACGAAAGGGCCACACAGCTGTTTTAGCACTCGTTACGGATACATCGAAGAAAGAGAAAAAGATTGAGGATATTCCAGTTGTACGCGATTTTCCTCAAGTGTTTCCTGAAGAGTTACCTGGGTTACCGCCTCATCGTCAGGTTGAATTTCAGATCGAGCTAGCTCCAGGAGCAGCACCCGTAGCTCGAGCACCTTATCGCTTAACTCCAACCGAACTGGAAGAACTGTCTAAGCAACTGCAAGAACTCTTGGAAAAGGGTTTCATACGTCCTAGCTCTTCGCCTTGGGGAGCTCCAGTACTATTTGTAAAGAAGAAGGACGGTACCTTCCGCATGTGTATAGACTACCGCGAATTGAACAAGGTGACTGTGAAGAATCGCTATCCTCTTCCACGCATCGACGACTTATTCGACCAGTTTCAAGGGTCGAGCTATTACTCGAAGATTGATCTAAGGTCGGGGTATCATCAACTGAGAGTCCGGGATGAGGACGTCTCCAAAACAGCGTTCAGAACACGCTACGGCCACTACGAGTTTCTGGTCATGCCTTTCGGGTTAACGAACGCGCCTGCGGTTTTCATGGATCTTATGAACAGGGTGTGCAAACCTTACTTTGACAAGTTCGTCATTGTTTTCATCGACGACATCCTGATCTACTCGAAGAGTCAGGAGGAACACGGGCATCATTTACGACTTATTTTGGAACTTCTTCGAATGGAACAGCTATACGCTAAGTTTTCAAAATGTGACTTCTGGCTTCGTGAAGTCCACTTTCTAGGCCACGTGGTCAACAAGGATGGGATTCATGTTGATCCATCCAAGGTAGATTCGATCAAGAACTGGCCTGCACCTCGCACACCGACAGAAATACGCCAATTCTTGGGTTTGGCAGGTTATTATAGACGGTTCATTAAAGACTTCTCGAAGATTGCTCAGCCGCTTACACTACTGACACAGAAAGGTGTTGTTTATCGTGGGGGTAATACACAGGAAACAGCGTTTCAGCCCTTAAAGGATAGACTCTGTAGCGCACCTATCCTCTCATTGCCTGAAGGCACGGATGATTTTGTAGTCTACTGCGATGCATCCATCCGGGGTCTTGGATGTGTGTTGATGCAGCGGGATAAAGTCATTGCTTATGCTTCGCGCCAACTTAAGATTCACGAACAGAATTACACAACACACGATTTAGAGCTGGGAGCGGTTGTCTTTGCACTCAAGATATGGCGACATTACCTGTACGGCACTAAATGCACCATCTACACCGACCACAGGAGTCTTGAGCACATATTCAAGCAGAAAGAATTTAACATGCGACAACGTAGATGGGTCGAACTACTGAACGATTACGAATGTGCTATAAAGTACCATCCGGGCAAAGCCAATGTGGTGGCTGACGCCCTCAGTCGAAAGGATACTGCGCCTAGGCGTGTACGAACATTGCAACTTACTATCCAGTCTAGCCTTCCTTCTCAGATACGAGATGCTCAGGTAGAAGCATTGAAACCAGACAACGTCAGGGCTGAAGCCCTACGTGGCTCAAGGCAACGCTTAGAACAGAAGGAAGATGGTGCTTATTACGTAACGGGACGCATCTGGGTCCCACTCTATGGTAACTTACGCGAGCTTGTAATGGATGAAGCTCATAAGTCTCGCTACTCGGTACATCCAGGTTCGGATAAAATGTACCACGATATCAAAACTACATACTGGTGGCCTAGCATGAAGGCCCACATAGCAACATACGTTAGCAAGTGCCTGACTTGTGCGAGAGTCAAAGCCGAATACCAGAAACCTTCAGGTCCACTTCAACAACCTGAGATACCACAATGGAATTGGGAGCAAATTTCCATGGATTTTGTTACTGGTCTACCTAGATCTCAGCGCGGAAATGATACTATTTGGGTGATCGTGGATCGACTCACAAAGTCTGCTCACTTCCTGGCTATTAAAGAAACAGACAAGTTCTCTACCTTAGCAGACATCTACTTAAAAGAAGTGGTTTCGAGGCATGGGGTGCCAACCTCTATTATCTCTGATCGTGACACACGTTTTACTTCAGAACTGTGGCAAGCAATGCACAAATCTTTTGGCTCTCGTTTAGACATGAGCACAGCTTATCATCCTCAGACGGATGGGCAGTCTGAGCGCACTATTCAAACTCTAGAAGACATGCTTCGGGCATGCGTAATCGACTTTGGCAATGGTTGGGAAAAACATCTGCCACTTGTGGAATTTTCATACAACAACAGCTACCACACCAGCATTAAAGCTGCTCTATTCGAGGCATTGTATGGGCGTAAATGCCGGTCACCTCTTTGTTGGGCAGAGGTGGGTGACAGTCAGATCACAGGTCCAGAAATGGTAGTTGATACTACTGAAAAGATTGCTCAAATACGACAACGCATGGCGGCATCTCGTGACCGTCAGAAAGCATACGCCGATAAAGACAGGAAACTACTCGAATTCCAGGTAGGGGATCGAGCGCTACTCAAAGTTTCACCCTGGAAAGTTTCACCCTGGAAAGTTTCACCCTGGAAGGGTGTGGTTCGTTTTGGTAAACGCGGCAAACTTAATCCACGATACGTTGGACCATTCGAAATCATTGAGAAGATAGGCAGGGTGGCCTACAGATTGAACTTACCAGCTGAACTCAGTGCAGTTCACAACGTCTTTCACGTGTCGAATCTGAAGAAGTGCCTGTCAGATGAGACCCACATAGTTCCTCTGAAAGAGCTCACTATTGATGAACAGTTACGATTCGTCGAGGAACCTGTTGAAATCACGGACCAGGATGTTAAGGTCCTCAAGAACACGAGAATACCTCTTGTACGAGTTCGTTGGAACTCCCGCCGTGGCCCAGAGTTCACCTGGGAACGCGAAGATCAGATGAAACTCAAATATCCCCAGTTATTCGGAAACCAAGCAACCACTACTGAGGCCGAAGCTACTACAGAATTTCGGGACGAAATTCCAAATCAACGGGGGGATAATGTGACACCCCAGGAAAACCAGTAATCTTCGCAAACCTGCTCGGGGAGCCGCGATACGATACAGGTAAATAACGTCACACCACTAGTTTCCTCAGTAACTACATGCTAAATTTCGGGACGAAATTTCTTTCAAGTTGGGGATAATGTGACAACTCGAGTTTCCGACTTTCACTTTCGCATTAAATGCACGTTGACTTTGACTATTTAGTTGATTGACTTGACTAACTTGTAACTGTATACTCGTGTTATAATAAACTATTGTGTTTGCATGGTTTTGTGTGATTGTATAACATGTATACTGTTTGAAAAACTTAAACTAGTAAACCTTAAAACAACCCGACGAAACACAAGTGGGATTCGCCAAGTTCATCTCGACGAAACAGGATTGTTTCGCCAACAATCTTCTCGACGAAACATCTGTTTCGCCGGCCCAGTAATTCGCAAAGCCCAGTTACGGGCCCAACTCGGTTACGTGAGTTATATCTCACAGAACTGTTTCATTCGTGACACTCATCACCACAACCGAAACCCTAGAGCTCCCTTTCTCTCTGTGACGGCAATTACGTGTCCTCGAATCTCCCCGTAATCGATCTAGCTATTATTCCGTTCATCTCGGTGAGTGCGAGTTCGTTAACTCGGTTTCATTGATGTTCTGATTATTCGTTATATGTTTATGTAAATACTTGATTTATGAAACGGTTATGAATATATGTGTATGATGTTCTTGATTTCGATATACATGGTTAATCGGATGCGTAATTCTATGCGAAACTTAATACGATCGAATACTCGGTTCTGGATGTTGTTAATATGTTCTGATTCTGAATGCACGTTAGTATCTGGATAGGGGCTCGATGATGTGATGTTGTATGTTAATCGGTTTGATATACGTTTAAAACTAGGGTTCATGCTAGACGATGATTCTGTAATGATTGTGTTATGATGATTCTGTGCTAAATGATTTCTGTGTGATTGCTACTTGATGATGACGGCTGTTAGGGTTTCTGCATGTACCTAAGTTACGTAACTGACTTCACCCCGTAACAGGTTTGACGAAACAGATCTCTTGGCGAAACAGAAAGTGTTTCGCCAAGGGCAATCGACGAATTAGAATTCTGTTTCGCCAAAGGAGACCACGACGAAACAGAATGTGTTTCGCCAACATGTGTGTTTCGCCAACATATGTGTTTCGCCAATATGTGTGTTTCGCCAAATGTGTAATCAGCACAGTAACCTACTTTAATTCTGTTTAGAAGTTAACCGGGTTAGTTAACTGCTGTTAAGTGTAACCATCTTGTGTATGACCTCAAATACGTGCTACGTGCTACTTGCTTATCAACTGTGTGTCCATACGTGAACTTCGTGAATACAAACTGATTTTGTATACGTGCGTACTTTAGGACGTGATTGATTTACCTTGAGCACATACTTAGCATACCGAGCAAACCAAGGTGAGTTCACACTCTTACCAAGGCATGGGATTCCCGGGGTTGGGAATGGGTTGAATGATTCTTATACTTACATGATTAATGGAATTATTCCTCGGGAGGGGAAGGTTATTAGTAGATACTGCTAGACTAGTGATACATATACTCTCTCTTCGCAAACACGCCGGGATTGGCCGCGATACTAGAACAATCTTCGCAAACATGCCTAGAATGGCCGCGAACTATACTTTAATCTTCGCAAACATGCCGGGTGGCCGCGATACAAATATACCTAGTCTAGAAAACATGGGAAACCCCCACTAAACTTCGCAAACATGCCTGGAGGGCCGCGATACCATTACATACATTACATGATTGCTAAACGAGCTTACGAATTACAATACGAACACTATAACTGAATAACCAACTTTGAACTCGCTCAACTAGTTGTTGACTCTCTATTACATGCCTTGCAGGACCATAGGTACATTTGGAGCTTGCACGGGAGATGCGGTCGTTGTGGGCACGGATTGTGGAACTTATGATAACACATTTAAACATTTGAACTTATTACTTACGTTGGGTTTACATTTTATGCTTCCGCTATACACATAACATGTTTTGTTTGAACACCTTTCATATCGTTTGGTTTAAATTACATTTAATACTTATTATGTTTGATATGATTGGTGGCTTGATCCTGGTCAGTCACGCCTCCAAGCGGTGATACTCCGCGTGTGGATTTTGGGGGTGTGACATCCTGCTTCGTTCCCCAAGAGTATACAACTCCCTTTTGTGTTAATGAGGTAAGAGGTTGAGCGATCCTTGAAAAATCCTTAATAAACCGGCGATAGTACCCAGCGAGACCAAGAAATTGTCGCACCTCCGATGGATTCCTCGGTGCCGCCCAATTTCTGATAGCATCAATCTTAGCAGGATCCACGTGTATCCTCATTTCGTTAACAATGTGGCCAAGAAAGTGCACTTCTCGTATCCAGAAGTCACACTTGGAAAACTTCGTGTAGAGTTGCTCCTTCCTCAGGAGCTCCAGGATAAGACGTAAGTGTCACTCGTGGTCTTCCTTGCTCTTGGAGTAGATCAAGATGTAATCGATGAACACAATGACAAAATCGTCGAGATACGGTTTGCACACGCAGTTCATGAGATCCATGAAAACCGCTGGTGCATTAGTCAACCCAAATGGCATAACCAAAAACTCATAGTGGCCATACCGCGTTCGAAAAGCCGTTCTTGGAACATCCTCCTCTCGGACTCGCACCTGATGATAGCCCGATCTTAAGTCAATCTTTGAGTAGAAACTTGACCCTTGCAACTGGTCAAACAGATCGTCGATACGTGGTAAAGGATAACGGTTCTTAACGGTCACCTTATTGAGTTCACGGTAATCTATACACATTCGAAAGGACCCGTCTTTCTTCTTTACAAACAGAACTGGGGCTCCCCAAGGCGAAGAACTGGGTCGGATAAAACCTCTATCCAATAGTTCTTGAAGTTGATTTGACAGCTCTTGCAACTCACCTGGTGCAAGACGATAAGGAGCACGGGCAATCGGAGTTGCTCCTGGTGTAAGGTCAATATGAAATTCCACCTAACGATGTGGAGGTAAACCAGGAAGCTCTTCAGGAAACACATCAGGAAACTCACGAACAACTGGAAGGTCTTCGATCCTCCTTTTTTCGGGTTGAGAATCAGTAACAAGAGCTAGAATAGCAGGGTAGCCCTTTCGTAAGCACTTCTGGGCTTTCATAGCTGAGATGATACCAACCATTGCACCACTACGATGACCTTGAACCGACAAAGATTCTCCACGAGGGAGAGGGATACGCACAATTTTCTCTTTACAGAGAATTTCCGCCTGATGCTAAGACAACCAATCCATGCCAACGACCACATCAAAACTTCCAAGAGTAACGGGGAGTAGGTCAATGTCAAACACTTGACCCATAAGATCGAGTTTACACCCAAGGAGGACATGTGAAGCTTCAATTGATTTTCCATCAGCTAGTTCTACTACATGTTTGTTTACAAGAGGTGTAGGACTCAACCCTAACAGACGACTGAACCCCAAAGATACATAACTCCAATCGGCACCAGAGTCGAATAAAACAGAAACAAATAGATTGTTCACTGAAAACGTACCGGTCTCCACGTTACCATCATTCCTAGCCTCCCCAGCACCAATAGTAAACACTCTCCCACGTGCACCGTTCCCCCTATTGCTCCCATTGTTGTTATTCCCAGTGTTGTTGTTATTATTTCCCGTATTCTGATTCAACTGAGGGCAATCCCGCCTGAAATGACCCTCGTCACCACACTGAAAACAACCCTTGCGATTACCCTGATCCTGCTAAGGTTGCTGCCTTATTGTTGTTGTGGCTGCTGTTGCTGTAGGGGTTGATGTTGCTGCTGTCTTGGGAGTGGAGCCCTGCAATCTCTAGCCATGTGACCCACTTTGTTGCACCTATGACAGACTCGGGTACATGGCCCACGATGATGAAAGTTGCACTTGTTACACTTTGGCTGCTTCCCTGCGTAAGAACTCTGATTCGAATTGCTGCTCTGGTTCTGATTAACAGAAGAGGACTGACTGAAACTGCGATTGCTACCGGTGTCTGTTTTCTTTTGTGACTGTATCAAATTGGACGCCTTGTCCACATCATTCCATTTGCGCTTGCTGTCAGTAGCAGGAGTAGTAGCTGCAGAAGTAGTAGCAGTAGTTGTGACAACCATGACGAAACCAGGTACACCCTACACGGTCCAAAACCGTAAAGACTACTTAACACTTTAATTGTGCGAAAACCCTAAAAACATGTGTGACTTATATGCTTGATTAAATGATATCTGTTATGTCTCGGAGGAATCCAAGAACACGTTATGACTGGCATGACACTAATAAGGGCCAACAGTGCGAAGTTGGTGTCCTTAGACTTTAAACACGTGTTAAACCGAAGCTTTCCGTTTAACAGCGCTTTAAACCTCTGACGTTGATTATTAGGTTATCTGTAGCATTATTTAAGATTCCGAGTTTCAGGAACATCTTAATTTTGTACCATAGATTGTGACATAGGGTTTGAAGCCAATCTGAGATTGGGCACGCAAAACGAAGCAGCTTCCCGGTTAGGGAAACGCTCTCATTTCAGGAATAACATAAGGCAATCAAACGTGCAAGGAACGATCGATCAAGCTTAAAAACACTTAAACCACTCTAATACGAGTCTTTTATGATTAAAACGTAACTGGGTTCGGATTTCAAGACGGTTATACATAATTTTTAAAACCGAGTTTTTTGACACTAATTACGAGCGAAACGGATTCCGTTACGCAAATCAAGAACGCGCGCGGGACCTGTAAACGAACCTAGCCACTCAACGGAAGATAAACATCATCTTTTAGCGCGTTTTACGGAGCACGAGGTGTCCCTTATGGGACCTACACCCAAACCGCCACCCCCTTATTATATATAATTTCTTTTCATTTTTCCTTTCATTTTACACCAAAATCCTTTCTAAATTCTGGTCTCTCTCAAGAACACCAGCTGATTTTGCAAGAAACCAACTCAAATCAAAGGTATTAACTCAAATCTTTAAGTGATTAAGCATGGTTTCTTGAGTAAACTTGATTTAGGTCATGAACAACCATTTTAATCCATGAAATTTTGAGTTTTAAACAAGTTTATGAGCTGAATATGAACACCATATGAATACCCTGGTGTTATATAGCAGCCATGGTTACAAATCTTTGGGGTTTGATACCCTAATCAACACCTATTCGACAGAAATCGCCTAACTATTCGATTAATCGAAAAACAATGAATCAAAGCTTGATTGATCTAAGTTCTAGCATATTTGGATTGTACTTGATGTGTAAGTACTGAATATAGTCCATACATACTTCTGGACTCAAGAAAAACACTCGGACTCGAAGAAATCGCTAGGTATATCGCTCGAAACTCGAAACTAGCATAGGCAGAATATTGTTTAGACCATAACTTGGTCCGTGATACTTTTATTGAGCTAAAATTTGGTGTGGTGATGAAGGGTATTGTCAGGAAGGTCCACGTAAAATTTTAGAATTTTGGAATTTTATACGATTTTTGGTGAATTTTTGACTGTTTTACAAAAAGAATTCTGAAAAAAATACCAAACGGATTCAAAAACTCACCAAATTTTACAGAGACACTAAGGAACATATGGTGAATGTTTTGGGGAAATTTAGAGACCATTAGTTGAGTTTTGTTTTGGGTTAAAATCCGCGTTTTTACGAATTTTCGGTAGCCGGGAACGCACCGAAACAAAATCGGAAAAATCTTAAAATTTTTGTAAAGGTTTCTGGAACCATAAGGGATGTCCAGGAATTTTTTGGGATTTTTTGAGCACTGAGTCTAATTAATGTTAATTATGTGGTTAAATATGATTTTATAAATAATTTATTTAGACAAGTAAATGGCCAAAATAAATCCCCAGGAATTTTCCCCATCATCTAATGATTTTTACTAAGTTATATAAAAAGTTACAGATTTTTATTCAAATTATAAGTTAAATGGGAATTTTTGGGATTAAAAATGGATTATTTTAAATCAATTTCGGCAGTTTACCGTATAACGAACTGGACGGAACTGGGAATTGACCCAACCCGACAAATACTATAATTAAAACACGGGGAGTATTCCGGGAGATTCCAGGGGGGATTGGACACTCGGGGTGTGTCTAATACCAGTTCGGGAAATCCCCGACAGTAGAAACGGAAACTCAAAATTGGGCAACCTGGACTCCCCAAACACCCAAACTCCCTTAATGAAAAGTTAATCATTCTTAAATAACAACATGTTGGCATTATTGGTATTCCCATTCCATTGTCCGAACGTGTTAAACTACTGACATTGCCTGGCACGCGAACCGGTGCCCGGAAGCCAAACTGAAAACTAATACTACCTTGACGTCCATCACCATACCAGTATTGTATAAGCTCAATCTGGAGTGAAAACTCCTGACATAATCCAAGTTATACGTGTTACCGACTTAGATACTGACGTAAGTCCATATTTGCATATATGCTTCTAGAAGTTGACTCGGTTGCTTGTTTACATCCTGTGTGAAACTACTACATACACTGTGAGTTTTACTTCCCCATTTTCAAGTTGTTTTCCTGTTTTACATGGGGTGAAATGCATGTTACATACGTTTATACGTGCACATATATACCTGATATGATGTGAATTATCTGAGTAAACCCTAGTACATGAAAAGTCCCCACAGACCCAAGTGATTAACCGTAGGCCGGTGAATGTGTAAATAGTACTATTGGTCCGACAAACCCAATTGCGATGACCAGGAACGCCATATGATACATACGCAATTGTACATGTTTGAGCATAGGCTATGGGGTACTAGCCATAGCTACACAGGGGCAGTGTCGTGGTGGTTGACCACGTGGTTGAGGTGACAGTCAAGGTTTCACTTGTGGGCTCAGAGTATATATATATATATGCGATCAGATGTGCCAACTTGAACTATAATTACATCTATTTAATACAAACTAAAACAGTGTAACTCACCAGCAGCGTTTAGCTGACCCCTTTTAAAACTAACATGCATTTCAGGTAACTTGAGACTGATGTGATCCGTGTATGTTGTTCAAGACGTGTTTATTGGCAAATATTGAGACAGACGCATGCGACTTAGAAGACTTATGTGGTTCATGGGAACACGCAGTTGTGACATACATGTAGTATGTAATCAACATTTTGTAATTAATAAAGTGTAGTGTCTTTATAAACAATGTGCATATACCAGAGGTGTCTGTTGCATCCCACGTTTTTTCTTCCGCTGCCAGTCGGGGTGTGACAGAAGATGGTATCAGAGCCATTGGTTATAGAGAATTAGGTGCCTTTAAGGAAACCTAGACTATAACTCCAGCCTCGAACCTTAGTGGACATCACTGGAAAATTAACCACTACTAAAAGTAGTTAATAAACATTGTAAAGTATCCTATTGGCGAGTACCAGGATGGCCTGGTGGGGCAAGTGGGTTATTATGGTCCGGAACGTAATAACAGACTTGCTCATACGAGGCGGTGTTGGGAAAGTCGTGGTAATAAACACGCTTAAATATGTGGAGTGATACATACGTGTACCAAGGTGATAGTGTGTGGATGTTTGTGTGTGGATTGATACATGAATTGGGATTGGTGGATTATACATTACTGCATGTGCCTTCGTGATAGGCAGAAAACTGGTATTACAGTCCATTCCACATTCCTACTGATCACATATTTAATACACTAGAGTTTGATTCCTATCACTCGCACAGTTGTTACTTATACTTTACGATGTGAGAACTCAAGACTTTATTATGATACTACCTCACTGACACTACTCTTATAGCTATTATAACGATGGTTATATATTAGAGTGATACTTTAAAAAGGACATAGATACTGATGTGTGCAAAATGCAACATATAAATTACATCAATTGTGGCATAAAACTAACCCTTTTTTAGTACTAATGTTGGAAAAAATGTGCTTTTGTCTTCCTTTTGTATTTTCAGGGTTAAATGAGCTCAAATTAACAAAAGAAGCAAAAGGGCAGCTAAATCTAACATAAATACAAGAAAAAAGGAACAAACGTGACATGCCCGACCCCACGACAGCATCTTCCCAAGCAAAGCAAAACAAGAGAACAGAAGGCTGAACACGCCCCGTGCTCAATGAGCACGGGGGCATGCCCAAGTGTCAGCATAAAAGACAAAGTTGTAGAAGCTTCCATCGCCCACCACGGGGCCGTGCTCAGCGGACACGGGGCCGTGGTCAACTATAAGATTCGCATAATCCAGGCAAATCTTGATAGTACAGATATGCTTCTGCACACGAGGTCATGCCCAGCGGACACGGGGCCGTGGTCAACTAATACAGACAAGAGCAATTAATGAAGACAAAGAAGGATGTGGACACGGGGCTGTGCCCAATGGACACGGGGCCATGCCGGAGCTTCTGTTCAGCCTATAAATAGGAGTGCTTGGCTCAAGCTCAAACCATCCCTTGGCACACCACCTCTCTCACACTTCACCCACCACCACCATAACACCATCATCCACCACCATCATCCATTGTCCATCATAGAGTGTGTAAGTCCTCTCGGGATCCAAGATTGATCGTAAGAGTTCTTGACAATCAAGGCCATGTTTGCCTAAGTCTCTTACATCACTTGGTGAAGACAAAGTGTGTAGTGTAATACTTTTTATTTTTAATCTTTTCACACTTTTTACTTGGTTATGTATTAATGACTTTAATAACTAGTTTCTTATGTTGAAGGTGATTTTCCTTATCGTTTGTCCGTGGTGTCTTGGCATTATTTTACTGTCTATATAAAATAAAAGATTTTCACCATTCATATCTCCACGGTCTATATGGAGGCATGTTGGCTACCTGGTCGGGGGTTAAGGGAACGATTTGGTAAAAGTCTTGCCTTGTTCAGTGTATAGATCCTGCAAGGACCTGGGTCAAATTTAGTAGGACCTCCTTCAATACTTAACGGTATTGGATGGCGGGGGTCCAAACTCTTTGATCCCCTCATATGTAAGCTACTATTAATACTTTAACCCGGCTACTTAGGACTGTATCCCTGCTGACTCAGACTACTTAGCCGAGGGTAACGTCACCTTCAAAAGAGGGGCCTACCATAATATGCATTAATAACTTAATTAATTATCTTTCAATAATCCGACCCTTTAGGATTGTATCCTTGCTGACTCAAACTACTGGGTTGAGGGTAACGTCACCTTCAAAAGAGGGGCCTACTACAATAACTAAGATAATCTCTTAAAAAGTGCAAAAGTGCGGAAATAATCAAAGGTTACACTAAACACGAGTCGGAGCCAAGTGATTCATCTTGTCTATCTGTTTTTCTTTTATTTTTAATTTTCAGCATTTTAGTTAGTTTTTATTTTCTTTTTCTAGTTTAAAACCTTTTTCTAAACTTTTGATTTGATTAGACGTTGAGGATAAACCGGTACTAAAAGCTCTTGTGTCCTTGGAGGACCTCAGTATCTTACCAACACTATACTACGCTCACGATGGGTGCACTTGCCCATATGTGTGTTTGGTGTTAGTAAAATATCGTGTTTTATAAATTTAAAACTTGACTAACGTGTAAAAAGGGCTTAAAAATATACTTAAATCTATATACCACCACACACGCATCAATACACAAAGAACGCTTAGGTCGTTCTGATAGACTGGGAGGAAGTGTACGGATCCTTACTCCACTTCTCATTGCTTCACATTCGATTGTTATACAGTCATAGAGTTTAGACACCTTACGAAAATTTTTCGTCCGTGAATCCACGATCCATTTGATTGTCCGCTGGATTCCTTTTCTGTTTACAATATTGGCTTTAGCCTCACGTCGTGTGATATTAGAATGCTTCGTAGTATTCCTTAGCACATGTCTCGATATATGTTATATCTGAATATGACGATTGCCGGGTTATGGAGATGGTATGGAGCGCATGAATAAGTTACCCTTCCCGTTGTCATTCGGTTCCCTTGGGTATAAATTTTTTTGATACAGATTCCTTGGAATGCTTTGCGTTGTGAATTCTCGTTTCGTTTGACCATCGGTTACATTGTGTTTTTTTTTCGAGTAATGGGTGTTTCGGATTTCAATTGGTTATTCACGGAAAGTAATATTAGGCCTAAATATTTTGGCGAACGGAACATTGATCATGTATATGGGTGTGGTGGATATGCTGCAGTACTTCCTATATATAAACACCCGGCTACATTATCAAGGTACCGTTACTCAGGGCAGACGGGCTTTATGTTGCGATCCGTTCGGTTATGTTTTGGGCAATGCAGTGTTGAGACTTTGACCCTGGTTGAAGCGAAAGATGAGGCCACGGTGGTTGTAACCACGATATCTATACATGTTTACGGTAATTCTAAATGAAAGATAGATGGGTCTACATATAACGACCTTTGGGTTAATCCTGGGGTTATGTCCATGTCGAGGTAGTGAGGCAGTCGTAGTACTTCCGTATTTTCGTAGTTTGTGCTGTCGTGGGATGATGCACGTCCGTCACTTTGGTGACCAGTTTTGATAACTCATTTAGGCACTAGCCCTTATGGGTTAAGGCTGTGTGCGAAATTTGATAGATGTTATTATATAAGTGATGTGTAATGGAATGGTGTGGTATGTGATAACTGAAAATGTGATAAGTGATGATTAGCTATGTGACATTGATACATACATATCTATTATTTATAATGGAATGGTCCCAAAACGTGTACCTCGAATAACAGAGACAGAAATTGCCCAACGGATAGCACAACAACTCCAAACGATTATTCCAACAATCGTGGCGCAGGTTAGCGCCGGTATTAACACTAACCCCTAACCGAACCCGCAGCCGAGACCGTTAGGTCAAAACAATAATCAAAACAATGTTATGCCAGTTTGCACGTATAAACACTTTATGGAGTGCAAACCAATGGAGTTTAATGGAACTGAAGGACCGCACGGGTTGGTGAAATGGATCGAGAAGTCGGAATCTGTCCTTAACATAAGTAATTGTCCGGGTGACTGTGCGGTAAAGTATACAACTTGAACTTTTACCGACTACGCTTTGAACTGGTGGAATGCTATTATGCAATCTTGCGGACAGGACGCGATTAATGCTATGACGTGGGATGATCTTAAGATACTAAGGAGAGAAAGGTTTTGCCCAATCCACGAAATTCAGAAACTCGAGCATGAGTTTTGGAACCTGCAGATGCAAGGTGCGGATCGTGCAGGTTACACAAATCGCTTCATTGAACTAGCACACATCTTACCAGATATGGTTCGACTGGAATCCAAGAGGATCGAGAGGTATATCTGGGGACTGGCCCCGGAAGTAAGGAGTATCATTAATTCGGGGGAGCACCTGACCATGCACGGAGTGGTAGCTAGGACAAGCACGGTTACCTACGACATGGTTAGACGCAAGATTTTGACAATGCCGGAAGAGTCGACAGGAAATAAGTGAGAGGCCTCGGAAAGTAGCTGAGCGAGGGCAGTCATACCGAAAAAGGGGAGAGCCACTCGTCAAAGCTACACCATGACTACACCAACGGGAAACTCTGGTGGCTATAAAGGAACAGCTCCAAAATGCAACAAGTGCACTTTGCACCACTATGGTGCATGTTGAGCAGGGATCTGCTCGAGGTGCCATAAAAGTGGACATTATACCCGAAACTGTAAGACACCATTGGAACCCAACCGTTTCCAAACCCCAAGGCCTCAGCCTCTTCAGCAACGACCCCAACCACTAACGCAATAGATTACCTACCCCCGTACTTGCTACGGATGTGGCAGTACGGAACACTACCGAAGAAGCTGACCAAAGTTTGCTCAACAGCCAGCAGGATGGGATACGCAGGGCCAAGATTCTACCTCAAATGTAGCTCGAGGTCGAGCCTTTATACTTGGGTCTGATGACGCACGACAGGATCCAAATGTGGTCTCAAGTGCGTTCCTCGTTTCTGATCAATATGCTCCAGTATTGTTTGTTACGGGCGCAGATAGGAACTACGTTTCCATTAATTTCTTACCCCTATTAAATATGCCGGCTAGTGAATTAATAAGTCCCTATTCTATAGAACTTGCTAACAGTAAACCTATAACTAGTCACCCAATCAATCGTAATTGCCCTTTAATTCTTAACGACCACCAATTCCTTATTGACCTACTACCGGTAGAGCTCGGAAGTTTTGATATAGTAGTGGGAATGGACTGGTTGTCCAAGTACAAGGCGGAGATTATATGTGAGCAAAATATTGTTAGGATCCCTTTTCCTAATGATGAAGTTATTATGGTACATGGAGAGAAGTCTGGTACCATATTAAACCTTATATCCCACCTTAAAGTATTGAAAGGTATATGTCAAGGATGTAATGTGTTCTTAGCAAGTGTAATGATGACCGTACCAGAAGAGCAACGTATTAAGGATATCCCAGTAGTGTGTGATTACCCATACGTGTTTCTCGATGAATTGCCCAGATTGCCACCCAATCGGCAAGTTGAGTTCCGTATCGACTTAATACCGGGAGCAGCTCCAAGTGCAAAAGCACCTTACTGTTTAGCATCTTCAGAGATGCAAGACCTATCATCTCAGCTACAAGAACTGCTAGACCGAGGTTTTATCCGTCCCAGTTATTCACCTTGGAGAGCACCAGTGTTATTTGTGAAGAAAAAGGATGGAAGCTTTCGGGTGTGTATAGACTACCGGAAGCTGAACAAGGTTACCATAAAGAATCGATATCCTCTTCCGCGAATCGATGATTTATTTGATCAGTTGCAAGGAGCCTGTTACTTTTCCAAAATCGATCTTAGATCCGGTTATCATCAAGTGAAAGTTCAAGAAGAAGATATCCCTACAACAGCCTTTCGAACTCGGTACAGTCACTATGAGTTCCTGGTTATGCCATTTGGGTTAACCAACGCACCCGCGGTAGTTATGGACCTCATGAACCGAGTTTGTAAACCATATCTAGATAAATTCGTCACAGTCTTTATTGACGATATTTTGATCTATTCCAAGAGTAAAAAGGAACACGAGCACCCTCTACGAGCCATCCTAGAGATATTGAGGAAAAAGAAGTTGTACGCCAAGCTTTCAAAGTGTGACTTCTGGTTACAAGCGGTGCAATTTTGAGGACATGTGGTAGATCAACAAGGGATTCATGTTGATCCTAGTAAGATCGACGCTATTAAGAATTGGCAAGCGCCTAAGTCTCCGAAAGAGATACTCCAATTCTTGGGATTGGCTGGATATCACCGTCGCTTTATTGAAAACTTTTCCTGCATTACTCAATCCTTAACTGCCTTGACATAGAAAGATCAAAAGTACGAATGGGGCGAAGAACAAGAAACAGCTTTTCAGCTGTTAAAACAAAAGTTATGTGAAGCTACAATCCTGTCGTTACCCGAAGGCAACGATGATTTCGTCGTATATTGTGACGCATCTCGGCAAGGGCTTGGATGTGTCCTAATGCAAAGAAACAAGGTCATTGCGTACGCGTCTAGACAGCTAAAAGTACATGAAAAGAATCACATGACTCATGATTTAGAGCTGGGCGTAGTGATTTTTGCACTTAAGAGCTGGAGGCATTACTTGTACGGCACGAAATGTACAATTTATACTAATCACAAGAGCCTCCAACATATATTTGATCAAAATAAGCTAAATATGAGACAACGCAGATGGGTGGAGCTATTGCACGATTACGATTGTGAAATAAAATACCATCCAGGTAAGGCTAACGTAGTAGCCAATGCCTTGAGTAGAAAAGACCAAGTAAAGCCACCCAGAGTGCGAGCTCTTAGGAGGATTGTTTAAACCAGTCTTAAAGAGCAGATTCGTAATGCTCAAATAGAAACTTTGGAGGAAGGCCAACTAAATAGCGAAAACCTACACGGAAATGAAGGGAATTTTGTGAGGAAACCGGATGAAATGTTGTATTTCAAAAATAGGGTATGGATTCCTACTCTCCATGACCTACGTCAACTGTTTATGGACGAGGCTCATAAATCTAAGTACTATATTCACCCTGGTACAGACAAGATGTACCACGACTTAAGGAATTTTATTGGTGGCCATGTATGAAAAAGGATGTAGTAGAGTACGTGAGCAAATGCTTGACTTGTGCCCGGGTTAAGGCAGAATACCAGAAACCCTCGGGAATGTTACAGCAACCCGAGATACCTCAATGGATATGGGAACAAATCACGATGGATTTCGTGACTCACCTTCCAAAAACACCCCGAGGTCATGATGCGATTTGGGTAGTAGTAGATAGACTAACCAAATCGGCGCACTTTATTCCGATTCGTACTACCTACAACACCAAGAAAATGGCCGAGATATACACGAAGGAAAGTGTAGCTAGACACATGTTACCAGTTGCAATCATTTCAGGCCATGATAGTCATTTCACTTCACACTATTGGCAACAGTTACAAGAAGCTTTGGGGTTTAGGATAGACCTGAGTATGGCTTACCATCCCCAAACCGACGGCTAATCAGAACGAACTAACCAGACATTAGAGGATCTGCTTCGTGCTTGCACCCCCGACTTTGGAGGAAGTTTGGATAAGCACCTTTCCCTCATTGAATTTTCTTACAATAACAGCTATCATAGTAGCATACAAGCTGCACCGTACGAAACACTATATGGCCGGATGTGCAGATCGCCACTTTGTTGGGTTAAAGTGGGCGATACTCAACTCACAAGGTCTGAACTAATTCAAGAGACAACAGACAAAGTGCATAAGATCCAACATAGACTGAAAGCGGGCCGAGATCGGCAGAATGGTTACGCCGATGTTCACAGGAAAACCGTTGTCATTTGAAGTAGGTGACAAAGTAATGTTAAAAGTGTCACCGTGGAAAGGAGTGATCAGGTTTGGAAAGGCAGGAAAATTGGCTCCGAGATACATTGGGCCGTATGAAATTATTTCCAAAGTTGGATCTATAGCGTACCGACTGAAATTACCAGAGGAACTACGCACAATTCACGATGTCTTGCACGTATCCAACTTAAAGAAATGTCTCACAGATGAAGCAACTATTATGTCGTTAGAAGATGTGCATATTGATGACAAACTCCACTTTGTGGAGGAACCGGTAGAAATAGTAGACGGGAAGATCAAACAACTACGTCATAACAAAATTTCACTAGTGAAAGTCCGATGTAACTCAAAACAAGGACCTGAGTATACGTGGGAACGGAAGGATGAGTTCCGTAGAAAATACCCACATCTCTTCCCTAACAAGACGAATTGAATTTCGGGGATGAAATTTCTAAACCAGGGGAGACTGTGACAACCATGACGAAACCAGGTACACCCTACACGGTCCAAAACCGTAAAGACTACTTAACACTTTAATTGTGCGAAAACCCTAAAAACATGTGTGACTTATATGCTTGATTAAATGATATCTGTTATGTCTCGGAGGAATCCGAGAACACGTTATGACAGGCATGACACAAATAAGGGCCGACAGTGCGAAGTTGGTGTCCTTAGACTTTAAACACGTGTTAAACCGGAGCTTTCCGTTTAACAGCGCTTTAAACCTCTGACATTGATTATTAAGTTATCTGTAGCATTATTTAAGATTCTGAGTTTCAGGAACATCTTAATTTTGTACCATAGATTGTGACATAGGGTTTGAAGCCAATCTGAGATTAGGCACGCAAAACGAAGCAGCTTCCCGGTTAGGGAAACGCTCTCGTTTCAGGAATAACATAAGGCAATCAAACATGCAAGGAACGATCGATCAAGCTTAAAAACACTTAAACCACTCTAATATGAGTCTTTTATGATTAAAATGTAACTGCGTTCGGATTTCAAGACGGTTATACATAATTTTTAAAACCGAGTCTTTTGACACTAATTACGAGCGAAACGGATTCCGTTACGCAAATCGAGAACGCGCGCAGAACCTGTAAACGAACCTAGCCACTCAACGGAAGATAAACATCATCTTTTAGCGCATTTTACAGAGCACGAGGTGTCCCTTATGGGACCTACACCCAAACCGCCACCCCCTTATTATATATAATTTCTTTTCATTTTTACACCAAAATCCTTTCTAAATTCTGGTCTCTCTCAAGAACACCAGCTGATTTTGCAAGAAACCAACTCAAATCAAAGGTATTAACTCAAATCTTTAAGTGATTAAGCATGGTTTCTTGAGTAAACTTGATTTAGGTCATGAACAACCATTTTAATCCATGAAATTTTGAGTTTTAAACAAGTTTATGAGCTGAATATGAACACCATATGAATACCCTGGTGTTATATAGCAGCCATGGTTACAAATATTTGGTGTGGTGATGAAGGGTAGTGTCAGGAAGGTCCACGTAAAATTTTAGAATTTTTGGAATTTTATACAATTTTTGGTGAATTTTTGACTGTTTTACAAAAAAGAATTCTGAAAAAAATACGAAACCGATTCAATAAATCACCAAATTTTACAGAGACACTAAGGAACATATGGGGAATGTTCTGGGAAAATTAGGAGTCCATTGGTTGAGTTTTGGTTTGGGTTAAAATCCGCGTTTTCGCGAATTTTCGGTAGCCGGGAACGCACCGAAACAAAATCGGAAAAATCTTAAAATTTTTGTAAACGTTTCTGGAACCATAAGGGATGTCCAGGAATTTTTTGGGATTTTTTGAGCACTAAGTCTAATTAATGTTAATTATGTGGTTAAATATGATTTTATAAATAATTTATTTAGATAAGTAAAAGGCCAAAATAAATCCCCAGGAATTTTCCCCATAATCTACTGATTTTTACTAAGTTATATAAAAAGTTATAGATTTTTATTCAAATTATAAGTTAAATGGGAATTTTTGGGATTAAAAATGGATTATTTTAAATCAATTTCGGCAGTTTACCGTATAACGAACTGGCCGGAACTGGGAACTGACCCAACCCAACAAATACTATAATTAAAACACGGGGAGTATTCCGGGAGATTCCAGGGGGGATTGGACACTCGGGGTGTGTCCAATACCAGTTCGGGAAATCCCCGACGGTAGAAACGGAAACTCAAAATTGGGCAACCTGGACTCCCCAAACACCCAAACTCCCTTAATGAAAAGTTAATCATTCTTAAATAACAACGTGTTGGCATTATTGATATTCCCGTACCATTGTCCGAACATATTAAACTACTGACATTGCCTGGCACGCGAACCGGTGCCCAGAAGCCAAATTGAAAACTAATACTACCCTGACCTCCATCACCATACCAGTATTGTATTGGCTCAATCTGGAGTGAAAACTCCTGACAGAATCCAAGTTATACGTGTTACCGACTTAGATACTGACGTAAGTCCATATTTGCATCTATGCTTCTAGAAGTTGACCCGGTTGCTTGTTTACATCCTGTGTGAAACTACTACATACACTGTGAGTTTTACTTCCCCATTTTCAAACTGTTTTCCTGTTTTACATGGGGTGAAATGCATGTTACATACGTTTATACATGCCCATATATACCTGATATGTGAATTATCTGAGTAAACCCTAGTACATGAAAAGTCCCCACAGACCCAAGTGATTAACCGTAGGCCGGTGAATGTGTAAATAGTACTATTGGTCCGACAAACCCAATTGCGATGTCCAGGAACGCCATATGATACCCATATGATACATACGCAATTGTACATGTTTGAGCATATGCTATGGGGTACTAGCCATAGCTACACAGGGGCAGTGTCGTGGTGGTTGACCACGTGGTTGAGGTGACAGTCAAGGCTTCACTTGTGGGCTCAGAGTGTGTATATATATATATATATATATATATATATATATATATATATATATATATATATGCGATCAGATGTGCCAACTTGAACTATAATTACATCTATTTAATACAAACTAAAACAGTGGAACTCACTAGCAGCGTTTAGCTGACCCCTTTTAAAACTAACATGCATTTCAGGTAACTTGAGACTGATGTGATCCGTGTATGTTGTTCAAGACGTGTTTATTGGCAAATATTGAGACAGATGCATGCAACTTAGAAGACATATGTGGTTCATGGGAACACGCAGTTGTGACATACATGTAGTATGTAATCAACATTTTGTAATTAATAAAGTGTAGTGTCTTTATAAACAATGTGCATATACCAGAGGTGTCTGTTGCATCCCACGTTTTTTCTTCCGCTGCGAGTCGGGGTGTGACAGTACTAGCAGAAACACGCGGTGGTAGCGAGCCACGCTCCACCTCCTGATCCGTGATCTTGTGGGCTAGACGTATGATTAGAGGCAGGTTGTCAAGATTTGCAGCAGTGACAAAACTCTTGACTGACGGTGCTAAACCTTTGATGTACAATTCGATTCTTCGTGGTGGTGGTCGTGATAAGTTATGACACATATTCGCGAGCTCTTGTGACCTTTTTGTATACGCTTCAATTTCAGACCCTTCCATCTTCAAATTGTAGTACTCGTTCTCAAGCTTCTGAATCTCATCACGAGGACAGTACTCCTCTCGTATCAACTCCTTGAAATCATCCCAAGTAGTTGCATTAGCCATTTCGATGCCCAACATTTGCACCTGAGCATTCCATCAAGTTAAGGCATCATCCTCCAATGTGCCTGTAGCATACTTCACCCGGTCCCCCACGGGACAGTTACACATGGCAAAGACTGACTCAATTTTTTCAAACCAACGTAGTAGTCCCACAGCTCCTTCAGTCCCAGTGAACGTCTGTGGCTTACAATCCATGAACGTCTTAAACGTGCAGACATGCGGATTGTTTTGATTCTGATGCACCTGCTGACCTATTGACGAAAGAACATAGAACACACAAGTAAGATTCGAGTACACGACACAAGGATAAAGAGTATTTGGCACATATCGTACCAGCTTGCTGAGCTGCTAGGGCTTCAGCCACACGAGTGTTGATCAGATTAGTTAATTCGGCCTGAGTCATAGGAATGTGGCCACGTCCACCGCCGCGGCCTCCACCACGTCCACCCAATCCACTCATGATTCTATATAAGAAAAGGGAAAGGTTATAATTAGAGTTTGAGTAGGAGTCAAACATTACTATGACTTCCATAGACTACCGAGTTCTATCATTACGTCAAACAACAGAGCGGAACCCCTTTCGCACTTGTCAAGCCTCACTGGGACTCACATGCACCCCACATTATTATTATGTGTGCACCCATAATAATAATCCAATTTGCATGTTTGTCTCAGTTCTTCCCAACTCGTGCTAAAAGGTTCCTCAAATTCGAGTAGTAGTACAAAAGACACCACAACATAGATTATGAAAGTTCAGAGAAGTGTCATGGTGTGTGCGTGACTACACATATTTTTACTATGAAATTACACACGATTTGGTTTTAAATTTATAAAAGTGATTATTACTTTTACATCAAAACACACACGAAAGAGGCAAGTGTACCCCGTCATATATGTAATAAAGTATCGGTAAGAACCAAGTATCGATCCAAGGAAATGGGCGGAGAAATAATACTAAACCTTTGTCACTAAACTACCGGTAAAAACATAAGTTTTGTGATTTTTAAATAACTAAAGTAAGCGTAAACAAATACATATAAAAACATAGTAGATAATAGATAAAAAGCCTTGCTTAATACACAACCAAAGCATGTCAACTAAGTCGGTTTTGGCACTAGAAGCATTCGGTCAATTTTCCATTTTAAGACAATTAGTATCCCTTTCGGGAATCCTAACATGACAATCATTCGGAAAGTTAAAACGATAAACACACTTTAACCACCTAAAATTGTTCTTTAACGTGCAATTGATAAATGTCTCTGAAAATCTCTTAAAAATAAGTTAGTCATCCGTTAGGAGTTTTCTAACCTCACTTAAACAAGGAAAGCGACACCGATAAACACAATGCAACCACCGAGAAAAGCATAAACTAGATTAAATCACAACCGAGTTCATTTTACAAATCTTAAACATAAATTCATCAAGAAAGCAATTTTGGCCTAAACTACTAACAAGATTAGCAATTCATGTTAAGAATTTATAACAACACCATCTAACCCGTTAAGGTCCTTCCGTGAGGGCAAGTTTTCTTGATTAACAATAATTACATTTTATTAAATCAATAACCATTTCTAGTATCATGATGCACACATTTTAACCAAGCTAAACTAGTTAACCAAGTTTAAAGTTTACTAATACAAGATTAATTAAGCTTCATTTTTCAACTATCTTAACTAACCAAGCACCAATCATCCAACACAATTACTTATAATCAAGAAATCAATATCAATAACAAGGTTGCAAACTAATCATCAAAGATTAACATAGAAAATACTTCAAAATGTCATTACAAACAAAGATTAACACACTAATGGTTATAATCAAGCAAGGGATTGTTGTGTTTTTGCCCAAATGCTACAATAATACATAAACATTAATCTAAATGCTTGAAAGATTAACAAAATCATGGAAAGATTAGAAAACCAAACCATAAACAAGCATAAGATTAAGAATCTGGAAGATAACGAAGCTAATCGGCACAATGTGGCTTGAATCCGGGTGAAAGCAGAAGTCTCCGGAGCCTGAAAATCGCCAGAATCGCTTCCAAAATGTCCAGAATATCGAGCAGAATGTTTCTGCAAGTTTTTTATATAATTTCGAAGTTGCACGGTCGTGCTTCCTGTTGCACGACCGTGCACTTTTTGCATTATTGGAGGTATGGTGCACCATACCGCATGACGTCATCAGATCTTGACCAGATTCGATCTCGCACGGGCGTGCCATGTGGTGCACGGGCGTGCATCACCGAGATAGGCCTTGTTGTCGCATCCGCACGGGGGTGCGACCATTCGCACGGGGGTGCGTCACCGGGATGTGCCTTTGTTGTCGCATCCGCACGGGGGTGCGACAATTCGCACGGGGGTGCGTCACCGAGATGGGCCTTGTTGTCGCATCCGCACGGGGGTGCGACCATTCGCACGGGGGTGCGACCATTCGCACGGGGGTGCATCACCGAGATGAGCTTTGTTGTCGCATCCGCACGGGGGTGCCACCAGTCGCACGGGGGTGCGACTTGCCCAGGTCAGAATTTTCCACAGAATGTTCGCAGCTTCGTCGTTTTGTCCGGAAAGTCCTCGCTTTCGCTATCATCTTGTCTGGTATGCTGTTTTAGGCCTGTAAACAAAAGTGTAGATGATTAAGCATCCGAATGACGGTTTTACGGCCGAAAATGCATAAAATAGGGGTAAAACGGGGGACTAAAATATGTGTAAATTAGCGAATATCATGTCACACTATCAAAACACATAACATGGGTTGGTAACACAGGAACTCATACGGCAGTGCCAAGTGTGCTTTCACGTGTAATGTCATACATAAGTGTACACTAGATATGCTATGCAATAAGTAAACGAGAGACGAACCTTGCAATCTGGAGCTGAGTGACATGGTCGATTTTCTGAACTGTTCGGTTATAGTCTGGTTTTATAAAAACGTTTTAAAACCCAGTTCACTATAACCAGTGGCTCTGATACCAAACTGTCACACCCCCAAAATACCACATACGCAAAACCCCGCTAGGCGTGTGACGTTCCAGGATCTAGCCACTAATCATGTTAAACTCACAACAAGTTTTCGAATGGATTAGCCAATTATAAATAAAAATGTACCAAACAATAAGTTTAATAAAAATCCAACAAGTTCAGCGGAAGCAATAAGTAAATCATAGTTTAAATGTTTCAAAGCAAATGTGTGAAACCAATAATCCCGTCATGTGTAACCAATCAGTTCGACCCATGACCACTCCAGCCACTCCAGACAGCAAGTTCCCAAAACCCAAGAAATCTAACGACCTGCGAGCATGCAACAAGTGTATCAGACAATGCTGGCGAGTTCTTAGTTTTAAGAAAATGTTAGTTACCAAGTGTTTAGTTTAGTTCATTGATAATAATGTTGACAATAACTCGAGTACCGTTCAAGATGGCTACCAGATTGTTTTGCCCATCCCCAATGCCCCCTATCTAAGCATTGGCCATGATTAAGGTCATTAGTTCATGCCCGTCCTCTCAGGTACGGTGTTAGGTTGCCAAGCCTAATAGCGCTATCAACTAATACCCCGTTACCTCTCTGGTAACTAATTCGGTATAAGATGGGACTTAAAGTGATAGGAAAATAGTGTATTATCAAACATCCCAGTTTTTACCCCATAGACGTATTCCTCTCAGGAATACCCATTTGACTGTCCCACCCACCGGGACGCATGCTCAAGAGAAATGAACTCACCTTTGGTTTGCTCGGTAAGGTTAGTTACTTGTTTAACAGCTGATCAAACACGTCCTATCATGGGTACCGACCACAATCAGTTTCTCGTGCACATAAACCACATATTTTACACACAATCAATTCATGTATTTCTCGTTCACATGTTACACCATTATTGCACAAGTAGCACACATATAGCATCAAGCAATCACCACCACATCAACTTAGTGTCGTCAAGCAGTCACTTAGCATGCATTGGTTCTAGGGCAGATTCACTTCCTGTTTACAAGACACATAACTTAACTCTTTGACACAAAAATTGATAAATTACCTAACTTAACGATCCGACTAAGTTTGGTGCAAACCGTGATATTAGTATACTCGTTTTACTCAACTCGTGGCCCATTACCCTTGTATTTAAACCAACCGGGCCCAACCATAATAAGTTGTGCGGCCCCTTTGATACAGTGCGGCCCAAGGAACCCTAAGCCCACCCGATGTGTGATCTGGTCCGCATTTAGGTACAGTCTGGCCCAATACCCAGACATGGCCCAGTTTACAGGTTTACACATGAGGCCCACATTCTTACGTGAGACCCAAATCCTTTGATCAGTTTCTTTTCCATAATCTTTGCAACCAGATTTTTATCATTTAATCTGTTTTTCAATGTGGATTAATTTTCATAAACCCTAGATTTATATTAACAACTACGGCCAAATGCAAACATCCAAACCGAATCAATGAACATAATTTGGTTAACAATTCATGCAATTCCAAATCATCATGCCACGAAACTCACAGTTAGCATACCAATGAATCCTAGTCTGAACTCTAGCATGCAATACCCCTAAGCCTTGGTTTGATTAACATAATTAACTTCCTAGATCACAATACTCATCAGTTAACATAACCAAACCAATAGAAACTTGTTGTCATGCGACCCATTCCATCTGGTAAGGACCAGTATTTCAAATTAATGCTAACACTCTAGATCACACGTTGATCTCATACGCTAGTATCAAACAAACAATCATCCATGAACGACACGATCACCTGCAAACATTTTCTATCATTCATATTGTCATATAGAATTCACGATCATTGACATAATTAACATTCATATGTTCACATATAGCCGAGAACATCTAACATAAATCAATAGAAGTATACATGTACTAACCAAGAGATTGTAGAGGGTGTGAAAAGCGAGGGATAATGTGCCTCCACATAGAAGAAGGCTTCGGCCGGAGAGGGGCTGCTGCCTATCCAAGGGGAATGAGGAAAAAGGATGCTAGGGTTTGCGTTTGTGTGCTTGAGCCAAAACAAGGAGAACCGCATGCATATACTTAAGTGTGGGTGCATGTATATCGGCTGGGTTTGTGTTGGGCTTCGGAGGTTTGGGCAGCCCAAACTCAATTAAAAGACACAAGGGGGGTGCGGCCCAATGTAATTAAGGCACCAGTGTAGTGTGTAGCGGCCCAAATTAAGCAACCATTTATCTGAAATAACTAATACTCCCTAACATGTAAACTTAACCAATTTCAACAAGTAACGTACAAGCATCATAGCTACAATGCAACCCAATCGTAACAGAAAGTGAGTAACAGAAGTGATTCGGAATAAAAGACACACCTTAGGATTACGGGTCGTCACAGAAGGTGAAAGTTGAAGATGATGGGTTTTAAAGATGTAGGGAAAAAGAAAAGAAGAAGAGATAAAATTTACTAAAATATCATTCCCTTTAATTTTCAATTTTGTCACATGTCGCAATCTCATTGTTTCTACCCAGACTATACTTCATATTTGATCATCTCCCTATTATTCAATAATAGAATATAAAAATATCATTTCTCTGTGACACCTATTTAAAAAAAAACTCTTGTATACACAATATATAAGATCAACTATTTGACAGGGGAAAAAGATACTAGTTGATTTAGTAAAGTTTCTCTTTTATAATTATAAGATAATTATAAGGTTGACTAAATGTACCACTCTAAATTTTCATTATACCTTTCAGAATCGAGCCAAGAGGTTTTTTTTTCTCTTTTTGTGTAAAAAAAGGAGAATACTAATGTGACAAATTGAATAGACAATGCAACAAATAGAAAGAATGAAGAGAGTGTACGTTTAGCACAACCATTAGATCTTGCGTGGGTATAAAATGATGATATTATATGGAGAATGGTGGAAAAGGGTTACTATGCGTGAACCATTTCCCACATAAGAGATTGGACAAAGAAGAAAATGAGGGGGGAAGGGAAGGAGGCTGTGTTAAGATCGAACGCTCTCACACACGAAGTCGGACCACACACACTCTGCTCTCACACAATCTACCACAATCAAGAACACAAGGATTTACGTGGTTCGGTCTATACTGACCTACGTCCACGGGTAACTAGGAGTTTATATTAAGCTTGGGTGAGGTACAAAGATTACAATACAAATGAATCTCATATATAGAGATTGAAGAAAGAGAAAGAAAGTCACAAACATGATCCGGGAATAAGGGGGAACAGAGAAGATTGGAAAACCCTATCTTCTTATCCTCTTATCCTTTGATCAGAAAAGCATCTCTGATGTCCACTTGATCAAGTGGTTTCATACTCAACAATCTCCCACTTGAAGCCACGGGATAATCTTCACCTGTGATTCAACAATGCATCTGTATTTCTGTAAAAACTTTTGATCTTAGCTCCTTCCTAGTTACCCGGCCTTCTCTTCAATTATCATGAAGGCCCATTGAAGCTTCTGTTAGCTCCAACACATCAGTCATGGCTAAGTCTGCCCCTGACCCATTCTCTATTCCTATCGGCTCCCACTGACATGAACTGCCCGATTCTGGAACATCCTGAGAACAAACACTCTCCGAATAAAACAGATTATCAACTGGAGATACTTTGACAGCTGGAATACTGGTTCTCTTAACCCACTATCGTCTGGTAACTCTGACTGAAGCACGTCCCGTGCTCCCACTGCCACGAATGCCCCTGACTGGTTTTACTGAACCTTTTCCAGCACGTTCATCCTGAATCTGACCTGTGGCTCTGGGTTTGCCATCTGCAAAGGAAACCTTCTTCTGCCCACGAGATTCTATGAACCAGATCTTGGTCTTCTTCTGAACTGGGATGGTTACTCCCTCAGACGGTAAACTGACCATACACAGCGAACCCCGTTTCTTTCCTCGAGCTACGACTAGATTTCCCTTTAGAACCTTCCACTGCCCGTTCCTGAACTTAACCTCGTACCCTTGTTCATCCAACTGCCCACCAGAAATCAACTGTTTCTTCAGACTTGGAATTACCCGGACATCCTTCAAAGTCCATGAACCGACTGGAGTCTTCAGATCTAAGTCACCATGCTCGTCACATCAAGAACCTCATCGTTCGCCAGTCTTACCTTACCAAAATCACCTTCTTTTAGATTTTGCAGTGCTTCACTGCTGTGGGTAGCATGAAATGAAGCAACCGAATCCATAACCCAGGAATCCACACTGCTTTCCACACTACAGATCAAAACATCATCATTTGAGTGGTCTACTGCAGCGTTAACTTCTTTCTTCTCATTTGGACATTGATTCTTAAAATGTCCTACCTCTTTGCAGTTCCAACAGGTTACATCACCTCGAGCCCTAGACTGACTCCTCTTTTTGTTCCTACTCCGACTATCTCTATTATTCTTCCTTCCTCTGCCAACATTCAGTAATTCACTTGATGATCCACTCGAACTTCTCCTTCTGACGTCCTCGCTCAGAATAAGATCACGAATCCCTTCAAAAGTAAATCCGCTGGTACCTGATGAACTGGAAATCGCTGTAACAGTTCCGGACCAACTGTCTGGCAAAGAAGATAACAGTAGCAAAGCTTGAACTTCATCTTCGAATTTGATGTCCACTGACACAAGTCTGGCCAAAATCGAATTCAACTTGTTGATGTGTTATGTGACTGAACTGCTTTTCCTCATCCTAGTATTCACCAGCTCTCGAATCAGAAAGACCTTATTAGCTGCCGAAGGCTTCTCGTACATGCTAGATAGGGATAACATCATGCCACTAGTTGTGGTTTCCTTCATGATGTTGAATGCCATAGTCTTTAATAACGCCAATGTAATAACTGCCCTGGCTTTTTTGTCTTTTGATTCCCAATCTGCTAGTTCCACTCTTTCTGGTATAACTCCTGATAACCAGTGTTGCAAAAATCGCGATTACTCGGCGATTAATCGCCGACTAGTAGCTAGTCAGCCTTCTACTGAGTAATTTTTCACTAATTGGTCAAAAAATCGCTAGTCGGTCAAAGCCGGTCCAAGCCGCCCTAGTCGGCCCATTTGAAATCCTTACAAAACAGGCCCAAGATTACTACTTTAGCCCATTTTCCTTATCCCTTACCCTAATATGACGAAGAATTTGAGTCGGAGAAAGAGGATGAAGTAGACGAGGAGATTGGATACGAGTCGGATGGTGTCGAAATCATTGAACACTACGGGGATGACGATTACATTTTAGCTATTTGTTAATGTTTGAATTTTAAGTACCGAGACTTGTTATGTTATGACTTATATGTAAGTTTAGTTTGTATTTTGAACTACTTTACCTTTTTAAGTATTATATTGATAAGGACGTGTGAGTATATATATACATATTTATAAAAATAATAAAATTAACATATAAAGTTTCGATCCGATTAATTCCTAGTAATCCCGAGTAGTCGCTAGTCCCCACCTCACCGACAGACTAGCGACTAGCGAGTTCTCCAACCTTGCTGATAACACAATATCAAGATCTTTTTGTGTAAGGACCTTCAAAAATGTCCCAAAATGACCCGTAAGTTAAAACCCGGACCCCCGAAACCCTAATCCATATCAAAAACCAAGAAATCAAGAATATTGGTCTTCAGGCGGGCCGCGTAAAGGATAAGCAGACCCTTACGCGGGCCGCGTCAACTTATGTTTGACCGGATAAGCCTTCCCAGGCCACGTGGCATACACGTGGCAGCACTACTGATGACACGCTAGCCCTAGTCTACGACTAGGATTCCTCAAGGGTCGCGTAAAGATGAAGAAGGGGCTTACACGGGCCGCGTAAACCCCATTTTTCAGCTATAAATAGAATTGGCCATGAGCAGTTCACTGGTGTCGAAAAAAATTCTAAAAAATGAAGTTATACTGCTCAATTTCGAAATTTAAGATATCGAGGTGCTGCTACGATACAGGGTATTAACTCGATCGCTGCTACGATTCAATGTCCGATGGATGTTTAAGTGCTGCCCACATTAGGGTCATACTTTGTCATTCGTTGTGAGGGTTTTAATCTCGTGAGTTATCATAAATGCTGTTTTAGTTACTGACCTAGTTCGTGTGCATTATTATTTAAATTAGGTTACAAGGCTAATCAGTAGGCTAAACTCTGTCCGTTTAAATTTGCAATGTGAGTCATTCTCTTTTTATCAAAGTTATTTTACAATACCTCAAATTATTTCAAAGTTATAATTACAGGGATTAAGTCGTGGTTATCTTGAATCACTGGCTAGTGGGGTATTGTGCACATTACTAATTTCTCACGGTTAGGCTAATAAATCCTAACAGTGATAATCATCACTACTTGGGTGAAAGGACCCAATAGTGGTATGACCATCGTCACCCGGAGGTGACACGGCGCCAGATAAAAATAAGATAGAAGCCATTGTAATCGCTCTTATGCTGTAATTTATAACTAATGTGTCGTTTTGTCTAACTTGAGTGACTCGCCAGTATTTCCCCGCTGATAAAATATTTTTAAAACATGTTTCAGGCGACCTGCTGTGAATAAAGGAAAACGTGCTACGGAGCACTAACAAGCTTGAAGAGGTGGCTCAATAAAATGAATAAACATGTTTTAAAAATCAGGGAATTTCCTCATGATATTCCTCTATTGTAAATTACGGGGTTTGTCCCAAATTATATAATAAAATAATTGGGCATTCTCAAGTTTAAAAGATCCTGTAAATCTTCTGCTGTCAACTCAATTAATAAATACCACGGGATTTCTGTCCCGCGGCTCCTGGACTGGGTAAAACCGGGACGGGGGCCGTGACAGAAAAAGGTGGTATCAGAGCCACTGATTTAAGCCAATTAAGTATTTAGAAATACTTAATTTTCCTGATTGCCATCCTATAATTATGTGTTTCTATCTTGACTATCTGTTAATTTACAGTATGGGTAAGCAAAGAATTTCGGACATCTATCGTAAATTAGATAATTCACCAAAAGATAAGGGGATTTCATTTCAATCAAATTCCTCAAGATACTCAGCAGATACTGAGGAAGGAATATTTGTCTGTAAGGCACAATTTGAGAAACCACTTACCCCTAATAAAAGAAGTTGGGTTATTAGAAAAAGTCAAGAGAAAATAAAGAAGTCACAACCAAAAGGAGTGATGATTGATAAGGAAACTCAGAAAATAGGCATTAACCCACCATGGGAAGATGAATTAGACAAACAATTGGAAAATCTCTACATGTTAGCCACTACAGCAGTAAATGTTAACTTATAGTTGAATCACAAAACCAGTACCAGCACCTATGCTACCTACGAGCCAGAAACTTTAAGAAAACTTCATCCATTAGATAACCACTGTATATTTCGAATTTTAGTTGTAATTTATAATAGATATATATCACAATATTTGGTTTCAATAAAATGGTTTGTATAAATTAGATATTTGTAATTAATATTAAATTTTTTTTTATTGCCATTCTGTGATTATATGGAAGTTCAAGTTACAAAATTTTAACCTAGAGTTTTGTATGTTTCTTCATATCTGCTAAACAGCATGAATAAGTTGTCTGAAGCCCTTCAGAATCTCAATCTCTATTTTGTTAATGTGGAAGTTTCCAGAGACTTTACCGGTTATTGTGCCGACGTTGAGGAACCTATGAAATTTCAAGCCCAACCTCCGGAGAAACCCAAGCCAAAGAAGAGAAGAAGAATTGTGGGCTGGAGGCATGTGCGCAGGAAGAAACCAGTAACACGAAAAGTTATAAAAACGGAGGATCCCAAAGACAAAGGCAAGGGAATAGAGATTGGGGAAAGTTCCAGGCAATACCAAGAAATGCCACCCAGGGAAGAGCTGGATCATAAACTGGCACTTAGTGACCTCATAGGACCTGCCGGTGAAAACCTCTTTAATTACCCAGCGGAAGCACAACTTCCAGTTGATCTAGAGCCAGAAATCCCAGATCCTATTATCCACTCCCAACCTCTACCAGCAGAGTTAGAAGAATGGTGGACCACCGACTGGCAGTTTCAAAATCTCCTAAACAACCCTAATACCTTTTTCCCCCAGTTCGACCCTAAGCCTCCATTATACCCACCTATGAGCTCAGAAAATTTGACTGAACTTCGCCACTACGGCGAAGAGCTGATGGATGCCGGGAATAGAATTCGAGAAGTAGGGGAAAGAATATCTTGGAAATACGACGAGAGGGAACGTCGTTTCTAAGGTGCCAGCTGACAGGGATGGTGTGACTGTGGTTATGTGGTTGTAGGAATGTGTGTTTAATAATAATAATATAATCATAAAAATATAAGTATGTTTAATAACCTAAAAATAAAACTTTTGTAAGATAACTAGTGTGTACGGATGCCTATTATAAAATATCGAACGTCGAAAGGTCGACAATTTTGGTTATACATATTGACATGATTATTTGCGATTGTTTTGTTTGGTTGTTAATTATTTTATACTAATCACTTATATAAATTAATTACCAGATGGCACACGCTGGTAATGAACCCATTAATGAAGTGAATCAATCTGAGCAAAACCAGGAAGATCAATTTCTGAATAGGCAAGATATCGAGAATATTGTTGCTCAGGGAAAAGCCAATGCTATTCCAGCAATCCTTGCTGCTACCCGCAATCCAGTTGAACCTCAACAAATTATTCCTAGCAAACGTACTCATGAAAACAACTTCAGTAATAGCATAAATGGAGGCGACAACCATACTAATAACGACAACGATGGGATGCAAGCCCCACTCCTTAAGAAAATGAAAGCTGCAACGCCTGGTTGCACTTACAAAGAATTTCTTGCCTGTAAACCAATCGAGTTTGCAGGTAACGAGGGGGCGACTGCTGCACTACGTTGGTTAGAAAAAACCGAGGCGGTGATTAAAATAAGTAAATGTGCCGAGGAAGACAAGGTCATGTACGCGTCGCATCTTTTTAAAGAAGAGGCGCTAGAATGGTGGAATACGGTACTTCAAGCCAAAGGAAGTAATGTGGTCTATGCCATGAGTTGGGAAGAATTTAAGCGGCTAGTAGAAAGAAAATTATGTCCCGAATATGAGAAAGAACAAATGGCGAATAAATTCTTGAACCACCGGATGGTGGATATAGACTGTCGAGGGTATACTTCGACATTCTTCGAGTATGCGAGAGTGGTACCAACAGTGGCTTCGCTAGAACCGGTGCTTATTTCCCGCTATATTTGGGTATTGATTGGCGAGATTCGGGATATCGTCAAAGCTGCGAGACCCCGCACTATTGACGATGCTGTAGAATTAGCTAACACCCTAACTGACGGGCTCGTACGCACAAGAGAAGAAAACTGGAAAAAGGAAGTGGCCCAGAAGATTACCCAAGGATTCCGTATGGGTAACAGAAGTAATTTCAAGAAAAAGGGAGCCGGGCAATCTTCCACTGTTCCATTTTGCAATACCTGTAAAAGAAAGCATTTTGGTAGATGCAAAGGGTATTGCAATTTCTGCAAAATTCCGGGGCATCTAGAAGAAGATTGCAGGAAGAAGAAAGCCACAATCTGCTATAACTGCGGAGAAGCTGGATATTTTAGGCCAGACTGCCCAAAGTTGGTCAAACCAGCTGATAACAAAGCCAAACCTGCAGAAGAAACTACCAAAAAGAATGCGAGAGCCTTCCAGTTGACTACTCAGGAAGCAGAACTAATCCCTGACGTGATAGCTGGTACGTTCCTAGTTCACGACGTTTATGCAAAAGTATTATTTGACTCTGGTGCAAACCAAAGTTTTATAAATACTTAATTCTGCCAAGCTCTTAACCTACCCTTAACCAACCTTAGGCAAATTTTTACAGTCGAAACGGCAGATGGGAATTCTGTTAACATAGATAAGGTTTTGCAAGAAGGAAAAATAGAACTCTTAAGCCATAAATTTTCTGCAAACCTGTTACCTATGAATTTAGCCAGATTTGATGTTGAATTAGGAATGGATTGGTTAGTAGCCAACCATGCTTGAATTCTCTGTGATAAAAATTCCATAGAAATTCATACACCCACTGGAGAATTAGTGGTGATTACAGGAGATAAGCCACGAAAGCCATTAAAATTCATTTCAGTAATGAAGTTGGCCAGTTATTCAAGAAAACAAGAAATGGTGTATATGATTTCGGTAATCATTAACACTAAAGGTAAGGAACTTAAGGAAATTCCAGTAGTATCAGAATACCCGGATGTATTCCCAGAAGAACTACCGGGATTACCACCCAATAGGGAAGTAGAATTTAGAATTCATCTAATTCCTAGAACTACACCGATAGCCAAGGCACCTTATCGGTTAGCACCCACAGAAATGTTAGAACTGAAAAAGCAGTTAGATGAATTACTAAGCAAAGGATTCATACAACCTAGTTCATCCCCGTGGGGAGCGCCAGTGTTGTTTATGAAAAAGAAAGATGGTTTGATGAGAATGTGTATCGATTATAGGGAATTGAATAAGGTTACAATTAAGAATCGGTACCCATTACCTAGGATTGATGATCTTTTTGATCAACTCCAGGAAGCTAGATATTTTTCTAAGATAGATTTACGCTCCGGATACCATCAGTTGAAAGTACAAGAAGAAGACATACCTAAAACTACTTTCAGAACTAGGTATGGTCATTACGAGTTTACAGTCATGCCCTTTGGACTAACAAATGCTCCTGCAGCATTCATGGACATGATGAATAGAATCTGTAAACCGTATTTAGATAAATTTGTAATTGTCTTCATCGACGATATACTCATTTATTCCAAAAATCAAGACGAGCACTGTCAGCACCTGCATGCACTCTTAACTTTGTTAAGAAAAGAGAAGCTTTACGCCAAATTCTCGAAGTGTGAATTTTGGATACAAGAGGTACAATTTTTAGGACACATGGTGAATCACGAAGGCATTCACGTAGATCCTGCTAAGATAGAAGCAATCACCAAATGGAAGGTCCCGCAATCAGCTGTGGAAATTAGAAGCTTTCTAGGGTTAGCTGGTTACTATAGACGATTCATTAAGGATTTTTCTAAGGTAGCCGTACCTTTAACTAAGTTAACCTGTAAAGCAGTGAAGTTTGAATGGGGACCTAGGCAAGAAGAAGTTGTTAAGATCTTAAAACAGAAATTAACAAACGCTCCAATTCTTGCCTTACCAGAAGGAACGGAAGATTTTGAAGTTTATTGTGATGCTTCTAAGTTAGGATTAGGATGTGTGCTAATGCAACGCAAGAAGGTAATTGCGTATGCCTCAAGACAATTGAAAAAAACACGAGGAAAACTATACGACTCATGATTTAGAATTAGGAGCCGTAATTTTTGCCCTTAAGATTTGGAGACACTATCTGTATGGAAGTAAGTTTACTGTCTATACAGACCATAAAAGCTTAAGATACCTATTTGGGCAAAAAGAATTGAACATGAGGCAAAGGAGATGGATGGAAATCCTAAGTAACTACGACTGTGATATTCAATATCACGAAGGAAAAGCAAACGTAGTTGCTGATGCTTTAAGTCGTAAGTATCATGAGAAACAACGACGAATTCGTGCTCTTAGATTAAGCTTGCAATTAGACTTAATGGAACAACTGAAGAATATTCAGGAAACAGCAATCAAAGATGATGCTGAAGGAATGAAAGGAAGAATAAAAGAATTAGAACAAGGAAGTGATGGAATTTGGAGATTCCATAAGAAAAGAATTTGGGTACCTAAGCAGGGAGAGTTAAGAAATAAGATTTTAGAGGAAGCCCATAAATCTAGGTATACCATACATCCTGGTAACAATAAAATGTACCAAGATTTAAGAAATAATTTCTGGTGGATAGGAATGAAAAAGGACATAGCTAGATATGTTTCTAAGTGTCTTACTTGTTCACAAGTTAAGGCAGAACACTAGAAACCCTCAGGTCTACTACAACAATTAGAAATGCCTGTATGGAAATGGGAACTCATAACAATGGACTTTGTTACTAAGTTACCCAAGACCAGAAAAGGTAATGACGCAATTTGGGTAATTGTGGATCGATTAACCAAATCAGCTCATTTCCTACCCATGAAAGAAACCTTTAGTATGGAAAGGTTGGCAAAGTTGTATGTAGATGAAGTAGTATCCTTACATGGAGTCCCACTCTCCATTGTATCGGATAGGGATAGTCGTTTCACTTCCCATTTCTGGACAAGTTTCCAAGAAACAATGGGAACCCGACTAAAATTAAGCACTGCATACCATCCTCAAACAGATGGACAAAGTGAAAGGACGATCCAAACCCTGGAAGACATGCTTAGGGCATGTGTAATAGATTTTGGTGGAAATTGGGATGACAACCTATCCTTAATTGAATTCTCCTATAACAATAGTTATCATGCAAGCGTCGAAGCTGCCCCATTCGAAGCACTATACGGACGTAAATGCAGAACTCCAGTCTGTTGGGCAGAAATAGGAGAAAGTCAATTATCAGGTCCCGAGATTGTACAAGAGACTACCGACAAGATCACTCAAATCAAGGAAAGACTGAAAACGACTCGAGATCGCCAGAAGAGTTATGCTGATAATCAACGCAAGCCGCTTTAATTTCAAGTCGGAGACAAGGTACTCTTGAAAGTTTCTCCTTGGAAAGGAGTAGTTCGGTTCGGTAAGAAAGGAAAGCTAAGTCCAAGGTACGTAGGACCATTCCCAGTAATCCAACGTATAGGACCAGTCGCTTATCGCTTACAGCTACCAGAAGAGTTGGCTGGAGTACATGACGTATTTCATGTATCCAACCTCAAGAAATGTCTATATGACGAATCATTGGTAGTGCCTCTCCAAGACATAGATGTAAATGAGAAATTGAAGTTCGTGGAAAAACCACTTCAAATAGAAGACAAAAAGATCAAATTTCTCAAACACAAAAGATTGGTACTAGTTAAAGTAAAATGGGATTCAAAGAGAGGACCCGAATACACCTGGGAGCTGGAATCGGAGATGAAACGAAAGTACCCTCACTTATTTCAGTAAATCTCGAGGACGAGATTTTAAATAAGGTGGGGAGGATGTAAGGACCTTCAAAAATGTCCCAAAACGACCCGTAAGTAAAAACCCGGACCCCCGAAACCCTAATCCATATAAAAAACCAAGAAATCAAGAATATTGGTCTTCAGGCGGGCCGCGCAAAGGATAAGCAGACCCTTACGCGGGCCGCGTCAACTTATGTTTGACCGGATAAGCGTTCCAAGGCCACGTGGCGTGGCAGCACTACTGATGACACGCTAGCCCTAGTCTACTACTAGGATTCCTCGCGGGCCGCGTAAAGATGAAGAAGGGGCTTACGCGGGTTGCGTAAACCCCATTTTTCAGCTATAAATAGAATTGGCCATGAGCAGTTCACTGGTGTCGAAAACAATTCTCAAAAACGAAGTTATACTGCTCAATTTCGAAATTTAAGATATCGAGGTGCTGCTACGATACAGGGTATTAACTCGATCGCTGCTACGATTCAATGTCCGATCGATTGAAACTATCCGATGGATGTTTAAGTGCTGCCCACATTAGGGCCATACTTTGTCATTCGTCATGAACTCGATGGATGTTTAAGTATAACACTTTGTCATTCGTTGTGAGGGTTTTAATCTCGTGAGTTATCGTAAATGCTGTATTAGTTACTGACCTAGTTCGTGTGCATTGTTATTTAAATTAGGTTACAAGGCTAATCAGTAGGCTAAACTCTACCCGTTTAAATCTGCAATGTGAGTCATTCTCTTTTTATCAAAGTTATTTTACAATACCTCAAATTATTTCAAAGTTATAATTACAGGGATTAAGTCGTGGTTATCTTGAATCACTGGCTAGTGGGGTATTATGCACATTACTAATTTCTCACGGTTAGGCTAATAAATCCTAACAGTGATAATCATCACTACTTGGGTGAAAGGACCCAATAGTGGTATGACCATCGTCACCCGGAGGTGACACGGCGCCAGATAAAAATAAGATAGAAGCCATTGTAATCGCTCTTATGCTGTAATTTATAACTAATGTGTCGTTTTGTCTAACTTGAGTGACTCGCCAGTATTTCCCCGCTGATAAAATATTTTTAAAATATGTTTCAGGCGACCTGCTGTGAATCAAGGAAAACGTGCTACGGAGCACTAACAAGTTTGAAGAGGTGGCTCAATAAAATGAATAAACATGTTTTAAAAATCAGGGAATTTCCTCGTGAAATTCCTCTATTGTAAATTATGGGGTTTGTCCCAAATTATATAATAAAATAATTGGGCATTTTCAAGTTTAAAAGATCTTGTAAATCTTTCCCTGTCAACTCAATTAATAAATACCACGGGATTTCTGTCCCGCGGCTCCTGGACCGAGTAAAACCGGGACGGGGGCCGTGACATTTTGAACCAATAATGCCTCAATCTGCATCTTCCACCAGCTAAAATCTGTACCGCTAAACTTGTCGATTTGCACCTTCCCGTCTTCTACCATGATAACTCAAACACAACTAAACGAAACTGAAATCGAAAAAATAAACCGAAAATCAAACTGAAACAACCGAAACAAGCACTGGTCTATGATTCTGTTTATTCGATCTTCAACGAAACGATATACTGAAAAATTGCTGGTTTAACCGGTTAAAAAATTGATCTTGAAATTATAAACCTTCTGCCTAATGCCCCAAAAAAAAACTTAGTTATTTGACAAATAAAAGTTTGGCTACTACTGCCAAAGGATTAAATAAAAAGAACTAAACCCAATTTTCTTCTTTGTTTAAAGTTGAGGGGCCTCCTTGGTCAAATTGAGAAACCTCAATTCTCCACCAAAAAAAGACATAAAGCACGGTACGTGCTTCTTCTTCCCCACAGAACAAAACAAATTTGTTCTCCTTCTTCTCTTCTCCTCTTCTGGACGCAATCAACACCCAGAAAAGGGATGGATAAAAAAAACCTAAGTAACAGCGGCTACTGGGTCAGTAAACCCTAGCCGCAAAGGTAAAGAGAACGGAGGCGGCGGCGGTTCTGGCGGCTTTTGATGGCGGTGGAGGAGATTCTGATGGCGGTGGAGGCGATTCTGATGGCGGTCGATTCTGACGGCGGTGGCCGTGATTCTGACGGCGGCGGCTTCTGACCGGAACCCTAGTTCCGGTTTCACAGGTCAGTATCTTCTCTTTCCTGTACACCTCCTTCTTCTGTTCGTGTGAGTCGATCAAGAGCCCTGAGCTCTGATAGCAGTTGTTAGGATCGAACGCTCTCACACAGGAACTCGGACCACACACACTCTGCTCTCACACAATCTGCCACAATCAAGAACACAAGGGTTTACGTGGTTCGGTCTAAACTGACCTACGTCTACGGGTAACTAGGAGTTTATATTAAGCTTGGGTGAGGTACAAAGATTACAATACAAGTGAATCTCATATATAGAGATTGAAGAAAGAGAAAGAAAGTCACAAACATGATCCGGGAATAATGGGGAACAGAGAAGATTGGATAACCCTATCTTCTTATCCTCTTATCCTTTGATCAGAAAAGCATCTTTGATGTTCACTTGATCAAGTGGCTTCATACTCAACAGGCTGATGTGGATGGATAATAGTGCGGAGAACGTCACACCGATGTTGAATGGAAGAGAGTGGTTCTGAGACTGTTGTAGGTATAACGTATGGTTTATGGTTAGATTCAATTATGAATATTTTCATGTGAGGCATGCTTACTCATGTAAATATAGAGGTTATTGTATTAAGTTATCTTAATAATCTTAATAATTAAGTTTCGGGTTGCTCCGTGGCATGAGAAGGTTGACAATTTAAATATCATTTAGTAAATTTTGAAACCATAAACTAGCATTAGAGTGTTCGACAATAGACCATCTAACCACCCTTACTTTATCTACCAAGCAATAAAGAAGATCTATGAAGTAATGCAAAATGATATGTATAACAAAAACATGTATTATTTCATAGATCTTATGTACTTTCGATTTTTTTGTAGTATGTTTTTTTTAAGGTGGGTAGACTGGAGGTGGGGAGTTAGATAAGTCTTGGTGGGGTTTACGAGAAGACCACCCTGGGGGCAAGCAAAAATTCAGACGCCAAACCGACGATTACTGTGCTCCAAAACTATAATGCCATAAAAATTGATTTGTGTCCTTAGAAAACAATTCAAGTTTAAACACTAGATATACATACCACATTCAACGATTTATTTTACACAAAATCTCTCGATTTATATCTAACCTATTCTTATTATATTTATATCTAACCTACTCTTATTAAAGGAAGCAACACAATAAAAAAGTATATTGGATTTAAATAATCTCAATTTCACCAATTGACCGATAGTACTCCTAACTTTTGATTTGTACCACACTACTCCCAACTTTCAACTTATTTGCCTGATAGCACTCCCAAACTAACTGAACCCTAACCCAGTTAGTTTTTTTGTTGATGTGACACGTGTGTGTTGACGTGAAACTATGGTTGGTGTGACCTCTGTCATGGCTTTTTTAATGACGTGGTAGCTGGCGCGGCATCAAACTTGGCTTTTTTATGACGTGGCACTAGTTTGCTGATGTGCAACTGATGTTAGCAAACTGGGTTAGTGTTGGGTTAGTTTGGGAGTGCTATCGGCCAATAAGTTGAAAGTTGGGAATGGTGTGGTACAAATCAAAAGTTGAGAGTGCTATCGACCAACTGATAAAAGTTGGGGTTATCTAAATCCAATATCTCTAATAAAGACCCATTTCAAACCAACCACCTAACCATATCCCTCTCCTGAGTGGGGGAACTAGAACCATTTGATTAGAGGGTCACAATAATTTTCGTTAACATCTACTATTGTATATAACTTTTTTGAGTAAAATGCCTAAATCATCCATGAGGTTTAGTCATATTTATTTGTTCCATACAAAATGATTTTTGTTGTGCATTTAAGGCTTATTGGCCTGTAATAATCCCACCTACACCTTTTTGGCCAATAATAATCCCACCTCAGAATATTCCCCACACCAGTCCCACTTTTCAAAAATTTTGCCCACACTGGTCCCCCGTTAAAAATCCCTAACTCAGTTAGTAAAATGGCTGATGTGGCAGATGATGTGTTCAAAACTGATTATGTGGCAGATGATGTGGTAAAAACTGATTACGTGGCAGATGATTATGTATTCCCTGTATTTATAACCCACACTTAAATCATCTTTTACAACTTTTAAATCATTTCATCAAGCACAGGCGATCATCAACTACAGGCGATCATCAACCACCCTTCAAGACCAACATCAGCAAATCCATAGGCGATTATCAACCACCATTCAAGAGCAAAAACAGGTATGTGACTGAATCGGTGCTTGTGAAACCCCAACTTAAAGCATTTATAACCCACAATTCCTCTTTACCAACGCCAATTATTTCCATCTTTTACACTCTACAATACAATCGAAACAGGTGAAGATTACATAAACTCAGATTTACCTGCACGCCTCCCACATGGTTATCTAGTTTGACGGTTTTTCTCAGATTCCAATCGATTTCTGTAGGGGAGCATTGTAAAATCCAAGTGATGTTTAAATTGGGGGTTTCGGTAGAGGTTCAGGTGGTGGTGGAGGTGTGATGGCGGTTGTGTGTAGGTGGTTGTTCGGTGGTGGAGGTGCGAAGTTAGGGGTTCAGATCTGATGTCGATTGTGTGAAGGTGCGGCATTTCCCATATAATTAACATTTGACAAGTACTAGAATGCAACTATTTTGATGTCGATTGTGTGAAGGTGCGGCAACGGTATAGGGTGATGGCAGGTGTGGTGGCGGGTGAGTGAAGGTGCGGTGGTGGTGGACGAGTGGTGGTGTAGGTGCGGTTGTGGAGTGGTGATGATGAAGTGCAAGTGTGGGTTATAAATACAGGGAATACATAATCATCTGCCACGTAATCAGTTTTTACCACATCATCTGCCACATAATCAGTTTTGAACACATCATCTGCCACATCAGTCATTTTACTAACTGAGTTAGGGATTTTTAACGGGGGACCAGTGTGGGCAAAATTTTTGAAAAGTGGGACTGGTGTGGGGAATATTCTGAGGTGGGATTATTATTGGCCAAAAAGGTGTAGGTGGGATTATTACAGGCCAATAAGCCTGCATTTAATGTGTTAATTATAAGCACTAAACCTGAATCGTACATAAACAATCTTTTCTTATAGTAAATGGCTTAGGAGGTTCTTTCAATCCAGACTTTTTCTTTGTTAGCTTAGTTTTTAGTATTTGCATATGATAGTATCTTTTGCACATTACACAATTCTTAGCATATGATCCTGTGTAATTCTTCCATTATAAATGTATAATGACTTGTATCATGGAATGTTCTAGATTTGGAAGCAGATAACTATTTCTCGTGTGTTCTAGATATCCTGTGTGAGCATTTGAGGTGATTTTGGTACTTGTGATTCTCTGTTAATCTACATATCACAAGTTACAATTAGCTTGGTAATGCGATTATCTAAGCAGATCATAAACATTACCTAGATGATATTTGTGTTTCCAACTTGAAAACTTTTAACAAAAGATATGAGCTTCATGTAAGGTAAATTATTTGTTAGATAAATAGTATTCCAGTCTGTTAATAAAATTCAAAAGATACTCCTAAAACATTGATCGTAAGGGGGGGACGGGGTGGTTCACTAGTGATACAATCTATCACTCACAAGCACCAATCAAGTTCCGCCATGTCATCAACCATTTTTCCATCACTCACAACCTTTTTTTAGGCGGGGTGGTCATCACTCACCACCACACCCAACAATTCCCCCAACCAACACATGTCAATTAAATATGCAATACGTGTCAATTGGTGAAGTGTGTCAACAGACATGCAATGGGTCCATCTGATTGGTGTCAAACATGCAATGGGCTTTGTATTTAATTAAATTGCTAAAGGACAAAAAGGATATCAGAATGGCAACAATCTTTAACGCGTAATAGTTTCAACGAGTTATAAAAATAACGCGTTTTTTTTTGCGGCGGCGGTGTTACGTGGAGGTTTAACGCGTGATGGGGTGGTATCACGGACCACCCCGTCCCCCCTAAAAGATGACACAATAATCATAAAATCTTGCTACCCTCATGAATGCGTGTTTATTCAGAAGTTTCAGGTCCCGTGTTTTGTAAAATGATTTGGGATAACGGCAGTGGCGGATCCAGAAATTTTTTCCACCGGGTTCCTTTTGGTAGATTTTCACTACTTCTCACTATTTTTTTTAAATCATATAAAATTTCCACTATTTTTTTTCATTTTTTTCCAAACCGAGGGGTTCTCGGGAACCCCCAAAACACCCCTGGATCTCCACTGGATAGCGGATGTCATAAACGTGTTTGTGTCTAAGAGTTCTTTGCTGTAAGATGTGAACTTTTCTGGTCCTGGTCCATTGCATACTTGGATGGTTCTATACAAATTTAGACTACGTCATCTGATTGTAGATTTGTAATTATTCTCTACCTATATGATAGAGGTCTGAATATTTGAGCTTGTTTAATCTGTCATTGATGAAGAAGACAATGAAACATTGATTGTGCACGGTATTTGCTTGAGTGATATATATTGGAAGCAAGAAGGTATCTTTTGATGGGTGGAGATACAATAGGAAGTTTATTTGGCTAGGAAGGCTAGGAAGTGATCTTGACCATCCATTTAGTTAATCAAGGGCTAAGATTAAATCAGGGAAATTGAAGGGAAAAAAAGAGGCGCGTGAGTTTGTTTAGGGGCATTCTAGTCAATCCAAGCCAATAGTTTATCTCTCCTCCAATTCCCCCCCATTTTTTAAACGTTAATAACTCTTTCATACGACATTATTTTTTTATAAAAATTGCACAAAAAAACGAGCGTTTTTTTTATCTTTAAAACGAGTATACTATTGCTATATTTAAAAAAAAATAAAACCCAGTTGCGTAAAACGCAATAGAAAAACCCACAGTTACGTAAAACGCAATGAAAAAAAACCTAAAAAATGACATTTTTCTAAAACGCAATGCACCAAAAACACAAAGAAATGACTTATTTGTAAAACGCAATGGCCAGAAAACACAAAGAAATGTCTTATTTCTAAAACGCAGTAGCCTAAAAACTCAAAAGAAAATGTACTTTCTAAAACGCAATGGACTAAAAACACATAAAAATGTGTTTTACCTAAAACGCAATGCACAAAAAACACAAACAAATGTCTTATTTCTAAAACACAATGGCCAGAAAACACTTAAAATGTTTGTTTTCTAAAACGCAATGGACTGAAAACACATAAAAAAGTGTTTTACCTAAAACTCAATGCACCAAAAACACAAAGAAATGTATTATTTGTAAAACGCAATGGCCAGAAAACACTTAAAATGTCTGTTTTCTAAAACGCAATGGACTGAAAACACATAAAAAAGTGTTTTACCTAAAACGCAATGCACAAAAAACACAAAGAAATGTCTTATTTGTAAAACGCAATGGCCAGAAAACAAAAGAAAGTGTTCTCTGTAAAACGCAATGGACTTAAAACACCTAAAAAAGTGTTTTACCTAAAACGCAATGAACCAAAAACACTTCAAGAATGTGTTTTTCTAAAACGCAATGGCTAGAAAACACATAAAAATGTTTTTGTTCTAAAACGCAATGGCCAAAAACGCAATGTAGTTTTGTCTGTGCTGTGAACTGTCTGAACCAATGCAGTTTCCAGAGGCAATTTACAGAAAATTAATTTTTCTGATGCATTTTTATTACAGCAATTTAATCGGAAAAAAAAATTCCGAGCTGAACCCCTGCCAGGGGCTCTGCCCCTTGGACCCCGCCAAGGGCTGCCGCCCCTGGGACCCCGCTACCAGGGGCGCTGCCCCCGGACCCCCGCCAAGATCGTAAAACGCAATGACTAAATCAAAAACCCATATCGTAAAAATGAAATTAAAGAATTTCTTACCTGGATCGAAGTGATTTCTTCAACAATTGACGAATTTTGAATGATTGAAACACTTATCAGCGCTCGAATCGAATGGATCGAGTGATTATCTTCAAAATCACCGAAAAAAACGAGATTTTGTATGAAATTAAACTGAGTTTTCTTCAAAAAAGCTGAAGAACACGTTGATCGGGGGGTTGAATCATTGATTGGTGATGAAAATCGCACTATAATGTAGTGATTATTGAGATAGAAAGTGAAGAAATAGTTGACGATGGTGGGTTTTGAAAATGGTGGGTTTTGAAGTAACTGGGGAGAAGAAGGAAGAAGAAAGAATGGAATTGACTAAAATACCCTTTCTCTTTATTTTAAAATTTGCCACATGTCATAAACCTATTGCTTCCTATCCTTCCTAGCCAAAATAAACTTCCTATTTAATCTTTTATTAATGGTTTTAAGTAGTCTAAGGGGCTGTTTGGTAGCCTCTTAGACCATGCGTAGTCGTTAGATGAATAATGCTCAAACCCTGGGGTGTTTTCTGCCATGTGACAGTACAGTCAGCATGGGGGCATTATTGGCGTTATTGCGAAAGTGGCGTAGTGAGAATAATGCCCAATAACGCACTTCCAATCATATCACAATTATTATTTTTTAATTAAAAACTTAAAATACTTCATTAAATTAAAAAAAATACAATACTAGAAATAAAAAAACCAGAAAAAGTAAAAAAAAAAATTACATTGCAAAATTTTTGGTTTTATAAAAGATCCAAATCAGACATTTAATAAACAAAACTTTAGGGACTGATTTAATATTTTTGAAACTTGAAATATTAAAGGTTTTGAAGTTTAAATATTTTTTTTAAATACTATCATAGTGCAGGGACTGAATGTGCAAAATCACTTTCTTCTTCCTTTGTCACCTGCAACTTATAACTTCAAGAAAAAACCTTTGCCAAAATCACTTTCTTCTTCCTTTTCTTTTGTTTTTTTAATTAAAACTAATTATACACACATGGCAAGGTGTTATTGGGCAAACAACTAAAGTTTTGGGGGGCTTCGGTTTGTTTCAAAAAACGCCAAACACCTTTTTTTTCTCGAATCACGCCGCAAAACGCCGAGGGGGCGGCACCCATGCGTTTTCCGGCGTTTTTGGGCAATTTTTTTGATGGATCACGCCCGGGTACGAGTGGTCTTAATGGTTTCATATTAAGAGACTACTTCTGAATCGGTCTAGAGATATAGTTGTTTGGTTCATCAAAATAACACATCTTAATGATTCAGTATAGCACAGACCCAACAACTACGAGTAATTCTCACTAGTAAATCAATACAAAAAATATAAAATATTAACTCACGAAATCCAATGCTACTTTGTACCATCTCTTGCTTTTGTGTCACTATTAAGCACTACAAATCAAATTAAAATAGGGTGTACTTCTTCGCACACCAAATGCCTATATACACATTAAAAAAGTTTTTTTGTCTTATATGCACACCCTGTAGTCTCGAGCTGTGGCCAAAGCGTGTCGTTTTGGTCCGGTCAACCATACAAAAGACTGACAGGTGTCTGACGGGTCTGTTGACCGGATAAAAACGCCGAGCGTTGGCCGCGTTTTGGTCCTGTCAACTAGACAAAAGACTGACCGGGTGGCTGGTTGACAGGACCATAACGCGGCCAAAGCTCGGCGTTTTGGTCCGGTTAACAGACCCGTCAGTCTTTGTCTGGTTGACCGGACCAAAACGTCGTGCTTTGACCACAGCTCGACACTGCACGGTGCACATACATGACAAAAAATCCCTTTTTTGGTTGACTATCTACACACCAAGCGTGCAAATAGTCTCCCCCTAAAAATAACGCCTCATTTATGCTTCTTCTTTGTATAATAGTTAACAAAACGGTCTTTACTTGCAGAGTCGTCGTCAAAAAAGAAACTTTCACTCAAGCTGCTTATCTCTTTCTCTTCACTCTCATTTTTCAATTCAAGAGGGGTGAGTACAAATTCTTATCGGGCGCTCGAGATTTTCACGTAGGCTGCCCCTAAAACCCAAGCTCTCTATCCGCCCCTAATTCAACACAATATACTCGCATAAGTAGGCTTCCAAGATTTCTTCTTTACTTAATAAATACTACCAAACATACGTAATTTGTTAAATTTTTATTTATAAATTTCAGTTTTAACAGTTTTATAAGACAAGAGTAGACAGACATGAGAGAGCTTGAAATCTTAGGCTAGAGGGTATGGTGACACTCCATCCTTGGAGGACCGTACGCCACGTAGGCGCCACGTCATAGTCCTTCCAAGGATGGTCACTAGAGGGTATGGGAGGATGATTCTACCCCACCACTTTTTTTTATTTTTTTTTTAATTTCTATGCCCTATGTACAAGTATTGAAGCGTAATGTACAAGTCCCTAACACAAACAAACAACAAAGGGGGCCCATCATTGGAGGACCGTCGCCACCGTCTGAAGTGCGACGTTGAAGACGGGACGGGATGGAGGACGAGAGGGGCGGGATGGGGTCGACGCCGGCGCCGGTGGAGGACGGACCGTCCTCAAGGTCCATACCGTGCAGCCTTAGGAAAACAGAAAGATTATAATATCATATTATATAGTTATACAATACAATTCAAAACTTTAACGGGAAAATCGTCGTGTATTCGTGGCGGCAGCAAAGGGTGGTGACGGTTTTCACAAAGGCTACAAAAAAGGAGAAACAGAGAGCCACAATTTGCACCAAACATTCAAACCATAGAAAATTGGGGAAACATCTAGGGTTTCAACTTTCAACAATCACACAAAAAAACCTTCTGCATGCAAATGCAACATTCACGTAATCATCTTCAATGCACAACCCACCTTCAATCTATCTCATTCATAACCTAATCTGATCAATCGTCAACAATGGAGGCATTAACACAGCTTTGCGATCTCATTTCTAACAATCCAACTCCAAATTCATCCAAAATCGCATGGATCTGCAAACGATGTCCTCAACCAGAATCATTATTATCCGGTTCCCCTAGGGTTTCACGCTCTCAACTCAATGCGGTTCTCGCAACGGCCAGATTCATATCTCAATGTCCTAATTACGATGACGTCAGCCCTAGAAACACGGTTTTGGAGTTTATTCGTTCGATTCCGTCGTCGTTTGGTCAATCGTTTTGGCCGAAAGCGTTTGCTGTTTCATCGATTGGTTCGTTTTATAATGAGTTTTTAGGTTATGTTGTTAAAGCGGGTGAGTTGTATCAGGATTTTAGTACAGATGTTGCGGGATTCATGGGGGGGATTGTGTTTGCTGCTCTTGATGATGGGAGTAATGAGTTAGGGATTTCTAAGGCGTTTTTGGCAGCGTTGGCGGAGAGTTTTCCGCAGATTATTCCTGTGGATGCGAATAAGTTGGTTACGCGGTTGCTTGATTCGTATTTGGGGAGTTGTCCTAGTGGTTCGAATGTTGGTGTTGATGGGTCGAGTACTTCAAGTGGTGGAGATAATAAGGGTGTTCCGAATTTTAACGAGGAGGCTATGGAGATGTTGGAGAAGCAAGAGATTGCGTTTAAGTTGATTGAACGGGTTCTTGATAAAGTTCAGATTGATCCTGGTCTTTTGGAACGTGTACGGCTTATTGCGAAGGAACAGCTGCGGATAATGACTTCTTTTCTCAAGGTATAATGACTTAGGCTATGACACAGTGTTCAGACATCACTAACGTGTCACACGGGCTGTATGGCATGGAGAAAATGATTTATGTGATCACTGACAAACGTATATGGCCCGTATGACCAGTGGCAGATATAAGAATTTTGGGTATGGGGGGACTAAATATGGACAGGCTGAATGGGTTGGTTTAAGTAACAAATAAAAGAAAATTATAGACAAAATAACTAAAACAAACACAAATTGACGTATAAATCGACCTAAAAGGTTAATATAAACATTAAACAAAGAATTTAGCAAAAAATAAACAAATAAAATTGGTGTGCACTATTGGGGTGGTGTATCTTGAACAACACCCCTTAGCAATTGACAAACATGATTCTTGGCAGATAAGGAAATATGACTGGACAGAGCAGGGAGCATCACTGAAAGCTAGAATCAACATGAAGCTTTCCGTTTACAAGGCTGCTGCTAAATTAAAAGTTAAAGGTCACGTGTCCCTTGATTTAGATGGTAAATCATCAAAGAAATTGTTGCATGGGGCTCTTGCTTTGCTAGTAGAAGCAGCTGAAGCTTGTCTATACTCTGTGTGGCGTAGATTGCGAACATGTGAAGATCTTTTCAACTCATTGCTTGATGGTATCTCCAAAATTGCTTTTACTCGTGGAGGTCATCTACTAAGGGTTCTGCTTATTCGTTTCAAACAGCTTGTGCTACTTACATGTGCTCAGGTTACTATTTATTGGCATATTGTTGTTTGCATATTTCTTTGATGTTTAATTAGTTGTTTATTTGCATTATATTTCTTTGAGTAGGCAGAGAGTAGCGGAAATAACCAGGGAGCTATGTTTGATAGTGTCTTAAAGACGAGCTGTGAGATAATCGAATACGGATGGACCAAAGACCGGACACCGGTGGATACATTTATCATGGGATTGGCTACAAGTATTCGTGAACAAAATGATTATGAGGAAAAGGTTGGCTGTTTTTTGAACAAATGACGGTCTCGTAAATGATAGCGCAGTGCGCATACTAGACTTTTTACTTTCCAGTTTTGTTGAAACATATATCTAATGACCATTTTTATTTTGTTGTATCAGGATGCTAAAGAGAAGGCTGTTCCTGTTGTACAGCTCAATGTCATCCGGTTGCTTGCACAGATAAATGTACAAGTTAATAAAGCTGAAGTGGTTGACACAATATTGCCATTATTTATTGAAAATCTAGAGGAAGGTGATGCTTCAACACCTGGTTTGTTACGCCTTCGGGTATGACATCATCTCAAGTATTATAGGTTTCATATCTTGACAGCAACTCATTTCTTGAAAATCTAGAGGCGTTCTCAATTTTCGTTTGTTGGGTTACTGCAGATTCTTGATGCTGTTTCTCGCATGGCAAGCTTAGGGTTTGAGAAGTCGTATCGTGAAGTTGTTGTGCTAATGATGAGGAGTTACTTGAGCAAACTTTCTACCATTGCATCTGCAGAAAGCAATACTTTGCCAGAAGATGCCAATTCAGAACGCCTTGAGGTATGTATCTCGTCATTTTATCATTATTCTCCTTTTAAATTTACAACAGTTGTCATCGGTTTAAATAGAGAGTTCAAGTTTGACTCTTGCTAGTCAAATGTTGACTTCTTTTTCTGGGGACGAGGGATTAACTTATTTACTTATTTAAGTTGGTGGTTAAATGTTTTACTTAAATGATAAAATCAATCTGTTAAACCAAAAATAAACTTGTAGTAAAATAACATTATCTTCGATAGATGCTCACTAGTTCGGTTAAATTCTAGACTCTTCCTGCAGGGTTTGAATTGATAGCTAGAGACCTTAAAAATGCCCAACTACGAGTCGACTATCGTCAACGCCTATTATCATTATGCTCAGATGTAGGCTTGGCTGCTGAGTCCAAAAGTGGAAGGTATAAGTTGTTTATGACTTTATGTATGAGTTGTTTTATTGTATCGTTATGATGTTAGCATAAAGCGTTTATTTACTTGCTTTTTTTGGCAATGTGCAGCTGTGGAGCTGATTTCTTGGGGCCTTTACTTCCAGCTGTAGCTGAAATATGTTCCGATTTTGACCCAACGGTGGATGTTGAACCTTCACTTCAAAAGTTATTTCGAAATCTGTGGTTCTACATTGCTCTTTTCGGTTTAGCACCTCCATTGGTGGAATCTTCGAAGTCACATTCTACAACATCCAGCAGCGCAGGAAGTACAACTGCAATTTCTATTCAAGCTGTGAATGGACCGTACATGTGGAGTCCTCACTGGTGTTCTGCTGTAAAGCGTATCTCTCAAGGGACCCCGCCCCTCGTAAGTTGTCATTAACTGGAATCAGCAAATGTTGTCACTATAGATTGAGTTTTTATTTATTCACCGGTTCTGTTTTGGTTAGGTTGTTAGCTCTGTAAAATGGCTTGAAGATGAGTTAGAACTTAACGCACTTCATAATCCCGGTAGTCGTAGAGGAAGTGGAAACGAAAAAGCTGCTGCAAGCCAAAGAGCAGCGCTTTCCGCTGCTTTAGGAGGGCGTGTTGAGGTTTGGACTATGAGCACAATTTCAGGTATATACTAGATATTATTACTTATTTTCTTTGTCTTGCTTGCAAGTACGAAGTGTTTGTGAAAGATTGTGTAATTCGTTGCTCAATTTTTTCAGGAGTGAAGGCAACTTATCTTCTTGCAGTTGCGTTTTTGGAAATTATAAGGTTCAGCAGCAATGGTGGGCTCCTTAATTGCAGCCCCAATTCTACGGCTTCTAGGAGTGCATTCAGCTGCGCTTTTGAGTATTTAAAAAGTCCAAATCTCGTGCCTGCTGTTTTTCAATGCTTAATGGCTGTTGTTCACCGTGCTTTTGAGACGGCATTGTCATGGCTGGTAATGTTTTTGTTTTTTTTTGGTATTCTTGTTGTTGAGAATTACTGTTAGATTACTTGTCTGTGAAGACACTCTTCATTGTGTGTTGATGATATGGGTGCAGGAGGATCAAGTATATGAAACAGGGTATCCGTTGGATGTTAGAGAATCAACTCTTGGTGTTCACGCATGTTTTCTCATAAAGAGTTTGTCTCAGAGAGATGAACATGTTCGAGAAGTCTCCGTTAAACTCTTATCTCAACTTCGGGATAGTTTTCCACAGGTAAAATAGTATAATACTTGGCTTTAAATCTAAATAAACAAAAACACTATTTTCACTATGTGTGTAACAAACAATTCCAGATCTTGTGGAATTCATGTTGTCTGGATAATCTTCTATTCTCTGTGCATAACGACCCACCTTCAGCTATTGTTAGTGATCCCGCTTGGATATCCTCTGTTCGATCCTTATACCAAAAAATCGTGCGCGAATGGATTATTATTTCACTTTCACATGCACCATGCACCAGCCAGGGCCTTCTTCAGGAAAAACTTTGTAAAGCAAACATGTGGCAACGGGCCCAGCCTACAACCGATGTTGTTTCACTTTTATCGGAAATACGGATCGGGCCGGGGAAAAGCGATTGCTGGAGCGGTACAAAAACCGCAAATATACCCGCAGTTATGGCTGCAGCAGCTGCATCATCAGGTGGGAATCTGAAGTTAACGGAGGCGTTTAATCTTGAAGTTCTTAGCACAGCTATTGTTAGTGCAACAGTGAAGTGTAATCATTCTGGAGAAATCGCTGGAATGACAAGATTGTATGAGAATATGGAGAAAGCAGATGATGATATTGAAGGTTCATCATCTCCTGGACCGGGCTCGGGCTCTGGCCCGGCCCAGAGTAGTTTTTCAAGATTGATATCTGGAGCTTTTCCTCAACCACCACAGCCCAAAAAAGAGTCTTTTGGTTCGATATTACTTAATAAGTTTGTTCGTCTTCTTCAAAAGTTTGTTATCACTGCAGAGAAGGGTGGTGATGTGGATAAATCCTCGTTTAGAGAAACTTGTTCTCAGGCAGCTGCACTGGTTCTATCAACTCTGGTAAATATTCAAGCAAATTCTGGAATTCAGTGTGATATTTAGCGGTGGTAAGATGGGTGGGTCTGGTGGTTTGGGTTACGAGTCCAAAGTCGAAATGGGTTCGGGTTGAAATATGCCATTTTTAGCATAGGCGTATAGGTTGAAACAGGCTGGGTTGACCGCAACCACCTTTTTTGTCAATTTTTAATTTGAGTAAAGTACACGGATGGTCCCTGTGGTTAACCAAAATTCTGGATTTAGTCTGTAGTTCTTTTAAAGTATACGGATGGTCCCTGTGATTTGCACTTTGTAACGCATTTAGTCCTCAACGTCTAGTTACTAAATGCGTTACAAAGTGTATACCACAGGGACCGTCCATGTACTTTTGGCAAAAGTTGGGGAGTACTAAATGCGTTATAAAGTGCAAACTACAAGGGCCATCCATGTACTATAAAAAAAGCTAGGGAGTAAATCCAAAATTTTGGTTAACCACAGGGACCATCCGTGTACTTTACTATTTTAATTTTTATAGATGATCTTATGTTAGTTATGAGTAAAAGAACTTAGGAGGTTGCATGTTGCAACCGATTTGAGATAAATCACAACCCAAACCGACCCATCATTTGCTGAAGAATTCATGGGATGAAAATTTTCAGGATTCAGATTCAAAAACGAATGTAGAGAGCTTTTCCCAACTTTTGCGTCTTCTTTGCTGGTGTCCTGCTTACATTTCTACAATCGATGCAATGGAAACCGGTATATTCATCTGGACATGGTTAGTTTCAGCTGCACCTCAACTGGGCCCCGTAGTCCTTGCAGAGCTTGTTGATGCATGGTTATGGACCATTGATACAAAACGTGGTCTATTTGCATCTGACGTGAGGTATTCCGGACCCGCTGCCAAGTTAAGGCCCCACCTCTCACCCGGTGAACCACAATCACCCCCTGAAAAGGATCCTGTTCAACAAATTCAAGCACATAAGTTATGGATTGGGTTTTTCATTGATCGTTTTGAGGTTGTACAGCATGATAGCATAGTACAGCTGTTGCTTCTTGGTAGGATGTTACAGGCGACTACAAAACTTCCGTGGAAATTTTCACGGCACCCGGCCGCTGCTGGTACTTTTTTCACAGTCATGCTGTTTGGACTTAAATTCTGCTCATGCAAATATCGTGGGAGGTTACAAAAAGTTAGAATGGGAATTCAGCTACTGGAAGACGGGATTTATCGGTATTAAAATATTAAATTCAACTTTTTATTATAAACTTTTGAGTAAAATGCCATTTCGTCCCTGAGGTTTGGCCAGTTTTGCGAGTTTTGTCCAAAGGCAAGAGTTCAAACCCTTTGGATCCAGATGCGGAAAAAAAAACCTTTGGACGAAAGTCACAAAACTGGCCAAACCTCAGGGACGAAAATGGCATTTTACTCTAATATCTGTTAATAAACTTTTTCATATTAACTGGTGATTTTGACTTCTCTGGAATACTGCAGGGCCTCATTAGGCTGGTTTGCGCATGAACCCGAATGGTTTGAATCTGATCATGGGAATTTTGCACATAGTGAAGCTCAATCCTTGTCTTCATTTGTCCAGTTTCTCCTAAATCAGCAATACGATACAAGAATTGGGGAACATGGAAACTCTTTGATTGATATGGTAAGATACTAGGGGTGAGCAAACCTTAACGGCTTAACCGTTAACCGGAATAAACCGATAACTGAATCAAATTAACTGCTAACCGATATTAGCCAACGGTTATGGATAATCCTATTTAATTAACCGATAAGTTGGTTATGGTTTATGGTAAAGGTGTCCCATAACCAAACGTTAACCGAACCGAACCAAATTGAATTAATATACTTTTAAAATATATCTATATTTAAAATATACATGTTCAGGGAATCAAACACTACATACATAAAAACATATACGGAAGCTTTTTATGTTATATGATTAGTTTTGAAATGTTTAAAATGTAATTATTATATAAAATTTGACTCATTTTATGCATGTGTATGTTTTTTGTATGTCTCTTCTTATTTATAAAAACAATTGTAACTGAGACAATAATTGTCTAATATGCTCATTAAGTTTAAATTTTAGTTCAAACTTAGATTGGTTAATTAACCGAAACCGAACCATAGCCGAGTCTCATAATTGATTACCCAAACCGAAGTTTGGTTATGGCTAAGGAAATTCCATAACCAAAGCTAGCGATTACGGTTTTGGTTAAAGATGAAAACCGAACCGAACCACCATTTGTACACACCTATAAGATAGTGACATTTTGCTTACAATAATTGTTATTGGTTTTAATAATAATCTACTAATCCTAGAAGGATCATTGTCACCCTGTATGGGGACTGATGGAGAATTACGCGATTGATCGAGAGAAGCGGAAACAGTTACTTTTAATGTTATGCCAGCATGAAGCTGATAGGCTTGAAGTTTGGGCACAACCTGTTAGCTCCAAGTAAATTCACCAACATCAGTTTTTGTATAGTTTTATTCTATTTAATATTTTTGTTAATATTTTACTACTTGTTATCATCGATTGTAGAGAGAGCACGAATTCTCGGTCAAGAATTGGCTCGGAGAAATGGGTTGAGTATACAAGAACTGCGTTCGCTGTTGATCCTCGTATTGCTTTCTCTTTAGGTGCTAGATTTCCAGCGAATCCTAATATAAAGGCAGAAATTACACAGTTGGTTCAGGTCACATACTCACATATGTCTGTTAATGTTTAGTATATAATTATGTATTTATATTATAGTTAACTTTTTTATTTCTGTTACAGACGCATATCTTGGAGATCCGTAACATACCTGAAGCTCTACCATATTTTGTTACCCCTAAGGCAGTTGATGAAAATTCTCCCCTTTTGCAACAATTGCCATATTGGGCTGCTTGTTCAATTACACAAGCTATAGAGTTTTTCACTCCAGCATACAAGGGTCACCCGCGTGTGATGGCTTATGCTTTACGGGTATTGGAGTCTTACCCTCCCTCCAAAGTAACATTTTTCATGCCCCAACTCATTCAAGCTTTGCGGTATGATGATGAGGTGGGTATAGTTGACCAAAATGACATTTGACTCATTGACTGCATGGCAATGCCTCTTTGTTTCTTGTTTAGCACACAATTCTACACAAATGACTATTGCCTGAATTTGCAGATGTTGATTGAAGGGTACTTGCTTAGAGCCACTCAAAGGAGTGACGTGTTTGCCCATATTCTCATCTGGCAGTTACAGGTCATCCATCATATTGTTTTTCTGGTTTTAAATGTATTCGTCATTTTACTTTCGTAAGGCAATTTCAAATTTGAGTTTTTTTTGTTGATATCAGGGTGAGACGTGTGAACCAGAGCAAAGTAAAGAAGCAGTGTCAGCAAAGGTAATGCCTTTATCTATTCTTAATTTTGTAACTTTCAATATTTATATGATCACCAATTTTGCCCCCTTCAGACTCAAGCGTTTCTAGCTCTGCTGCCAGTTGTTAGAGAACACATTATCGATGGTTTTGGTCCCGAGGCCCGTGACGTCTTTCACAGAGAATTTGATTTCTTTGAAAAAGTTACATCTATATCAGGTGTTCTTTATCCACTTCCAAAAGAAGAGAGGAGAGATGGCATTAGGAGGTATCTTAACATCTTCTGTTATTTGAATATAGAATAGAGTCGTAGACCCTATATATGGTCAGTGATAAATTAACTATTTTATTAATTTTATTATTTATATGGTACAGAGAGTTGGAAAAAATTCAGTTGCCTGGGGATGACCTTTATCTACCTACAGCTCCTAATAAACTTGTCAAGGGTATTCAGGTAAATAGTGGAATTCCTTTGCAGTCAGCAGCAAAGGTACCGATTATGATCACGTTTGATGTGGCGGATCGAGACGGGGACCCCAAAGATATTAAACCGCAAGCTTGTATTTTCAAGGTAAGTATTATTACCATTGTTCCATAGTGGAACTCATATCACATGGTTAGGTTAAATGAGCTTGTTTATGCAGGTTGGAGACGACTGTAGACAAGACGTGCTTGCTTTACAAGTAATTTCACTTCTAAAAGACATATTTGATGCAGTTGGACTCGGTCTTTATTTATATCCCTACGGAGTGCTTCCGACCGACCCAGAAAGAGGAATAATTGAGGTCACCAGTTTGTTATACATTGCTTCTATTTTAGCTTTCTTTTCATTAAGTTCTACACTATTTTGCTAATGAAGGTTGTACTTGTATGCTGACAGGTTGTGCCAAATTCACGCAGCAGAAGCCAGATGGGTGAAACAACTGATGGTGGTTTGTACGAAATATTTCAACAGGATTTTGGGCCGGTTGGTTCACCAGCTTTTGAAACTGCCCGTGAGAATTTCATTGTCAGCAGTGCTGGTTATGCTGTTGCCAGCCTGTTGCTTCAGCCAAAAGATAGACATAACGGAAATCTTTTAATCGACAAGTACGCTCAACTAGCTTAAAAGTTATTCTACAATTGTATGCTTTTGAGTGATGAATATATTGTGGGTGCAGTGAGGGGAGGCTTGTTCACATTGACTTTGGGTTCATTTTCGAGATATCACCTGGCGGGAACATGCGGTTTGAAAGTGCTCACTTCAAGCTGAGTCACGAAATGACTCAGTTACTTGATCCATCTGGTGCCATGAAAAGTGACACGTGGCATTTATTTGAAAGGTAAGACATTGCAAGGTTTTGACTTTTGACTATATTTAAATCAGCAGTTATGATTCGAGGTTATAACTAACGCGGTTATGTATCAGTTTGTGTGTTAAAGGGTACCTTAATGCTCGCCGGCATATGAACGGGATTATAAACACAGTTTTATTGATGGTAGAAAGTGGATTACCATGTTTTAGCAGAGGAGACCCAATTGGTAATTTAAGAAAGAGATTTCGTCCCGAGATGAGTGAGAGAGAAGCAGCGAATCATATGATCCATATATGTGCTGATGCCTATAACAAATGGACTACTGCTGGCTATGATTTAATTCAGTATTTACAACAGGGTATTGAAAAATAAACCCTCCTGTTATTATCATTTTTATTGTAATTATTACTATTTTTATTTTTGGGTATTTTAGACATATTACCCTGGTTAGATCAATTCTTTTGGTGAAGAAAGTGTATGTTACAAGTTCAGTGAGTTATGGCAGTCTTCATGTGGATTTGGGATCTACTGATCCTTGAATCTTGATACTAGTAAATTTTAATTAGTAAATCATTTATTTGGCTGAATTATGAGACTTTAGTTTATTTTGGATTATGATTTGAGAATTACATAATGATTCGCAGACCAAAATTTATTTTACTGGAAAATATTTGGTGAATAGGTGTTGTGTAGGTTTCAGATACGTAAATAACATAACATTAGTATCGGATACTAAATCTCACGTTAAAGTTATTTACTGGTTGGCTTCGTATTTGTTCATTTAATAAAAACCAAACACGAACACGGATGTATAATCGGACAATTTTTTTTTGTTTATGTTCGTTCACTAAGAAAATTGGTATATTCGTGTATGTTCATGTTCGCCTATATAAACCCTAAATTAACATTTCACGAATGCAAACGAACACAAATGAATATAACTGAACAAACATAAACGAACATAAATTAACATTTATGAACACTAACGAACAGGGTCTAATACATATAATCCAAAAACACATCTAAATTGGTGGTTTAAATGTATATAACTCAATTACCTAGTTTATCTTTATACAAATTGGAGATCGATTATGACACCTTTCATTTGAAAGCCCATTTTTTATTATTAGAAATCCTAGTTACTAAATATTAATATTTATAATAAGTAGTTTGATAGCCACTTTTATATTTATATTTAGAGTTTTTTCCCAAACTAGTGTAGATACAAAAAGTATTTACCTATTTGGGTATTTTTCTATATCTCTTTAATTTCTTACCTAATTTATACATTTCTTTTTACTTTTCTACCCAAAGTAAAATTAGATTACTCACAGAATTAGAATCAGCAAAAATGAGTAATTATTTTTTGTAAATAAATAAAAAATTCTGCAAATATTCAAAAAAAAAAAAAAATCTGCAAAAATTCTACAAAAAAATCTGCGAAAAATCCACAAAAAATTCTGCAAAAGTATATTAAAAAATTCTACAATAATTCTGCAAAGTTAAAAAAAATCTGCAAAAAAAATATTATAAAAAAACCATATAATCTATAGGGTAATAGTTGGTGGATTTGATGGTCCACATTGTGTAGTTCGTTTGCGTTAATATCTATAAAAAAACCAAACTACTTATACGTACAGAATATTGGAGAAATAATCACTAATAATAAAATTGAAATAATTAAAATACTTAGGATCTTTTCTCAAAACTCAAATTTCAAGAAATTCGAAATTTGTAACTTTATTTTATAAATTGCTTGAGTTTAAATAAACTTGTTTGAAATATCAAACTTTCCACCAGATTACTATCACTTAATCTAATTTAACTTTGGGTAGAAAAATAAAAAGAAATGTATAAATTAGGTAAAAAAATTAAAGGATATAGAAAAGTACCCAAATAGGTAAATATTTTTCAAAGTACCCAAATAGGTAAATATTTTTTGTATCTACACTCATCATCATCATCATCATACTCAGTATATCCCACCAATAGCAAAGCTAAGGTAGGGTCTGAGGAGGGTGAGATGTAGACAGCCTTACCTCTACCCCGTAGGAATAGAGAGGCTGCTTCCAATGAGACCCCCGGCTCGATTGTGGTTTTGCATCAAGCCTTGGACATAAGGCACATAACACTCAGCAATTGAGACAAACGCCGATTAGTGCATGCACCCCCTTGTCTTTTGGCTATCAACGCCACCACATGATGCATGATTAACCGTCCCCCTCTTTTAACGTTATTTTCACGAAATTAGTAAAATAACGTTAAAATTAATGCACTTTCACTTTTGCCCCCCGAGCGCCCACGCATATATACATTATATGAGCATACCGCAAGCGGGGCGGGTTTTTTTGTATCTACACTAGTTTGGGAAAAAAACTCTTTATATTTATATAAACTAGCGGGTTACATCCGCGCTTCGCGGATAAGGCAACCCGAATTCTAATAGATTTTACATGAATCGTAGACGCAGTGGAAAAAATAACGTTAATGGTAGGAATCTGGTCGATATTGGTCTGGTTTATTACGGTATCGATATAGTACCAACACATGGTTTATATCGATTGAAAACCATAGTAAACGAATACCATTAACTGTTCTAATTGTGCCAATACGACATCGATGTTTTTCGGTGGGTACCAGTTCAATCCGGTTAAAAAAATTATGTCGCATATTTAGCTTTTGTAAAAAAATTACTAACGAACGAAAGTTATATATGAAAATAAAACTATGTGGTTGAAGACGTATATTATTTATTCACCGGGGTAATCTTTCACCAAAAAAAAAAGATGTATATTATTTTGAGTCTCTTGAGTAAATTTAAAACTTCAAAAATTAAAAAAAAAAAAAGAAAGGAAGAAAAAGACAAAGCCATTATTCATTTCACATGTTATGAATTAATATAGGTAGATAATATATGACTACTTACGCATTTATTTAAATTTTAAACGAACAAACATTAACGAACAAACATAACCGAACGAAGATAAAGAACGTAGATAAACGAACATAAATGAATGAACAAAACGTGGGTTCATGTTCTTTCGTTTAATTAAATAAACAAAACTTTTTGTTTGTGTTCATTCATTTATTTAATTAAACAAACGAATTTTCCGCTGAACAATTCATGAACGTTTGGTTCATTTACATCAGGGGCGTAGCTTTCTTGTGGCCAGGGGTGCCCTGACCCACAATGATTTTTTCGCTTGTAGTGTTAGTTTTACCGAAAGTTCCCGATTTTTTTTGTAAGGTAAAATACTAGATTTTTAAAGTCTGTCCCCTACTTATTTGGATTTTTAGGGTCCAATTTCCATTGATTTTTCATTCAAGCTTCGTCACTGGTTTAACATCAGTAGTAGTATGTGAGTCGACCCATGCGTTCGGATATAATATGTGAAGCTGTGATTGATTATCTTTTAACGTTGTCAAATGCGTCAGCTAAGCATATTCTTCTTGAACCAAAGTCAAACTCTTCAACAGTGTGGACCCAGATGGGTCCGTTTCTGGCCCTGTCGACATTCATAGGTGCTTCCTTTTTCCACAGATGAGTTGGACTGTTTGGATGCCAGTATTGATTGTTTATGTATATTATAAACATGTTTTTGTCTATTTATCAAAATTGAAATACTACTAGAAATTAAATATTATATACGAATAAAAACAACACTATGAGGTTAGAACGACAGCATATTGAAATTATATATATTATATATTATATATTATATATTATATATTATATATTGTTAGTGAAAGATAATGAATAGTAATTTTATTTTATAATAATATATAGCTTTTTATTTTTTCTTTATTTTTAATAACATATTTTTCTTTTTTTTTCTTTTTTAAAACCATATATTTCATATACCGTTTTTTTTAATAATTCTCTTTTCTTTTTTTAAACATATATTATCGATTAATTTGATACTTATTTAATAATTTACGTTTATAACTTTTTCTAAAAACTTAAGTACGTAGTTATGATTGATTTTTCCTGAACATTCCGTTATAAGTTTTGTTAAAAACGAAATTGTACTTATCATAAAACAGTACGATAATAAACTAAATCATTCTAATGGTTTGGCTTTCTAAACAACATGCTATAATAAACTAACCGGTTTTACATTGTCATTTGCTCGGTTTCGCCGAAACGTTCGACGACAAAAAACTAGTTAAATATTATATGGGAATAAAAACAACACTATTTATGAGGTTGAACGCCAGCATATTTGACTCCTAATTTCAAGGCTTGTAAAATATTGAAATCTTAGTGTTTATTCTATTACATTATGGCTTTAAAATTGGGGAAAATTATATATAAAAAAAATAATTTCACATTTTCTGTCTCTTTTAATAAACAATTCATGAATAGAACTAATTTATCAAAAAATAAGAGTAATACGGTTATTTTCTAGTTTAAGATTAATATAGAATTGGCTGATAAAATCATAGAAACAAAGGAATGGCTAACCATTTTGGTGGCTTAAAAGTGAACCAAAAATCCGGATTTTTAATTTTTATTGTTATAAATCATTCTCCTTTATTCAGACTCGGGTCAATTAACTAAAAAGTTTATAATCGAAGGATTTACATATTTTTTTTTATAGGTTATATATATTTTTTATGTGTATAAACATCTATTAATTTACAAATGCAGGAGTGAAAGCTAAACAAGACCACACAGCAAAAGGCACTACCTTCATATTGTTTAGCATCTTTACCGGGATTAAAATAGAGTTGCAAAAAGATTGTCATATTACAAGCTTTCTGTTCTATAAAAATGAAAATGTCTTAAAGTTCTAAAATTTTAAAACTTGAAGCACACAAAGATACAACATGTAACATAATCTTTAAAGATGTGAAGTCAAAAATTTGATTTGAAGAAGTGAAATTAGAAATCTACTCGATAACCTGAACTTTAAAAGGAGACGCAAAAGTTAATTAGAACTGAGAATTGAACAACGGATTATGTCAAACAATATATCAATTTAAAAAAGCTGGACCGAAAGATTAGGTCCTCTAGAATGTTGCGGCCCCAAACTATTGGTCTTTTTGTAAAAAAATTATGGTCGGCCCTTAAATTACCATAAACTTTATTTTCACAGTAAACTTTACTGGTTGTCGTGGTTGCCATTTTTATAACGTACTATTCAAGTTAGATGTAGTTTAACACCCTTTTGTGTAATATGAAAAAAAAAATATTGTCTATAGCAACTAACATGATAATGAAATGTCACACAAGTTGATACTTTAAATTAACAAAAGAAAAAAAGTGACTACCTAAAATGAAAAGCAGACATAACTATGATATTTATTTTTATTTTTTTGACCATTGCCCTCAATTCTTGCTTTGATTATATGATATATTGAAAACTAAAAATTTGGATTTATTAAAATTATAATTTCGCTTCGTTAAGGAATTATTATATTAAAAGGAAGGGTACTCATAGTACTTAAACAAAAATACTATTACTTCAAAATTTCAAATCAATTACCTAGATAAAGTTTTGGTTCAGCCCGAAACTGCTTTATCCCAAGTCAAGTGACATGAGGTTGAATCACACATATTATCCAACTAAATAGAGTGACGTACAATATTACACGACTACCATTTTACTCGAAGTGCTAATTGGAAAATAATGCGAGACATGTACATTATTAAAGTTATGAAATTCTTTAACGAAGGGTGTGATGATGAGCCCCTTTATATATACATATGTATGTATGTAAATGTGTGTTTGTGTTGATAAGAAAGCAAAACTGAAGAAGGAGCGCCCCATCATCCCTTGGCAACGTTTCTGCCACGACGGCCCAAGACAGTACACCATACCCATTAGCCTTAAGTGACACATATTCACAATTCATTTTCATATAGTGAACACAATAACATAAGTAACCAATAAAAAACGTCTCACATGTTCTTTTACTTTTGTATAAACTTTTGTCATCGTTTTTAAACCAAGTGATCATTAAATTGATAACCTTCATTATCCCTTTGAATAGTTGTGAGATTTGTGAGGTTCCCTTTGAGTGTATCTTTCTTTATTCACAATGGAGACAAGCACACATGCATCAAAATGAGCATTTCGTTGTCACAACTAGGCTCCAATTTTCGTTCTAAAGGGAGGAAATCCCCACAAGATCATTACATGCCCGAATAAACATGTGGCACATGAATTTGTAAGAAAAATAATTTTTAAATCTTATTCTTTAATATTATATTTATAAATATGTGATTCACCACTACACGAGTGTCACAATGTTAATGTATAAATGAATGTGTGAATGAGATTTCTTCAAGTTAAGATTTACACTTGACACTTTATTGTCCCACATAAAAAAATGTAAGGCTTAAAATGGACTAATTTTACTGATATAAATAAATCTTATTAGTTTTTATATATAAAAATAAAACAAAACAAAGAATTAATATCAACGTGTATATTAAAAGTTGAACTTTGAAGTTTGAACCCATGCTAAGTAATATTTTATACATGTCATATTTTCAAATGTTAACAATTTTTTTCACGACTAATTTCTTTAATTCCCTGTCGTTTATGTGACTTGAATCCAAATACCTTCCTCTTCCCAAGCTAGGTGTTTTAAAGGCTTTGTCTTTGCCAATGGACCACCACCCATCGGTTAACACTTAACACAAAATAATATGCTTATATTAAAATTATTATGATGTATACAAATATAAAAAGTTCTTTTCGTTCACCGAAGGGGCAAAACCCTGTCATGTAAACCTTGAGGGTTTGGTCCTTCGCATCATAAAAAGGAAAGCGTAATGAAAGACAAGAGGGGCAAAGCAAAGAGACTTAAAAGTCAAGTTAGTCAAGGTAAAGAATAAGATCCATAAGGGTGTAAGGGGCACTCCTCTAAGTGGGGAGTGACCTCTCTTACCCACAGCCAATCAGCACGCGCCACGTCAACTCCTCACTTAACTCTCCCCACACCCTCAATTTGATGGCGGCACTCCTCTCTTGGGGGACTTGTTTTTTTATTTTTTTAATTAAGTTGAAAAAATCAAAAAGAAAAAAAAAGAAAAAAAAGGAAAATAACTTGATTGGTTGAAAATCCGGTGGGCCACCCTCTCCCTCTCTCCCTTCATGCGGTGACTAGTCGCCGAAATCCATCCCCTCCATGCGGTGAAAGATGATGGCGGCACCTCCTCCCTGCGCGGCATCTTGTCCCCGACCCCATTCACCGAGTACGCCCCGGACACCCTAAAGATCTAAGCATTGAGAGAGTAACATCCAAGAGTAAAGGCGGTGGGGTGGTGTGAAGAGAGTTACCTCTCCCTTTTCACGCTTCCACTACGTATAGTCTAAACATCACATTAACTTTAGCGTGATGAAAAACTATGCGAAATATAGTATAATACTGTTTGTTAATTATAATAAAATTTAATATATATTTAGCACTTCAGATTTAATATACTTTTATCTTATACCATTATCATGTTAACAAATTCACATTTAAGAATTTAGAAGTTGTAGGTATTAGTCATTTTATTTTTATTTTGTAACATTTTGTATTTATAACATTAATTTCTTTTAAAAATATGTTATTTTTGTGTAAATGACTAAGGGGATGTTTGGTAGCCTTTTAATGACCATTCAGATGCTACCTCTTAATGGTTTAAAACTTCTGAATGAATAAGAGGTAACCTCAAGTCTGAATGGTTAAGAAGTAACATCTGAATGGTAAATCATTACATGTCACATTCTTCTACCTTCTCATTGGTAAAATTCTTAATGGTTTCATTAAGAGGTAGCCCCTTAATGACCATTCAGAGGCTACCAAACAACCCCTAAATAACATTATGAGTACAATGATGACGTATACATGAGTAGTTGGTGGCTGGAAGCTGGTAGCTAGTAGCTGTAGCTTTTAGATATATTTGGTGTTTGGCAGAGTAGTTGGAGCTTTTAATAAAATGTATAAAATGACCAAAATGGACATAATTAAAAATTTAAAAAGTTTGTACATTAAAAAGTTCATTATCTTTAAAGGTTAAAATGGTCATTTTTTCTCTAAAAGCTTATAGCTCCTTCTAAACGAGTAAACGCTGCTAGTAGTAACATTCAACCAAAAGCTTCAAGCTCCAAACCTAAAAGATTCAAGCTCCTTCAACCAAACAAGGTTTTTTATTGAGTAGGAGTTTTTTCTTAAAAGCTTAAAGTTAGAAGCTCCTAAAAGCTCTATACCAAAATACCCATAATATACTCAAAATAAAATAAAATAAAACATAAAACTAAAAGTCAATTACCCCCCCCCCCCCTCGTCTTACCATGCAATCTTCTAGGGATGTTCAAACAAAGCTGAATAAAAAATTGAATCCGAAATATCCAAAAATTCGGATCTAAAATATTTGAAAATCCGTATCCTAAATATCTGAAATTTCTGATATCCGAAGATCGGATAATTCAAATTTTCAGATTCGGATATGGATTTCTAAAAGTTTCGGATAAACGGATTATCTGATATCCGAAACTAAAAGAAAAATAGCAAATATATATTATAGGATCATTATGTTTAGTTTGAAATATAAGAAGAATTATTAAAAAAATTATAATAAATAATCGGATTCGGATATGGATTTATGAATGTTTTTTGGGAAAATCGAATATGAATGTACTTTTAATCTATGCACGAAACAGATTTTTGATAAATTCGGATATCCGTTTAAATATCCAAATCCGTATCCAAAATTTCGGATATTTGAAAATCGAACATCCAAAATTTCGGATAAATATTCGGATATTAATATTCGCTTCCCAAAATTTTCGAATATCCGAAAGCCGGATAATCCGATACTGAACACCCCTACACTACACAGATATTCGAAAACCGGATAGTGTCATTGCTTGATTTCAAATTTTTTCATGATTCAAATGAGAGGGTTTTTACTAGGGGTGTTCACGATCCGATCCGATCCGATCGAGGGTCTGCTCATGCTCGGATTGAATTACAACCGATCCGATCCGAGCGGATCAAATTTGTAAAACCGATCGCAAAAGTGATGCTCATGCTCGGATTGAATTTGAATCGATCGGCTCGGTTTTGAATCGATCGGCTCGGTTTCGCTCGGTTTTTATCAAATCCTAAAAAAAAGCGAGCGGATCGTTTTCGCTCGATTGAATAATAAGGCTTCGTTCAACAAAAACAAATTCTAACTTAAAGTGCGAATACAAAAGCAACATAAAATAAAGTGCGAATAGAAAAGCAACACAAAATAAAGTGCGAATAGACGAACTGTTGCAGATTGAAGACCGGAGATTGAAGACCGTCTGACGAACAATTGCAGATTGAAGACCGCTCAGTTTGTGTCGGAGACTAGAGAGCGAAACACAGGAGCGGCGACTGAATTGTGAGTGAATACTGAATACTCTTTTGAATAGGATTTAGGGTTAGATACTTAGATTTACGTATTGAATATTAAGTTAAGTTGGGTTGGGTTGAATGTGATTTGGGCTTTTAATTTTTTTTTTGGGCTATTATATTTTTTGAGTTTTTAATCTATAAAATCTATAATATAAATATATATATTAATTATTAATAAAAATAATTCGATCGAAACCGAGCGATCGACGAGCGAGCGGAGCTATGCTCATGCTCGGATTGAATTTGAATCGAACCGATCCGATCGGCTCATTTACAAACTGAGCGGGAATCGAACGAGCATTTTTCGAGCATTTTTCGAGCGATCGTCGAGCAGTTTGGACAGCCCTAGTTTTTACAAAGGAACATTTGGCATGTGTTTTATCAAAAACAAATGACTCATATATGAGAATGAAGAACACAATAATTTTTTTTACTTTCTCAAGATCAAACACACAATTTTTTTAATTTAAAATTTATGCAAATATATGTTTAGTTTTCAAGGTCTTCTTCATAATTAGATTAAAACTCAATAAAAAAAATAATGACACACCACAAGGACTAATTATGTAATTAACTATATCATTTAAGTTACTTTATATAAAATACAATATAACTGTAAATATAAAAATGAAAACACTCATTCATAACATTACAATAAAATCAGAACAAACTACAACATAATGTATGATACATTTACATACATATTTTCTTATCTTAAGGCCTAAACTTAATTTTAGGCCTTATGGGCTACTACCATTTCAGCCTCTTTCTTTCTGTCCAATTCTGCTTGTCTTGACCTCCACATGAAAAACGTCCCAAACAATTGCTCCACTTCTTCAAGGTTCTTACCATGTGTTTCCGGAAACAAGGTATAAAAGAACAAACATCCCACAATCGCCACACCCGTAAACAGAAAGAAGGCGCCCCCGATTGTAATCGCCTTGTACAATGAGATGAATGTCATCCCAATCAACCCACTCACCACCCTGTTCATGGCCACACCCATGCTACACCCTTGCGCCCGCAGCCGCAATGGAAAGATCTCTGAGCTGTACACCCAGGCTATCGGCCCCATCCCAATCGAAAAAAACGCCACAAAGGATAGTACCGTAGCAATGCTGAGAGCTACAGCCCATGTGATCTTGTGATCAGAGTGGTCAATTATGGTTAATGTGGTACCGAGTGTCATTAACGATACGATCATGCCACCTATGCTGGTTAACAATAAGGGTCTTCGTCCGACTCTATCGAGTAGAAACGTGGCCACTAAGATGAAGGATGTTTTCACGAATCCGACGGCTATGGTTGCAAGTAGTTGCGGCGTGTCCTTAGTTATCCCCGCCTTTTCAAAGATTCTCGGACTGTATAACACTACCGCGTCTATTCCACTCGCTTGTTGGAAGAAATGGATGCCTAGAGCCGCCATTAAGATGTGGCGGACGGTGGGTGTCGGATGGATTAGCAACTCCTTCCATACGCCCTCACCGTGGCTACTTTTAGATACTTGGACAAATTCATCATTACATTCTTCGGGGATGCCAGCTGCTTCCTTGATTTCATCCAACCGAAGCTTGGATTCTTCCAAGCTGTTAGAGGTTTTATCAAGGACTTTTTTGGCATCCCCGAGTCGACCTTGCATGATTAGCCAACGGGGTGACTCAGGCATGCCTAAGACAACCACGGCTAAGACTACCGATGGGACAGCACCGATTCCTAGCATGAATCGCCATCCCAAGCTAGTCGGAAGCGTTGAGAAAGCGTAATTCGACACGTACCCAAGCATTACTCCTACAAAAACAAAAAAACAAAAACAAAAAGTTAATATAGCAAATAACACAATAAATGTTATTTTTGTGTTACCTTAATTTAAATATTGGCAGATGGTTAAAAGTTAAAACTATGCATTATAGTATTTGGTATTTGGAAATGAGTTAAATGCCATTTTAGTCCTTGTGGTTTGGATTATTTTGTCAGTTTAGTCCGAAAGTTTTATTTTCCGCATGTGGGTCCAAAAATGTTTCATTGTTGCCATTTTAGTCCACTTAGTTAACTTCATCCATTTTTTCTGTTAACGAGAAGGGCAATTCGGCCATATAAAATCACCGAATTGACCTTCTCGTTAACAGAAAAAATGTTAGAAGTTAACCCAGTGGACTAAAATGGCAACAGTGAAACCTTTTTGTACCCACACGCGAAAAATGAAACCTTTAGACTAAACTGGTAAAATGGTTCAAACCACAAGGACTAAAATGACATTTAACTCTTTGGAAATAAATAGTGCTAAATATGTATTCAAACTACCGTGTTATTTATGTTTTTAAAACAACTAACTCACACACTCTTTAAACTTACCAGCGTTGATGAACACTTCAGGGAAGGAAGTGAGGAACCCGCGTGCAGATGCCGGCGAAACCTCGGCTGTGTACACCGGCGCTATCATAAGCGCGTATCCAACGCCAATACCAGCAACAAACCGGCCAACCATGAGAAACGCGTAGTTAGTAGCGAACCCCATCAAGATCGCTCCAACGAAGAAAATAGCTCCAGCTAAGACAATTGTGTACCGACGACCAATCCAGTCGGACGTTCTCCCAGCGAAGGCTGCGCCTACCAACGCGTATATGTTTATCGTACCGACAAGGATCTCGATTTGATTGTCACTACAACCAAGATCTCTTTGGATGTATTTTTGCGCACCACTCATCACCCCAGTATCTGCCACAAAATTAGTTACATAATGTAAATATATTAAAAGCAACATATTTTTCAAAGATAAGTTTAAAACAATAATATTTAGTAAAAGTCCATAAGCTTTATGTATCATCTGGATAAAATATATGTGGGATATAATATTTGTGGGATTTAAAAAAAAAATATAAAAATAAAAAACAAACATATATAGATAAATATAGAGAAGTAGATTACCATAACCAAGCAAGATGGAAGTCATGGAAGCTAACATGGCACAAGCGAAAGCGTACTTGTTCCTCTTTGACGGTTTTGGTGGATCGAAGTCAGTGATGAGTTCATTGGGCTTACCCGAAACACCATGTTTGTCGGATTTCGGTTCGGCCATGGTGGTGTGTGGTGGCTGCAGAGGAAGGTTTTTTTAGTTACTAGGAATGAAATTACATGTTACTTGTTTCTTGACGAGTGTTGTTACTTATGATAGATGCGGAATGTGGTAGACACTACAGCTCTCTGATTGTGGTGTACCCCTCCAATTATTGGCCTACCCAACTCCAAAAGTTAAATAGTCAACAGTCTTCATCTTGCCATGTAATGATACCGCCCATAAAGGGTGCTAAACGAATTCGGATTCAAAACATAATCGGAAATATTCGAAAATCCGTATCTGAAATTTCGGATTCAGATGTTGATTTCTAAAAATTTCGGATAATCGGATTATCCGATACCCATTAACTAAAAAAATAGCAAGTATTTATTATTTGAGGTACCATGTTTAGTTTAAATATAGTAAAAAGTAGTAAATAATCGGATTTGTATGTGAATTTATGAACATTATTTGTTTTTAGTGTTGGAAATTTGAAAATCGAAGGCAAGTTTAGTTTTAATATATGCACAAACGAGTTTTTTGATTTTTATTATAAATTCGGATATTCGTTTAAATATCCGAATCCGTTTCCGATAGAAGGTGACCGGAAAATATGGAGTCGCTGGAGAAGGTGACCGGAAAAATATGGGGTCGCCGAGAAGATGACCGGAAAAAATAAGGTGGGGAAAAGAAGTTTTGTAGGGGCAATTTAGTCATTTCACCAACACTTAACAGAATAAATAGACGGTGTTAAGTGAGTGGACTGAAATAGTTACGAGAGTGAAACCACATGAACTTAAATGACAATTTTTAAACTAACGGACTGAAATAGTGATTTTTGACAAACAAAGTGAAAATGTAATTAACTCTTGTAATAATTAGTTATCAAAGGCAACCACTTCATTTCTTGAATTGAGTATCCTGTTATCGATCGCTACCTGTAAAACCTTCTTTTCATCACTAAAAGTGAGATAGGTTTGTAACTACAATTATTATGTTAGTTTAATAATATAATAAAATAAAGAACAAGCATATAAGCCCACACGGGAGTAATGGTCACCATGGTCCATGATTCTCATGATAAAGATTAGGAATGTAGTGATGATAACGACACGATGTAGTTTTCGGAGGTATCATCTTAGTTATTAAGGCAATGTTCGCTTTATGGAATGTGATGTAAGAGCATCCATAATAGAGAAGTTTTTTTGATGTTTTTTAAGAGAGAGAAAGTGATGTGGAGGAGAGAGGGTGTGAGGTGGAGGAGAGAGGGTGTGGTAATGCATGTGAGGAAAAATGAGAAAAAATGGAGAGAAGAAAGTTATGTGAATGTGATGCAGGAGAAAGGAAAGAGAAGAGATAATATATGTTTTTGTGTTGTCTGAGTAGGGCAAGAGCGAGAAAGATGGGTATTGGTTGGGCAAGTACCAACTAGGCTCAAGAAAAAACATGAAAAAACACCACTTATTGGGGATGCTCTTAGTTTTAAACACCGGTAATACCGGCTGTCAACCTCAAGTCCGGCTCGATAAGGGCCAATTAAACTAGCAAACAGTAAATATTATGTGCCGGTAGTAAATCCGGTAATACCGGTTCAAACTGTAGTACCGGTTTTGGTAATCTACAAATTTAATTTTTAATAAAATCCTAATAATTCCAAGATTTACCTTCCTTATTTTGATAAAAAGGTGAAGAAAGCCTACTGATCATCGATCACTTGCCACAGACAGTAGCAGGCTACCTGTCCATTCCATTGTTGAGTTCCAAGTTCAAATCGGGTACGTTTGGAGTATTTTCTGATTTTTTTTATTATGGTTATTGAATCATGTACTTTGGGGGGGGGGGGTATTCCACGGACCTCCCATCCGCCGAGGTGATCACACCTCGCAGACCGCCACCCTGCAAGCCTGAGTCTGGGGGTAAATCCACTACCGTAGGGGCATTTGGGAACGAGCACGCCGGAGTCGGACTCGAACCCGCCACCTCCGGGTTAATAAGTGGGCAGGTGGCCACTGGGCTGACACCCAGTGGTTTTGAATCATGAATCATGTACTTTTAGATGTGTTAAAGTTGTATTATAATGGAATTATAGGGTTAACTAGTCAACTCGGTATTACCGCCTGGTACATGTAACACCTCGAAAATTTCGGGTTCAATAATAAAACGACACGTGTCATGTAAGACAAAACGCGTTGTAAACCCGGGTTTAATAAAAATGTTTGACAGGATTTAAAAGTGTCGCCATGTTAACTTTTGCACCTCTGAACGACCTCGTAGAAAATCCCAAGACTCAAACATATTAAAAACATTTAGTATATGTTCAAGTTCAGTGAATTATAACATTTAATGATTCGTAAATTGATATGGTGGACTCCTACGAAGAAAAAGAGCGGTAACCCTTTTGTTTCGGGTCTTGTTTATGGATTCAAACAAAACAATACATAAGGGTAAGGTTTAGAACCGTTCAAGCACATTTTTAGAGGTCCCTAGATGATAATTAATGCCCCATATGCGGATAATGGGGTTGCCTTTTCGATTACATGAAAGATCAAACAAAACAGCCCCTGTTAACACCATACGCACCGTAGCCAAACATCCCCTACGATGCGCAGGAGGTCTAGCGCACCGCTACAAATGTAGCGTAACGGTGCGCTACCAGTTACCCAGCGATCAGAAACCTTCTGCAGCCTGTTTTACGCACTTCTGACCCATTTAACCGGTTTTTCTCACTTGTAAACGACCCCTAGACATCCCTAGGCACTAGTGACAAGTGTTAATCAGTTGTGGATGGATCCTAGACTTTGTTGTCAACTTGTTGTGGTCATTGCAACTAGTATAAAAGGCCTCCAATGTTGCACATTTTCCTCACAACTTCTCCTGCACTCTTGGATTGATTCTGGAGCTCAAGCTTGCTTCCTAGTGATCATATCTCGTGCATAGGACTTCAGTAAGTATTCTAATCTTTCTCTAATTGCTTTTAGCTTAGTTAATTAGCTAAAAGTCAAACCGTCGTAATTACGGTTTGACTTCGAGATTAGTCTACAATGGCTCAGTCATATCTCGAATTAAAAGTAGTTATAGGTTGGTAATTATGTGGGTAATAAAACCCCAAAAGGGTTTCCCCTGATCACCATCCTAACCAGGTCAAATGTCGGGTCAAACCTTTAATCAAAAAGTCAACATAATGCTTAAAATGTCATTTATGCATAATTAGCTATCTAGAACATATATAACCTGTTTGATCATTGTTATAACTTAGTAATAAGTGTAAGAACATGTCCAAACATGTTCGACCCGACTATTTCCTGTTTAGACCCGGTTCGGAACCGAAAGTCGCAAAGCTTTGACTTTTGCTTTGACTTCAATTCTGACCCGTTTAGGTATGTTTTAGAAATACCTTAGAGCTTCATTTGGACCAAGTTACATGCTAGTATAACCCTCTGTGATTATACACCTCGGTTCATTAGTTATCCGATTAATACGCATGATTCCGTTAATTGCCCATATGTTGACCAATATGCCCTTATTACCTTAAAACGAGAATTATGAAAATGTAAAAGTGTAGAAACCTTAGTTACTGATATATAAACTTGTATGCAAAGTTTGACATCAGTTTGACTTGTAGATTAAGAGTTATGCTCAATATCGCAAAACTAATGCTTTATGTTAACATAATGGCGTAATTAGCGTATAGCCTAGTTAAACATACTTTTTGGTATCAAATCTTTTACCCACTGATATAATATATTATTTTAGGATTTTTAAAGATTTTTAATTAATTTTAGGCTGAGCATAACTCGTAGTCGTAGGCTTAATCCGGTAATTGTCGGTTTTGCCCTTACGGGCCATAAAATGAGTTATACACATCTAAACGATTCCAAACCTTTTGCTACTGATTAATTATGATAAATAAATTATTTTAAGCCTTCTGGGAATATAAAAATATCAGATTTAAGTGTCGAACCCGGAAATGGCCTTTAATCGCCATAATTAGCGTTTTTAACGCATAGTATGTCTTAAAATCATATTGGACATAACCGGGTTGATACCTACTGATATATGAGGAAAATTATGATATTTTAACAGTAAGAAAAGGTTGATTAACTCAGACTTCGTTTTTGAGCTTTTCGGCTTGTGTGAAATTACCAAAATACCCCTACGGGGCATAGTTTGGTTAAAGATGATAAATTTCACATATATGCTTTAGCCTACTGTTATAACTCATCAAATTAAGTATGTTTGCTGTTTACATCAGACCTGTAACTCAGTTAAACATTTAAACTCTTTTACAACCTTTAAAATGACCAAACTACCCCTACGGGGCATAGTTTGTGTTTAAATTCGTTTCGGGCATAATGAAAGACATCTTACTGATGTCACAACATATTTGAGGCATAATTAACTTAGGAAACCTGTAGATGGCTCTAATGAATACCCGTCACGCTTATTACGCGTTCGGTTCGGTTTATGTAACAAGTTTACATAAATTAGCCGAAACGGGTCAAACCTTATCGGTTTAATCTCAAAATCCAGAATGTGCATGAAGGACCCATATTAAACAAGTCTCTGAACTTGTCGGGTCTAAATCACATTCTATCCGGTCTTCGCTTAAATCGTGCGTACGAACCGTATCTTTGAAACTAGCCGGTCTAAGCTTAAGCTTAACTAAAGACCCGTTAGGATTCTAATAGGTTATTATAAACCTTCGTTCCAGATTAGGAGCCCAGTAAAAGTACTTGCAATTACTGTATTGGATTTATACTTTGCTCAGGTAAATACTCTTAACTTATTTCCCTATACGGGCTTGGGATACGGTACTATAAAAGTACCGCTTGGTCGGGTGTATGTAGTCATTTAAATCGGATTGTGATTGATGTACTTACATAACCTGTTTAATATGTATTATTTTACTATTATTTGGTGTATGGCCTTTGGGGGTTAATGACCATGTCCCGGATATCCTTGGCATCATTTTACGAGATGGCCACGACCTAAGCACGGGGTGTAGGCATACACCTGACAGATGCATTATGTAAAAACTGGTAATCCACTCGAAGGTATCATCCCTGTGGGCATTATACCGGAACTGGTAATCCACTTAGGGGATGATAGCCTGTGGGCATTATACCTGTGGCGTGTCAGTTAATCGAGACCGGCCCTACAAACCGGCCCTGAATGGATGACAAATAAGTAAAACTGTATACGAGATTATATACAAATAATTTTCCCAAGTATAAAAGGTTAATTTTGCCTCTGTGCATTTTAATCAAATTATAAAAGATATTTTTGTGCCACGTGCATCCAAATCAATTTTATTAAACTCTTTTTAAATGAGTCAGTTGAGTTGTATTTACCAGTGTAAACTGACGTATTTTCCAAAAAGGCTAAGTGCAGGTGCTAGACGAAATAGGCTGGCTACTCCAGGCATCATTACTCAAGTTTCGCAAGCTCTAGATGTCAAAGTCTGTTGAACAGTTTTTACTGTATTTCGATCCACCTGTGGATCCTTTACTTCCGTTGTAGTACTGAATATTACTTCATATTCGGAATGTAATAATAAATATCCTTTGCTTCCGCTGTGCATTCATATATATTGTGTTGTTTGACTATTATGTTGCCAACTACGTCACGATACTCCCCCACCGGGCCCACCGGTGACACGTGGAAAGTCGGGGTGTGACAGTACAACTCGGTATTACTGGTTAAACCATTTCTGAGCCCTACCCGATACAGTTTAAAAACCATGTTTTTAAAACATTAATTGAAATTGGATTTTAAGGAATTCCTTTGAAATCTCTTAATGTTTTTATTTGTAGAGTAAACTGCAATTTTACCCCCTGAGGTTTGGGGTGATTGGCACCCTTACCCCCCTAACGAAATAATTGCAATTTTACCCCCCACTGTTCACTGTTATGTCGCAACCTTATCCCCCGGCTTCAATTTTACCCCCCAACGTTTGCTGTTATGTTGCAACCTTACCCCCCGGCTTCAAATTTGTTGACTGATCTATTGACTATAACTTGAAATGACTATAATGCCCTTTCATATTTACCCCCTGTGTTTTGTGCACTCTGTGATATTACCCCCTGCCACCACTGCCACCGCCATTCACCACCACAGCCACCACTGCCACCTCCAGCCACCACCACAACTTAATATCCCTTTCATATATAACATCACCACTACTTCCATCACCGGAAACCTGCAACTCCGGTCATCTTCTCCAACGACTGCCACCTCTGCCACCTCCAGCCACCACCACTGCCAGCCACCACCACAATCATATATAAAACCACCACTACTTCCGTCACGCGGGTATGCTTGGAATCTTCCACAACACCGCTAGAGGCGGCAACTCGGTAACTGCGTTATCGGAGGATAACGAACGGCTACGGAGGAGCAATAATATGTTAATGTCGGAGCTTGCACACATGAGGAAGCTTTACAATGATATAATATATTTTGTGCAAAATCATGTGAAGCCTGTGACACCAAGTAATTCATACCCATCATCACTTCTTCTATCTTCAAATAATGCAAACATTAATGTTAATAAATCCCAACAGCTTCATGGTTCCACCATTATTTTGCAGCAGCTTCGGTTTGGCTGGAGCTGGCAGTGGTGGTTGTGGTGGTGGCTGGAGGTGGCAGAGGTGGCAGTTGTTGGAGAAGATGACCGGAGTTGCAGGTTTCCTGTGACGGAAGTAGTGGTGGTGTCATATATGAAAGGGATATTAAGTTGTGGTGGTGGCTGGAGGTGGCAGTGGTGGTTGTGGTGGTGAATGGCGGTGGCAGTGGTGGCAGGGGGTAATATCACAGAGTGCACAAAACACAGGGGGTAAATATGAAAGGGCATTATAGTCATTTCAAGTTATAGTCAATAGATCAGTCAACAAATTTGATGCCGGGGGGTAAAGTTGCAACATAACAGCAAACGTTGGGGGGTAAAATTGAAGCCGGGGGGTAAGGTTGCGACATAACAGTGAACAGTAGGGGGTAAAATTGCAATTATTTCGTTAGGGGGGGGGGGGGTAAGGGTGCCAATCACCCCTAACCTCAGGGGGTAAAATTGCAGTTTACTCTTATTTGTATAATTGTCAATCGAGTTAGAATGTAAAATATGTAAAAGGAAACTAGAAAGAACTCGAGAGATGCAGAGTGGTCTATTTCACTACAATAATATAATTTAAGGTTAAATATGAAAAAAAAAAGATTAAAGTGTTGGCTATTAGGAAATTAAACAACCGCTACATTGAAGAAAAGAGATGATTGGTCTTTAGGTTTCATACCGTCTTAGTATATCGCGTCTTAATATCTCACGTTTTAAATTTCAAGTTTCTCTTTATAACCCGATAAATCGTATCCTCTTAATATATCGCGTCTTAATATCGTCTTTATATCGTGTCATAGCATCGCATGGAAATTACCTTTTAATCCTAAAGAATTGTATTCTATAATAATAATAATGGATAACTAATTAATAGCCCAACTTCATTAAATTATAATCCATCAATCTGATAGTTTAATTAATGTCTTTTGTTAAATTTGTCTTAACATATACTATGAATTTATAATTTTGTCCATCTAAAATGCATTATATATACGTTGTATTCAGAAAAAGAAAGTGAACGGGCGATTTGGATTTACTTTCAATTTCTTTTTTGGTTGAAACGATCAGCATAAGATACGGAATCTACGTTTCATTTCTATTCAGAATTATTTTCATTATGTGATACATTATCATCATCATATTTAGTAAATTCCATCAATAGCAAAGCTAAGATAGTGTCCGAGAAGGATAGATGTAGACTGCCTTACCTCTACCCCGTGGGAATAGAGAGGCTTCTTCCAGTGAGACCCCCGGCTCGATTGTAGTTTTGTATCAAGCCTTGGACCTAAGGCACATAACAATTGGGACAGAGACCAATTGGGCAATGTACCCTCGTGTCTTTCAGCTATCGACGCTACCACATGATGCATGATTAACCATCCACCGCTTTTAACGTTATTTTCACGAAATTAGTAAAATAACGTTAAAGTTAGTACCATTTCACTTTTGGCTCTCGATCGCCCACACATATATACATTATATGTGCACACCACACATACCTTCTTGTCTTTTCATTATGTGATACAAACACTATCAAATGTATTCTAAAAAGGGTAATTGCACGGTACCCCTGACCGCGGAAGGGATCTCCCTTCCCAGTTCACCACCCGACAAGGATCCCTGGCGGCAAATACCCATAGCCATCAAAGAGGGGTAAGAAACATGTTTCAAACCCGAGACCTCGAGTGTCCTCGGTCCGGCTTTAAAGCGGGTGTCGGTGGCCACCAAAGTGACACTAATGGGAATTGAACTTGGGTCTCCATTGGAGAACCCAAGTCACTCCACCACTAGGCCACTTGTGGTGGTTATCAAATGTATTCTAAGTAAATCTAAAAAGGGTAACCCTTCTCTACAAAATCTAGTTAGCTTGATGATTAACATAGATGTAAGTCATATAAACTCTGGGTAGAATCAAATCCGAGACTTTCGTATTACGATAAATATCCCGATCTTTAAGCCACCGTAACAAGGACAAATAGGTAAATTTAGTTCAAAACTTGCACATGACAACTCTGTAAATTTACTACTTCTATGCTAAATGCCTTTGATTAACATAGCAGTGTGGTCCTTTGTGAAATTTGGGTTCTCATTCACTCACAGCACACAACTATGTGGTTTTGTTGAAGACATTCGTGTGGCTTCTTGTGAACTTATCATAACATTTAAACATAGGCCACGACTACATAATATCCGACTACATATTTAAAGTGTTAGGTACTTTTAGGAGGTGCAGGGGTGCAAGCTTGTTTGAGTTTGTTATAGTTCTAAATGAATATGGCTTCCATCTGCATGTGATTATTGATTAAGGTTTAAATATAGTATACTTTTAAGGATTTATTTATTTATTTGGGAGTTACCCATTATTACATGCATCACAAAAGGGTAAAATTTTGATAGGGCTGTCTAAAAACATCGCTGCTCGGAGCTCTCTCGGATTTAGCTCGGAAAAAGCTCGCTCGATATAGCTCGGTTTGAAAGTGAGCCGAGCCGGCTCGGATCATGAGTCAAATTGGTTCGGTTTGGCTCGCTTGGTAGCTCGGCTCGGCTTAGCTCGAATTATTTTACTTATAATATATTTTAGTTTTATATACATATAATATATTACAAAAAAAGTGATTATTATTTACATGTATTTAGCCTTATAGTTTCATATCTATGACATATTTAAAGGTTGATTGTCGTGCTAATGAACAAATATTGTATTTACTTAAAATATAAAACTTATTTTGCGTTGTTGAACGTGATTTTGGCTTGTAATGTATTAGGATGAACTTATTTTGAATATATTCCTTTGAAGTATTGAATAATATTTTAGAATACTGAATTTTGAGAGCTATGTATTAATTTTTATTTTTTAAAATCGAGCCAAACCAAGCCGAAACGAGCCAGCTCGGTTTAAAACCAAGCCGAGCCCGAGCTTAGATTTTCAGCTCGGTTTCAAATCCGAGCCGAGCCGAGCCAACTCGGTTTATAATCGAGCCGAGCCCGAGTTTGCCTTAGCTCGGCTCGGCTCGACTCGGCTCATGAACAACCCTATGTTTTACGAGGGGTTCATCAGCATTGCCTTTGGCGATTTCTAAACCTTGAATTACGTGAAGTAGCTTAGTCAAAATGATAGCAAGAGGTTACCCATAAATCACCATTGTTGTTGACAACTTTTCTTATGTTCGTGAGATATCATCATTGCCAATGACGATCTCTAGAAGAGAAATAGAGGAATCAATATTGCCATTGGTGATCTCTCAAAGGTAGAGAGAGTGATAACCAATGCCACTGGCGACCTCTCGCTTTTCTATGCAGCTTAGTGTCAACTATCTAAGCTACCTAGCTAAGACAGAACGTAGTGGGGCGCTATGCCCCAATATGGCGCCGGAAAACGCCCCCAAACACCGAAACGGAGGGCGGTATGAGTGAAAAAATGGGGTGGGGCGCAAGATATATAACGGCATTATTTTGTGGTTTGTTTGAAATTTTATTTTTTTTATTTTATTTTATGGTTTTCCCCTAAACATATATACATACATATATTGCTCTGTTTTTGTTGCAGGTATCGAAGGAAGAAGAAGACAAATTGGAGAAGAAGACAAATATCTAAAGTTTGTTTTTAAAACTTGGCTTTTAAAATTGGTTTTTAACATATTTGGTCCCTGCAATTATGAAAACTTATTTTATTTAATGTTTTTTATTTAACATTAAAGGGTTTTAATTTAAAAAAGTTAGAAATTAATTAAAAAATTGAAAATTAATTAATTGAGTAATGATGACAAATGAGCTTTATGACTACGGCCTTAACTTGCATAACGCTCCATAAAGCCCCGTGGTGACGTGGCATGCCACATGTCGCATAACGCCTCCAAAAGGGTCTTATGACTACGAATGGCCTAAGCTAGTGATGATCAAGGGATTGTCAATGACAATTATCCAATTGTAAACATTGCCAAAGTTTTTACCCCTTGTAATGCATGCTAAAATAATACCTCACAAATCACAATAGATAAATACATAAATCAAAATTCAAAGATCCATATATCATGGTATTCTAAAACGATAACATTTAGATTAAAAAAGGTATAATACAAAGGGTTAAGTAGTAATTTTGTAAAAATAAATCTTCAAAATTATACAAACTTGCCAATATAATATGATTCACTTACGGGTCAAAACTAGTCACTTAATATTAAACTCAATTTACCTACTATAATCAAGTATTGTGATTTCAATGAATCAATCATATATACAATGAATCAGTGATATATACAAATCATAACTATAATAAACTTGCTAAGAAAATATTGTTCATTTTTATTTGTAATAACTAGTGTTATTAAATCCGTGCGTTGCGCATTGGGTGGGTATCAGTTCGTTTAATTACGGTACTGACACTCGTTATAGCAACCAATAGAGAAAAAAAAAATCATGATATGACCAAAAATATACCAACACGGCGGGAATTTGATCGGTATCGGTTTGTTTTGTTACGTCACCTACACTCGTTACAGCAACCCATAGAGAAAAAAAAATCTTGATATGATCAAAAAATACTGGTACGTGAATTACATCGATAAAAAACAAACGCAAGTTACATAAGATATATAAAAGAACTACATATAGGTATGGCAATGGGTCGGGTTTGGGACGGGTTTAGATAATCCCAAACCCAAACCCGGTTAGATAAGCTTGTCCCAAACCCGTCCCAAAATCCGTCGGGTTTCTAACGGGTAAATACCCATCGGGTATCGGGTATCCTCACGGGTTTCGGGTAAACCCGTTAATTTAAAAAGATTACTCGTTGGGTATACTAATCTCAAAACCCATTGGGTATCAATCGGGTAACTACTAACCGGTTACATTTTGTATTGTCATTATAAAAATATATATCAAATAACTACAATGTATACGAAATAGAATACCTATATGTGTAAAAAATGGATGTATCATATATATACATATTTAATAATATAAAAGGAATTATATCGGGTATACAATCGGGTAAACGGGTACACTTTATCGGGTAATTGGGTCGGGTAAACGGGTATATCACTAAATCCCAAACCCGCGAAAAAAATAAAAACTATTACCAAACCCGTCCCAAACCCGATTAACCGACCTCATACCCGTCCCAAATGTGGCGGGTTTCGGGTTTACCCAGGGGGTTCAGGTTTGATTGACATCTCTAACCACATAACACATGTAAAAAACCACTAAATAACAAATAAAAATAAAAAAACCAACAAAACAAATGTACCGTTCATTCAGTTTATCTATTATTAGTATACATTTTGTATTGTCTAACCGGTTACATTTTGTATTGTCATTATAAAAATATATATCAAATAACTACAATGTATACGGAATAGAATACAAATGGATGTATCATATATATACATATTTAATAATATAAAAGGAATTATATCGGGTATACAATCGGGTAAACGGGTACACTTTATCGGGTAATTGGGTCGGGTAAACGGGTATATCACTAAATCCCAAACCCGCGAAAAAAATAAAAACTATTACCAAACCCGTCCCAAACCCGATTAACCGACCCCATACCCGTCCCAAATGTGGCGGGTTTCGGGTTTACCCAGCGGGTTCAGGTTTGATTGCCATCACTAACCACATAACAAATGTAAAAAACCACTAAATAAAAATAAAAAAACCAATAAAACAAATGTACTGTTCATTCAGTTTATCTATTATTAGTATATAATATAATTAGTTATCAGATGATACCACTACATTTCTGGAATTGAGTATCCTGATATCGCTACCTGTAAAACCAACTGGCTAGCCCAGTTGGCCAGCAACAATGATGGGTTGGATTGGGGCTGAAAGGTCACCGGTTCGATCCTGAGGAGCGCCCAAGTTTTCTATTACAGTGCATTTACTCCGGAGAGTGTCAGCTCTTGCGGAGGGTGCAACTCCTGTCAAGTGGCAGGGGGCTGGAAATTTTCTCGGGGGACGCCAAGCCAAACTTTAATGCACCAAGCGTGGGCCCGGTTAAGACAACATAGTCTTGGTTGCGGGAGTGGGGCGATGGTAGCTACCGATTTATAGGTAGTAGCGGCCTTGCCGTCTGTTGTGAAAGTCGCCGTTAAAAAAAAAAATATAACCCCCACCCGGGAGTAATGGTCACCATGGTCCATGATTCTCATGATAAAGACTAGGCATGTATAATGACGCGACGCGGTAGAGTGATCAATTTCATTATAATAATAAAATGTAGATAAGGTAAAAAAGTTTAAATAAATAAAATAAAGGTGTCGGTTATTATGATGTTAAACAATCGCTACAATGAAGGAAAGAGGTGATCAGTCATTAGGTTATAAGTTACAACAATGGAAAATTAAATTTCAAACTTTCACTTTATAACCAATGCTTGGTTAGAATCTCGTGTATTACACGAATTAAATAATTATAATGTTATATATGAAGTAATAAACAAATGTTTTCAAAAACCTATCCGTGCAAGAGTTGAATGAAATGATGGTTATTAGGCGAGTTGAATAAAAAAATATAATGTTATCTATCAACACATAAAATCTTCAAGATACCTGTTTAAAAATTTAAACATTGACGTGATATTTATAAATTACGTTAAGTTAATTTTTAAAACATTTCTTTTCATATATGTATTAACTAGGTTTTTACCCGGGATTGCTTCCCGGGCTCGAGAAAGTTATTTAGATTAATTAATTACTATTTGTTATTAATACGACCGCATTACATCAACCATCTCATTCGATTCAACAACGACTGCAAATCACCGGATTAGATCATGAACTCATATTAGAGGACAAACAAAACCACAACAGGACCATATGAATAATTAAATTTCCACTTTTACATCAATGCACTTACATGATAGGGTGATTTGGGATTTTAAAAAAATCTTTGTTTTTGTACCTCTTTTACAAAATAAGATGTTGACCAAATTTGAAACAGATGTTAACCAAAAGTCAATAAGATATTGACAAATAGTCAAACAGATGTTGAGCTTAAACAGATGTTTGGTTTAAGGCCAAACATCTGTTTATGGCTAAACATCTGTTGAAGGTCAAACATCTGTTTAAGTCCAAATATCTGATATAGAATAAGAACATCTGTTTAAGGCAAAACATCTGTTTAAGGTCAAACATGTGTTTAAGATCAAACAACTGTTTAAGTCGAAACATCTGATACAAAAGGCCAAACATCTGTTTAAGCCTTAAAAGACCAAACAGTTTTAACCCAACAGTGGTTTTAAACCACCATTTTAACCAAACAGCGGTTTCGACCACAGTTTTCTGAACAGTAGTTCCAAACATCTGTGGACATCAATCTGTTGACCAAAGTCAACAGATTTATCAACCACTGTTTTATTTTCAAACATCTGTTCCCAATAACAGAGCTTTGATCATTTAAACATACATTTGCCAATATTACAAGCTTTTACACTCTCAAACCTAAATATTTATAAAAAGTACAAGTGTTAAACAACATACAAAGTTCATCCATCTGTTGACCCAATTCAACAGATGTATCAACAACTGTTTAATTTTGAAACACCTGTTCTCAATAACAAAGCTTTGATCATTTAAACCGACCTTTGCCAATATTACAAGAATTTACACTCTCAAACATCGATATTCATTTACTTAATTTTAATAACAAACATTATTAATAATTTTAACACAACTAATTATATAAAAGATACAATTGGCAAAACAGATAATAGCATTGAATAAAATACAGGATTCTAATTCCTAATCTATTGGTGAAACAGTAGTTTCGATAAGTAAAGCTCCTTTCGGACCATTGTAGTTGTCAACATGTTGGAGGTATTTCAGAAGTTCGTTGGTGAGATCAACTTCAATCATATCCCCCCAGATGCTTGTTATCAACCATTTGTTGTCTTCAATTATATTAGTTCTTCGGCGTGCATCTACGTAACCAACTACACGAGGATTATTGAAAACAAACATCTTCTTCCAGCCTTCTTCTTCATATCTGAGCAAATCAGCAGTTAGCTCAGCAGACTTTCCAATGACAATCAAATGCAATCTCTTTGCAATGGTCAAAAAATGCCCTTGGCAAGGATTGACTACAATACTCTCAGGAAAGTGAAGCATTCTGAAAGTCTCACTAACAACATCAAAACAAACGATGTTCCTCTCACCTACTGGATACCAATAATTTGAAACCATAAAATATATGGTTTTATCAGCATAAACTCCTGTAGACCATGAATAACGACTTGAACTATAATTGTTTACGATACTGAAATTTATTGTTGTCCATGACTCACGACGTCGTGAGTAAACACGAGCAGCAGTTACATTACGGTAACATCTGATGTTCAGCACTTTGAGATCATTGAACTGATCAAAATAAATTCCACCGGTATCAGAGTTTCGATGATGATTATAATTAAAGTAGTCATCACACAAAACCTTATACTGCCTGATAGTTGGATTCCAAAGAATCAACTGACAGCAAATCCCTTCATTCGAAACTAACAACAACCCATTAAATGAAGATAGAATACGTAAGAAGCTAGAGTGGACATTGTTAGGAAAACTTAAGGTTTTACTACTAACAACATCCAACTTACCACCAACTACGTTGTCAATGACAATTGACGTGTCTTTAAAGGATAATAGTTTCTTTTGTACTGAATCTCCACTTCGGAGAGCATGCATCATCTGAAATGCATGACTTGACAATTCCCTATAAAAATTCTTGGAAAGACACTTGAAACGGCAAATATCTTCTGCAGAAAGCCTTGTGAAAATCTCGTCAACAATCACTTGAAACCCAATTTTTTCCATCCTGCAAAGAGCCTTGTGAAAATCTCGTCAACAAAATTTTTGAAGATGATTGAGTAGATAGATGAAAATGGTAATGATCAAAACCTCTGCCAAATCTATTTTATATACCCAATGAAGAAGGCTATGACTAAATACATCGTCAGACGAAAGAATATCATGCGACACTTATTAGGCTTTTAATGCATTTACACGGGAAAAATATAAAATTAAACACGTTATTATAATTACAATTAACCTATTCATTTACCTATAAGACGCCTTTAGCATAAGAGAGAAGTGATGGCTTAACGTGCATTAATTGCAAAGTATATATCCCAAGGCATTTTGAATTTGAAATTACCGGCAATTTCAAAACCACTGCTATGGTATATGTTTGCCAAAGGAAATATCTGCTAAGTTATACTTTCTTGGCTATGGGCAGTAGTTTGCTGATCTGATTTGAAAGCAATTGTCATGATGAGTTTTCTAATAGAAACAGAGTATGAGTTAAAAATTTTCTGCAAATAATAATTATTTTAACATGTTCTCAACAGATAATTCAAACACATAAGTAAACCCTTATTGAATGTATAGCAATAAACATTTAAAATCGTATTAGTAGCAAGATAGGATTTAAATTAACATAGATTAAACAATATAAAGTTCATCAATAGGAATGTACATACCAGTTGCTGAAGAAAAAATAATAAAACCTCAGGTGATTGAAGTGTAGAAGATGGAGGAAAAGAAAATTGAAACCCTAGAAAATGACTGGGGAGAAGTGATTTTTGAAAAAAGAGATGATAGATGTTTGATGTGTAATGATGATGAAGAAATACTGACGGTTGTGCTTTTAACAAAAGTAGTTTGACTTTGGTCAAACAGACTTTGGTCAAACAGCGTTTTAACATTCCTCAAACAGTGTTTTATCTATTATAATTAGCTTTTAATATAAGTAGCTTGACTTCGGTGAAACAGGGTTTTAACATTGCTCACAATGATTACAACCTAGTAAAAACTTCTTTGTAAACAACATTACTTATTTGTTGGTTTTCCAACAGCGTCGAATATTAGTATTTTAACACCTTCTCTGGTCTTGACCTTTGATAATGCAACATACAACTGACCATGAGTGAAGACAGGATCTTTCAAATAAAGACCAACCTTTGATAACGTTTGTCCTTGACACTTGTTAATTGTCATAGCAAAACAAACTGATAAAGGAAATTGTCTTTGTTGAAATTGAAAAGGTATTTTTTGTCAAACGGGATCATATTAATCCTTAGAATAAAAACTCTCGTGCCAAAGTTCCTACCAGATATAACTTGAGCTTCTATAACTCGTTTACCAAGAAAAGTAATTTGAAGCCATGAATTTAGAATTAATAATGCAAACTACAGTTAAGTCAAACAGCTGATGGAAAACTTTTAAGCACTGCTAGTGATTAAAACACTGATGGTACTTAACCAATAATAGTGAACTACAGATTTTTAACAACCGCTGCTGTAGTAAACAGTAGATACAGAAGCAGGGATTAAGGATTAAGTGTTAAGGAAGAGCAGTGGTTAACATCTGCTGATATCACCCCAAAACTTATAAAATATGTTGAAAAAAAGTAATATTTATGTTTAGAGAAAAATGCAATTTGCGTCCCTGTGATATGTGTGAAACATCAACTTGATCCCCTAAATTCATTTTTTGGTTTTTTCAGCCCTTGATCTTATAAATTCATAACAGTTTGAGTCCCTCCCTCACACTTCCCTATGTTGACTGTTTGACAATTGTGAAATATCCTTTAATTACCCTAAAGACCGATCACACTTCTCAAAAATATCTGAAAATCTCTACTCCGAACACCAATCATCATCTTCATCTTCATTGAATCTCCTCACCAACCATTTGTTGTTATAACAATCCAAGGTAAAATCACATACCTAAAACATGATCGACACTATGGTTTACCCTCTGTTCTTGTTAGATGCTTGTGTAACCCTATGTAAGTTGATGTTTGATGATATCTCATTTTCACCACTGTATGAAAGTAACAGCTTTTGTGTGAAAATATTGTTTGATTATTGTGGGAAATATTGTTTGATTATTGTGGGTTTTTGGCTCGGGTATCAAAACAGAGGTTTGGGTTTTGGTTATTATAAAGGTTTGTTTGTGATGTTTTTGGTTTTATCTGTTTATTAATACTGCTTTTTTGGTTTTTGGCGTTAATCTAAGATTGTTTTTGTGTTATAGTTTGTTTGAAATGTTTAAAATATACAATCGATTAAAACAGGGACAGGTTTCTTAAGTATCTGCTGTTAATGTTGAAATCTGAGTTTCTTAAGTCTCTGTTGTTCATGTTGAAATTTGGGTATGGTTGTTGTTTTGATTCTCATATAAAGTTGGTTAAAGACTATATGTTTTGGGTTCATCGTATTGGTCATTTGAATGTGTTTTCTTCATTTCAGATCAACTGAGTTTTGGGTTCCTCATCTTGGGTTCATCATATATGTATACTTATATGCATTATGAAAGTACTGTATCAGCCGTCTTACTATGGATATTTTTATTGTACAGAATGGCTGCGGATGTAAAGATACACAAAACACCAACTACGAAAACATTGGCGAGAATACTTGACAACCTCCTAGAAGTTAGTGCGATGCACATAAGGAAGTGATTGAACATAACGATCAATTGCTAAAACATAAGCTGTTTGGTGCATATGAATGAATATAACCCCAGTGGCAGATATGAAAATACCAAGCTTGGGAATTTCAAGGAAAATCGAAGAGCTACACCAAAAAGGGGGTTATCAACTACATTCCGAAGTGCACCATTCACTCCTTGAGTTTTCATTATAAAGAAATTTGAAAACTCGTTGTATGTTACAATCTTTTGTTTTCGAGTCTGTAAGTTCTGTCAAGTCTACCAAGTTGAATATCCTTCTATGTTTCTAGGTATAACGTTTTGTGTCCGTTATGTATGTTTAACATAATGCAAGTGTGCATTTATGTTGGCTTTAATTGTAATAATGAATTTAACATGAATTTAAAATGAATAAAGCAAAATACTGTTAAGTGAAACTACTGTTAAGCGAAACTACTGTTATGTGAAACTTCTGTTAAGTGAAACAGCTGATGAAAAACTTGTAAGCACTGCTAGTGATTAAAACACTAAGGGTACTTAACAACTGATAGTGAACTACTAATGGTTAACAACTGCTGATGTAGTATTCAGTGGATAGAGAATCGTGATTAAGGATTAAGTGATGCTACTTAACAACTGATACATGAGTTAAGGATTAAGTGATGCAACTTAACAACTGAAACATGAGTTAAGAAGTTATAATTTCACTTACTATGTAAATTTCGATGCACTAAATTAGCTGCCGTAGAAGATGAACGTGAATTCTTTGAAATCTCAATATTTATTTAACAATATAGATAATAATATGCAAAGAAAGATCATAGTCATTATAATATTAGAACATAACAGTATAATAAGCAGATAAGTTTTCAGGAATTCAAAACCACACAATGAGTCCAAAACATAACCCACCAAACACCCAAAAGCAACAAAACGAAAACCATAAGTTCAACATGGCAACAGCATATGAAATCAACACGTAAATGTATCTGAAAATACTGAAAAAACTATTTTTCAATCTTTGGAATCAAAAGCGTCGAAACACCAGCATCTTCATCCTGACACAGTTCATCACTGATGCGGCGCTTTGTTGAGGAGCAACCTAATGCATCATCCACATCGAACACTTCAAGAATTTTACGTTTTGTTTCATCTGAAGAGGGATTCTTATTACCTTCATAAGGTCAACAGGAGTAGACAAACTGCAGGAATCTGGAACATCCAACGATTCGGACTGCTCATGCTTTAAGTACATAATACACAATAACATAAAATACACACAATGGTATAAATCTATTTCAAAAAGATATAACTATAAAATTAAAAGATTCACATAATGAAGATTTAAACCTGGTTAAGAGTGAATTTGGCGGAAAGCGCAACAAGGAACTCATCATCGTTAGTGGCCATTGAAATACCATAGTTTTCAACCTGATGCTCAATGTTATAGTCTTTAACACTTATGATGAAAGCATACCTCTTTCCAATCAATGTGTCAAAGATCTCAGGATATGGGTTCGGTATGTCTCCAGAATTAACAACCTATGATTTTATCAAAATTAATATAAATTACAATAAGCAGAATGATTCCATAATTGAGAACATAGAATTTTATAAAAATTAATTTTAAGTTATATTAACTACATGGCCAAACAACTGAATGCATGTATTTGTTACCTGATCTTGGATTGTAAGTAACTCTTTTGCAGATTTGTTAAGAATCTTGTAAGCTTCGAAATCAAACAGTGTCAAAGACACAGTACCGGAAGAGTCTTGCACCCTAATAGGTATCTTGAACCTATCAAAGTTAAAAACAAATGAAAACATTAGTATTACTAATATGAACCGTTCATATTAGTATTTAGTATAAGGAAATAAAAAACTGTAATCTCAAACCGCGGAATAGAATAGATGTCGACTCCTCCACATTTATCATTTGTACAAACCAACGATTTTGCATGATCAACATCAAATGAACCATCCGCATTTTCTTTCGTTACAAATCTTTCCTCCACACCTGACTTACAGTGGTTACAAGCATTGTAATACCAAAGTTTATCAGTGCATATAGCTGTGATTGTGGCAAGAATCAAAACCTTCTTTGTCTATCAATATCAAACAAAAATAATAACACTTAGAAAAGAGTATAAAAAAACTCAGCATGTAGAGTACTTATAAGAAAATACACACCGTTGATATCGTTCCAAGGAAACCAATAAGCATGAAATCAGGGTTACTAAGAAACTCATCTTCAACACTTGAGATAACATTTGAACCAACATGCTCATTTGATGAAGATGAAGTTGAAATTTTCTCTACATACCTAAACAGATTCATGCGATCAAATTAAAACGTAAAAATTAAATGTAAGTATAAAATAATAATATTCAATGTTTATATGCATATTACTAACTATACCTCTTCCTAAAAGAGGAAATCTCTTCAATGTCAGTGTCAATAAAAAGTCTGCTCAGCTCAAACCCATTTGCAACTCCACGCTTGCCTGAATTTAAAAATAAAAACTTGAGTAGATCAATATAAATACTGTCAAATTTAAAATGTATAAATAAATACAACGTTTAAATTACTAAAGATAAAAAAAAATTAAACTAATTAAGTTTAAATTGTACCTTTGTAAAGGTTGACCATACCAAAATGACAAAGGATAACAACATATTTCTCTCTTTTCTTATCATTCATGTAAGCAAACATGTCAATAGCAAAACCATCCCACAAAGTAACCGGACACTTTTGGCCTCTAAAAATATTAACATAAAACATAATAACATCAAGCAACCTTATAATGGTTTAAACGTCAAAATGCAACAACTTAATAAAAAGAACGCACTCAAGATCTTCAAGTCTAAGATTAAGTCTCTTGCCCTTGCTCCCATCCTTCTTTGACGTATCCTCTAGATTGAAACATACATCCACATAACCAATCCAATCTATAAACAAAAATATATTGTTAAAAGAAAACAGCATTAAGAAGTGATAACAATAAAAAAAAACAATAAGACAAAACAATAGATATATATCATGTAGTGATTTACATACCAATAACTGTATTTACTTCAATTTTATTTTTAACAACATCCTTGAGGTTAACGAAATTAAAACGGTATTTCGGTCCAGACCAGTCAAAGCATTTCTCAACAGAAGTATAGAAATAAAGTGATATTTTGTCATTTCTCTTGGTATACTTAGCAGAGGACTTATTAGTAGCAAGAGAAGGTTTGGTGATAAGAAGACATTCATCCAACTGAAGGAAGTCTTTGAATTTTCCAAGCATTTTACGCAAACAGCTGGCTTGTATCATAGTTCCCTAAGAATATGAAACATCCGATTAAATAAAAAAGGTGTTATACTAATTTGGATATTCATATGTCCAAAAAAATGATAAGACAACTATATACGGTACCATCTCATCCATGAAGATCATATCAAGACGATATATTTCATTTTTGTTATCATTCATCATCTTCTTCGAAATGCTAACAATCTTAACTCTAATCGAATAGTTGTTTGAGAATGTATTAAGATCGTTAAGCATGGTAACCTTTGCAACCTCCATTTGAAGACTGTACATAAAAAAAAAGAATCTTGTAAATAATAAGTATTGCTAAACGTAATATGCTAATAATACAATAAGCATGGATGTTCTTAAAAAAAATATCAAGGTTGGAATTCAAGGTTACCGATTATCCAATAAAATTTTTAACTGAATGCAGTGGCAAATGTAATTTCAAAGGTAGGGAGTGTATATCCCTATATGCTGCTTTATTAAAATAATAAAATATTAGAAATGATATGCAAAATAGAAAAAAAAAACAGAAAGAACGTCAATTTTAAATTACCATTTTGTATATTTATCATTTCAAAATTTCAAAATTACTGACTTGATTTCAAAGCAATTGTCATAATGACTTTTCTATATTTTATTTTAAATTTAATTAAGAAATAATAACCATCAATTTGAAATGATGTGATAAATACTGTTACATCAAAGTGTATAGGAATGTTATTAGTATAAACATGAAACAACTGTTCAATTAATAGTACAGATCAAACCACTGGAGTGAGGACTGTTCCGAAACACTGTTACATAGTAAAAACAACTGTTCCGAAACACTGTTACATATAAACACTGATGCCATAAAAATGGTTACATATAAAATACTGAGGTGATGACATCTAACAACCTAACAGTCTATAAAAAATTGATGCAGAACTCCTGTAGCATATAAACACTGTTAACATAAACAAATAAACAAACGTTGATGCTGAACCACTATTGTAGTTTGACACTGTTGTTGGACGTCATAAATTTCAGATTTAATTTCAAAGGTATGCAAAGTAATTAAATATTAGAAAGGACATGCAAAGTAGAAAAAAAAAGAGAGAGAGAACCAAAATTTTAAATTACCATTTTGCAAATTTTAAATTTCAAAATTACTGACATTATCAGTAACTACTGACTTGATTTGAAAGCAAATGCCATAATGAGTTTTTTAAATTCGATTTTAACTTTAATCAAGATATAATAACCGTCAATTTGAAATTCAAAATTTGCTTAATCAAATGTCCAAAGCTCAAGAAATCAGCATTAATTACTGATTTGATTTGAAACAAATAGTCATCAAGAATTTTTTTTATTTTTTATTTTAAATTTAAATTTTATCATGAAAATAATGTTGGTGGAACTCTTGTAGGTAATTGGAATGTAAAGATTAGGTACAATGGTAAGTTGATTGTAATTCTAGTTTTCATTTCATAATTTGATTGTAATACTATACCCAAACAATCAAGATGAGGAGCTTACTATTAATCAAAGTGTATATGAATTTTATTAGTATAAAGATGAAACAACTGTTCAATTAATAGTACATATCAAACCACTGAATTGATGTGATAAATAGAGTTACGTATAAACAACAGTCCTAAACACTGTTAAATATAAATTAAATATAAACACTGATGCCATAAAAATGGTCACATATAAAACACTGAGGTGATGACATCTAACAACCTATCAGTCTTTACAACATTGATGCGGAAAACACTGTTACATATAAACATTGCTAACATAAACAAATAAACAATAGAAAAACTAAAGTTGATGTTGAACCACTGTTGTAGTTATCCACTGTTGTACGTCATAAATTTCAGATTTAATTTCAAACGTAAGTAGTGTATATTCTTATATGCTGCTTTATTAAAGTAATTAAATATTAGAAATGATATGCAAAATAGGAAAAAAAAAAAAGAGAGAGAACGAAAATTTTAAATTACCATTTTGAATATTTTGAATTTCAAAATTACTGATATTATCAATAACTACTGACTTGATTTGAAAACAAATGTCATCATGACTTTTTTAAATTTTATTTAAACTTTAATCAAGATATAATAACCGTCAATTTGAAATTCAAAATTTGCTTAATCAAATGTCCAAAGCTCAAGAAATCAGCATTAATTACTGATTTGATTTGGAACAAATAGTCATCAAGATTATTTTTTATTTTTTAATTTAACTTTAAATTTTATCATGAAAATAATTTTGGTGGAACTCTTATGTCATTGGAATGTAAAGATCAGGTAAAATGGTAATTTGATTGCAATTCTAGTTTTCATTTAATAATTTCAATCTATTACTAATTAACAACATCAATAATAAAAATGTGAGTAGTTACTATTTTTTAGGGAAACCGCTGATGGTCCATATCAGTGGATGTAAAAAATGTAAAAGTGACCAGTGGCTATAACTTCCGATCAGTGGAAACGGAGGTTGTCTCTCAGCATAAAGAAACGGAGGTTGTCTCTCAGCAGTGGATAACATTTAACAATCAGAAGTTTGAACCAAAACAATGGTTCCAACAGACTTTAACAATCAGATGTTTGAACCAAAACAGTGGTTCCAACAGACTTTTAAGGATTAATGAAAACTATCATTTTTTACTATTTTAAATATCTTTGACCTTAAACAAATATTTCACCTTCAATATCAGTTGTTTGGAGATAAACAGATATTTGACCTTAAACAGATGTTTGAACATAAAAACATATTTCCTGTTAAACAAATGTTTGACGATAAATAGAGGTTTGCCCATAAACGACCTTAAACAGATGTTTGAACATAAAAACATATTTCATGTTAAACAAATGTTTGACGATAAATAGAGGTTTGCCCATAAACATCTCTTTGAAAAAAAAAGACTAATTTCAAAAACATTATATCCAAATAATCATAATGAGGAACTTATTTAACATCCAAGTGTACTACATTTTTATTTAATAGTATAAAAATTAAACAACTGTTGTATTTATAATACAGATCAAACAAATAACGAGTTGTGATAAATACTGCTACATATAAACACCTCATAAGAAACACTGATAATTAAATACTAAAGTTACATAAGAACCACTGATAATTAAATACTAAATTTAAATCCGTTGTAGATGCCGAACCACTGCTGATACTAAACATTCGTTTTCCTTTGGTTAATCAAACTCTAGGTACATAAAGTCAATCATTGTGTATCTCCAACAATCGACATGAACTCCATGGAAGGACTCAATGCATTAACATCAGGATTTATAGAAAGCTGATCTCTAGTGAACAGACCAAGATGCAGTACATGAAAACACTTCTTCAGCTGGTGAAGAAGAGCCCTGTCCTCATATACTTAATCCTTAACTTTGTTTATAAAGAACTGTGGTTTAAACCAAACTTTATGCTTCTTTTAATACAAAAAAGGCAGGAAAGACCATTGCTCTAGTATACTACAACAGTAGCAGATCCTTTCTTGGACAAGTCATCATCATCTGCTGCACAAGTCAATTATAATCATCATTTACTCATAAGAAAAAATTATTTTAACTGTAAATTTAATAATCTTTCTTTGTGTTTAATTAAACTTTAAACTTCTTTGATTACAAACCTATAATAACACGCAACATATTGTATGAATTTCAAACAAATGTGATTAGACTGAAATATAAAGCGACAATTAGAGTATATCACTTGATAATTAAAAACTCAAAATTTGGAAATCGGAGTAGCAAAAAACACATACTTTAAACGATGTTGGAACAATGTTACTGGAAAGGACAGTAGAACAATCATCATCATTATCATCTGCAACAGATCATTGAAAATAATCATTTAGTAACAACTCAGATAACAAAACTTAAGTAAAAATCAAAAACAAAAACATATACCATGATTATGGAGAACCATTAGCCGGCGACACATCTCTTGATCTAACTCTCGAACGAAACCCTAACAATGGTTACATGAAAAGACACAAAACACAAAGGATTAGTATAAATAACAGGAAATCATGAAACTATTTCAACTAAAAAAAAGAAGAACAAACCTTTTGATGAAGTAATCGATGAACAAAAGATGATTTTATGGTGGCGTCTGGAAGAAGATTAAGGTTTGTGAAATTTGAATTTGAATCGCCTGAATATACAGAGAGAAAGAACCCTAGGCGTTTGTAAAGAAAGATCAGAAGTGAGAAGAGAGGTTATATAAGGAAAAGGGGATGGCACTGTTGGGCGGGAAAAAGGGCATTTAGGGGCTCTCTGGTGTTGACACGTGGCCCAAATAACTTTCATTTATTATATATAATAGATTGTTTTATGTACTTGATAAATGTTAATGGAACTTAAGTGTACTTACTCTCTTAAATATTATTTTTATAAAAACTAAAATTAAAATTATAAGTATATAGAAATATTAATACAAATAAGAAATCAAGGACAAAAATTTGGACTTTTTTTAATACCACCCATTTTTTTATCATTTAACATATTTTACTATTCAAACCATCCGACCACATTAGATAATTAAAATATTTAGAAATCACTCATAAAAAATAATTACCATCATTATTTTCTCATTTTTATAATATTTTAAAGAATATAATTTTGAATTTAGTGATATTTGGAGACTTAAATATAAGTTTATTTATAAAATTCATAAATAACTTTATATCAAATTCACTAGTTAATGAATATAATAACTATTATAACTAAATAACTACTTGTAGGACCCGTGTGAGCACACGGGTAGGTTTAATAACCATCGAAATCAAATACTACAAAATAGATTATAATACATCATTTAAATTGTTTGCGTTTAGTTACATATCTTTATGAATGAACTCCATTATCACTTCCACTTCACTCACTTGCTGTTGCATGAAAAAAACACATAAATCAGTTGTATAATATCACCATAAACCATAAATTAATTCAAGTTTTTCTTGTATGCGTATGTATAAGATACATGTGAAGAAAAATGCTTTTGGATAGCATTAACCAGCTGTTCCTTTGTAGGATTTGAATGAATGTTTCCCTAAAATTATTAAATCAGTTCCAATATATGCTCATAAATGTGTTTTCTGTGTGTGGGGTTTTTTTTTTGGGGGGGGGGGGCGACTTACAAGGTTGAAGGTGCTATAATATCGCCCGAGTGTGTTGCTTCCAAGGTTTGCGAAATTGACTTTCTGGTCAAACAAATGAAAGAACTGATAGATTAAAAGCAAAACACATGTAAGATCCGATACCTTAAATGATTTTCACCATATGCGTACGACCCATGATAAAATGTAGTGTCTTTTCAAAAAAAATTTCTATTTGTTCATGCTTCCCACTCTAGCATTTTGACTTTTTACGTCAGAGTCGAATATATCACTTTTTATCGGAGCATTCTTATAGATTCTCTTGAAATTTTACCAACGCAAATGGTTATCTCCATTGCATATGTTACAAAATTCATTCTAGTTATTAAATTTTCTTAAAGTATTCAAATAACTGACCATATGAGGCAGTTGAAATATAGTATGTTTGACCTAAAAGTCAAAGCTGCATCCTAATTGTGTTTCATGTACACGGAACATTTTCTTTTCTACTTACCGAATGACATGAATGCTTGTTGGTATGATTTTCTCTGCAACCACTACGATTAAGAGGCTTCAACGATGCAGATGGGCTCCACGCTCTTGTGTACCGAACCCTGGGCTTGCTAGCTATACACCCGTCCGATGGACGCGGGTATATGGTAAACATTGAATGTACGAAAAAGCCCCTACGGATTCTGTCATTCCCAACTTGTTGACTGAATCATTCCCAACGTGTCGACTGATTAAGTTTAGACACAAGAGAAGCATAACGAACCCACAAAACATGTTTACTATAGAAACAGTCAGGGACTAAATACGTTACAAAGTTCAAACCACATGGACCATCTGTGTACATTTGGAAAGCTACAGACCAAATCCAAAATTTTTGTAAACCACAAGGTCCATCCGTATACCTTACTCTAAACAATATGTTTATGGAATTATAGAAGACTATACCTGCAAGAACTGTCTTTCTTCGAGCCATTGTTTAACTGGCATCACCTTGTCATTAGAATCTTTCCATTCGTTAGCTACAACAGTTGCCACTCTATTGGCTTTAACTTTTTCACGCGCTAGCTCTCTGTCTAGAGTCTTTTTTTTCCTCCTATTGATAACAGACACCAAATCGGTTAGTTATAACGTTTGACCAAAGTATATCCCACTCGACCCATTTTTTAAGCAAACGGGTGAAATTTTCCACCCACAGGAACATGAATAAACTTTAATCAACTAAAGAATAGAAATATCTATTTTACATTCATTTCTTGAACTTTCCGTTGATAGTCCCGAACAACGTTTGCAGCTGCACCACCAGCAAGAACAACCTCTTCAAACTCGAGTACGGTTTATGTAAGCTTTTCCACCTCAGCAACTTTTTGACGATGCATTTCATCCAATATTTTATTTTCCTCCTGAGAGAAAACATGGATTTACATTTTGAAAAATATGAATCATCAAGTGAAGTCGTTCATAAATTATTGCTGACCTGGCAAATTTCTATCTGCTTCATTAATTCCTGATTCTTATTTTGGAGATCATCCACCATGGATGCCTTGGCCAATGCAACCTACACGGTCCTCTTGGCTTCAAGTAAAGTAGCCTCTTTTGACTTGGTCAAACGGTCTAACGCTTTGTTGTCATGCTGCAGCTTTGCAATCTGTAATCCAAAACCACATGAGAAAAATGTTGAAGTTATTTACAATTGTCTGCATGCACAAGTCAAAAGATAGAAGTCAAAGTGTCAGACAGTCAGACCTCTTGTCTGGCTAGCTTGAGTTCGGCTTCCAAAGGTGCAAGGATGACTTCGATTGGGGCATGTCATCATCTTTTTGAGATGCGTGAACTCTTCATAAAGTAGCTTCTGCTGCAAATTGAGCTGCCATTGTTGTTTTCTTCTCATCGTTGATTTTCTTGATTTCAAGATTCTAGATAACCAAAAAGCTACTTAATCATGTCTGATGCTATAATGAAAGGGTAAAAGTTAAGAGGATAGATGTAGTTCAGTCGATACCTTGCTTTCAAGAAGAGATTCGGGCAACTTCAGCTTTTCATCCACTTTTGACAGTTCTTTAGTTAGCTAAGGTATATAGGAGAGAGCAAGAACAAATTTTTATGAGTGTTGAATCGAAATAAAACATCAATAAACCACATAACGGATTTAAATGGGCAATGGAAAAGACATAAAAGAATGTAATATGAACATTTCAATTTCTTTAAAGTTATGTGCATCATCGTCTTCTGGCACGTGAGAACACGTTACAGAATCTTGCAGCTGTTCAATGCTTTCTTGTATGCCATAACTGTCAAAAACTTCTTTTGCAGATTCTCCAAGATTGTGGTGGCAAGCATACGACTTTAGCTCATCTTTCAATTGAACATTTTGGAACAACATCCTGGAAATAAAATAAAATAAATAAATAGTAAAATTTTAAAAAATAAGCTGATGTGGAAATTAAGGATGTAATAAAATAACAATTAACAAAAAAGCATGTTTTACTAATTACTACCTGCCACCAAACATCTCTTTCTTTTTGCCATTTGGTATCTTTCCTTTTCATGGCTAATTCATTTGCATAAGTCAAACATAAACCTGTTTGTGAGCAAGCAAACAATAAATACCATTAGGTGTGTCTGCATTTGCCATCACATGTTCAAAAACCACTAAGATACAACCCACCATGTCAAAAACTCGACAACCCATTTGACTCATTTATTACAACCCACCAGACCCATTAACACATTTATAGTTTAATAATACACGACGACCTGTTTGACGCGTTTTGTTAAATGGGTTAAGGAGTCGTTTCAGGTCACGTAATTTTAAGTGTGTGCATGCCAGAGTTGATGTTTTAGAGATCAATAAACAAAAACAATAACTTATAGCTAAAGATTAAGGTACCTGATTATTTTTCAAACACTAACCTCGTCAGGCTTCAGCGCTGGGAAGTAGCCTAGGTACTTCATTGTTGCAGGCTCATAGCACTGGACTTTGTCGGTTTGTCTTCTTGAAGGTATCTAAAACATGATAATACCAAAAAACCGTTCCAGGTCTTTAAAATCCGTATTAATATCTTGAAACATAAATAAGAACTTACATAGATGAAGCTATTCTCTTTGGGATGTCCATCATCTATAACTGTTTAACATCCAATAAATGTAAAGTATTAAGAATGTCAAAATGGCATACATCAAAAGCAAGTATGCATGTTACAAAAAGAGACTCAAAGAAATATCACAAACACATATCAACTGCACACACACATATATACACGCATTTAAATCTAAATATGTATTAAAAATTGTACAAAGAGTGATGTGCTTTCTAACAGAGATGAGCTTTCAAACCATATTTCCTTCTCTCACCGTCACTTCACATTTGTATGGAATTCACATATTCTTGTCAACTAAATAGATGGTTATCCATCGAGTTAACGAAATTCTACAATGTCATATATTCAATATGAAAATCATTTGTACATTAGCATTCGACACCAATACCACAGACTTCAGAACCTGGGATCCAGATCCCTTATGTAATATTAGGAATGGACATTGTTGCCTAAAGCTCTATCTGCAGCATAACGGAGCAGGCTACAAATGCAAGCTGTTCTTCCAGAAACATATACATTGTAGCTTCATGCTACCGCTCTTGGAATAAAATACACACCAAAACCATATTCAGTTAAGTTCAACCCAATAAAAGGTCTAGAATCATGTCTTATCTGGCTTAAACTATGCTTCTCATTAATATTAACAATGATTAGTCTCTAACCTGCCAAATAAATCTTTTTCCATCTGTGTCGGCGTCGAAATCTGAAATAAATGGTGGAAAACTTACATATTTGGCTTTCAAAAATAATTACTGAATTTTCGTGAAAGTTATGAGCATATGATGGTTTTTTTTATATTAACTCTTTTTGTTACTAAAAATTTGTAAAAAAAATCAACAAATATAAAAATAATAAATCTTCAAAATTAACTCTTTTTCTTACCAAGTTGGCAGTGCACATTCTTTTTGTTTGATGAATAAGAAGATTGCATCATTGTACATCAACATCGTTTGCTACAACCTACAAAACAGAATTATTACGCATTACTTAAACTAAATGTGTTAGCGATTATAGTTGATGTGAATATGTTCATATCGGAGATGAGAACACTAAAAAGCTTACCATATGCTCAGTCTTACAAAGTCGAATCTCTTGAGCACCATTGTTTCTACCTGATAAGGCATCATTAGGTGTGTCTGCATTTGCCATCACCTGTTCAAAAACCACCAAGATACAGCCCACCATGTCAAAAACTCGACAACCCATTTGACTCATTTATTACAGCCCACCAGACCCATTAACACATTTATAGTTTAATAATACACGACGACCCGTTTGATGCGTTTTGTTAAATGGGTTAAGGAGTCGTTCCAGGCCACGTAATTTTAAGTGTGTGCAGGCCAGAGTTGATGTTTTAGAGATCAATAAACAAAAACAATAACTTATAGCTAAAGATTAAGGTACCTGATGCGATAGAATGAAAAACATAGAGGCGAATTTCAATTTTAGTCTAACTGGTTTGTTCATCTTCATCATCTTCGCTGTCAATTTATTCTTGATCATATGCCATCGAATAATGCTATGTCACGATAATGATTGGAAACAAAGAAATCAATATTAGTCAAGAAAATAGTAGAAATAAAACAATTTTTCACGCATGTGACTGTGAGTGTCTGTCTAATTTCATTTAAAAATAGTTTTAAAATATTAAAAAATGATATCCTAATTTCAATTTATAAAAAAATCACCTTGTTTTGAAGTACAGCTCCATCCGGAATTTCCAACTTCTCTCCAGAATTTGCAGCAACCACCACTTTACCTTTCAGTAATGAAAATCAAAAATTAAAAGAGAAATAAAACAAGTATATTTTATAAAATGAGTTTAGATATTAAGTGAGTTGATACCTTGAGAACAACATTAGATCCAAACCACACATCACCAGAAACCTTCAAGCTATCAAGCTCAATAATGCTGGGGATGGACTTGAACCTCTTCAAGAATTCTCCAACCTAAGGGAAGGGACAATCAGATATGCATTTTCGACCGTGTATTTTAGAAATGAGTTGATTCAGGTTATGTTAATTGTTAAATGAGTAAAACCTTAAAATCATATGTGTCGGATTTTCGGGTCACCTAGAATCTCTCAGGTCCTTACAGTGTTGTGAAATTACAAGTCCTTAATCACATAAGATGCCAGGAGTCCAAATCCCCTCACCTGAAACATCAAACATACCACCTCCTAAATCAAACACCAAACATTAAAATTTGAACTCACCATGATCAAGAAAACTAATTATTTCACAAAAAACTTACTTTTTTCAACAAATTTGTGTGGTAAGCTGCTACTAAAAGCCTCGATAATATCCACCAAATTCGGGTGTATACCTAGCAAGCCCAAGCTGCAACCACAATAAGATTATGAGACCGTAATCGACAAGTAAAGGGGGGAGAAATTGAGACCGTATATGAGTGGAGGCTTGATCGGAGATGGAGAGCAGCATGAGCAGGCCGGATCGGAGATCGCTTTGATGTTCTTCTGGTTTTGTTCAGAATTACGGCTTCGTTGTTCTTCTGAGTTGAAGAGAGAGAGAGAGAGAGAGAGAGAGAGAGATGTGTGAAGATGAGTATGGTTTGAATTTTGAAAAAGAAGACAAGACTATATTTGAGAGAGAGGAGGATTAAAATTATGATTTGAATTTTGAAATTGATTTTGAAATTCCCTCCTAAAAAATCAGTAATTTATCTTAATAAAAACGGATTTATGACATCAGCATGTACACGTGGCATAGCTTAGGAGTTGATACATAGGCAGATTTACATCAGCCTAAGTTTTCTTATTATAGATAGTATAGATAACTATATATACAAAATTAAGTAGGAGAGAGACACATGAAAACAAAAAATTATATAGCCTAGAATGATGACAAGTGTCCATCAATATTTTATTTTATTATATAGGATATATATATATATATATCATATCATCATAGTATATTGTGTCTTAATATCTCGTGTATTAAATTTCAAGTTTTCACTTTATAACCCGTTATAATGTATCATCTTAATATCTTGTGTCTTAATATAACGTCTTAATATCGCGTGAAAATTAGCTTTTAATCCTAAAGAGTTGTATTTTATAATAATAATAATAATAATAATAATAATAATAATAATAATAATAATAAGAGTTAATTACATAGTTAGTCCCTGTGGTTTGCACAAAGTAACATACTTAGGTACTAATAGTTTAAAATAACATTCTAGGGTATTAACTTTTCATTTTGTAACGTTTGGGGGTATTAAGCTTATTTGTAGGCTTAAAATCACATTCTGTCAGTACCTAAGTATGTTATTTTGTGCAAACTACAGGGACTACCTATGTTACTACCTTAGAAGTTAATACCTCCAAACGTTACAAAATAAAAAGTTAATACCCTAGAAGGTGATTTTAAACTATTAGTACCTAAGTATGTTATTTTGTGCAAACCACAGGGACTAACTATGTAATTAACTCTAATAATAATAATAGATATGGATAACCAATTAAAAACCTAATCTCCGACCTTACAGCCAAGGATATTAGACATAGCATTTATCTCGTCCCTAGTAACTCCAACTCCAAAAAGATGCGACTTTTTTAAATTAATTTTCAGACCGGTACACATATGAAAGATCCGTAAAAGCCTGGCTGTATTCTCTATGTTACCCTCCGACCATTCCCCAATAATCAAGGCATCATCTGTGTACAATAAGTGAGAGATTTTTAAGCCGGTCTTCGAATCATCAATGCCTTTGAACTCACCTCTTTCGCAAGCCTTCTCCAAAATGCAAGTAAAAGCTTCCATAACGATCAAAAAGAGAAAAGGAGAAAGAGGATCTCCCTGACGAAGGCCTTTCTCGCATTGAAACTCGTAAGTAGGTGAACCATTAACTAGCACCGAGGACCTTGCGGACTCCAAGATCCCTTTCACCCACCTCCCCCATCTGTCTGGAAAACCCATTTGATCCATCATATCAATTAAAAATCCCCAGTTAACATTATCGTAGGCTTTCTCGAAGTCAATTTTCAACATAAAAGCTTTTTTCTTTCGTTTGCCTAACCACCCATAGACCTCGTTAAGAATCAAAGGCCCATCTAAAATAAATCTATCCTTGAGGAAAGCCGATTGCGTATCAGAAATCACATAACCAAGCACTTTCTTAACCCGAAGAGCAAGCACCTTGGAAACCACTTTGCTAATGGCCCCAACCAAAGTAATTGGCCTATAATCAGATAAACCCACCAGATTCTTAATCTTAGTGATCAAGGTGATAAAGGATGAGCTGCAACCTTTACCAAAGACACCCGAATCATAGAAAGCATCCAACAGGGAGAAGAAATCATCTTCAAGATAGCTCCAAAAACTCTTAATGAAGTTAAAATTAAAACCATCCGGGCCTGGAGCCCGGTCAGACCCGCAATCAAAAACCGCCAACTTAACCTCTTCTCTAGTGAATTTCGCTACCAAAGCATTTGAACAATCTTGAGGAACCTGTTTAATAAGATCACACCGTAATAAAGGTCTCCTCGGATACAATTCCGAAAAAAGCCCCCTATAATGCTTTAACACCTCTCGCTTGACAATCGAAGGCTTAGTAATCTAGTTCCCATCCACCATTAAACCCGGAATGGAATTTTTTTATTTTCTCCCGTTTACAATCCCATGGAAAAAAGCAGAGTTGTCGTCCCCATGCATTGCCCATCGGACCCTAGACTTTTGTTTTAGATCTCTAATCTTGCATTAATTAAGAAAATCAACCTCCTGTTTGCTTTTCTCCCACACGCAAATCTCCTCCTCTTCTAAATCCCTTTCTTCCATCACCTTTTCCAAACTGTCGATGTCTTTTTGCAATTCTGTTAAAGTTTCTCCTTTAGTCTTATTAGTTCGAATCCACCAGGAGCTCAAAGCAGCCTTAAGAGCCTTAAACTTCAACGAAATCTTTACTTCGGGAGTACCTTCAAACATAGGATTTTCAAGCACTTTGATAATCTCCTCTTTGCACCCTTCCCTATCCAGCCAAGAGTTGAACCAACGGAAAGGAATGGAACCAGAATTTGTCTTCACAAGAGAAAGCAACAGCGGAGAGTGATCAGAACATTCTCTCGGTAAGGCTCTGAGAACCGCTTCTGGCCACCTATTGAAAAAACCTTGACAAACAAAAAAGCGATCAATCTTGCTCAATTTAAACTCATTATCCTTAACCGTTAGACAAGTATATTTGTTACCCCTCATGATGTACTCAAACAAACCCAGGCTATCCACAAACTTATTCAGATTGGAAGCGCATCTGTGATTAAAACGGGAATTTTTTCTATCCTCCGGGGCCCTAACCGCATTAAAATCGCCCATGAGAAGCAATATCCCCTCCAACCCAGTTAGAACGCCCTTAATCAGATCCCAAAGAGCCCCTTTTTCTCCCAATTTCTGAGGAGCATAAACGTTTACACAATTGAGCACAGTTCCGTCTTCCACCAAGCAACCGGAGGTAATTAGGAATTTTCGATGCTTGACCGCAAAAGATTTTTTAAACACTTTTGGATCCCAAACATTAAGAATACCCCCGGATCTACCAGACGCGTTAACAACATCGAAATCAAACCCTTCGTTACCCCACAACTGATGAAAATCAAATCTACCAATATTCTCCAAATGATTTTCCTGAATCCGTTTGATTACTTGGGAATTAAAGTGGGCGCCAACATGAACCGAGTGTGTCATTGGAGTTCGGTTGTTGAGACGGTTAGCTCTCGGTTATCAAAATGGAAAGCGGATAGTCTTTCTATGGGAGGTCGTCTGTCACACCCCGAATTCCACGTGTCACCGGTGGGCCCGGTGGGGAGTATCGTGACGTGGTTGGCAACATAATAGTCAACAACACAATATTTAAATGCACAGCGGAAGCAAATGAAAGATATATTTCAACCGAATAAATTATTGTAATATCATGTATCACAAACAGTTGAAAGTTTATCCACAGAAGGATCAAAATAAATAGGAAACAGTAGTTCAACAGACTTTAGGCATCTTAAGCTTGCGAGACTCTTTTGATGCTAAGGAGATATCCAGCCAATTACGAATAGTACCTGCACTTAATCTTTTTGGGAAAATACGTCAGTTTACACTGGTAAATACAATCAACTGACTCATTTAAAAAATGATTAAAAACTGATTTGGATGCACATGGCACAAACATTTTATAACTTGGGATAATTATTTAAATATATAAACTTGTAAAAGAATTACATGTTCCTTATGCGTTCAGTAGCCCGGATCGTGCCGGGTTAAAGATCAATAGACACACCACATTATTTATTTATGCACTGACGAGTGTACGCTTACACTCCGCGCTAAGGTCGTGGCCATTTCGTAAAATGATGCCAAGGATATCCGGGACATGGTCATTAACCCCCCAAAGGCTTTAAGTAAACAAAACAATTTAAACGGGCCGATCAAATTTCAATTAACCACCATATGATGGAAGATTTAATGCCCGACCAAGCGGTATTTTATATACCGTACCCCAAGCCCGTATAGGAAAAATAAGTTAAAAGTATTTACCTGAGCAAAGTAATAATCACAATAAGCAAATGCAAGTAGCTTTTACTGGTCCTCCTATTCTGGAACGAAGGTTTATAATAACCTATTAGAATCCTAACGGTCTTTAGTTAAGCTTAAGCTTAGACCGGTTAATTTTTACGGTTCAAACGCACGATTAGGCGAAGACCGGAATAGAATGTGATTTAGACCCGAAAAGTTTGAAGACTTTCTTAATATGGGTATTTCATACACATTCTGGATTTTGAGATAAAACCGATAAGGTTTGATCCGTTTTGGCTAATTTATGCAAACTAGTTACATAAACCGAACCGAACGCGCAAAAGGCGTAACGGGTAATTATTAGAGCCATATACAGGTTTCCTAAGTTAATATGCCTCAAATATGTTGTGACATCAGTAAGATATCTTTTATTATGCCCGAAACGAATCTAAACACAAACTATGCCCCGTAAGGGTAGTTTGGTCATTTACAAGGTTATAAAAGAGTTTAAGTATTAACCTGAGTTACAGGTCTGATATAATCAGCAAAAATACTTAGTTTACTAAGTTATAACAGTAGGGTAAAGTATATATGTGAAATTTATCAATTATAACCAACATATGCACCGTAGGGGCATTTTAGTAATTTCACATAAGTCGAAAAGCTCAAAACTGAAGTATTAGTTTAACAACTTTTGATTACTATTAAAATATTATAATTTACCTAAAATATCAGTAGGTATCAACCCTTGTATGTTTAAAATAGTTTTAGTACATACTATGCGTTAAAAACGCTTAATAAGGCGATTAGAAGCCGTTTCCGGGTTCTATATAGAAAACTGATATTTTTATTATTCTATAAGGATTAAAATAATTTATTTATAATATGTAATGAGTAGCAAAAGGTTTGGAGTCAATTAGATATGTAAAACTCATTTTATAGCCCGTAAGGGCAAAACCGACAATTACCGGATTAAGCCTATGACTATAAGTTATGCTCAGCCTAAAATTAATTAAAAATCTTCAAAAATCCCAAAATAATATATTACATAAGTGGGTAATAAGTTTGATATCAAAAAGTAGGTTTAAATAGGCTATACGCTAATTATGTCGTTAAATCGCTAAAGACGCTTTCTAATTACGCTAATGAGCATAAGTCTCAATCTACACCTCAAACTGATGTCAAATTTTGGTTACAAGTTTATAAATCATTAACTAAGGTTTCTACTCTTTTACATTTTCAAAAATCACGTTTTATGGTGAAAAGGGCATAATGGTCAACATATGAGCAATTAACGGAATCATGCATATTAATTGGATAACTAATGAACCAAGGTGTATAATCACAGAGGGTTATACTAGCATGTAACCTAGTCCAATTAAAGCTCTAAGGTATTTCTAAAACATACCAAAACGGGTCAGAACTGAAGTCAAAGCAAAAGTCAAAGCTTTGCGACTTTTGGTTCCGAACCGGGTCTAAACAGAAAATTGTCGGGTTGAACATGTTTAGACATGTTCTTACATTAATTACCAAGTTATATTAATGATCCAACAGGTTGTATGGGTCCTAGATTGCTAATTATGCATAAATTAGAAATTAAGCATTCTGTTGACTTTTTAATAACAAGTTTGACCCGACAAATGGTCTAGTTAGAGTGGGAATCAGAAGGTGCCCCTTTAAGGGTTTAATGCCCACATAATTACCAACTTATAACTAATTTCAATTCGACTAATCACTGAACCATCAATGATTAATCGCTAAGTCAACCGTTAATTACGACGGTTTGACTTTTAAGCTAAAACTAAGCAAAAACTTAACTAAGAAAGGTTAAGCATACTTACTGAAGTCCTATGCACGATTAGTGATCACTTGAGCCTGCTTTGGAGCTCCAGGAATGATCAGAAATGCTGAAGGAAGGTGTGAAGAATTGGTTGCAACCTTGGCCCTTTATATAGTGCTCAAGAACTCATGGATTGTTGACACACAAGCCTAACAATGATCCCAGATGATCCACATATGTCCCTAAGGGTCTAGGGGTTGTTTAGGGGTCGCCTATGAAGTGAAACAACTGACTAAAGTCGGTTTATGCGTGAAATTCGGATGCTGTCCAAAGTTCCTGTATCTGGGCGTCGTAGGCGGCCCGCGTAAGATGTTGTTGGGTCTTACGCAGCCCGCTTGGTGTAACACCTCGTAAAATCGTGTCCAATGATGTGTTGACACGTGTAATAAACCCTAATAAAGTCAAACGTTGACTATGAGGGACTAATTTCGTCAAAATCAAAAACCTTGATTTTAAATGGACAGAAAGTGTCAACATGCTTAAACTAAGCCTCTGAGTGACCTTATACGGTGTCCGTATTCTCAAATGAGCCACATGTTGGACGAGAGGAGCCGTATGCGTAATTATGTGGAAGTTTGCGCTTCGAGGGGTTAAAAGCGTCAACATGTTTAATTACACCTCTGAATGACCTTTTAATGAACCCGAAGCATTTTGATGTGCCAATATACTTTTGAGAATCCGGAATATGGGCTACATAGGGCTTCGATGCCAATAAATGATGATACGCGCAAGTTTGCGCATTAGAAGGACCAAAAGCGTCAACTTTTGAATCTACACCCTTCGGTGACCATTTAAGCAAACAGGAGTGTAGTAATATTTAAGTATATGCTTGGGAATGCCCATTATGGGCCATAGAAGGCTTGGATATCATTAAACAACGTTTCGCGCTACTTTGCGCAATTAAAGGACTAATTGCGTCAAACTGCAAAAGTATGCCGATTCGTATGGTAACGGACCTTCTAGAATATGACCATGAGTTAATCATACCCTAATTATCCTTTTTATAGCTTAGATATAGGCTTAGAGGTGTTTGGTGCGCAAAAATAAACTTTTAAGTCATGCAGGGACTAAAAGTGTCAAAAAGTGCACAAGTTTGCATTTTCGCGCATATCTTGCAATCTGAATATATCCGGACACCCAAAAATTTATGTAAGCACAAAAATATTTTATTTTAGTGTTTGGCTAGATAAAATTCCATTCGTCGCGTCGTTTGGATCATTTTTCGCGTCCGTCCGTGTTTCGTCGTAATTAGACGAACAACGTGACCGTACGACCAAACGAACCGACATCCGACATGTTTTTGAGCATGGTTGAAGTTAAATATACTTTAACTTCCTTATAGAGCTTAGAAATGGGGTTAACAGGTGTTAGATGTGCCAAAACTCAACGATATGCGTTCAGGGGCCAAAACTGCCAACAGTTGAAACTTTGAGTATGCTGACCAGGTCCTTGCGCACCGTAACACTCTGAACCTTACGGTGCGCAAGCCAACTGCCAGATACGAAATTTGCTTGGAGACCACTCTATTCCATTCTAGACCAATCCAAATCGAATCCTTGGGCTCCAAACCAATTAGGACAACAGTATAACAGGTGTTATGATCTGATTAACCCTCCACACACTTGTCTTGATCCAAAATCATACCCAAAACCTATAAATACTTGAAGCCTTCATTCATTTTCTTCACACTTTTCATTCCTTCATTCTCTAACTCAAATCTGGAGCTACTGAACTGAATTGGGAACCTATTTTAGTAGAAAAGATAGCATGGACCCTTTGTAAGTGTCTTAGCCCTCTCATTAGTTTAGTTTTATGCTTTAAGAACCGAAAAGTCAAATATCGTAAATAAACTTTGACTTTCGGATTAAACTCTCATGGTCCAGCCACTAACCAAATTAAAAGTGGGTATAAGACCATAGTTAGGTAGGTGATTAACCCCTGAAAGGGCACCTCTTAATTCCTTTGTTTGCTTAGTTAATTGTCGGGTCAAACCGTTTAGGTAAAAAGTCAAACTTGGCAGATTTGTGAATATTAATTAAAACTAATAAACCAGGGGTCCTAAATTATATTTTAACATTCTAATGACTTGGTAATTAGTATTAGAACATGTTTGACCAGGTCTAACCCGACAATTATCTGTCCAAGGTCAGTTTATTACCGAAAGTCGCAAAAGCTTGACTTTTGCTTTGACTTTCAGTTCTGATCCGTTAAAGCTTAAATTCCCCCATGTTTTAAGCTTCCATTAGGACCATATCATTCAGTAACATAACTCCCTGAAGTTATATTGCTTGGTCCTTAGTGGTTCGAATTATATGCTCTTGATTGTTAATATGCTTATAAATGCCGTAAATGCCCTTTTGACATACAAATGAGATTTTTAAGAATGTGAGAGGACAAAAACCTTTGCTACTGATATTTGGACTTGTCCCAAAAATTTGACATCAGTTCTTGGTCCCAAATAGGAGTTATGCTCGATATCGTAATTAGAAGCTTTAATTTAAGTAAATTGCGATATCTTGCATAAGGCATGTTTAAACTTGGATTTTGACCCAAAACTCATTACCTATTGTTAAGATATTAATTTTAGTGATTTTTGGAATTTAGGAACAGATTATAAACTGATCATATCTTAGAGTTCTGGTATTATTCGGTAAATGACGATAATACCCTTTTCATACATAAAATGAGATTTACAAAGGATTTGAATGCCAAACCTTTTCCTACTGATTTCATATATTAAATAAATTATTTTGAACACTCAAAACTAATCAAAATCTCAGATTTCCATAAAACCCCTTAATTATCGTCAATTAGCGATTTTTACGCTATTTAGGTGCATAGTATGGTTTTAAACCATAATTAACACCTAAGACTTGTTACCTACTGAATTTCTAAACAAATTTTAACATTATTACAGTAGGTATAAGTCGTGAACTCAGACTTCCAAAAAATGTCCGTAAAAGCATATGTGAAATGACCAAAATACCCTTTCGGGGCATAGTTTGGCCATAAATGGTAAACCTCACATATGTATGATATCTTACTGATGTAATGAGATAAATTAAATATTTTTACTAAATAGAAAGGACCAGAACTTCAGTTTGTTATAAAATCTCTTTTATAAGTATTAAAATTACCAAAATGCCCTTACGGGACTTAAAATGGTTTTAAATACTTTTTGGGCATATATGTTACCATCCTACTGATGTATTAACATATTTTAAGCATAATAACAATTAAGACTTGTATATAGTTCATTTGGTTACCCGTTACGCATTTATGCGTTCGGATCGGTTTATGTGACTAGTTTACATATAATAGCCGAAACGGGTTTAACCTTATCATTAAATCCTCAAAAAAAAAAAAAAAAAAAAATCCAGAATGTGTTTAGTTTACCCATATTATACAAGTATCCAAACTTGTCGGGTCTAAATCACATTCTATTCCGGTCAACGCTTAATCTAGCGTATCGTACCGCTTTAGATACTTTAAGCTAGTCGGTCTAAGTCTACGACTTAAATAAGACCATTAGCATTCTGAATTGGTTATATATTACCATCACTCCAGACTAGAGCCACCCGGTAAAAGCTACCTGCATTTAGGTAGATTGGATACGACTGAGTTGTTTTGCTGTGAATCAAGTATTAGCTCAGGTAAATACTTTTAACTTATTTTCCCTTATACGGGCTTGGGATACGGTATAATATAATACCGCTTGGTCGGGTATGGGATTATTTAATCGGATTGTGATTTAATAAATCCGCATAACCCGTTGTTGGGATTGAACCCTACCAGAGGAACAGATAATGTAAAGCCAAAACCAGGTCACAACAGAGGATTCACAATAAGCAGCAGTTTACACTTTGCTCTCCCCTTGAAAGTGATTTATAACAACTGATGGTCTTTATTCGCTGTTCAGATACAACTACTGCTGGTCCTTCAACTGCTGATCAAAACCCTGAAATATCCAACACTGCTGGTCCTATCTACTGATGATAAAGCACTGCCCAGTCAAGGACTGATCAACCTTGAGTAAAGCACTGACATAAAGGGAGAGCAGCTGTTTAGTGAATTGTTTGTTTTATGTATATTCAGTGGTTAGGATAGCAGTGTTTGTGTAAGGTCAGTAGATACAGGTTGTTAGGCTGTTAGACGTCGCTTTCATGGTGACGTCAGCTGAGATACCTCAGTGGTTTGGTTTGCCTATAAATATAACAGTACCCTGTACTGTTACATTTGATTGACTGAGCGAGTTCTTCTCCTCATGTCTAATCCTTTCATCTTGTGTGCAAATCAACCTTGGGGTATCAGGCTGAGGGGGAGTTTAGTTTGTAAGCATATCTGTAATCTTTTGCTTTGATTTGTAAATCCTTTGACTCTATGTGAAGCAATTGTTTATCAAACTATTTTCTCCTTTGATTGTGTTTACAAAGTTTGTTTTTCATTTCCGCTGCACTTTACATGTTTTCATATTCACAAATTGTTCAAAACATACAAACAAACACAATCACAAGAGCCTCCGATCCTAACAATTGGTATCAGAGCCTGGACAGTCAAATTCGATCTAGCAATCAATTTGACATAACAGTTCAGCTCAAAATTCATTGATACTAAGGTTGGTTGTATTTAGTTGAAAAACAGAGTATCAAGTAAATCATGATCAAAATGGTTATTCAACAACTCTGTACATCAACCAAGATGTCATATGACACACAAATTTCACACAACAAGTAAATTCGTGCACAAGACACTCATGGTTTCTAGATCTGAAAGCAATATCTGTTAAACCATGAGATTATTTTTATTTTCTAAATTGATTTAAACTGTTGATGTGTAATCTGTGATGTTTTCATTAAATACTAAAGTACAAACCTCAGATTAACAAAACCTATGTTCATAAAAACATTGTTGTTTTGTTAACACAAAAAGAGGGAAATTAAAACTTTAGTTATTTAGATCTTATGTGTTGAAAACAGGTTGAGTTCCTAAAAAGGACAAAATCAACTATGTTCAAATACATTAAGAAAACAGGAGTCAACATAGTCCGTATCATATGTAATGTGAGATTGGGTGAAAAACTTGTGAAAACATGACCAAGTCTCTCAAAACATTACTGCAAAATGATTTTGGACTAATATTCACAAAAACTCTGAAGTGTGTTTATCTCAAAACTTTTGAATTCAGAAGAAAAGGGAATAAACTTAAAACACTTAAGAGTCAAAGCTTGGGGTAATAATGGTCAATTAAGCAACTGTTTGTGCTCATCGGTTCAAGAAAGTTCAAGTGACATTAGTGTTCCCAGTGATTGAACTTACAAAAGGACTAGACAAATTTTCAAAATCACCACATAGAAATTAGATCTACAACAGGATCTTCAAAACTCATGTGTCCATGTGTCCTCATGTTGGAATCAACTGACAAAGAAAATGGTACCAAACAGTGGTCAAAATGTTGTCAAAATATTCTACCACTGATGTCAAACCACTGATCATCTTCATAAAACTTGAGAATGATATGATTATGTTTTCTATTGAAAATTCACCAGATCCTTTTTGATACTGTTCTCAGAAAATCCTTTAACCATTTTTTTTCAAAGGATTTTCTCGAATAACCAGGATATATCATTCATTTTTTTAAGGATATATTTGGAACTTTTGCTTGTTTTTGTTGGCAATAGTTTCAGCTCCTGACAGGATGTAATACCTTATTTTTTGTGGTATTATTGTCCTCATAAATGGGTCAAAAGGAAATGGTATATATGTTAAGATCATGTCATACTCAGGTTTGCTCCTAAATTTCTTATCAAAGGTTGATTGCAAACTGTGCTTGAATTACTAGGGTACTCATGTGTTAATTAAATATTAAACGAAAATGAGTTTCCTTAGCAAAAAGTTTTCATCATCTGGGGTACTAAACCACTGTCTTTCAAAATTGACATGTGGCAAAACCTTGAATGAAAAATTTTCAATACTGTTGCTGAAACACTTGTCCTTCAGATCTGTACCATTTACCCTAACCACTGTTCTGTTCCAACATCTGATCTCTAAACACTATCCACTGCTGAAAGTTAATCACTGATCTCTTATTTTCTTGAAAAGCACTGATGTTCAAAATCAGTGTCTTATTCACTGATATGCTATCCACTGATAGTAAAAATCATCCACTGCTCACAATTTTTACCGTTGTAACCACTGATGCTTGATACGTCAGTGGCTCTTAAAACAACTGTTCTCCATACTTCATCCGTTTCATCAGTGTTTGACACGTGGTCAGTTTTTAGCCCTCAGATCGTAATAACCGCGACCACATCAGCGATCAATTTTTTTCCCTAAATAAAACCCTGCCCTAAACCCCAAACAGGGTTTTACACTGTCGAATTGAATTCCAAAATTCTATTCTCATAGCAGTTTCCAACCCTTCTTCTCAAAAACTTCAAAATCATTCTTCGTTCTTCTCTGCAAAAATGACAAAATCAAAGTCAAAATCAAAATCACAACCAAAACCAAAATCACCACCATCTTCAAAAGAGGTCGCTCAAACGGCCGAAGAACCCATCGAAATACAATACAAACAATCTCACAACTATCTGAGTTTACTCACAAAACCTACTGATAATCACACCTTTGACACCATCATTGATACATTATCTGCATCAAAGTACAAAACTTTGTTAACAGCAAATGCTCCCATCTATCTGCAAACCCAGAGAGAGTTTTGGAAAAAGGCGACGCTTGAAAAACAAGACGATAAAGTCATAGCCATTAACTCCTCGTTATAGCGTAAAGTGATTCAAATCACACCACAATCAATCTCCGAAGTCTTTAATCTTGACGATCAGGAAGATAAAATCTCTTTTGATAAAGCCGAGATGAAAACTGATTTCGTAAAAAGGGGATATGCAGAAGAATCAAAGGTAGATACCTTACAAAAAGGTTATTTCCCTTCTGCACCTAGGTTTTTATTTCACACACTTCTGATGTGTGCTTCGAATAAAACAACATCGTTCAACGAAATACCATTAAAGATTCAATGTCTGGGATATGCTATTCTAAACAACAAAAACTACAACTACTCCCAGAAGATCTTTAATGACTTGATAAAAAATGTTGATAGCAAAGGATTTTTACTTTTTCCAAGATTTTTGAGTTATTATTTTGAACAAAAATTTGAAAAGGAAAATGTAAATTTGCTCAAACAAGGTGTTCATTGTCAAATAAAAAGCTTAACAAAAGAAACATTTTCAAGGATGATGGCACCTATAAAAACAAAAGCAGAGGTGCCTGAGCAGAATTTAGCAGTTACAACTGCTCCTCAGACATCTGCTGCTGAGCCCACTGCTCCAGGTGATCATAGCAGCACAACCACTGCTTTGAAACCCACACCTGACATAACCAAAAAGACCAAAAGAAAAACATCCAGAAAACCCACCAAACCCAAAACAAAGGCAACTCTGGAAGATGAGATCCTAGAGGAAATGCCTGTGACAACACAAAAGCCACCACAAACCACTGCTGCTACTTCCTCACAGCAGTTGGAAGAAAGATCTCAACCCATGCCTAAAACTCCTCCTGCATCCTCACAAAAGGATCAGGTTGTAAGCACAGGGACACCACAATATGAAGCTCTGAATCCACTTGGATCCATCTTCCTCAGTCCTGATCCTAAGGACATGTCTCTTTCAACCCCCATACCCTCACCAATAATAATGCCACAATCCATGCTACCTTTGTTGCATGCAGCTGCTATAGCTCAGACACAAACCAGTTCCTCTCTATCACCTGTCACTGAGAGTATACCCCCACAGGTGACTGGGTCTGATGCTACTACTCCTGCTATCCCAGCAACAATTGAGGAGGTTACACCCCCTGAGTTACAAGTAACTCTCGGTGGTAGTTCAAGTGGAGCAGCAACTACAACTGGTGGACCAACAGGTCTCCAGTTGGCCAGTTGTTTCATAAATCAGACTCCCTTGAAGGCAATTTCTTCCATGGCAGCTTCGATAACCACCAGTGAGTTGGATCTAACCACTGGCACCATCAAAGGTTTATCAAGTGCTGAAGAAAGAAGTCCCCGGTACCAAGAACAAGGGGCATCAATGGGTGATTTTTGGGACTCTGTTCCTAAGAAACACATTGATATAACCACTGCTGGTGGGGATTCAGATGATCCTACTAAAGTAGGTGATGATTCAAAATATCAGGAATTGACGGGCAGAGTGGAAAAACTTGAAGAATTAGTTTCTGAGATAAAGGAGATGGTGCAAGAGATTTTAAAAGCTCAGAAAGCACAATCCAATGCTGTTCCTGCTCAAGCACCTGCTCCACAACAAGCACCTGCTGCAAATGAGCTTTGGAATATTTTCCAACCCATGCTTGAAAAACAGCAACAAATGGCTGATCAAAAGCATGCTATTCAAGTACAAATGCTGTCCAACATGATGGAATCAAGGTTCAAGGACACTCAAGCAGATATCAAGGCTATTAAGGCCAGTATCCAAACTACCACTGGCAAGGCTCCTTAAAGTTTACTATTCTTTGATGACCCCCTTGCAGATAATGCCAAAAAGGGGGAGATAATGAAGCAAATGAAGAAGAAGGGAATAGAACATGGCCTCTATATTGAACCTGAAAAAGAAAAAGAAAAAGAAAAGCAGGTCTCAAAACCTGTTAGCCAAACAGCTGATACAGCAGTAGTTACAAAAACTGCTGTCTGTAGCCAAACAGCTGCCATGACATCAACACACACATCTTCAACACACACCATTCTACCACACACCACTACAACTACTGCTCCACCATCATCATCTACACCACTGCCTCCTGTCATAAAACAGAAGACAACAGATGTTACAACATCTGTTGTAATGACAGCAGCGGTTGAAGCACCAGTTGTTTCAACAGTTGTTTGTCAGACACTCCCCATCATTCAAACCACTGATTCACCCAAAACATCATCTGCCCCTTCTTCATTAAAAAGGAGAAGGAATCTCATATCAGATGTTGATTCACCACCACCATCACCACCATCAAAAATTACCTCACCTCTTCCATCCCCTGCTCAAAAGCAGAAGAAGGCATTGCTAAAAGACTGGAGTTCTACTTCACAAAAGTAAAGCAGATAGAAGAATTTGCACTAGAACTAAACAAAGAAAAGGCTGATCAAAAGAAAGAGTTAAGAAAACAATATCTAGCCTACATCATGAAAGAGAAATTCTATCCTGCTGAAGAACAACAGTTCAAAGAATGGCCAGTAGTAGCTCTTAAGCGTGAGGCAGAAAGGATTGAGAAGATTAAGAATGATCCTACGAAGAAGAGGAATGCTCCTAACTGGAGAAAATATGAAAAGCTCATTGCTGACTTAACTGCTGAATATAAGAGAAAGAAAAAGGAGCTGGTGGATGCGAAAATGGATACTGCTGAAGCCATATCAAAATGGTCAAAACAGCAGACTGATGAAGCCTATGAAAGGCTAAAGAAAAGAAAGATAACTGTTTCAAGCACCTCAAAGAAGCGAGAACATATGATGAAGCTTGAACAGAAAATTGAAAACCTCATGACAATGTTAAAATCAGCAGACAGTTCTACTCTTGAGTCAAACCAAGTTGAAGGCAAACAGCTGACTGAAGAAGAGGTAATAGAAAAGGAAGCAGAGTATCTCAAGGGCGCCATCTTGAAAATGGGTCTGAATGAAGACAGCTCATCAAAGCTTCAAAACCTTTTTAAGAAGGTATTAAACAAACCTGCGTCTCCAAACACTGCAAAAGACAAGACAGAAGTTGAAAGACAAGAACTTATTGAACAAGAAACTGCAGAAGATATAGCTGCAGCAGACAAAGTCATTGAAGAAGCTTTCAAAAGAATGTCTGAAAGTCTGCAGGTGTTTTCAAGGCCATCATCCCTCAACTCATCAGCAAATAAGTCTCTCCCAAGAAACCCACTTGGCTTAAAAATACTAAAGTGGATGTCTGATCAAAAGACTCACGTATTGACCCTGGTCAGAGCCAATGGCGAAGTGAAGTACATATCAAGGAAAGAAGCACTAGGCCTTAGTGTTGAAGATTTGCAGGATCTCCTTGAACTTTCACTATGTAGGGATGAGGATGACCAGAGTGCAAAGGAATTTGAAGCTGAATTCAAAGAACAAGCTAAGGCACTCTTGATGAGTAATAAAAGTCCTGAATAATGAAGGGTTTTGGCATTATCTGTTCCAGGGGGAGATTGTTGGGATTGAACCCTACCAGAGGAACAGATAATGTAAATCCAAAACCAGGTCACAACAGAGGATTCACAATAAGCAGCAGTTTACACTTTGCTCTCCCCTTGAAAGTGATTTATAACAACTGATGGTCTTTATTCGCTGTTCAGATACAACTACTGCTGGTCCTTCAACTGCTGATCAAAACCCTGAAATATCCAACACTGCTGGTCCTATCTACTGATGATAAAGCACTGCCCAGTCAAGGACTGATCAACCTTGAGTAAAGCACTGACATAAAGGGAGAGCAGCTGTTTAGTGAATTGTTTGTTTTATGTATAGTCAGTGGTTAGGATAGCAGTGTTTGTGTAAGGTCAGTAGATACAGGTTGTTAGGCTGTTAGACGTCGCTTTCATGGTGACGTCAGCTGAGATACCTCAGTGGTTTGGTTTGCCTATAAATATAACAGTACCCTGTACTGTTACATTTGATTGACTGAGCGAGTTCTTCTCCTCATGTCTAATCCTTTCATCTTGTGTGCAAATCAACCTTGGGGTATCAGGCTGAGGGGGAGTTTAGTTTGTAAGCATATCTGTAATCTTTTGCTTTGATTTGTAAATCCTTTGACTCTATGTGAAGCAATTGTTTATCAAACTATTTTCTCCTTTGATTGTGTTTACAAAGTTTGTTTTTCATTTCCGCTGCACTTTACATGTTTTCATATTCACAAATTGTTCAAAACATACAAACAAACACAATCACAAGAGCCTCCGATCCTAACACCCGTTTTAATCTGTATTGTTTGATAACATAAACATTGGGGGTTAACGACCGTGTCCTGGATATCCTCGGCTCATTTAAGTTATTAATGGCTACGACCTATGCACGGGGTGCAGGCATGCACCTGACAGATGCAAATGCTAAATTTTTTAAATTACCCACAAGTTGGGGATAACTCCTCTGTGAGTTTTATAAGTGGTGAGTCAGTTAATCATGACCGGCTTCCTAACCGGCCCCATATGTATGACAAACATGTGAAACAGTATACAAGATTTTATTAAAGATTGTCCCAAGTTATAAATGGTTTGTGCCTTGTGCACTTAAATCAATTTTCATAAACTCTTTTCAAATGAGTCGGTTAAATTGTATTTAACAGTGAAAACTGACGTATTTTCCAAAGACTAAGTGGCAGGTACTACTCGTAATAGGCTGGGAGTTGCTCGGTGTCGAAAAAGAGGATCTTGCAAATCCTTAAAGATGCCTTAAAGTCTGCTGAACTTCATTTTATACATTCTGTAATGATCCTCCTGTGGATTTGATATTACAGACTCGTCTTTAATAAATACTTTGATATTTTCAGACATTTGAGTTTGTAATAATATTTTATATTCCAAGACTTACGCTGTGCTATTCTGTGTATGTTTGACCATGATGATATCCACTACGTCACGATACCCCCACCGGGCCCACCGGTAATATGTGGAAATATCGAGGTGTGACAGGTTGGTATCAGAGCCAACATTGAGTGAATTAAACACTAGTCTTTTGTGTTTAATCTCAATGACACAGTAGCATATTCCTTAGACCTTTTGAGTCTAGACATAACATAGGAATGCTCTCATCCCTATTAAGTAAACATTGTTTTTCGATTTTATGTATTTTAAATAAGTCGCCAAGCAAGGAAGCCGTTGATGGAAATTCTTCTCATCTGAAGCCAAGGAATGCCAAGCTTTATACTACGGCTAGTAGAAGCGTGCGACCAGTTGGGAGGAAAGACCTTTAAGGGCACCTTCCTAAAACCAAACCCTTTGAATTGTAATCAGACTTCAGAGTCCATACCGAAGGTCCCTGAGGCTCAAATTTTTAGTCTGCGCCAGTGGAGTCCATACCAGGTGGTCCCTGAGACTCATGTATTGAAAATGATACCAGTGGATCCTAATGATCCCTATTTCTTGCCTTCGAATTTTGAAATTCCAGATTTGGATTATATCAGTCAAACCCAATTCATAATCCATATCATTCCTTAACCATGGAATTCTTAAATTCTACTTCTATAACGGATCCTGATTGAAATACTTACCTTATTCACTAAGGTCTTTAGTGTCCCTACCATATAGTAAACAAAGAAGAGAAACAACTGAAATGGAGCAAGGAAAGCGTTAGAGAATCCTTCTTTCATAATATTTTTTAAATCCTTATAAGGACCTATCTCTTCTATTTAGTTCCCATGTGGACATACCTTTCGACTTAAGACCCTATATAGGCATTTGCTATTTGGTCCTTTCATGGACTTTATATTTTAATATAGTCCCTTGTGGACATTATATTCCAGTAAAGTCCCTTTATGGACATACTATTTCATCATAGTCCTTTCACGGACATATTGTTCCATCATAGTCCCTTTACAGACTTATATTTCCTTTTAGTCCCTGCGTGGACTAGAGTTATTTAAAGTCCTTGTGAGGACACCTGTACAGCAAAGCCCTTTTTGTGTGCACGTTGTACCAATATAGTCCTTTTATGGACATATTATTTTAAAAAAAATCCCCTTGGGGATACGTTATTTCGAAATAGTCCCTTTGAGGACATTGATATTTCATTTTAACCCTTATATAAATTTGTAATATTTTATAGTCCTTATACGGACTTATAATTTTTCCTCTTAGTCCTCTGTGGACAAATATATTACTAGAAGTCCTGATTAAGGCACTATTGTAAATTCCTAATGATCTAGGAAAGTTTTGAAAATTTTATATAGGTATTCATTTCGTCCTTTATCCAACAATAGTTCTGAAATTTTTCTCGAACTTTATTGATCAGCTGAAAATTTCAAAAGATCTTCTTAATGGTATAACCTAGCCTATTTGTCTATGAACATGGCTGTGATGGTAAAACCCTCTTAAGATAATTAATCTTTGTTAACATCTGAGAACATGTTAACATACTCGGCTGTGTGACTTGAGAGACCACACTAGCTTCCAAAAGTACTTGGACTTTTCCAAGCCACCTTCATAGCCTATATGATCAATACGAATCATGGCTATTAAACAACAGTATGATGTATACATCCAAACATCTAGTTAAGATGTATGCCTATGGGCGAAGGTGTATTCATGACAATGATAGTTTTATTTTATAAACTTCTTGTCAAAAGGCGATGAACTATGTTCGACCCTTAAAGATCACTGATCCAAGAGATCATTAATTATGTTTTAATTGTCCTTGTGACAAGGCCTTTTGTGCCATCTAACTATCCTTCGAGACAAGCCTTGTGCTACATGAGGACGTCTCTATGACATTGACATTGTGATCTTTATGATCCCCTGTCCAAGGTAATGAGCTGTGCTCAAGCCTAATAGTCTACATGATCAATGCGATCATGACTAAAATCATCAGTACGATGATTAAATCTGACATCCTTAATGATGTTTGGCCTAAGGGCTATATTATAATGTCCATCTGAGACCAGACAAATGTAATCTTTTGTGATTCTTTGCCCTAGGGGGTGAGCCATGCTCAAATCTCATAGTCTGTATGATCATTGCGATCCTGACTAGTATCATCAATATGATAATCATAATATTAACATCCCTTGTGATGGAATGCCTACGGGCTACACGTTACTCTATTAACTATAAGACCAAGATAGTGGTGATTCTCAAAATCCCCTATCCAAAGGGTGGGTTATACCCAACCCTAACAGTCTATATGATCAACGTGATCATGACTGATATCATCAAATGCAATGATGATATATGAACATCCATTAGTGATGTCAATTAGTTTACCTTTATGCCAAATAAGTCATCTTTAGAGACAATGACAGTTGTAGTTTATGACTCCTTGTCCAAAGGTGAAGAACTATGTTCAAACCTGGAAGCCCCTAATCCGATAAGATTGCAGCTTATAAACTAATGTCCTTGGTGACAAAACAATAAGATATGTTTTAAAGTCATCCATGACAAGTCAATGTACTATAGTATGACATTCGTGACAAGTTAACATATTAAATGTTAACATTCCTAGTCACAGGCCTTTTGTGCCAGCATTGGTAATTGTCCTCCGTATCAGGCCTTGGTGTCGTATCTTATAACGTCATTATGACGAGGACACTCTGAGCCATATCTAGATGTCCTTTGTGACAAGGACTTAGTGCCATATAATCATTGTGTCCTTCATGACTAGGCGTTATGCCATATTTTTCTACGTCCCTCGTGACAGGCTTCTATGCCATATGTATATATATATATAATAAAAGTCATGTAAGGCTAGCCTTCGAGCTATTCATAATAGTCCTTGTGACCAAGGCAGTTGTGACATTAAGATCCTCTGTCAAACAGGTAATGGACTCGCTCCAAACCTTAAGTGCCATTAATGGTCCTTTGGTGACCTAGGCTAAATGTAATGGATATACATTCAAATAACATTCATTAGGAATGTTTGGAAAATAATAGCCTATACGGTTTATGGATGCCATGGCTGATCTATGTCAGGTCATCAGGATGATGACTAACAATTGCTTAATGTGGTGGTTAGTACCAAGTTTCGAGTATGGAAAACTCGAATGAGGTGGATAGCAGTCGCGATACTATTAAGGCGACAAAAGCTAATAATGCTACAAACGTAAACCTCAATATGAATGGAGTTAATCTCCAAGCTGTAATTGACGCAGCAGTTTGAAAGACCATGGAAAAGGTCATGAAACAGTTCGAAGGACCGAATACTTCTCGCTCTAAAGCTCATTCAGAGCTACACTCAATTGCTCATGAAAAGAGAGCATGGTTCACACTTCAAATGAGAAGGATGAACCAAGGGAGGAGGATAACTCCCAGAAATCGAAGAAAAAAAGAGCAAATTACGGGCTTAATAAGAACCATCATAGTTCAGTAAGAAGCCTGTATGTAAGAATTACTATAAAAGACACTGGGGACAGTGTCGAATAAGATAAAGACCAAAGCAGTGTGCGCCTGCAAAGAAATTGGTCATCAGTCCCATGAATGTGGGGACATGTGGAATAACAGTCTGTTACGACTGTGGTGAGTAAGGCCACATCAGAACTAGATGCCATAAAGCTGCCAAAGAAGGTGCAGCTAGGCCTGGAAAAAAAAAACTAAGGAAGGAAATGCCTGAACTCGCCTGATAAATGCCAAAAGGCAGTACATGATGTCATCAAGTACATTCCTTATCATATACCAATGATAATCTCTGCTAAGTGTCCTGTTTTAATACAGGCAATAATAAGTCTTTCATAAGACCATAAGCTTAGCAAAACCTTGATGATATTCATAAGAACTCCAGATTCTTAGTCAGGTAGAACTTACCAGTGAAATATGAGAGACCGATTCTTCTATTATCGGCAATGAATCTTTCTGCGAAATCTAAGAGTACTCTTTCTTTGAATAGAGTACTACAATATATGTTATTTTAATTATTTTCCTCATTGATTTTATCAACTGCGAGTGCCAACTATGTATGATAAAAGCGCCATATGAGGATTGGTGTAACCTAGGGTGTCCCATAGATTATGTCCATGCCTGATCAGTATGGAAGTTTAATGCATGGAACCACTAAGATATACCAATGGTCATATTGTACTAAAGTCAGCTAGTGGTATTCAAAGGAGATATCCATATTAGAAAATGCCTAAGCAGGCGTCTCTACCTAAGGCGTTCGTGCACTCGTAAAACAGATGTGTCATTTGTATGGCACAATCGACGGTAAGTGGACCAAGGTCGAAGATTGAAGCTACCTCTATCATATTTGGATAACTTAATTTCTTCTCAGTTGAACTACCCTGTTTGACCTCTAGAGAGGCAAGATGAAATTAGGATTTACACCCTATTAAGAGTTGTATCTGTTACAGAAGCTCTATATCGGTTAGCATCAATGGAAATGGAAGAACTGAGGGCTAACCAAATGAGTTTATAAGAAAAGGCTTGTACAGCCTAGCTCATTGTCTTAGGAGCTCCGACTATTATTGTTGATAAAGGAAAGCACAATGCAATACCCTTGTGCATTGGTTACTGCAACCTAACTAGGTAACGATTAAGAATCGTTATTAGCTGCCCAGGATCGTCGATTTGTTCGACTAACTGTGAGGGTAGTTAATTCCTTAAGATTGATCCAGGTAGTAGTTGGAATGACTATCTCACCCTAATTAAGTTCTCCTATAACTGATAGCATTATATAAGTATCAAGGCTGCTCCTTTGGAGACCTTGTTTGAAAGAAATAGTCAACACCCAAATTGTTGGGCAGGAAATTGGGAAAGCCCAATTCTCCGGATCGGAGATTTGTCTTAAAGACGATGGATAGGATATTATGAATCCGTAATCGTCTGAAAACTGCCAGTAATCGGCAATAGAGCAATGCGAAAGAAGAGGCGCAAATCTCTTAAAAGTTCCAAATGGGGAACAAGAATCTATTGAAAATATCAAATATAAAAGAGTACAGTACGTTTCGATACAAAGGGCAAGTTAAGCCTTGGATATGTAAATCATTCGAAATCTTCGAATGTGATGGCAGTATAGCTCATAAGCCAAACTTTCCTAAGGAGCTCGATGGAATTCACGATGTGTTCCACATTGCTAACTTAAAGCAATGCCTAGCTAATAAATCGCTAGCAATGTCGTGTAAGGACGTATAGATTGATGGAAGTCTAAGGTTTATTCGAAGACCTATATCGATCAAGGATCAACAGGTTAAGAAAACTCCGAAAAGGATCACGTACCTATGGAGTAGGTCAACTGGGACACCCGTAAAGGTCCCTAAAGTATTATGGAAATTAAGTCCATTACACGACAGAAAGTACTTCCATCTTTTTGAGAAAATCTCGGGGTCGAGATTTCTTTTAAGGGGGTGAGGATGTAACACCTCGTAAAATCGTGTCCAATGATGTGTTGACACGTGTAATAAACCCTAATAAAGTCAAACGTTGACTATGAGGGACTAATTTCGTCAAAATCAAAAACCTTGATTTTAAATGGACTGAAAGTGTCAACATGCTTAAACTAAGCCTCTGAGTGACATTATACGGTGTCCGTATTCTCAAATGAGCCACTTGTTGGACGAGAGGAGCCGTATGCGTAATTATGTGGAAGTTTGCGCTTCGAGGGGTTAAAAGCGTCAACATGTTTAATTACACCTCTGAATGACCCTTTAATGAACCCGAAGCATTTTGATGTGCCAATATACTTTTGAGAATCCGGAATATGGGCTACATAGGGCTTCGATGCCAATAAATGATGATACGCGCAAGTTTGCGCATTAGAAGGACCAAAAGCGTCAACTATTGAATCTACACCCTTCGGTGACCATTTAAGCAAACAGGAGTGTAGTAATATTTAAGTATATGCTTGGGAATGCCCATTATGGGCCATAGAAGGCTTGGATATCATTAAACAACGTTTCGCGCTACTTTGCGCAATTAAAGGACTAATTGCGTCAAACTGCAAAAGTATACCGATTCGTATATTAACGGACCTTCCAGAATATGACCATGAGTTAATCATACCCTAATTATCCTTTTTATAGTTTAGAAATAGGCTTAGAGGTGTTTGGTGCGCAAAAATAAACTTTTAAGTCATGCAGGGACTAAAAGTGTCAAAAAGTGCACAAGTTGCATTTTCGCGCATATCTTGTAATCTTAATATATCCGGACACCCAAAAATTTATGTAAGCACTAAAATATTTTATTTTAGTGTTTGGCTTGATAAAATTCCATTCGTCGCGTTGTTTGGATCATTTTTCGCGTCCGTCCGTGTTTCGTCGTAATTAGACGAACAACGTGACCGTACGACCAAACGAACCAACATCCGACATGTTTTTGAGCATGGTTGAAGTTAAATATACTTTAACTTCCTTATAGAGCTTAGAAATGGGGTTAACAGGTGTTAGATGTGCCAAAACTCAACTATATGCGTTCAGGGGCCAAAACTGCCAACAGTTGAAACTTTGAGTATGCTGACCAGGTCCTTGCGCACCGTAACACTCTGAACCTTACGGTGTGCAAGCCAACTGCCAGATACGAAATTTGCTTGGAGACCACTCTATTCCATTCTAGACCAATCCAAATCGAATCCTTGGGCTGCAAACCAATTAGGACAGCTGTATAACAGGTGTTATGATCTGATTAACCCTCCACACACTTGTCTTGATCCAAAATCATACCCAAAACCTATAAATACTTGAAGCCTTCATTCATTTTCTTCACACTTTTCATTCCTTCATTCTCTAACTCAAATCTGGAGCTACTGAACTGAATTGGGAACCTATTTTAGTAGAAAAGATAGCATGGACCCTTTGTAAGTGCCTTAGCCCTCTCATTAGTTCAGTTTTATGCTTTAAGAACCGAAAAGTCAAATATCGTAAATAAACTTTGACTTTCAGATTAAACTCTCATGGTCCAGCCACTAACCAAATTAAAAGTGGGTATAAGACCATAGTTAGGTAGGTGATTAACCCCTGAAAGGGCACCTCTTAATTCCTTCGTTTGCTTAGTTAATTGTCGGGTCAAACCGTTTAGGTAAAAAGTCAAACTTGGCAGATTTGTGAATATTAATTAAAACTAATAAACCAGGGGTCCTAAATTATATTTTAACATTCTAATGACTTGGTAATTAGTATTAGAACATGTTTGACCAGGTCTAACCCGACAATTATCTGTCCAAGGTCAGTTTATTACCGAAAGTCGCAAAAGCTTGACTTTTGCTTTGACTTTCAGTTCTGATCCGTTAAAGCTTAAATCCCCCATGTTTTAAGCTTCCATTAGGACCATATCATTCAGTAACATAACTCCCTGAAGTTATATTGCTTGGTCCTTAGTGGTTCGAATTATATGCTCTTGATTGTTAATATGCTTATAAATGCCGTAAATGCCCTTTTGACATACAAATGAGATTTTTAAGAATGTGAGAGGACAAAAACCTTTGCTACTGATATTTGGACTTGTCCCAAAAATTTGACATCAGTTCTTGGTCCCAAATAGGAGTTATGCTCGATATCGTAATTAGAAGCTTTAATTTAAGTAAATTGCGATATCTTGCATAAGGCATGTTTAACCTTGGATTTTGACCCAAAACTCATTACCTACTGTTAAGATATTAATTTTAGAGATTTTTGGAATTTAGGATCAGATTATAAACTGATCATATCATAGAGTTCTGGTATTATTCGTTAAATGACGATAATACCCTTTTTCATACATAAAATGAGATTTACAAAGGATTTGAATGCTAAACCTTTTCCTATTGATTTCATATATTAAATAAATTATTTTGAACACTCAAAACTAATCAAAATTTCAGATTTCCATAAAACCCCTTAATTATCGTCAATTAGCGATTTTTACGCTATTTAGGTGCATAGTATGGTTTTAAACCATAATTAACACCTAATACTTGTTACCTACTGAATTTCTAAACAAATTTTAACATTATTACAGTAGGTATAAGTCGTGAACTCAGACTTCCAAAAAAATGTCCGTAAAAGCATATGTGAAATGACCAAAATACCCTTTCGGGGCATAGTTTGGCCATAAATGGTAAACCTCACATATGTATGATATCTTACTGATGTAATGAGATAAATTAAATATTTTTACTAAATAGAAAGGACCAGAACTTCGGTTTGTTATAAAATCTCTTTTATAAGTATTAAAATTACCAAAATGCCCTTACGGGACTTAAAATGGTTTTAAATACTTTTTGGGCATATATGTTACCATCCTACTGATGTATTAACATATTTTAAGTATAATAACAATTAAGACTTGTATATAGTTCATTTGGTTACCCGTTACGCATTTATGCGTTCGGATCGGTTTATGTGACTAGTTTACATATAATAGCCGAAACGGGTTTAACCTTATCATTAAATCCTCAAAAAAAAAAAAATCCAGAATGTGTTTAGTTTACCCATATTATACAAGTATCCAAACTTGTCGGGTCTAAATCATATTCTATTCCGGTCAACGCTTAATCTAGCGTATTGTACCGCTTTAGATACTTTAAGCTAGTCGGTCTAAGTCTACGACTTAAATAAGACCATTAGCATTCTGAATTGGTTATATATTACCATCACTCCAGACTAGAGCCACCCGGTAAAAGCTACCTGCATTTAGGTAGATTGGATACGACTGAGTTGTTTTGCTGTGAATCAAGTATTAGCTCAGGTAAATACTTTTAACTTATTTTCCCTTATACGGGCTTGGGATACGGTATAATATAATACCGCTTGGTCGGGTATGGGATTATTTAATCGGATTGTGATTTAATAAATCCGCATAACCCGTTTTAATCTGTATCGTTGGATAACATAAACATTGGGGGTTAACGACCGTGTCCTGGATATCCTCGGCTCATTTAAGTTATTAATGGCTACGACCTATGCACGGGGTGCAGGCATGCACCTGACAGATGCAAATGCTAAATATTAAAATTACCCACAAGTTGGGGATAACTCCTCTGTGAGTTTTATAAGTGGTGAGTCAGTTAATCATGACCGGCTTCCAAACCGGCCCCATATGTATGACAAACATGTGAAACAGTATACAAGATTTTATTAAAGATTGTCCCAAGTTATAAATGGTTTGTGCCTTGTGCACTTAAATCAATTTTCATAAACTCTTTTCAAATGAGTCGGTTAAATTGTATTTACCAGTGAAAACTGACGTATTTTCCAAAGACTAAGTGGCAGGTACTACTCGTAATAGGCTGGGAGTTGCTCGGTGTCGAAAAAGAGAATCTTGAAAATCCTTAAAGATGCCTTAAAGTCTGCTGAACTTCATTTTATACATTCTGTAATGATCCTCCTGTGGATTTGATATTACAGACTCGTCTTTAATAAATACTTTGATATTTTCAGACATTTGAGTTTGTAATAATATTTTATATTCCAAGACTTCCGCTGTGCTATTCTATGTATGTTTGACCATGATGATATCCACTACGTCACGATACCCCCACCGGGTCCACCGGTAATATGTGGAAATATCGGGGTGTGACACTTGGGCCTTATGTTCAGCTTCCACATTTTCTAGTTTTTGCATATTTGTCTCTTGGCCCTTCCGAAAGGTCAACTAACTTATATTTTGCACTTTGAGCCCTCTAAATTGACATACAAGGGCTTCAAGCCTTATACTCACTTTATTAAGTCCTTGGCCACTTGGTTATTACCCGAAAAGTCATAACTTTCATCGTTGACGCTTTAACCCCTCGCATACGAATTTGATCATAACTTTCTCATACGATAACGAAACTTTATGAAATTTATATCGTGCATTCTAGTGAGCATAATTAACCGTTAAAAAGCTTCGGGTTTGTTAAAAGTTCACTCAGAGGTATAACTTAAACATGTTGACACATTTAACCCCTGTAGTTTGTAATCTCTCACCTTCTTTCATATTTAGCTTCGTATGATCCATGATTTATTCGTTTGGAGGTATGCGCATCATGTAGGGTTGTTGTAAAGTATATTTATTCACTGTTGACATTTTGAATACATATATTCACATACTTTCCATGTTTGTCAACGTTAATCCCTCTATAACATTCTTTCACACGTTCAAACATATGACACGTGTCAACACATTATAGGACGTGAATTTTCGAGGTGTTACATCCTCACCCCCTTAAAAGAAATCTCGACCCTGAGATTTACTGAAATAAATAAGGGTACTTTTCTTTCATTGTGGACTCAACCTCCCACGTGTATTCGGGACCTCTACGGGCATCCCATTTTACCTTTACAATAGGCACATGCTTCCTTCGAAGCTTCTTAACCTGTCGATCTTCAATAGACAATGGTTTTTCCACAAATTTCAAGCTCTCATCTATATGCACATCTGTATGTGGTATGACCAGTGATTCATCAGCGAAACACTTCTTCAGATTGCAGATGTGGAATACATTATGTATACTATTGAGCTCTTCAGGTAGGTTTAACTTATAGGCAACTGACACGACACGTTCGATGACCTCGAAAGGTCCTATGTATCTCGGGCTTAGCTTGCCTTTCTTACCAAATCGCATCACCCACTTCCAGGGTGATACTTTAAGCAACACTTTGTCACCTACTTTGAATTTCATAGATTTACGCTTTGGATCTGCGTAACTCTTCTGCCTATCTCGGGCAGCTTTGAGATGGTCACGAATCTGGACAATCTTGCCCGTCGTTTCAAAGACTATCTCCGGTCCTGATAATTGGACATCTCCAACTTCCGCCCAACAAACGGGCGTTCTACACTTTCTACCGTATAAGGCCTCGAAAGGCGCAGCCTTAATGCTGGTATGGTAGCTATTGTTGTAGGAGAATTCGATTAACGGCAGGTGGTTATCCAAACTACCACCTAAATCAATCACGCATGCTCGAAGCATGTCTTCCAAAGTTTGAATAGTACGCTCACTCTGACCGTCCGTCTGAGGATGGTAAGCCGTACTAAAATTCAAACGCGTGCCCAAAGATTGTTGGAAACTTTTCCAAAATTGTGACGTGCATCTAGTATCTCTGTCAGAGATAATAGACACAGGTATGCCATGTAAGGCTACAATCTTATCCACGTACAACTGGGCTAACATGTCGGAGCTGTAAGTCTCCTTAATGGGTAGGAAATGTGCTGACTTAGTCAGTCTGTCTACGATCACCCAAATGGTATCGTTTCCTTTCCTTGTCTTAGGTAACTTGGTGATAAAATCCATAGTTACCATTTCCCACTTCCAAGTAGGAAGTTCAGGCTGTTGTAGCAAACCTGACGGTTTCTGATGTTCTGCTTTGACTTGCGCACACGTCAAGCATTTAGCTACATAGGTAGCTACAGACTTCTTCAAGCCTATCCACCAATAGTTTGCCCTTAGATCCTGGTACATCTTATCAGCTCCAGGATGAACGGAATATTTAGAACTATGGGCTTCCTGGAGAATAACATCCCGAAGTCCTCCATAAATTGGAACCCATATTCGTCCATTCAATCTCAGAAATCCATCCTTGCCAAGAGATAACTGCTCCTCAGTTACTCCTAGCTTTTCGTTAGGATAGTTAGCTTCCAACACAGCTTCCTTCTGTGCAGCTAACAACCTTTCATTCAAACTGTTCTTTATTTCAATGCTCTTGGCATTGATTCGGATGGGTTTCACCCTTTCCTTTCAACTCAAGGCTTCAGCGACTACATTTGCCTTGCCGGGATGATATCTGATTTCACAATCATAATCATTTAAAGTCTCCATCCAACGGCGTTGCCTCATGTTTAAATCCTTCTGATTAAACAGGTGCTGGAGGCTCTTGTGATCAGAATAGATCACACACTTGATTCCATATAAATAATGCCTCCATAGTTTTAGTGCAAATACAACGGCACCCAACTCTAAGTCGTGGGTGGTGTAATTCTTTTCATGCACCTTTAACTGTCTTGAAGCATAGGCAATAACCTTGCCTTTCTGCATAAGCACGCACCCCATGCCAGTGTGTGATGCATCGCAGTAAACTATGAATTCTTCGGTGCCTTCAGGCAATGTCAGTACAGGAGCGTTGCTCAACTTTTGTTTTAGGATATCAAAGGATTCTTTCTGTTTAGGTCCCCAGTCGAACTTAATCTTCTTCCTAGTTAAGGAAGTTAGGGGTGCAGCAATCCTTGAAAATTTTTCAATGAAACGCCTATAGTATCCTGCTAAGCCTAGAAAGCTACGAATCTCTGTAGGCGTCTTTGGCTCTTGCCAGTTCATAACTGCTTCCACTTTAGCGGGATCCACTTGGATACCACGCTCACTAACCACATGTCCAAGGAATTGGACTTCTCGAAGCCAAAATTCACATTTAGAGAATTTGGCATAGAGCTTCTCATGATGTAGAAGTTTAAGAATACAGCGAAGGTGTTTCTCATGGTCAGCTTGGTTCTTCGAGTAGATAAGAATGTCGTCGATGAAAACGATGACGAATTTATCTAAGTAAGGCTTGCAAACGTGATTCATGAGATCCATGAACGCGGCAGGTGCATTAGTGAGCCCAAAAGGCATCACTAGGAACTCGTAATGACCATAACGAGTCCTAAATGCAGTTTTATGTACGTCTTCATCTCCAACCTTCAGTTGGTGGTAGCCTGACCTCAAGTCAATCTTCGAGAAATAACTTGCCCCTTGCAGTTGATCGAACAAATCGTCGATCCTGGGCAAAGGATACCTATTCTTTATTGTGACCTTATTAAGTTCACGGTAATCGATGCACAGACGCATCGATCCATCCTTCTTTTTGACAAACAAGACTGGTGCTCCCCATGGAGACGAACTAGGTTTAATGAAACCTTTAGCTAGCAATTCATCTAATTGCGTTCTCAATTCCTTCATTTCTGTGGGCGCCAACCTATAAGGTGCTCTAGCAACAGGTGCTGCTCCAGGGATGATGTCAATTCTGAATTCCACTTGTCTATCTGGCGGCAAACCAGGTAGTTCTTCAGGAAAAACCTCAGGGTATTCAGAAATGACGGGGATGTCTTCCATCTTAGGTTTCGGCTCATCGATAGTCACATGTGCCATGTAGATGACACAACCCTTCTTTAAACACTTAGAGGCCTTGAGCATAGTCACTTGCTCAGGCAGTCCATACCGGGTATCTCCCTGAATGGTAAGTGATTCGCCAGACGGAGTCTTAATTACCACTTGCTTCTTATTACAGACAATTTGGGCCTGGTCATGAGATAACCAGTCCATGCCTAAAACGATGTCAAAACCGGCCAACTTCAAAGGAAGTAGGGATAAAGGAAAAGAGTGGTCCTTAATGGATATGAAGCATCCATCTAATATGGTTGAGGCGGTTTCTAAGGTGCCATCTGCTAACTCCACCTCATATTTCACACTTAAGGTTTTAACAGGTAAATTCAGCAATTTGCAAAACCTATTATCTACAAATGATTTATCTGCGCCTGAATCAAAAAGTACTCTTGCATAGATATCATTTATGAGAAAGGTACCTGTGATCACGTTATCGTCTTGCACAACCTCCTTCGCATCCATCCTAAAGACCCTAGCATTGGTCTTCTTGGCCTCTTCAGGCTTCTTGGCGTATTTAGGGCAGTTGGTTTTAATGCGCCCTTTCTCATTGCAAATGTAGCACGTTGCATCCTTCAGCTTTTTGCAATCCAAGGTCTTGTGTTCCTTGGACTTGCATATCCTGCAAGCAAAAGTTCTTGACTGAGTCTGCGAGTTCGATTCGAGTCTGCACTTTCCAAAGTGCTGTTTCTTGCAAATCTTGCACTTTGGCTTATCACCAGACTGATGCCCATCTTTCTTTGACTCAAACCCCTTTTTGTTGTCACCGTTTCCTCGGTGCTTCTTGTTTGACTTCCGTGAATTATCATCTTCACGTTTTCTTTTCTCAGCATCTTTGTTCCTCGGCGATCTTTGTCTGACCGCGTCCAGAGTGAGGGACAGAGATATGTCAGCTACAGATCTGAAAGTACCTGGCCGAGAGGCCTTCACGCTTGCCTTTATCTCGGGGGCTAAACCCCCAATGAAACGAGCTATTCGTTTGGGTTCCGGGGTTACCAAATACGGAACCAACCTCGACATTGTATTAAAGCTCGCGAGGTAAGCTTGGCAATCTAGATTGGTCATTACCAACGAAAGAAAATCTGACTCAATCTTCTTGACCTCATGCTGAGGACAGTAATTTTCCCTGATGAGGGCAACGAATTGCTCCCATGACATGTTGTACAATGGGATCTTCCCAGTGGCTTGAATCAGTGATCTCCACCAGGCTAAAGCCTCGCCTTTAAAAGATTGCGACACAAACTTGACTATATCCCTCTCAGCGCACCCACTGATATCCACTACTGTATCCATCTCATCTAACCACGTCATGCAGTCAATGGCTCCTTTTTCCCCAGTGAAATCTCTGGGTTTGCATGAAACAAAGTATTTATAGGAGCAACCCTTATTACGGGGTTCTTGATTTAGTACAATCTGTTCAGATGGGGCACTGTGGTGGTTTGAGGAGAGTCGATCATCATCTTTCTTTGGTTCTTCCTTCTTGGAAGGTGGCTTCGAATGCAGTGTAGATAGGGTCCTGCTTCGAGTCCCACTATATTCTTCGTACTGCCGCTCTAAGGCCTTTGTAACTGCGTCGTCTACTAACGCTTTCAGCTCAGCACCCGTTATATTAATTTGGGCGTTATCATTATTCTCCACTGGGTGACTATTAATTTCATCTGAGTCAGCCATTTTAATTGAACTGTTACATAAAACAAGGACAATAGTTTACTTGGGAGTTTATTATGGAGTTGTCTTTTATGGCAATTCATTAACCATGGTAAACATAGACCATATTTGGTTAATTTGTTACTCACATTTATTTAGGATTTCTATTATAATTTATCCTAATTATAAAACAATAATAGTTTTATTAGTAGCACAAAAGGCCTAGTCACAAGGACATTTTAAATTTTAAGCCATGATTTCAGAGAATCAAGGCATGAAGGTTTGAACATAGTTCTTTACCTTTTTCGGACAGGGTCATAGACTATTACTGTCTTTTGTCTCATATAAAAAAATGAGAAGGGCCCGTAGGCATTATATTACCAATGTATGGTCAAAATATGATCATCTTAATTAATGATTTAAACCCATGATTCAGAGATCATTTAGTTGGGTTAGGAAATCTTTTGAAGAATCCTTATATAAGAATGACGTGTGTGATTTTAACGAATCACATCTGCCAGGAGTGTTAACATGTTTACAGATGTTAACAGGGGTTTGAATCTTTTAAACAGGTCTTACCATTTTGGCCAGGTCTTTACAATGACACTCAGGCTAGGTTTCACTCTTAAGATTCCTATTCAATATTTAATAGGCAGATCATTATTAAAAGGAATGATTTTGATTTATTTCTTTCATATATAATATTTATGCATATAATAGCAAAAATGAAATTTATAAATTAAACATTCCATTAATTATTAATAGATTACGCTTCGCCCTAAACGGGACTTTTTAGACAAACAAGTTACCCACGCAGGGGTCAAGCAACATACTAGTCCACGCAGGGACTTAAACAAACATCATACCCTCGTAGGGGTTAATAGAAAGATAGACCCACGCAGGGGTCAAAACAAACAAACATACCCACACAGGGGCTAATATAGCAAGACAGGCCCACGCAGGGGCTCAACTGATACAAGGAAATTACAACAACAGTGGAAGGATTCAATGGTCCTTCTTGCTCTTCCCTTTTATTAGGCTTGTCAATCCTTGGAAGAAACTTTGTCGCTCCCTGCGGTCTCTGTGAAAGTCTCGCTCGACTTGGTCCAACCTTTGCAGAATTTCTTCACGCTCTGGTGGGGAGAACCTTGGTGGCTGCGATTGTTGCCGAATTATAGGACTAGTAGGTATTTGGTACCCATGAGATGGGTACCCTACTCCCCAAGGAGCTCCATACTGTCCTTCAGGATGAAGGGCGTTATAATTGGCCGCTACCATGTATGAGTCGGTTTCAGCGTAACCATAGTTGGTGTGAGCTGGCTGCTCAAACGGGTTGTACGCCATCGAACCCGTGTAGGCAGGAATCGGGTTATCAAAACCCATCGAAGGTGGTTGCGGTGCAACTGGGTTCGAAGGTCCACCCATGTGTGGATCTTCTTGAAGTGGCGGATAATGACTGCCACTTGATTGTCGAGGAGAGCTAAAATGAAAGTCCCCTCCTCGTGCAGACATACGTGCTCCGGTTCTCCTACGCCTCGGTGGTTGTGGAGGTGCCGACTGAACTGGTGGTGGTGGAGGCGGTGGCGTGACTGCCACAAATCGTGAATCCTCAGAGGGATCCTGCTGCTGCTACTGCTGGTGAGGCGACGAATGATGCGAGGGTGTAAAATACCACTCGAGTTGATTAAATCGTGCCTGGTAACTGTCCGGACCATGGTAGGGTGATCCATGAAAGGACGAACCATCCGAGACCTCGATGGGATGGTTGGGAGTTCCGGTTGCGGGCTCGACGGGATCGGTGTCCTCGTCCATATCCTCTGCATGATCGCCGGAGTAATGATCCTCTGGCCCCAATGGGTTAAAACCCACTGGTTCTTGTATGTAATTTGCCAGGTTAAACCGGCCCCTAAAAACAGGTTTGGGGTTACCGAAGGAATTATGCGATAGGGATCGCTGAAGAGGTATGAAAGAAGGTTGAGGGTTGTCGGGCTCATTTTTCGACTGTGGCCCATATGAGTTGTGAATGGGAGGTGTCGAACTGTGCAAGACAGATCGTCTAGCTGGTTCAAATAGGTTCCTCCGGTTTTCTCTAGGTTCAGCACTCGCATTGGTGGTAGGAGCTCGCATATGCGAAGGTCCGGCCTCGTCATCATTGGGGGCGGTGATTGGCCCCTTGCCTTGTCCTCTTCGTCGAAAGAATCTTGGCGGCATAATTAATCCTGTCAATACAACATGAGATAACGACAAGAATATATAAAATAAAGGACAAAACAAAGTAGAATTTGTCCTAGGTTATTTGTCTAGACTCGAAGGTTTTTGAAATGTGCAATTGTGTAACTGAGATTAAACACAAAAGGCTAGTGTTTAATTCACTCAGCATTGGCTCTGATACCAACCTGTCACACCCCGAATTTCACGTGTCACCGGTGGGCCCGGTGGGGAGTATCGTGACGTGGTTGGCAACATAATAGTCAACAACACAATATTTAAATGCACAGCGGAAGCAAATGAAAGATATATTTCAACCGAATAAATTATTGTAATATCATGTATCACAAACAGTTGAAAGTTTATCCACAGAAGGATCAAAATAAATAGGAAACAGTAGTTCAACAGACTTTAGGCATCTTAAGCTTGCGAGACTCTTTTGATGCTAAGGAGATATCCAGCCAATTACGAATAGTACCTGCACTTAATCTTTTTGGGAAAATACGTCAGTTTACACTGGTAAATACAATCAACTGACTCATTTAAAAAATGATTAAAAACTGATTTGGATGCACATGGCACAAACATTTTATAACTTGGGATAATTATTTAAATATATAAACTTGTAAAAGAATTACATGTTCCTTATGCGTTCAGTAGCCCGGATCGTACCGGGTTAAAGATCAATAGACACACCACATTATTTATTTATGCACTGACGAGTGTACGCCTACACTCCGCGCTAAGGTCGTGGCCATTTCGTAAAATGATGCCAAGGATATCCGGGACATGGTCATTAACCCCCCAAAGGCTTTAAGTAAACAAAACAATTTAAACGGGCCGATCAAATTTCAATTAACCACCATATGATGGAAGATTTAATGCCCGACCAAGCGGTATTTTATATACCGTACCCCAAGCCCGTATAGGAAAAATAAGTTAAAAGTATTTACCTGAGCAAAGTAATAATCACAATAAGCAAATGCAAGTAGCTTTTACTGGTCCTCCTATTCTGGAACGAAGGTTTATAATAACCTATTAGAATCCTAACGGTCTTTAGTTAAGCTTAAGCTTAGACCGGTTAATTTTTACGGTTCAAACGCACGATTAGGCGAAGACCGGAATAGAATGTGATTTAGACCCGACAAGTTTGAAGACTTGCTTAATATGGGTATTTCATACACATTCTGGATTTTGAGATAAAACCGATAAGGTTTGACCCGTTTCGGCTAATTTATGCAAACCAGTTACATAAACCGAACCGAACGCGCAAAAGGCGTAACGGGTAATTATTAGAGCCATATACAGGTTTCCTAAGTTAATATGCCTCAAATATGTTGTGACATCAGTAAGATATCTTTTATTATGCCCGAAACGAATCTAAACACAAACTATGCCCCGTAAGGGTAGTTTGGTCATTTACAAGGTTATAAAAGAGTTTAAGTATTAACCTGAGTTACAGGTCTGATATAATCAGAAAAAAATACTTAGTTTACTAAGTTATAACAGTAGGGTAAAGTATATATGTGAAATTTATCAATTATAACCAACCTATGCACCGTAGGGGCATTTTGGTAATTTCACATAAGTCAAAAAGCTCAAAACTGAAGTCTGAGTTTAACAACTTTTGCTTAATGTTAAAATATTATAATTTACCTAAAATATCAGTAGGTATCAACCCTTGTATGTTTAAAATAGTTTTAGTACATACTATGCGTTAAAAACGCTTAATAAGGCGATTAGAAGCCGTTTCCGGGTTCTATATAGAAAACTGATATTTTTATTATTCCAGAAGGCTTAAAATAATTTATTTATCATATGTAATCAGTAGCAAAAGGTTTGGAGTCAATTAGATATGTAAAACTCATTTTATAGCCCGTAAGGGCAAAACCGACAATTACCGGATTAAGCCTATGACTATAAGTTATGCTCAGCCTAAAATTAATTAAAAATCTTCAAAAATCCCAAAATAATATATTACATCAGTGGGTAATAAGTTTGATATCAAAAAGTAGGTTTAAATAGGCTATACGCTAATTATGTCGTTAAATCGCTAAAGAAGCTTTCTAATTACGCTAATGAGCATAACTCTCAATCTACACCTCAAACTGATGTCAAATTTTGGTTACAAGTTTATAAATCAGTAACTAAGGTTTCTACTCTTTTACATTTTCAAAAATCACGTTTTATGGTGAAAAGGGCATAATGGTCAACATATGAGCAATTAACGGAATCATGCATATTAATTGGATAACTAATGAACCAAGGTGTATAATCACAGAGGGTTATACTAGCATGTAACCTAGTCCAATTAAAGCTCTATGGTATTTCTAAAACATACCAAAACGGGTCAGAACTGAAGTCAAAGAAAAAGTCAAAGCTTTGCGACTTTTGGTTCCGAACCGGGTCTAAACAGAAAATTGTCTGGTTGAACATGTTTAGACATGTTCTTACATTAATTACCAAGTTATATTAATGATCCAACAGGTTGTATGGGTCCTACATTGCTAATTATGCATAATTTAGAAATTAAGCATTCTGTTGACTTTTTAATAACAAGTTTGACCCGACAAATGGTCTAGTTAGAGTGGGAATCAGAGGGTGCCCTTTTAAGGGTTTAATGCCCACATAATTACCAACTTATAACTAATTTCAATTCGACTAATCACTGAACCATCAATTATTAATCGCTAAGTCAACCGTTAATTACGACGGTTTGACTTTTAAGCTAAAACTAAGCAAAAACTTAACTAAGAAAGGTTAACCATACTTACTGAAGTCCTATGCACGATTAGTAATCACTTGAGCCTGCTTTGGAGCTCCAGGAATGATCAGAAATGCTGAAGGAAGGTGTGAAGAATTGGTTGCAACCTTGGCCCTTTATATAGTGCTCAAGAACTCATGGATTGTTGACACACAAGCCTAACAATGATCCCAGATGATCCACATATGTCCCTAAGGGTCTAGGGGTTGCTTAGGGGTCGCCCATGAAGTGAAACAACTGATTAAAGTCGGTTTATGCGTGAAATTCGGCTGCTGTCCAAAGTTCCTGTATCTGGGCGTCGTAGGCGGCCCGCGTAAGATGTTGTTGGGTCTTTCGCAGCCCGCTTGGGCCTTGTGTTCAGCTTCCACATTTTCTAGTTTTTGCATATTTGTCTCTTAGCCCTTCCGAAAGGTCAACTAACTTATATTTTGCACTTTGAGCCCTCTAAATTGACATACAAGGGCTTCAAGACTTATACTCACTTTATTAAGTCCTTGGCCACTTGGTTATTACCCGAAAAGTCATAACTTTCATCGTTGACGCTTTAACCCCTCGCATACGAATTTGATCATAACTTTCTCATACGATAACGAAACTTTATGAAATTTATATCGTGCATTCTAGTGAGCATAATTAACCGTTACAAAGCTTTGGGTTTGTTAAAAGTTCACTCAGAGGTATAACTTAAACATGTTGACACATTTAACCCCTGTAGTTTGTAATCTCTCACCTTCTTTCATATTTAGCTTCGTATGATCCATGATTTATTCGTTTGGAGGTATGAGCATCATGTAGGGTTATTGTAAAGTATATTTATTCACTGTTAACATTTTGAATACGTATATTCACATACTTTCCATGTTTGTCAACTTTAATCCCTCTATAACATTCTTTCACACGTTCAAACATATGACACGTGTCAACACATTATAGGACATGAATTTTCGAGGTGTTACATCGTCTTACTCTCATTAAATCCGTTTTATCCAATCTTCCGATCTATTATTTATCGTTGTACAAAGCCCCGGTTGAAATTGTGGAACAAATAGAGAGGTTGATGAGAAGTTTTCTTTGGGGCGGCTCAAATGGTGTGAACAAAATGCATTGGGTTTCTTGGGATATTGTTACATCTTCGAAATCGGATGGGGGTTTAGGTATTTCAAGATTATCTGATGTGAATATTGCCTTAATTACTAAGTGGGCTTGGAGGTTCAAGAGAGATCCGCATAGCTCTTGGCGGCGTACGATAGAGGCGATTCATGGTGGAAAAGGTAGATGGCGTTTTCTTCCGATAAACAATAGTCAACCCGGCTGTTGGAAATCGATGATTACATTAGTGGGCAACTTGAATCTTGGTGGCAAAGAGATACATAACATCATAAGGGGTTCAGTGGGTTCTGGGACAGAAGTTAGTTTCTGGCATGATATTTGGTATGCTACGACTACTTTATGTCAGCGCTGGCCCTGTCTTTTCTCTCTGGAAAAAAGCAAAAGATGCACGGTTCGGGACAGATTATAGGATCGTAATGGGAGGCTCTCCTTTGTGGACAATTGGCGTTGCGATCTTTCTACTGTCGAGGAGTTATCGGAGTATAGAGATTTGCAAGAAATGGTTCCTAAATGCTCTTTTTCGGGTGGCAAGGATAGCTGGGTCTGGAATGCCGATTCGAGTAACAGTTTTTCAGTGCAGAATGTTAAAAAGATCCTCATCAATGACCGTAATGATAGGAGAGTCCATAATATGGTTTGGACCGGGTGGGTTCCGTTAAAGGTGAATATTCATGCTTGGAGACTCGATATGGATCGCCTTCCGACCAAGAAAAACCTTCGCAGAAGAAATATTAACGTGGGAGATGGCTCGTGTGTTCTTTGTCAGTCGGTAGAGGAGTCGGCCTTGCACCTTTTCACCGGGTGCATTGTGTCGAGTGGTGTGTGGCAAGGGATAGAAAAATGGTGTCGTTTGGGTCCGATCTTCCTTTTTGATATCAAAGACATCTTCTCCTTGCCTTCGACGATTCCAGGTACTAATACGAAGAAGAAAATTATTAGAGGGATTGTGATGACGACTTGTTGGGTCATTTGGAAGTCTCGTAACAAGGCGGTTTTCGAAGATGCCAAGCCTCGGGTTAGTAATATGATTGCATGCATGCATCAAATCTTGGTCTTATTTGTGGTTTCGTAGTAGATCTAAAGTCGATAACATTAGTTGGAAGGATTGGTGTAGATACCCAATGTATATGTTGTAATTGTTTGTTTTGGCGGTCCTCTTTTTGGTGGGCATAGCCGTTTTCTATTGAAATTTAACGTTCAAAAAAAAATTAAAAACCTAACTTCCTTAAATTTTAATCCATAAAATTGATAGTTGAATTAATGTCTTGTGTTAAATTTGTTTTAACATATACTATGAATTTACAATTCTGTCCATCTAAAATGCATATATAGTAAGTATATAGATAACTACCTTGTATTCCTAAAGAAGAAAGTGAACCAGTGATTTAGATTCCATTTCAATTTCTTCTTTTGTTGAAATGATTAACATAAGAAATGAAATCTACATTTCAATTCCATTAAGAATTCATTCCATTTCCATTGTGTGAAACGCACACTACTAAGTGTATTCTAAGTAAATCTGAAAAGGGTAACCCTTCTCTAAAGAATCTATTAGTTAGCTTCATGATTAACATAGATGTAAGTCACATAAAGTCTAATGAACTTGAGGGTAGAATCAAGTCCGTGACTTTCGTATTACGATAAATATCCCGATCTTTAAGCCACCATAGCAAGGACAAATATGTAAATTTAGTTCAAAACTTGCACATGACAGCTTTGTAAATTTACTACTTCTATGCTAAATGACTTTGATCAATTTAGCAATGTGATCCTTTGTGAAATTTGGGTTCTCATTCAGTCGATAGCACACAACTATGCGGCTTTTATAAACACAGCTGTGTGGCTTCTTATGAACTTATAGTAAGTTTTAAACATAGGCCACGACTACATAATATCCGATTACATATTTAAATTGTTAGATATTTTAATATAATTAGGGTTAACTTGGTAACTAAAGTAAATTGTAATTTACATCAAGCAAGTTAGAAGATGTGGGAGTGCACCTTTGTTTGAGTTCTAAGTGTTCAAACAGAGCCCCCAATCAATGGAGGTTCTAAGGGGGTAATGCCCCCTTGGCGGGGTCTGGGGGCAGCACCCCTTGGGATCAAGGTCCAAGGGGCGAGAGCTCCTGAAGGGGTCCAAGGGGTATGAGAAATTTAATTTTCCAGAAATTTGGGCTTAAATGTCTAGAGGCAGTTGCGAGCGTTTTTCATCGCTATTTTGAAATCAATCTTTGGTCATTCAATCCCCGGTTTGCTAATTCACTCTAAAATCATATACAAAGTATGTTAATCCACCGAAATAACTCGATCTGAAAGTGACTACACCCTTCTTAGATCATCCGTTGAAATCTCTATTTCTCCAACATAAACCTAGAAACCAGGTGTGTACAAAAGTATGTTAATCCAATATTCAAGTATTTTAATTAATTCACAGACCTCAAACAATATGATTAGAACTAGTATTACGCACCCCCCGCGTTGTGGTGGGGGTGAACACTAATGCCACACTACTGCAGCAATCATCGACGCTGAAGTTGCGGCGTGTTAATGCGAAGAAATTAAACCGAAACATAAAACATAGAATAAAATAACTAAGTTGATCTAGGACTTGCGCGTTACGATAAACCCACGTCTATTTTTTCCGTTTGACAGGTTCATCGTAATCTATATATAATATAGAGTAAATTGCCATTTTCGTCCCTGAGGTTTGGGCATGTTTGCCATTTTCGTCCAAAATGACACTTTTCTACCATTTTGCCCCCCACGTTTGGCCATTTTTGCCATTTTCATCCAAATTCCTAACCTAGTTACATTATGTCGTCTGATAGAGTTGTTTTTGAAATTCTCAATTATAAGGGAGGGGGTAAGTTGTAAAACAAAACTAAAAAAACAATTTACACATGAACATCATCATCTCTGTACATCATCATCATCATCATCTTCAAACCCAAATCAAGAACAAATCAATCTTCACATGAACATCATCATCTATCACAAAATATTCAAAATAATAATTCAATATAAGAATCCTATGAACATCATCATCTGCAAATTCCGAGACACCAAATTCAAGATCTCTACCAAACTATTTAATTCCTTTCAAAACACTATGAGCAAACTACATCATCATCATCTTCATAATCTACAAATCCATTTCAACCATCATAATCTTCGACTATTGTTTGTAGATCTGATGCAATTTCAAGTTCTTCAAGAAAGGGTTTTGAGAGAGATAAGAGAGAGAGAGAGACGCCGTCGCCGTCGTCCTTCTCCGCCATCACCAAAAAAACGTCACGGTTCCATCGCCGTCGTCAGCTGCATCTTCTCCGTTTCGTTCCACCATCACGACCATGTTCTTATGAAGCAGATCGGAACTTGAGATGAAGATGAACCGGAATCGAACCTGAATCTGGTAAAAATAGACAGATTAGAAACTGAATCTGAGATGGAACTGGTTGTGGGTTCCGACGAAGATGGTTGTGGATTCCGTTGAATATGACTGATGACGATGAAGATGACTGATGACGATGGTTGTGGTTTCCGAGAGAGAGAAAGATGAAGCCGGTTGTGGAGGTGGAGGTGGTGTTGTGGTGGGGATTGGTGGCGGAGGTGGAGGTGGTGGGGAATGCTGGTGTCGGTGATGGTGGATTAGAGCTTCTTGCAGATGATGATGATGATGATGTTATGTTCTGATTTTGAGTTTTCAGTTACATTATAAATTAAAAAAAAATCTACCTTTTATTCAAAAACATTATAAATTAAAAAAAAATCCTTATTAAACTGAACTTTCTAACCAAGTTAGAAATTTGGATGAAAATGGCAAAAATGGCCAAACGTGGGGGGCAAAATGGTAGAAAAGTGTCATTTTGGACGAAAATGACAAACGTGCCCAAACCTCAGGGACGAAAATGGCAATTTACTCTATAATATATATCATTACCACTATACAACCATAATGCATATATTACAACAACCATTGCATCAATATGTTGCAAATTATATTTATACAAGATTTTGGCTAAATTAATTAGATTATTATAAATATAATAATTTACAAATAAAACAACACAACTTTAAATGGATCAAACTGATTGAATTTGATAAGATAATGAAACCATTATTTGATTATGGTACAACCACTTAAGCACAATTTACAACTATACATGCATACAAAACATATTATATTTGGTAAGATAATAAAACCATTATTTGATTAAGGTACAACAACTTAAGCTCAATTTACAACCATAAATTGCATACAAATGTTAAAAAGTAATAGTATATAAATAAGGTACAACAACTTAAGCTCAATTTACAACTACAAATGCATACAAATTTTACAAAATAATAGTATATAAATGTGAGAATTATAGTTCCAGTTAAAATGATGAAAATCATTTTTTACATAAACCTTTTTCTAGGTAACAACTAACATGCCCATAATATTATATTACATGGTAACATTTGAAGTTTGGTGTATTGGTATAGAAGAGTTTTTGTCTGACACTAAAACATTTACGTAACAGTTTTTTTATCTGACACTAAAAGTCAATTCACGAAACATTGTATAAGTGTATAACTTGTAGTTTTCTTAGTGTTCGCTATCCCTCTTCTATGTGCCTTGACTTTGTGTGTGCAAGAGGTGACTAAACATACTTTTTAGTTGTACACATAAGAGAACATAAGGGTGAAGGGAGTGGTTAAACAGCTGAAAGTGGCAAACTTTAAAATGGACCAATCAGAGAGTGCCACGTCAGAGAGGAGAAAAAGTTTAAACTTTGCTGAAAAGTGTTGGCAATGGTTTAGACAGTTGAAAGTGGCAAACTTTTTTTTTTTGTTTTTTTGTTTTTAAAAATTATGTGTTAAATAAAAACAATAAAGCATCAAATTAATTAAAAAAAAACAATTACATTAAAATGAAACTAATAAAAAAAATTCATAGAAATAACCTCACTAAAACAACGCAACGACTAAAAAAATTAAAAATCACACGGCCATCCATACTTTGCGGCTATCTCGCGTTTTCGTGCGAGCGTGATCTCCAACGTTGCTGGGCGAACATTGTCGTGAGGCCGGTTGTACGTCTCCAAGTCCTTGTCGAATTTAGCCTGGCGCATATTTTCTTCTTGCTTCTCGGCCAACGCCAAATATTTTTCCTCTCGCACCCTTTTGATATCTATCAACTCTTTTTTCATCGCCCTATATTCTTCAAATTTAGTGGTTATGTCTCTTGGATCGTCGCTTGAAGAAGGGGCGGCTTTGGTTTTTTTATCCCTCCTCTTTTGTCTTCGTGGCGAGGGATCCACGTTCATGTCGGGGATAGTTTGATGGCCACTCGTGAACTCGGCATTCGGTGTATCCGGATGGTAATTACCCGAGTCCGACGACTTTCTTTTTGAACTCGAGCCCGAGCTTTCGTCTTCACCCAACAACGGAACTTGGCTATATTTTTCTTGACTTCGGACGACCTCCCACGCCGCCATATGAGCAAACTCATGACGTTCTTTTTCCTTGTAATCCTTAAACGCTTGCTTCAAGACCCAAGAATCGTCGGATCCGCTTGGACGTAAACGGTCCTAAAATAATAAATTACAGAAAAAAAATAAGTATTTTTTTTGGGTAAAAATTAAACGTATGAATATTAAATAGTTTACCGCTTGCTGATAAAACCCGTTGAATATTTTCAACTTTCCGTGCATGGTAATCATCTTGGAGCGGACCTGATGATGGGTTCGGCTGCTTCCTCCGATCGTGTTGTTGAAGTGCTTAAGAATTTTGCCCCAAAAACTATTCTTTTTTTGTTGGTTGCCTTTTCTTTTGTCTAAGGTGCAATGAACCCAAGCCTTGGCCAATGCCTCCTCTTGTATAGGAGTCCAATTTTCCCGTTTCGCTTTACCACTCTTCCCTCTCGGCTCGTTTGCGGGTTCTTCTTGATGGTGGCCTTCGTCTTCGTCATCATATTGCTCTTGAGTTTCCGCCACAAATTCTTCGTCGTCTTCATCTTCCACATCTTCGTCCCTCGGCAGTTGTGAGGATGGGGTTTGAAAACCAAACGGGTCAAAAGTGTTTTGGTCGTCTAGGGAATCATAAATATTTGGAGCAACCGTGGTCGGACCCTGTGGAAAATAGTTATGCGACGAAAAATTTGGATGGGGTTGGGTGTTGAACCCGTAAGTCGGTTGCATGCCTTGGCTATAAAAAAATGGAGGTTGGCTATGTGTGGCGAAGCCTAGTTGGGGATGATACGGCGGAGTTGAACCACTCGAGCCGCCCCGTTGAGTTGGCACACTCGTCCTCGAGCCGCCCCGTTTAGTTGCCTTGCCATCGCGTTTGCTTGAGCCTTCCATTTGCAATAAGAGAAGCAGAATGTATAATTTGGTTGAATGTTTGGAGATGGTTTGGAGAAATGTTGATTTATATTAATAAAAAGTTTTTTTTTTTTTTTTTTTTTATGATTAAACGGCAATAATGCCGTTACACACACACAAACCGAGGTTGTCGGCTAGCCTTTGTCGATCGGTGACCACATACCGATACTTGAGTTTCCCGAGCGGTTTATAAGGGGTGGCGGCGGTGTTCCCGATCGGCATTCTCCTTTGCCGATGGGTTTGCCGTGCCACTCCCTTCACCCTAAGAGACTAAGAGTGTATTGCAATTCAATTTGTGGACGTATTTCTTTCCATCACAATCTCTCCACAAAAGGTCAAAAGTTTACTAGATCTATGTACATCAACAGACCTAACGTTTTTCCTAAATTGTTAGTTAGAGAATAATCTAAGCTATGTATATGACTAACTGACACTCGTCTTTTATGCATTACATAAGAATTTTAGACTTGAATGACACCGATTCACCAAACATTTTGAAAGTGAGAGTTCCTAAACCAAGTGGACATGAATTTGATAACCTTCGTAGTCATAATTGTTATATTTGTAAGTGTCTTTCACTTTCACCTTTGAATGATTGCGAGGTCCCCTTTGAGGATATCTTTATTAATAAAGAAGAAAAACAGATGAATAAAAATGTGCATTTCGTTGTCACAACTTGGGTCCATATTTCGGTTTAATGGAAGGGAATCTCCACATTATTATATTATACATATTAAAGAAAAGTGCTCATGAACAGTAATTTAACATTTATGTATTATTATATATTTTTTTAATATTTTATTATTATAAATCATTTTAATCATATATTGTTTATATTCTATAATTTTTAAGATACGATAGTTTTTAAATTAACGCGGTTTACCATTTTTCGTTTATTCTAATAATATAGTTTAATGATTTATTAAACTCTGAATATAGTGTTAGGGCATGCTTAAAATTTTTATCTGCGTTTTGATAAAAGTTTTGTTTAAAATTGAACGAGTCAATTACTATTGTTTGCTTTTTTTGGTTCTTTACAATGACAAACTGAATCGATACTATCCGAACAACTTTGGTAGCAGTATAGAGTATCTCTTTTATATCATAAGCTATAGCAAGTGTTGGTGGCGAACAAAACTAATATTGTTGGAACAACATCAACATTGGTACCACATCGATTTCAACAGAACACCGGTACCGATATTTGTACTTTTGATATTCATTTTTTTACTTTTTGATCCATATAAAATATGTATCAATATTCTTTTAGGCATATCATGACATTAATTTTTGGGTTTATCTTACAGATGCTATACAAAGTGCCGATTACGACATCGATGCCTTATGGAATCAAATCGATACTGGTCGGCTTCCCGCCGCAATGCGCGGGGGAAGTCAACTAGTGGTCATTAAATTCAACTTACAATGCTAAAATCCTAAATAAACATGTGGCACATAAATTTTTAAGAAAATAATTTATCCTAAATAAACATGTGGCATATAAATTTTCAAGAAAATAATTTATAAATAGAGAGGGTTGAACAGTAGACGCCACAATAACTGGACCGAAAATAATTATTATATAGGGACAGAATATCATCGAAAAATATTTAGTATATAAAATTTCATTTGGTTTTATATTTATATGACCGACCTGAACCGGATCAAAAAAAATTATCAAGTGATAAACAAACGACCACTAAAAAGTTCTGCACCCCATAAAAAGAGTGAATTGCAAGGATTGTCCTTTATCTTTATATTCACTTGCAGGCGTTGTCCTTTATGTTTAAAATTGACGAGTTTTGTCCTTTATGTTTTCAAATCATACACGTTTTGTCCTTTAGCTCTAACCCAGTTAGATTTTTCTGTCAAATCTGGTCATGTGCAATGCACATGAGGGTAAAATTGTCTTTTCACCATATTCTTTAAAAATACATAAAAAAGAAAAAAGAGAACCAGCCGGAGATGGGGTAAAAGGGTTATGACATCACGATAAACTACCGGCCGGAAAAACATCGTTTCTCAGCCGATCTAGAACAAAGAGAACCAGAGCACCTACAACCCCATCACCTACACCTGCACCTATAATCTGCAACACAACAACAATGAAGCTTGAACCATACTCACCGTCACCGCCGGCAACCTCATCGTCGGAGAGTAATGAAACAGTCCGCCGGTGCACACACTGCTCGTCGGAGAAGACGCCGCAGTGGAGAACGGGACCGCTAGGGCCGAAAACGTTGTGTAACGCATGTGGCGTGCGGTACAAGTCAGGGAGATTAGTGCCGGAGTATCGACCGGCGGCGAGTCCGACTTTTGTGCTGACTCAGCACTCCAACTCGCACCAGAAAGTTATGGAGCTCCGGCGGCAGAAGGAGATGATGCTCCGCCCGCAGCAACCGTCGCCAACGGCTGAGTACCAGATCTATGGCGGCGGACACCACCACCACCACCACAACCGTAACAACTATGAGGTTTGCTGACGTCAGCTGTAAGGGTTTTTAAGTTCATCGATTGGAAAAGCAGTTTGAGGAATTTAGAATTTTGTGATTTTTTTCTTTTTTATGTATTTTTAAATAATAGGGTGAAAAGACAATTTTACCCTCATGTGCATTGCACATGACAAAATTTGACAGAAAAATCTAACTGGGTTAGGGCTAAAGGATAAAACGTGTATGATTTGAAAACATAAAGGACAAAACTCGTCAATTTTAAATATAAAGGACAACGTCTGCAAATGGGTATAAAGATAAAGGACAATCCTTGCAATTCACTCCCAAAAAAAATTTTCAGGGTCCTCCACTACTTAAACTCCATAAAAACACCCACTTTCACCAACACCCATATTATGTATACGTGATTCATCAATAAACGAGTGTCACAATCTTAATGTTTAAATGAATAGATGCATATGATCTTTCAAGTCTGAGATGAAAACCAACGACTTATTGTCTTGTATAAAAAAACGTGAGGTCTAAAACAGCCCATGCGATGCGGTAGGTGTACTAAGATTCTCTTAAATAGCATAATCTAACCCACCCTGCTTTAAATAATGATTCTTATTATTATTATTATTATTATTATTATTATTATTATTATTATTATTAAGTTGTTGATCAGTTCTGTTTTAGGCATAATGAAAAACATGAAAACATACATTTGATTGCATCAGTACAGGCCAGCAGAGAATCCAGATGGAGACGCAGCAACAGTGTTTGACATGAGTGTCAGCTTGATCTGGTTCCTCCTTAGGGTGCAATCTAATGATGGTGATTATAAAAACCAAATAAGGGAGTTCGGCTATGGAGATGGAGGTCGATATTGATGTTATGATTATTAGGTTATGTGTCTAACCTTAGAACCTCTACATAAGTCTCCTTATATATGCACTCAAGAGGAAACCCTAATTAGTTAATAAGGGTAATTTGGCTCATCAACAATTACCAACTAATTATTTAATAGGATTGTTATATATATTTTGATCCATATAATGTAAATGATTATAATGGCTACTAGATTAAATATAACATAAAATATATTTAATCTTACATTCTCCCACTTAGCCGAATAATCATTTACTATGAGTATTAGATAAGCCTGATCAGGAGTTAACACTCATTTTAGCCTTAAACAAGAACTATAGCAGAGAAATATAGCCGTTGAATCATTATGCGACTCAGGACCCCCATTAGTCATACTATAGCCTTAATTTAAAACCTAATCGTCATGATCAAAATACGCATAAGCCCTTTGTTTGATTTGTAACTTTATTTCTCTATATGCCATTATGTCGACTTGACATATTCTTAGAGATATACAAAATCAAACTGATGGGGAAATTAACTAATACTTAGTCATTCATAGTACGATATGCAATTGCGCACGACCATTAATTAATACCCGTCTATGAGCTCTCTTAATAAGACTTATGGGTAATAGCCCTTCAGTTATAGGATCCTTAAGCATATCATGAATGTATTCGATACAAAACTTAGTTTCCTCAATTCGTTCATAAACGAATAATTAATTGTGTATCGAAATTTAATGCAGCACCTCTTGAACTGTTACTGTTCAAGGAGTCATGGTAGCTGACTTTATCACACTAAGTCTTCAAAACATTAATTATATGGAGTTAATAAACTTATGAGTCCACTGATATATTTCCAACAACATTTAGTGACTATATTATGTCGTTATAACTTAGGTTGTCGTTATAACTTAGGTTGTTATTATCAGTTTATTATTACTCCTCCATAAGATAGGTTTTGTCTGCTGACATAAGGATATACCCGAAATTACATTTTGTCATCTTTGAATATCACAAAATTAGAGTAATAAACCGGTTTGATTTCTCACTTATTCTTCAAATCATAGTCTCTCGTTTCTTTTTAAGATATTGTAATACTCTATTAAATGCTTCACATTAATCTAGACATATCTAGTGTGTTGCAATGTGAGTAATATCTAAACGAGTATAGACTTGAACTTACATAAGGCTTCTAATTAATGAAGCGTAAGGAAATAATCTCATTTATCCTATTATCCTCTAAAGGAAGAGCAGTATAGTTTGTTACATATGTAAGGACCCATTTAATGTTAAACTTATGGAACGAAACTAATATACCATTGGGTCTATCTCAGTATGTTATGATATCTATCACGTAAGAGATATCTCTGAGATCTATTATATCAAAGTTTGTGTTAACAATGCTTTGACTTATGTAACATATAACTATCAAAAGAATATCATCTATATAGACAGGTTTATCTTAGTTGCTCCCACTCATTTTGAGGTAGGTACATTAATCCACTTGGTTGTTGATGAAAATAATTACGTTAAGATTTCATCACATTATAATGTTTGCATTAACCCATACATGGATTTTATTGGCTTACAAATAAAGTGTTCTTTAACCTTCAGTTTAGTACTTTCAGGTTGTTTTATGAACATGTAAATGTGTCAGCCAGTTTGTTAGGGAAAATTCTTTTAATGTTCATCTAGTGTAGCTTTAAACTATTATAAGCTACTAGAACAGTGATGATCCTCAAAGAAATCTTTAATAATTTATCTCTTCCTAAGTATAACCTTTGACAATCAATCATGCCTCTTCGTGTCTTAACGCTTATATCAGGATTTGGTTTAGTTATGAACACTCTTAGGTAATTCAATCAAATCCCAAACGTTATACGAACACATAAAATCAGTTTTACTAGAAAACAGTTTTATTCCATTCAGAAGATTGATTGACGCTAATGGCTTAATTAGAAGAGATAGGATCAGTAAACTTTTCCAAAATCCATTTCAACTTCAGTTAGGGAGGTTATGTAATCATCAAAGTTAGTAGGCTTTTAAACCTAGATGACCTCCTGAGTTGATTATTGGGTTCATTAGAAGTTTCAATTTTATGGATTAGCTCTTGTTTATGTTGCTATCATTTTCAAGATTCTAAGTTTGTAAGAGTTGGTGCAGTATGGTGTACAAGAGGTGTAATTGGAGTGAAATTTAATGACACTCTTCCCCCCGCCTATTGTATTCCTTGCAAGTCATGATAAGGACTTTGACTGCTCTCACTGACCTTAGAAATCTTTAGAAACTCAGCATGCTTAGGGTCAATATTTAACGACCAACAGATTCTAATAGAAAAAACAAATTAATGACGTTAGTCGTTGTGATTTCTCTTGTTGAGGATTATATTAGTTTAGGTAAGAAATCTAAGTGTGCCCATAATTAAGCAACAATGAAACTTTTGTAAGAGTAGCATTAGATTTTAAGGAGACACGTTTTTGATGGAACAACGTCGAGATAGAGCAGTGTCTTGTACAAGAGGTGTAAATTGAAGTAATATGAAGTTTTCACTCCCCACCTCTTGCAACTATTGCAAGTTATTATTAAGACACTGAATGCTCCCACTGATCTTTAATATCTCTAGAATGCTACAAGAGAAGTTTCAATGAGCTACGTGACGTGGGAACCTATCACATATACGTTAAACTTTATTTGATTTCTTTAATGTCCAGATATCATAAGAAACTTTAGGGACATATTTAATAGAAATCATATTAAGTATATATATATATATATATACATATATATATATATATATATGAATAGATTTCTTCTAAGACCGTGAGCCATATGCGACAAAATTTAGATATAAGTTGATAGTCTATTAAATGATAAATGAATTATGTCTGAGTATTCCATTTGGAATAAGTTCCACGAATGTCAATGAATGACTTATGATGGACCCATACTTATTCCTTAAGCCAAGTAATATTTAGGGCTTTAACGTCATGATTTAAAATCACTTAGAATGAGATTAGATAAAAAATCATCCTCATTAACCATGTCATGATTTCTCATGAGTTTTGGTTATAATGGATGAAATTTATAAGTCTCACTTTTCTTTTGTCAAATTCTCATTTGCATGATAACAAAAGTTGTGAAAGTGTAAGGTATCATCTAGTTTTATCTTAGTAATGTTTCAATCCAGATATTTAGAACAAATAAAATGAGAGTTTAAGGTAAGCGTGACTTTATGTTGACTATGCAAACCTCACAACCTTCATAACATTGCTTAATTATGATACTATATTCTGATTAATCTTCAGAATATATAAGGTATCGGAAAGCGTTATTAGAAGACTGCTTATTATGGTTCTTATAGTCTTAACATTTAATTTTGTCACTAACTCTCATGTTAGTTATTTGTTGACTTATGGTAAGGAAACGTTTAAAACTAGAGTCAACTGATCATGTGTTAATAGGAATATTATAATTAGTAGACTTAAATATCTTTAATAAGTGACTATCTAATTCATTTATCCAACTGTTCTTTAGAATAATGGATAGTCTCGTTGCTTATGTCTAGTCTAATGACATAATTATGCAGTGAGATTTTCCCTTGAAGAACCTTAAAGTTGGAATTAGCACTTGTAATTTGTCTATGGACCTTAGAACAATCCTCTTTTAAAGTATAAGTGGTTGTAAGGTGAATAACATCTTATTTTCCAGTTTCAAACATATATTTCTATGTATATATGTTGCTTATCAACACACTCATTATACTTTGGCACTTTTGAGTGTTATAGTTGATTTATAAGGCATCAAATTGTACAAGTGAAAATCTTAGTATGTAACGTACTGGAAAAATGTACTTATTTTCATGTGTAAGCCCTTAACTTTATGGGTCATGGCATTGTACATTATAATGTATTCACATATACCACTTAACTTTATAGTTTAGAATTTTAAATGAAGGCATGCATCTTAGGAATTCTTGTGATTATTCCACAATAATAGATTAGTCTTAGGAAAGACTTAATTGGGAATAACTTTTTAGTGACAACACTTATGTTAGAGAGATCTTGATTATCATAAGAGACATCATGTTCGATTTGTCCTATTAATCATGCTCTACTTTTCTTCTGTAGTACCTTTATCAGAAGAGAGCAATAGGATTATCGTGTCTTAAGAAATAATTAAGGATTTAATTTAAGAGCTAATTCTTATAGAAACTTTAAATAAAGCAAAACATTTTAGGTTTAAGAATTAGAGTGGATGAGATATTGATTTATAGAAGAAATTTCCAGTGAGTAAAATTATGGGTACTAAAAATAAGGCAGACGAAATGATCATAAAAATTAAAGAATGATCATTGATATAAGGATCATTATGTGAAGAGGTTGTGATATGTCTATTACTAACATCAAAATAATAGACTATTTAAAGTTCTACTTAAACGAAGACAAATCAGCTTTGGCCAGAAGTGTAATCATTTAAGCATGTGTGCAAAGTGGTTGTAACAAATCAGCTTTGTCCAGAAATTGAGACAATCACTTTAGTTATGCACTTGTTAAGTATGCCATCTATGAAGGAATTAAATCAGCTTTGGCCAGATATTAAGACATTCATGTGTTATGATGCACACTTAACATAGCTTTCGTAATACTTGAACGATAAGTAGATGTATCAAATCAGCTTTGGCCAGAAATGATACATCAGAAGCTCATTCAAGTTAAGCCATTTTGGTTTTGTAAAACATTATTTGATCCTTATTAATTAACTAAGTATTTACAAAACCAATCATTTAATAGCTAAATCTTAGTTCACATTAAACAGCCTAAAATAATGAGGTTTCAGGTGAGATCTCGACTCAATTATGAGGTCTCGAGTGAGGTCTCGAGTCAAGTCTCAACTCATCTTGCAACATTATGAGGTCTCGACTCATTAATGGTCTCGAGTCGCAACCTCGGTGTCTCGAGTCGTAATCATGGTCTCGACTACTGTGTTTTATGAGATCTCGACTCCTTGATGAGATCTCGAGTCGCAACCATGGTCTCGAGTTGTGAAGATTGAAGCCCTTAGTCGAAACCTTAGTGGTCTCGAGTCGAAACTTTATGGTCTCGAGTCGAAATCGTTGTCTCGAGTTGTAAACATTTAAGAACACTTATGATTTCGAGTTGAGACCTTGTGGTCTCGAGTCCACTGTTAATAGCTGTTATTGTAAAAGCATAACTGAAAATTCGAATTCTAAGGGATTTTGAGATATGGTTTCCTGTTTTAATGATGATCTAATTTTGTCAAATATTTCAAAAATTTTATCTGATTATCAATTAACAGTTTTCGAATAAACTTAAAAGATAAAATTGGATCAAACAGGAAAAACACTCATCAATCTTAATTACATTCCAAAACATAAAGGAATTTTCGAATTTTTCTAAGAACATATTATGAACCCTAACAATAAAACATAAATTCTGGAAACCCGAAACCTGAATTTTAAAGGTTTTCTAAACAGATTTCGGTAATAAGCTTACACGTTTTGATTTCGAGACATTTAAAACAAATTCTTTCCTCGAAACAGTGATCTCGAGTGGATCTTTATGACTCGAAACCGGCTGTTAGATTTATTAAGTTATCAAAATTCCGTTTTCCCGATTTCTATCCCAGAATTGATGGATATGAAAACAGAACTGACTAATCAACATATGCTCTGATACCACATGTTGATCAGTTCTGTTTTAGGCATAATGGAAAACATGAAAACATACCTTTGATTGCATCAGTACAGGCCAGCAGAGAATCCAGATGGACACGCAGCAACAGTGTTTGACATGATTGTCAGCTTGATCTGGTTCCTCCTTAGGGTGCAATCTAATGATGGTGATTATGAAAACCGAATAAGGGAGTTCGGCTATGGAGATGGAGGTCGATATTTATGTTATGATTATTAGGTTATGTGTCTAACCTTAGAACCTCTACATAAGTCTCCTTATATATGCACCCAAGAGGAAACCCTAATTAGTTAATAAGGGTAATTTGGCCCATCAACAATTACCAACTAATTATTTAATAGGATTGTTATATATATTTTGATCCATATAATGTAAATGATTATAGTGGCTACTAGATTAAATATAACATAAAATATATTTAATCTTACATAAGTAAGTTAGTATTTAGTAATTATACATTTAATTATTTAAACTAGTGGGAATGCCCGCACGTTACGACGGGTATCCCGACTGATATCACTTTCTAAATATGACTCTTATATGGTTAATAAATGAAATGCAATGTGAACAGATAATCCATCAACAACTTAAAAACTTGAATTAAGGAAACAAACTTTTGACATATTAATAAGTACCACTAAGTTTGCCTTGATAGAATTCAGCCACTTAATCTTTGTAGCCAAAATAGAATTGCGTCCTCGATTGTCCATAATTTATTCACCTTAACTTTTGTTGCCTCCACACATCAAGAGTTCCTATTGAAACACCCTAAAACGTTTTGACCATAAGAGACGTAGCGGAAAATACCGATTTGAAAACTCTTTCTTATATTGTCTATAAGACATACTTGAAGGTTCATTTATAATTTGTCGGACACTTCTTGAAAGGATTTACAACATTCATTCATGATTAACGCGTTAACTGAAATACACAAATACAAGCTATAAGATTACTCTTCCCGTACAATCCTTGCGCTTTGACTCGATCTTCAACCTCTTAGTCTCCACAATGATGTTAATTTCATGCAACCTGTAATCACCACATACATGCGCATCATTAATATTTGGTGACGTCATTCATATTCTAGACATACGCAATTAAATAACCATTCCGCATTCTTCTATTCATGCTCATTTTTTCTATTATCCTTTCGAGTACAATCTTGCATCTCAATCATCAAATCTTCATAAGGACACAATAGTATACCTGCATTTTCATTTCATTCTCAAGACGCACTATTAGTAACGTAAATACTCAAACGTATTGAAACCATGTATACATATATACGTGCCCCATTATTTCGAGAACAATAAATCCTGCTTAGTGCATATGTACATTCATACGTATATTCATACACACACATACATACACACATACATACATACATACATACATACATACATCATGCATACATACATGCATACATACATACATGCATGGATACATGCATACATACATACATACATACATACATACATACATACATGCATGCATGCATGCATACATACATACTTACGTATATACATACACGCATACATACATTCATACAAGCTCTTGCATACCATTTACATTCCCATATGATTATACTAACATATCCTAATCACAAACATCCATATAAATAAGTCTTATACGTATCAACCTACGAGCATACTCATTTCTGAATGTACTTACCTATGGATTCCATTGCTAACATATAGGTAAATCCATACATATGTAAATGAATATGTGTTAACTTAATATACATGCCCCTAGACTTATTTCATTCCCACACATATGTAACACCCCAAAAATATTTAATAGCTAAATACCATACACTTAAAATATAAATGAATATGTGTTAACTTAATTAACATTAGATTAATAAAGAAACTTTAGGGGCTGAATGTGTAAAAGGTGGAAACTTGAATTAATAAAAATGAAAGAAATTAAAACACCACACACTGATGTGTGCGTGTAGGTTTGTGCGACCAGAGAGGGAAAAAGAAGACCAACCCTAGCTCTTGTTCTCCATCACAAATCCACCAAATTCAACCAAAAATCAAAGCGAGTTTGATGCATGCTTGATGAATTAGAGCCCATAACATCATCTCATCATAAGGTATGTTGAGAATTTAGTGTATGTTTAAGTAATGAGTTCTTGATAACACTTATGATGCACAATTAAAGTAGGAATCTGCTGAAATTGTGATAAAGATAGTAAGGCCTATATGATTCTAAGCAAAGCCTTGATAAATGCAAGTAGAACAAATGCTATGATTAGGTATTAAGTTTGAATGCCCAATTATGAATAAGGATATGTGCAATCCGGGTAAATGGGAGCACTATTCCATATGTTTTAAACCCAGGGTTACAGGTAATAATTTATCAAACGTGCAAGCCGGTAATGGGAGCGTGAATGCTGAAGTTGATAACCTGGGGTTGGGTAAAATGGGATGTGTGAAAATCCCAATGTGTATTCTTATAGGTGATTAAGTCAAGGCACTTAAATCACTATTGATTTGGATAAAACTCAAAGAGTAAACCGGGAATGGGAGCGCAAAACGAGTGGAATAAGGAACCTGGGGAATAGGTTATTATATTGTGTATTAAATCACATTCGTAAGGATGTGGATTGATTCAACATTTAAAAAGGAAATCAGTAAATATTTCGAGAAAAATGATTATGAATGATCATGTTTTCGATGATGCATAATGATAAATTTTATTATGAAATGCTATAAGTCCAAAAAATGATAAAATATATGATTTATAATTGTTTCTGGGAGTCCCAGATCATGCGTTAACGTACGAGAATTAAAAATGGGACAAATGGGTTGAATAACCAACACTGCAACAATTTTGTTGCAGACGATACCGTCGTCGACGAACAGACCGGCCGTCGCCGACGCCATGCCTGTGTTTCATTTTCCTGTTTTGTTTGTTTAAACTTATAATTCGTATTGTTGCGTATTTACAAGTTCTAATCACTAATGTTTTGCAAAAATTTCCAGTTCTAGGGTGTTTACAAGCATTTTGGATGGTTATCAAGCTACCGTTACCGACCACTATGAAGATCATGGTCTCCGCAACTTTTGTTATCTTATGTTGTTAGTAAATACTATGTAACCAAAGGAATACTTATGTATCCTGAATTTGTTATGGAACGTTAATTTAGCTAGTAACTTCCCTATCAAATGTTAATGAAAATTTTGTCAAACTCAAGGAAAGTAGTTCAATTATAATATAAGTGTTTTATTTGAAATGTGTGTTACAAGTTGGTAATCAGAGCTTAAGGTTAAAGACAAATGTGTTCGGTTCGTGGCTTGATCTAGAAATCCGGTAAGAATTTATTTAAAGCAAATTTCAATTTGAAAGATTATAAAAGATAATGATGTAAAGTGTATGGGAGGAGTATAATAATATACTCGAACCCGGGAAGTACACTTAACATAAACGGTTAAGGCAAACTTGTATACTTGGCCAAGTAGTGAGTATAAATTCTCATGTAAAAATGTGGGAGTGATTAAACAAAATATTTATCAAATTACTTTCAACATTTCAGTAAAGAGATGTCGGGAGGGGCCAGTGACAATCTCGTATCTCTCACGACCGACGAGTTAAGAGAAAAGATTTCCGAGGAAGTCGGAAAGGCACTCGAAGCTAGCCTACCATGATTTATGGAAAGGCTACAAAACACATTACTCTCGACCATCGAGGAAAAGATAAGCGAACTAAGAGAGGATCTTACCAATGATAGGGGCAAGGTCAAAGAAAATAAGGGTTGTTCCTACAACAAATTCATGGCATCAAAGGTGGATAAGCGATATCGAGGGTGTCTTCGAGCGTACGCATTGCGATGTAAGCAATTTCGTGGCTTATGGAATTGGCCAACTTAGAGGTCAAGCCAAAGATTGGTGGGATAACCTCATAAATGAAAAATGGGTTGAAACGGCGCGAGCTATGACTTGGGAAGATTTCAAAACGCCTTTCCTCAAACAGCATAGCCCCAAAGCGGTAATCAACAAGATAAAAGAGGAATTCATGCAATTGAGGCAAAAGGGGAAACCGTCAATAAAATCACGGGAACATTTCTCGACAAACTTAAGTTTTGTGATGAGTTGGTCAAGACTGAAGAACAGAAATATACTACTATCACAACATGCTTAGGGCGGAATACAGGGAGTTTATGACTCCCTCACATTATGAAAGTGATGTGCACAAAATGCAACATATAAATTACATCAATTGTGGCATAAAACTAACCTTTTTTTAGTACTAATGTTGGAAAAAGTGTGTTTTTGTCTTCCTTTTGTATTTTCAGGATTAAATGAGCTCAAATGAACAAAAGAAACAAAAAGGCAGCTAAATCTAACATAAATACAAGAAAAGGAACAAACGTGGCATGCCCAGCCTCCCCGACAGCATCTTCCCAAGCAAAACAAGAGAACAGAATGCTGAACACGCCCCGTACTCAATGAGCACGGGGGCGTGCCCAAGTGTCAGCAGAAAAGACAAAGCTGTAGAACCTTCGATTAGCCACCACGGGGTCGTGCTCAGCAGACACGGGGCCGTGGTCAACTCTAAGATTCACAAAATCAGGGGAAATCTTGATAGTACAGATACGCTTCTACACACGGGGGCGTGGTCAACTAATGCAGACAAACTGCAATTAATGAAGACAGAGATGAAGGATGGACACGGGGTCGTGCCCAATGGACATGGGGTCGTGCCCGAGCTGCTGTTCAGGCTATAAATAGGGGTGCTTGGCTCATTTGCAAACCATCCCTTGGCACACCACCTCTCTCACACTTCACCCACCACTCACCACCATCACAACACCATCATCCACCACCATCATCCATCATCCATCATAGAGTGTGTGAGTCATCTCGGGATCCAAGATTGATCGTAAGAGTTCTTGACAATCAAAGGCCATGTTTGCCTAAGTCTCTTACATCACTTGGTGAAGACAAGTGTCTAGTGTAATACTTTTTATTTTTAATCTTTACGCACTTTTTACTTGGTTATGTATTAATGACTTTAATAACTAGTTTCTTATGTTGAAGATGATTATTCCTTATCGTTTGTCCATGATGTCTTGGCATTATTTTACTGTCTATATAAAATAAAAGATTTTCACCATTCATATCTCCACGGTCTATATGGAGATATGTTGGCTACCTGGTCGGGGGTTAAGGGAACGGTTTGGTAAGAGTCTTGCGTTGTTCAGTGTATAGATCCTGCAAGGACCTGGGTCAAATTTAGTAGGACCTCCTTCAATACCCACCGGTATTGGATGGCGGGGGTCCAAACTCTTTGATCCCCTCATATGTAAGCTACTATTAATACTTTAACCCGGCTACTTAGGACTGTATCCCTGCTGACTCAGACTACTTAGCCGAGGGTAACGTCACCTTCAAAAGAGGGGCCTACCATAATATGCATTAATAACTTAATTAATTATCTTTCAATAATCCGACCCTTTAGGATTGTATCCTTGCTGACTCAAACTACTGGGTTGAGGGTAACGTCACCTCCAAAAGAGGGGCCTACTACAATAACTAAGATAATCTCTTAAAAAGTGCAAAAGTGCGGAAATAATCAAAGGTTACACTAAACACGAGTCGGAGCCAAGTGATTCATCTTGTGTATCTGTTTTTACTTTTATTTTATTTTTCAGCATTTTAGTTAGTTTTTATTTTTCTAGTTTAAAACCTTTTTCTAACTTTTGATTTGATTAGACGTTGAGGATAAACCGGTACTAAAAGCTCTTGTGTCCTTGGACGGCCTCGGTATCTTGCCAACACTATACTACGCTCACGATGGGTGCACTTGCCCATTTGTGTGTTAGGTGTTAGTAAAATATCGTGTTTTATAAATTTAAAACTTGACTAACATGTAAAAAGGGGTTAAAATATACTTAAACTTATATACACACTCGCACACATCAAGTATTTGGCGCCGTTGCCGGGGACACAAGGATTTTAAGAAACCTTAAAATCGACGGCCCAATCAGTTTTTCAAAACTTTTTTAAAACGCGTGCACATTTTTCTGCATTTTAGTTTATTTTTGCATTTACAGTAACCTGAACACGGGCCGTGCTCATTGAACACGGGGCCGTGCTGCATATTTTTCATAAAACACCCAGATACAGAGCCTGAACACGGGTTCGTGCTCACTGAACACGCCCCCATGCTCAATGAAACCAGTAACTTTATCTCAAATGCCCATATACAGATTCTGTACACGGGGTCGTGTCCGCTGAACACGGGGCCGTGCCCAGCCTCTGTTTCTGTTTCTGTTTCCGTTTTCATTTTTGTTTTCTAGTCTCGAGACTTTGTTGTGGTCTGCTGAGTGATTCTTATGGATCAATACTTAGGAGGTTACAACTACACCTATGAGGAGGATGATTATAGGGAATATTATTTCACCAATTGCGATAACACTCACTCGGTTCAATATTGTAACTTATTTCAACCATCCACTTCATACACCTACTATGAGGAGCCCAAGTACGAGCCATCAACTTCATACACATCCTATGAAGATCAAAGGTATGAACCTTCTCCCTCATACTTATATTTTGATGAACCAAGGTATGAGCCTTCATACTCATACTTTGAGGAACCAAGATATGAGCCACCACCTTCATATGCTTATTATGAGGAACCATGGCGTGAACAACCCACCTCATATGAGTATTATGAAGAACAAAATTACGACCCTTATCCATCATATACATACAATGAAGAACAATGGTGTGAACCATCTACTTCCTATGAGTATTATGAAGAACAAAGGATAGAACAACTGGATTCAAGCTTTGAAAATCCCGATCCTTACTCTATCACCGAAGTGACCGATAGGATATTAGAACACCTTAAAACTATCGAACGCTACATAAAAGAATCTCGCGCAAGGGAAGAGGAGTCCCGCGCAAGAGAAGAATTAACTTGTAATAAAGAAGAGATAGTTGAAGAGGTAAAAATGGAAGAACAAATAAGTGAAAAACCGACACATGAGTTAAACAACGAAAAAGGTGAGTCCGTTAACGTTAAAATTCAAGAAGAGTCTAATTTTGAAGAAATTAATCTCTTGTCACCTTCTTTTGAAAATCATTGTTTAGTACCTACTCATGCTAAGTTTTTAAAAGAGTTAAACACTAACACTAAAATTGACGAAACAGTAAGCATTAAGTTAACTAGTGATCAAACCTCGCTAATAAAAGAAGACCCATTTGAAATCAACATTACACCGGTTCCATGTTTTTTTCAAAATTCCTTTATTAGTAACGTCACAATCGATAAAGATCTTTATGTTAACATAATGCCCAACTACATTTTCGAAAAATTAAGTATTAGTGATTTTCTCCACTTCAAATAGCCATTTTTCTATCCAATCGGAAAGTAATAAAATCAATCGGTGTAGTTGAGGATGTCTTGGTTCAAACAAATCAAATGGTAATCCCAACCGACTTTGTCATCCTCGATGACGCTCCTCTAGTGTTGGGACGACCCTTTGTAAAAACCCACGAAGCTTTGAAAAACCGGAAGTACAACAATCTATCTATTTAATTAGGGGCATTTAAAAAGAGTGTCGATCTTGAGCGATCAATGAAATATCCATTCGGCAATAATGACCCCCTAATTAAAGATAAAGATGAACCACCCGATACAAGTGAAAAGATTGACCACTTTGTTGAAGAATGGGTCGCCATAGAACAAACTTTTAAAGTTCTTAATCAAAATGAGCAACCCAATAAGGAGTCTTCTAAAGACCCACCTCTTGAGCTCAAAGAACTTCCAAAAGGTTTGGAATATGCTTTTCTAGACAAAGATGGTAAATCACCTGTAATTATTTCGTCTAAATTAGGTAGTTTAGAAAAAGAAAAATTAATTAAACTTTTGAAAAAACACAAAAATGCGACTGCTTGAAAGCTTGTAGACATTAAAGGAATAACCCCTTCCATGTGCACGCACAAAATTTTAATGAATGATGACTACAAATCGGTAATACAACCACAACGTCGAGTAAATCCAAATGTTCAAGAAGTGGTTAAAAATGAAGTCATCAAATTACTTGACGCCGGACTCATTTATCCCATCTCCGATAGTCCTTGGGTAAGTCCCGTCCAAGTAGTTCCAAAGAAAGGAGGTATGACGGTAATAACTAACGAAAAGAATGAATTAATACCAACGAGAACCGTCACAGGATGGAGAGTATGTATAGATTATAGACGATTAAATGAAGCAACGAGGAAAGATCACTTTCCTTTGCCCTTCATTGATCAAATGTTAGAAAGATTATCCAGTCATAAATTTTACTGTTTCTTGGATGGTTTTTCAGGTTACTTTCAAATCCCGATAGCACCTGAAGACCAAGAAAAGACAACCTTCACATGTCCCTATGGAACTTTTGCCTATCGACGCATGCCATTTGGTCTATGTAATGCCCCTGCAACCTTCCAACGTTGCATGGTAGCCATCTTCCACGACATGATAGAAAAGACAATGGAAGTCTTCATGGACGACTTTTCTATCTTTGGGGATTCATACGACCAATGCCTCGATAACCTTGAACGAATGCTATCCCGATGTGGGGAAACTAACCTCGCCCTTAATTGGGAAAAATGCCATTTCATGGTAACAGAGGGAATAGTACTCGGTCATAAAATCTCAAGCGAAGGAATGGAGGTTGATCGAGCCAAAATAGACACTATTTCTCGATTACCACCCCCATCCTCCGTTAGAGCTATCAGAAGTTTCCTAGGGCATGCCGAATTTTATAGGTGGTTTATCAAAGACTTTTCTAAAATTTCAAGACCTCTAACAAAATTACTTGAAAAAGATGCCCCTTTTATCTTTGACAAGGATTGCAATCAAGCATTTCTAACCCTAAAGGAAATGCTAGTCAATGCACCTATCATGATAGCGCCTGATTGGAAATTTCCTTTCGAAATCATGTGTGATGCAAGTGACTTTGCAGTTGGAGCTGTCTTGGGATAAAGAAAAGGAAAGCATTTTCACCCAATTTATTATGCTAGTAAAACACTTAACGATGCACAAGAAAATTACACAACAACTGAAAAAGAGTTACTAGCTGTGGTATTTGCTTTTGATAAATTTCATTCTTATCTTGTTCTTTCTAAAACAATAGTCGATACAGATCATGCAGCCATTTGATATCTCTTCAAAAAGCAGGATGCAAAACCACGTTTGATTCGGTGGATTTTACTCCTCCAAGAATTTGATATTGGAATCAAAGACAAAAGAGGAGCTGAAAACACCGCAGCAGATCATCTTTCACGCTTAGAAGACCCAGCTTTGGAGGCAACCAAGGACGAGCAAATCAACGAAAAATTTCCAACAGAGTCCCTAGAAATGGTGGAATACAGATAAGAACCATGGTACGCCGACTATGCTAACTACCTAGCTAGCGGTATAGTCGCAAAAGGTTGGCCACAACATCAAAGAAAGAAATTCTTTGCTGATGTAAAACACTATTTTTGGGAAGATCCTTATCTTTTCAAAATGTGTGCCGACCAACTCATCCGACGATGCATACATGGTAGCGAAGCACGAAGAATTCTCCGCCATTGTCATGAAGGTCCATACGGAGGACATCATGGTGCCGCTAGTACCGCACGAAAGGTATTTGATTCAGGGTTTTATTGGCAACCATTTACAAAGACGCCCAAAGTCTTGTCAAGACGTGTGATGCTTGCCAAAGAACAGGTAATATTTCTTCCAAGAACGAAATGCCACAAAACGGCATTCTTATTTGTGAAATTTTTGATGTGTGGGGACTCGACTTTATGGGACCTTTCCCACCGTCAAAAGGAAACAAATATATACTTGTGGCAGTAGATTACTTGTCTAAATAGGGCCGAGGCTGAGGCACTTCCAACAAATGATGGAAGAGTCGTGGTAAGATTTCTGAAAAAAATTATTCTCTCGTTTTGGTACACCTAAAGCATTAATAAGTGATAGAGGTACCCATTTTTGTAACCATCAACTTGAAAAAATCTTAACAAGATATGGGGTCTATCATCGGGTCTCAACAGCATATCACCCTCAAACAAACGGACAAGCCGAAGTGACTAATAGAGGTTTAAAACGAATACTTGAAAAAAACGTAGGGTTAAATAAAAAGGAATGGGCCGATAAATTAGATGATGCTTTATGGGCTTTTCGAACTGCTTATAAAACAACAATAGGTACAACCCCATATAAGCTCGTCTATGGAAAAAGCTGTCATTTTCCAGTAGAAATAGCTCACAAGGCCTACTGGGCAATTAAAAATGTAAACTTAGATTTAGAATTTGCTGGTAGAAATCGATTTTGTCAATTAAATGAATTAGACGAATTAAGGAATTATGCATACTCAAACTCTGAAATTTAGAAGGAAAGAATGAAAAACTTGCACGACAAACACATTAAACCTAATGAATTTCGAGTAGGAGATCAAGTTCTATTGTTTAATCCACGACTTCGATTATTTCCTGGTAAATTAAAGTCTAGGTGGTTAGGACCTTTTTCCATCACCCATATTTTCCCACACGGTGCAGTAGAAATTAATTCTCGGAATGGCCCTCCATTCAAAGTCAATGGCCAACGGCTGAAACTCTCTCAAGGATTCATTGAGGATGAAGAGGAAGAAATCTCGCTTCAAACGGTCAAAGAATGAAAGCATCAACATCATACCTGGTAAGTCACGAACGAATGGGTTGACATCCAAATCGGTAAGTCTTCTAACCAAGTTTTTGGGAAATAAGGGCACTCACACGAGCACTTAAAAAAAATCAACTTTGCTCGGCACGAGGCCGTGTCCGCTGGACATGGGTCTGTGTCCGCTGGACATGGGGCCGTGTCCGCACAACTGTCGGGATAAAACCCTTTTTCAAAACAGTTTCTTCATTTCCACACTCCCCGTTTCCCCAAAAACGCTCTGGTTCAGGCGATTTTTCCGCAGAATTCTGACGTCTCCTCTACTTCTAACAATATCAAGGTATGATTCTATCATCATTAGTAGTTAGATTAAGCACTTGCATGTAGTTAAAACATCAAAAATTTAGGGAAAAATCTAGGGTTCTTGAACTTCATTCGGATCGAACCTCAAATTTTTGCATAAATCTGTTAGCATTAGTTTAGATTAGTGTTATAGGAAGTAAATCCATTTGTATTGTTCATAGATTTGCCCGATTTCTCACAAAAACCCCAAACCCTTGTTTTTGAATCGAAAAAGATAAAATCGAAAGGGTAAACGGTTTGTTTTTGGGAAAAACGGCACTTGGGGTTTCATTTTCGGGGGAAACCTCACCTACTGGACCAAAAATTTTCAAGTTTTCGGGACCGGGTTGAAAAATGAAGTTTTTGAGTAACAGACGCCTGGACACGGGGTCGTGTCCGCTGAACACGGGGCCGTGTCCAGCTAACTGTTTTCAGTTTTCTCCGAAAATTTCACTGTTTCGTGCTAACTTTTGGTGTATTCTTTCAGATGTCAAAGAAATTCACAAGGTTCAATGCAACTGAGCAGGACGCTAAAGCAAGATACGATGTGCTTCGAACCAGACCGGAAGAATACCCAAGACAAGTGTGCATGGATCTTTTAGCATTGGTGAACCAACTTGACCAGTTTAACAACCTCGTTACCGGCCCACTAAGAGTCGCCCTAACCACTCGACTTCGCTCGGTCCACGAATACAATCTGGAATTCTATAGCACATTCGTGTTCAATTCAAGGTGTGACCCATTTGACAATGATGGCGTAGAGTTTCGATGTGGGGGGACTAAGTACTCGATTTCGATGGCACAGTTTGGGTCGATAGTTGGGTTGTATGCGGAGGAAGATGCGGGTAATGAAGAGAATACCAAAGGGGTGCGAGAGTTAGATGAAAACGAGCGCCAAGTCGCTTGGGCTCAAATTGGAGAAGGGCACTACAACCCAAGCAACACTAAGAGCACTAAGTTGAGGGACCCGCTTTACCATTACATCCATAGGGGCCTCACTTACTCTCTTAGCCAAAGGCATGACAGTAGTGGCGTTTTTGGGTTGAGAGATCTGGTGGTCCTTCATTGCATTCATAACCGCAGACACCTCGATGTTTCGTACCTCCTGCTCCGCAACATGCATTGGTACCGGCTTGCTACTCCACCAACCCCTATCTTCTTCGGGGGGTGGATTTACCGTCTCTTCAAGCACTTCGTGAACATGCCCAGGTCCTTCCAAAAGAGCCCATGGTCGGGAAGAGTGGACATACAGATCTGCCGCTCCATGAATTTGATCTATGAAGCCGAAGACAGGTCGGTTAGCTTCCAAAGAGTCCAAGGGCATGCATGGAACCCGCAAGAGGCACTCGTCCTTCACGCTCCACAGTTTCAACAACATCCTCATTACCAATACCGGCCCCATGGTGATCCGGGCCAATCCTCCTCACAAGGAGGCGGTTTTCCTAATTTTCAAAGCTTACATGACTTATTGCAGGAAAACCTCATGTGCACCAGGAACACCTACAACATGGCGAGCAACACGTACACCCGGGTCGGAGCAATTGAGAGAAACATATCCGACATTCAGGATGACATTGGGAATATCCGGGAGTACATGGCGGGGCACGGAGGAGGAGATGATGATGAGGACGAGGACATGGACTAGGCGGGAGGAGTAGAGGTAGGAGCAGATGGTTGGTGATCCCACATGTTAACCCTCTTTTCTTATGAACAATTTCCGGCCTGCGTGGCTTGTGTTGAACAATTTACTTTCCTTTAACTCTTTTTATTTTCTGCATTTGTTTTTATTTTTAACTTTGTGATGTGGATGTTGAACAAGGGTAATTTAGGAAGCTTGTTATGGTTTGGAGTAGAGTTTATTGATAAAACAGATACATACGAGGCTTAGAGTACTAACCATTAGTACTACAAAAGCCGGAGCAGGAAAAACGAAGCCAGAAACCTGTTTTTCACCCTTGCAGATTGTCCACACGGGGTCGTATCCAGCCGACACGCCCCCGTGCCCACTTCCCCAGACTTGCTGTTTGTTTAATTCTGCAGACTTTTGCCAGACACGGGGTCGTGTCCAGCCAACACGCCCCCGTGTCCGCCTTCTGTAAGTAATTGTTACTGGCACTCTGACCACGGGGTCATGTCCATCTGACACGGGGCCGTGTCCAGACGCCCAGTAACACAAACTTTTGCTTCTTTACACCTTTTTATACATTCAATTAACCTAAAAACTTATTTTCGGGACACATTGAGGACAATGTGTAATTTAAGTGTTGGGGGGATGCTAAAATCTTGAATCTTGCAAGTCCTAATCACAAGCCTTACACAAAACTCTATTGGAACCGCTAATCATCCCAAATTTTTTTCAAATTTTTTTTTGTTTTTTTTACTTGTCTAGGTTTAATTTGGGAATTTCAAGTTCTAAAAAGGTTATATTTTTACAAATTTACAACCGATAGCGTCGTGATAAAAAGAACCAACATAAGAAAATTATGAAACGGCATTACAAGCTTAATTAAAATTTGATTATATATACTTGATCACATAAAAACCCATTCCCACAAAAAGTGAGTTTTGAGCCTTTATTGAGCATACATATATATATCTTTAAACTAAATGCTCATTTTTCGTTTCTTGTGTGAATAGCCGCTGGGTTCTTACGACTCTAGAACTTGCCACGATGATACATTCCCGGTCCTTACCAACTTAAACCCGAGTAAGTAAATGACGGAGGCATTAGGACTAACCCTTTTTATTTCTACACCATTATTTTTTTGTACCACCTACCCAAAATCCCCCTAGTTAACCCTTTTGAGCCTAAACCTTTTCATTTCATAACCCAAAACAAACACTCTTTCACCCACCAAAAACTTTTTATTTTTAAACCATTTGTTTTAGTAACAAGCTCGGTTTTTCTTATGACCTTCAAAAAAAAATGATGATGATGAAGCAAAAGAAAAATAAACAAACAAGTTTATCAAAAATAACTTTGTTTGAATAATGGCTTCATCAAAATAAAAACTTCAAAAATAATAAGGCTTACGAAAACCGACGCTTTTTACGCCTTTCGCCCTTTTACTAACCACTAACCCAACCACCTACCTTTATCCCAAGCCTAACCCTTCACCCCAAAAGTCCTATTGATATTTACAAAGGTGTATAGTTAAAAAGGAGGAGGATTGATTGCTTGGAAAACTTATGGTAGGAGTAAGTTCCATGCCGCTCTCGAATGATCCACTAAAATACATCTTCGGCCAAGTGTTGAGTGATCCCCCGTAAGGTATGTGAACTTGTATATAAGTGGAATTTTAAAAAAGGCATGTTATGCCCTAATAAGTAATTTATCTTATGTAATGTTTTAAATAAATCATGACGAATATGATTGTAAATAAATAAAAATAAAACTTAATAAACAATCTTGGAAATCCTGACACTCTACTACAAGCCCAAAAACCTTCTCTTCAACCCATTCCATTTGGGAGTGTAAAGCCACATTATAAAGAGTTTTGCTTGAGGACAAACAAAGATTCAAGTGTGGGGGTATTTGATGTGCACAAAATCCAACATATAAATTACATCAATTGTGGCATAAAACTAACCCTTTTTAGTACTAATGTTGGAAAAAGTGTGTTTTTGTCTTCCTTTTGTATTTTCAGGATTAAATGAGCTCAAATGAACAAAAGAAGCAAAAAGGCAGCTAAATCTAACATAAATACAAGAAAAGGAACAAACGTGGCATGCCCAGCCTCCCCGACAGCATCTTCCCAAGCAAAACAAGAGAACAGAAAGCTGAACACGCCCCGTGCTCAATGAGCACGGGGGCGTGCCCAAGTGTCAGCAGAAAAGACAAAGCTGTAGAAGCTTCTATCAGCCACCACGTGGTCGTGCTCAGCGGACACGGGGCCGTGGTCAACTCTAAGATTCGCATAAATTGGGGAAATCTTGATAGTACAGATACGCTTTTGCACACGGGGGCGTGGTCAACTAATGCAGACAAACTGCAATTAATAAAGACAGAGAAGAAGGATGGACACGGGGCCGTGCCCGAGCTGCTGTTCAGGCTATAAATAGGGGTGCTTGGCTCATTTGCAAACCATCCCTTGGCACACCACCTCTCTCACACTTCACTCACCACCCACCATTATCACAACACCATCATCCACCACCATCATCCATCATCCATCATAGATTGTGTGAGTCGTCTCCGGATCCAAGATTGATCGTAAGAGTTCTTGACAATCAAAGGTCATGTTTGCCTAAGTCTCTTACATCACTTGGTGAAGACAAGTGTCTAGTGTAATACTTTTTATTTTTAATCTTTTCGCACTTTTTACTTGGTTATGTATTAATGACTTTAATAACTAGTTTCTTATGTTGAAGGTGATTCTTCCTTATCGTTTGTCCGTGGTGTCTTGGCATTATTTTACTGTCTATATAAAATAAAAGATTTTCACCATTCATATCTCCACGGTCTATATGGAGATATGTTGGCTACCTGGTCGGGGGTTAAGGGAACAGTTTGGTAAGAGTCTTGCCTTGTTCAGTGTATAGATCTTGCAAGGACCTGGGTCAAATTTAGTAGGACCTCCTTCAATACCCACCGGTATTGGATGGCGGGGGTCCAAACTCTTTGATCCCCTCATATGTAAGCTACTATTAATACTTTAACCCGGCTACTTAGGACTCTATCCCTGCTGACTTAGACTACTTAGCCGAGGGTAACGTCACCTTCAAAAGAGGGGCCTACCATAATATGCATTAATAACTTAATTAATTATCTTTCAATAATCCGACCCTTTAGGATTGTATCCTTGCTGACTCAAACTACTGGGTTGAGGGTAACGTCACCTCCAAAAGAGGGGCCTACTACAATAACTAAGATAATCTCTTAAAAAGTGCAAAAGTGCGGAAATAATCAAAGGTTACACTAAACACGAGTCGGAGCCAAGTGATTCATCTTGTCTTTCTGTTTTTACTTTTATTTTATTTTTCAGCATTTTAGTTAGTTTTTATTTTTCTAGTTTAAAACCTTTTTCTAACTTTTGATTTGATTAGACGTTGAGGATAAACCGGTACTAAAAGCTCTTGTGTCCTTGGACGACCTCGGTATCTTGCCAACACTATACTACGCTCACGATGGGTGCACTTGCCCATATGTGTGTTAGGTGTCAGTAAAATATCGTGTTTTATAAATTTAAAACTTGACTAACGTGTAAAAAGGGGTTAAAATATACTTAAACTTATATACACACTCGCACACATCAGAAAGCCTCACTGATATAATCAACGCGACACGGTAGCATGAGATTGAGTTGAAAAGGCAAGTTGAAAGAGGAGAAAGAAGGGCTTTGGATACAAACCCGAGTCCCACGAAGAAGTCGAAGGTAGCTGAATCCTCAAAGAAAGGAAATGCGAAAGGAGGATCTCCAAACTGTAAGATACGCGGACGCGGCCATAGGGGTGAATGTTATTATAAAAACAAACCTTGCGTCGCATGCGGTAAAACGGGGCATGGGGTTTCGAATTGCCCAGACAAGATGACGGTGTGTTATAAGTTCTATCAACCAGGTATGGGTGTGCATGGGTCGGCTTTGACTATAAACCATAACCATAACCGCGATGTCGGTTATTGGATAACCATAACCGATCGGTTATGGTGGTTATGGTTATTCGATTTTGATGGTTATAGCGGGTTGGTTATGGGTGGTTAACTGTGTATTTAGCTTAGCTAAAAATAGCTTAATTTTTTTAACATGGAATAAATTGTTATTGCATATTTGTATATATTAGTATATTACATAGTATTAAAAAATACATATAATCTATAATATTAATACAAATTATTATCGAATATTCAAATAAACTGATATGATACATTCCATAAATTCAAATAAACATTCAACCAAAACCACAAAAGATATGAAAAACCAGTAAGTACTAAAAATCTTCAGTAAAAAACATCAAATATTAAAATTTTTGTGAAAAGTCCTAAATCCTACAAAGATTTATTACATGTCGGTTCGGTTATAGTGGGTATGGAAAAAATGATAACCATAACCGACACACTACATTCGGTTTTCAAAAAAACCATTAACCGTCCCACCGGTTTTTTATTTGGTTAGGTTTTTTCGATTCGGTTTTGTCAGTTAATTCAGTTATGGTTCGGTTAATTCGCTTTTCTGCAAACCCCTACAGCAGGGTCATAAGAAGTCAGAATGTTCGGAATTAACAGGGAAGAAAGAGAGTGTTGACTCAAAGAATGAAACCCCAAAGTTAAAGGCGAGATCGTTCCAAATCACTGCTGCTGAAGCAAAAATGGAACCTGACGTAGTTACAGGTATATGTACTGTAAATTTTGTCATTGCACGTGTTTTATTTGATACAGGTGCGAATAAATCTTTTGTTTCACATATTTTTATTCAAAACCCTTTGTTCACATTAACAAAATTGCCTTTGCCAATGGAAGTAGAAGTAGGTAATAACAAAAGTTTCATTGTTTGTGATGTATGTCGGGAATGCAAACTAACTATTGATGGCGAGGAATACTCTATTGATTTAATACCCATGTCGATGGGGGAATTCCAAGTGGTAGTTGGAATGGACTGGTTGTCTCGCTACCACGCCAAGGTGATATGCTTATGTAAGGAGATACACTTAACATCTCCGAGTAGAAAGCGCGTCATTATCTATGGGGAGAAGAATTGTAATCCTATGGTATGCTCAATGACAGAGGCCCGCAAGCTTATACTACATGGATGTAAGGCGTATTTGACTTACGTACGTGACGCAGAAAAAGAGACACCAAGGATTGAAGACGTACCGGTAGTGCACGAATTCGAAGATGTCTTTCCTGAGGATCTACCGGGAATGCCACCTAAGCGTGAAGTGGAGTTCAGGATTGAACTAATTCTAGGTGCGAAACCGGTTGCTAAAGCACCATATAGACTGGCACAATCGGAATTACAAGAACTAATGTATCAATTACAAGACTTGCTCGATAAGGGGTTCATCCGGCCTAGTGTTTCTCCTTGGGGAGCGCCGGTGCTGTTTGTAAAGAAGAAAGACGGGAGCATGCGGATGTGTATTGATTACCGGGAGTTAAATAAACTCACGGTAAAGAATAGATACCCGCTCCCGAGGATCGACGATCTGTCCGATTAGTTACAAGGCACTAGCTGGTTTTCGAAGATCGATTTAAGACCGGGTTATCACCAGTTAAGGGTAAAGGAATAGGACATACCAAAGACGGCGTTCTGTACACGATACGGACATAACGAATTTCTCGTGATGTCCTTTGGACAAACAAATGCACCCGTAGTTTTCATGGACCTCATGAACCGGGTTTGCAAGTCGATGCTCGATAAGTCAGTGATCGTTTTTATTGATGACATTCTCGTTTACTCAAGAAACGAGATAGATCACGTTTGTCACTTACGAGCAGTGTTAGACATACTAAGGCAAAAAAAGTTATATGCTAAATTCTCGAAATGCGTCTTCTGGTTACGAGAGGTGTAATTCTTAGGGCATGTTATAAGTGCCGAAGGGATATTGGTGGATCCGTCTAAGGTGGAAGCTGTGTCAAAATGGAACCCTCTGAAGAATCCATCCGAAATTAGAAGTTTCTTGGGGTTAGCAGGTTACTATAGGAGATTCATTCAAGATTTCTCCAAAATTGCGTCACCTTTGACCAAGTTAACCCGCAAGAACGAGAAGTTCGTCTGGAAAGATGACCAGGAAAGAGCATTTCAAATGATAAAGGAAAGATTAACATGTGCACCGGTGTTAACCTTTCCTGATGGAACGAACGACATGGTGGTATATTCAGATGCATCGCACTTAGGTCTTGGGCGCTTATGCAAAGAGGAAAGGTAATTGCGTATGCTTCGAGACAACTGAAGCCGCACGAGACAAAATACCCGACTCGTGATCTCGAGCTGGCAGCTGTAGTATTCGCCTTAAAGATCTGGAGGCATTACTTGTATGGTGTGAAATGTACCATTTTCACCGACTATAAAAGTTTAAAGTACGTCTTTGATCAGAATGAGTTAAATATGAGACAAAGGAACTGGCTAGAGGTCGTGAAAGACTATGACTGCGAAATCCACTACCACCCCGGAAAGGCTAACATAGTGGCGGATGCCCTTAGCCGAAAGGAAGAATACACTCCTATTCGGGTACGGTCTATGCAATTGGTAGTAACTTCAGGCTTGCTAGCACGAATCTGATGTGACAACTGTGTTATGTAATCATCGTATAATGTAAAACAATGTCAGTTATCAATAAAACATTGTGCTTTGGTGTTATTATATGTGTTTTGGTGTTATTATATGTGCAATTGTGTTTATTAATTTTACAATTTGATTCGATACCAATTTCAAGCTTTAAATCACTTTCTGGAAGGTTATACGCAAACTGGTGCTTAAACGCAATCAGTTTAACGCGACATACACTCCGGAACTGTGACGTAAGCCAAACATACCCTAAATACCCTTTACATAACTTAGAAATAAGTTTCGAAGGATTCGGTATGGCGAACACATGTTTATTTGAACTAAAGAACTAATTACGACAAAACTGCGAAACGAACGTTGGTGACCGCCCGGATAATATTTAAATCCCACAAATATTCTGTTATGATTAAAATCTTATTCTAATCAGGTTCGTGTTGAAAAATAAATTAAAACGCTTAAAAACGTTATTTTTCAAGTTTAAGCGCGTACCGTGTGTTTCTGCGCGACACAGTGCTTTTACTGCGAAACACAGACAACGTAGCCAGTCTTGGCAACTGAAATTTATTTCAGTAATATTTTGGCGAGTTTATTTTTATAGAATAATAAAAATAATTTAGAACGCCATAAATCGGGATTTGAACGCTAGATAAAATACCCGGTACATAATGAAACACTTTAACGAAACGATACCCAACCAAACAACCGGACATTACCCGGAACACAAAAATATTGTCAAACATATTGTTCTTACTTTTCTGAACTAGTTAGGGTCCCCGAATACCCTAACCCACTTTATATGATTACACACACTTTCATACATTAACTAAACTTTTGCTTTCCTAACTAGATCACCAACAATAAGTTATCACCCAACTAAACCAACCAACCCCCCCCCCCCCCAACCGGTTCTAGAAGTGGGAATTCCCCACATGATTTTATTGATTAAAATACTAGATATGTCATGTACTCTTTAGGACACAATATCCACTAGACAAAGGGGTGTTGGGGGATTATAAAGATGACCAAAGGGACTTAGCTACATACACCACCAACATCACAAATCACTTGAAACTCTCCTCTCTTCTTCTCTTTGGTTTCGGCAGCCACCACCACACCACCATACAACCACCTTCAAGCCTTTTTCTAGCAGACCATACATACACAAAGGTGCTAGAGACCGAACAAGTAAGCTTGGTGCACTCGGAAGCTCAAGGACCGCTCTCGTTTTCTTTTATCCACCACTTTTCTACACTCGAACTCCCCTAGCCTTGTGCTAGTGGTAAGCACTTAGATCCTTGCATTTTACATGATTGTTGAGTGGTTAATGATGTTTAAAGATAAAAAAGATAGAAAGTCTAAAGAACTTAAACAAGTCTTGAACATCATCTAACATATGATAAAGTAGTGTTAAAATGATGATGGAATATGATAATGCATGATAAATCTGAAATATATAAGTGATAATCTGCTGTAAGTATTGTTGTGATCGCTAAACATGTTAACGGAATCAATCGAACACACTTTATAATGTTAAAAGACTGAAAGCAGAAAGCTGTTTAGTGATTACAACCAACTTCAGTTGGCTGTAACCAGACTGTAACTTAACGAAAAATGTATTTTCTGAAGTCTGGATTTATGTATTATGAAATACGGTTCTAATGGCACTGGAATCATAATTTTTGGACTTCGTTTACTATTTTTAAAGTGCCATTTTGTAACAGCAGCTAGAGCTGCATTTTTGCTGCTGAAAATATGCGTCCTGTTTTCAGCCATAACTTGAATTCTGTGTAAGGTTAGATCATGAAATTTATACTGTAGATGGTCACTGTTGTCGCCGTGATCCTCCAACTGGAATTACGTCAAACGGACTTACGATAAAGATGAATCTGACTTCAGAAAAAGATGAATCTGACTTCAGTCCGGAAAATGAATTTTTATAAAATATTGGTAATGAACTAGACCCCGATATTTTTGCACAATAATATTTGGTTCGTGTAAGACTATCTGTAAAAATTTGGGAATTTTTGGAATAAGTTAACCATTTTATTTAAATGTCCGAAAACAGTCCAGTTTCATATATATTAAAACAGAAATGACATAAGTAGTATTTTGCATGTCAAAGTGTGGTTTTTGATTATTAAAAATCATTCTTATTTAATTTAGGGCGGATAAACAATTTGAGGGATTGTGTTAACATTTAAAAACGCACCCGAAGGTGAGTACATAGACCCCATCTTTTTACTGTTTTTGATTATTTTGGGGTGATTCATATGTATTAAAACGATTTCGATATTCTAACAATGGTTTCAAAACGATTGAGATGGTTTATACTAAACTAATAACGATTTCGATAATGTGAACGAGCTTGTTGGTTGTAATTACATAACGAATGACATTCATTAATTTCGGCCAAACCGACCAGTATTAGGTTATGGTACCATAGGATCCGACAAATCCCGTTATCAACCTGGACCCATGGTTATGTGTGGGTTAGGTAAATAACGACTGAATCTGATGATTGTTAACTTACCCTTTGGTGGTTTGTTAATACGAAAACGAGTTGAATGATGGACGAGTCACAAAGGTTTGAATGTTATTAACGTGATGACCAAAAGTAGTTTTCACAATTAAAACGAGAACGATTTGAATGAGTAAACGATTTGGAACAATTCGAACAATTTAAACAAATGAACGATGTTCTATAACGAGAACGAGTTAGACGATATCACACAACGATGTTTACGAAACCATATAAACCATACAAGTGTTATTACAAGAATGATTTATGATTTGGTTTACATAAACAAATGTTTTGGGTTAAGATTCATGGCATCGAGGTTTATAAATTATGACCAATCTCTTTTGACTTGGTTATTCATTTACAATACAAACATTTTATAAAACAAGGTTTTCTAATATCAATTAACAAAGTTGTACAAGTTGTTTCAACATACAAACGAGCCATGAATCTGATACTCACACAAAAACTATGTACTCGCCAGCATTTCTTTGCTGACTTTGTTTTTACATATGTTTCAGGTGAAGTTGCTTAGTGTTGAATTGCGAATAGGATGCACACTCACTTAGGACTGGACGAGGCCTTAGTGATTTAATAACGATGATAAACTATGTTTGACTTTCTTGTTTAACTTTAAGACAATGTTTAATATTCAATAAAATGAAACTCTTGGTATCCATGGTTTGAAACAATACTTCTGTTACAACACTCCCCGACGTTTCCGCCACGGTTTGTTGTTTTACGTGGTCGGGTGTGACATCTGAGAAGCCCAAATCGAAGCACTAAAAGAAGAAAACTGGGGAAAGGAACGTATAAAGGGCTTAGTTAAAGATCTTATGGAAGAAAGGAATGGGATGAGATACCGGTTTGGTAGGATTTGGATCCCAAACACATGCGGTGTTAAGGATCTTCTACTTGACGAGGCTCATAAGTCTCGTTATTTGATTCATCCTGGAGTGACCAAAATGTATAGAGACTTGAAACAAAGCTACTGGTTGTCGGGGATGAAAAGAGATGTGGCTAAATACGTGGAGAAATGCATGACTTGTTTACAAGTCAAAGCGGAGCATCAAAAAGCCTTATGGCAAACTCCAACCACTGGATATCCCAGTTTGGAAATGGGAACATATTACCAGGGACCTGCTGACAAAGCTACCAAAAACGGCTCGGGGATTTGACGCCATTTGGGTAGTCGTGGATAGACTAACCAAGAGCACTTATTTTTATTCCTATTCGCGAGACCTACACCTCTGAGAAGATGTCGGAGGTATATTTAAATGAGATCATAGCACGCCACAGAGTACCGGTAACTATCGTGTCTGATAGAGATACCCGATTTACTTCAAATTTATGGCGTGACTTTCAAGAACAAATGGGTACCAAACTGTTGATTAGTATCGCATATCACCCACAAAAATGCCAGGCAAAGCGAGTGAACGATTTAGACGCTAGAATATATGCTTTGGGCATGTATAATAGATTTCAATGGTAGTTGGGATGCGTATCTACCTTTAGTTGAATTTTCATATAACAACAGCTACCATTCAAGTATTGGTAGGGCCCAATATGAAATGCTCTACGGTAGAAAATGTCGAACGCCGATATGCTGGGAAGAAGTAGGCCCTCGAAAGCTTGCTCAAAAAGATGTGATTTGAGTTACAAACGAGAAAATTGACATGATCCGAGCCCATTTAAAGGCAGCTCAAGACTGAAAAAAGTCGTATGCGGATAAGAGACGAAGGCCAATCGAATTCCAAATTGGCGATAGGGTGATGCTTAAGGTATCCCCGTGGAAGGGAATTATCCGGTTTAGAAAACGAGGAAAGTTGAGCCCGCGATTTATAGGGTGATGTGTGCAAAATGCAACATATAAATTTCATCAATTGTGGCATAAAACTAACCATTTTTTTAGTACTAATGTTGGAAAAAGTGTGCTTTTGTCTTCCTTTTGTATTTTCAGGATTAAATGAGCTCAAATTAACAAAATAAGCAAAAAGACATCAAAATCTAACATAAATACAAGAAAAGGAACAAGACGTGACATGCCCGACCGCACGACAGCATCTTCCCAAGCAAAACAAGATAACAGAAGACTGAACACGCCCCGTGCTCAGCCAGCACGGGGGCGTGCCCAAGTGTCAGCAGAAAAGACAAAGTTGTAGAAGCTTCTATTGCCCACCACGGGGCCGTGCTCAGCAGACACGGGGCCGTGGTCAACTATAAGATTCGCACAATCTAGGCAAATCTTCATAGTACAAAGATTCTTCTGCTCACGGGGTCGTGCTCAGCGGACACGGGGGCGTGGTCAACTAATAAGACAAGCAGCATTAAATGAAGAAAGAGAAGGATGTGGACACGGGGCCGTGCCCGAGCTCCTGTTCAGCCTATAAATAGGAGTGCTTGGCTCAAGCTCAAACCATCCCTTGGCACACCACCTCTCTCACACTTCACCCACCACCCACCACCACCATAACACCATAATCCTCCACCATCATCCATTGTCCATCGTAGAGTGTGTGAGTCATCTCGGGATCCAAGATTGATCGTAAGAGTTCTTGACAATCAAGGCCATGTTTGCCTAAGTCTCTTACATCACTTGGTGAAGACAAAGTGTCTAGTGTAATACTTTTTATTTTTAATCTTTTCGCACTTTTTACTTGGTTTTGTATTAATGACTTTAATAACTAGTTTCTTATGTTGAAGGTGATCTTTCCTTATCGTTTGTCCGTGGTGTCTTGACATTATTTTACTGTCTATATAAAATAAAAGATTTTCACCATTCATATCTCCACGGTCTATATGGAGGTATGTTGGCTACCTGGTCGGGGGTTAAGGGAACGGTTTGGTAAAGGTCTTGCCATTGTTCAGCGTTTAGAGGTCCTGCAATGGACCTGGGTCAAATTTAGTAGGACCTCCTTCAATACTTAACGGTATCGGATGGCGGGGGTCCAAACTCTTTGATCCCCTCATAAGTTAACTACTATTAATACAATAACCCGGCTATTTAGGACTGTATCCCTGCTCACTCAGACTACTTAGTCGAGGGTAACGTCACCTCCAAAAGAGGGGCCTACCATAATTTACATTAATAACTTAATTAATTATCTTCCAATAATCCACCCTTTTAGGATTGTATCCTTGCTGACTCAAACTACTGGGGTGAGGGTAACGTCACCTTCAAAAGAGGGGCCTACTACAATAACTAAGATAATCTCTTAAAAAGTGCAAAAGTGCGGAAATAATCAAAGGTTACACTAGATACGAGTCGGAACCAAGTGATTCATCTTGTCTATCTGTTTTTTCTTTTATTTTTATTTTCAGCATTTTTAGTTAGTTTTTATTTTTCTTAGTTTAAAAATCTTTTTTTCTAAACTTTTTGATTTGATTAGACGTTGAGGATAAACCGGTACTAAAAGCTCTTGTGTCCTTGGACGACCTCGGTATCTTACCAACACTATACTACGCTCACGATGGGTGCACTTGCCCATATGAGTGTCTAGTGTTAGTAAATATCGTGCTTTATAAATTTAAAACTTGACTAAAAAAGTGTTAAAGGGGCTTAAAATATACACCTAATATATATAACACTTGACACCCATCAAGTTTTTGGCGCTGTTGCCGGGGACACATGGATTTTAAGAAAGTTAGGAATCAACGGCCTAATCGTTTTTCTTATTTTTCATTTTTTTAGGATTTTTTTTCTTAGTTTTTCAGCTTCTGCAGAACTCAGCACGGGCCGTGCCCGCTGAACACGCCCCGTGCCCAATCATTGGAACTGGCAATCCTGTTTTAAGTCAGACAGTAAGCTGAACACGGGGCCGTGCCCACTCAACACGCCCCCGTGCCCAAGTTTCAGTTACTGAAAACAGAACCGTAAGATCCCGACGGTTGGTAATTTTTGACACAAACATGAGTGATACTGATACTTTTTACTTTCGGCACTCTTACGGTACTATGTGGTGTCATTTATGTGGTGGTAACCATAAGGAAATAGAATGTTATTTTCTAAACTATAAACCCCACTATATAGACCCATCGTTTCCTAGTATCCTTAAGAGGGGCGAAAGTAAAAATAATCCCTATCTCTCCCTCGAATGCTCCCAACCGGATTTTCTAGGAGAAATGCTTTTCGATGAATTATTTCAACTAGAAGATCTAATTATTGATTGGTTAAAAGAACTTAGGAAAGATTTCAAAAATCTTTTCCAAGACAATAGCCAAGAAGAAGGGTTGGAACCGCATTCAAACAACTTCATTGTTTCCAAGGATACTCCTAACTCTAGTGAAGACTTGAGCGATAGTCGTCCCTGTGTCGATTGTGCCATGAAGGACTCCCCATCAACTTCGTTTGATGCATACATAGACCTGAGCGATTCGACATACACCTTCTTTAACGAGAGCCCGAAAAAGGGTTGGACTTGTCCACCTACATATAGCATAGGAGTCACCCTCACCGACAACCTCTTGCGTTCTCGTCTTAATCTTAAACAATTAAGGTATCTTAGACACTTTGGGGTTGTTCCATCCAGTAAGGAACCGCCCGATCCGGAAAAATTCCTTGAAAATAGACGAATTCCTTAAGACAGCTTCTAGACACGGGGCCGTGTCCAGGTCAGCACGCCCCCGTGTCCACCCAAAGATTCCCTTCTGATTTTGTCAGAATGCAGACAAAAATGTGTCAGGATTCCATCTGCACACGGGGCCGTGTCCAGCCGACACGGGGTCGTGCGCAACGTGCTGTCGTTTTCTATAAATGCAGCTAAGAATCCTGCACATTTGAACCATTCTAGGGACAGAGATTTGAGGAATATTCTCACATACCATCCTAGGTATTTTCTAAAAGAAGTTTCTCAACTATCTTCTTGTCCTTTCCTCTTTTATCCACTTTCATCTTCTTCAATTTTTCTCATACTTCCATTAAAGCTTGAACCTTCCATAATTTCAAGCCTTATTGAGATGTTTGTTAGATTTTTGTTCATGGAATCTTGTTAAAATAAGTTCTATAACAATGTTTTAAGTTGTTTATGTTCAAAAATGCTTCAAAAATCATGAAAACAATTTGAAACTCCAAGATTCCTTGTTCCTAAATCCTGCAGACATCTGAACACGGGGCTGTGTTCGTTGAACACGGGGCCGTGTCCGAAGTACTGGTCCCATAAAATTGAACTCTTTTCGGTATGTTTTCTCAGAATGGCAAGCAGAACTAGCGGGAACTCTTCATCGCATTCCAGGAACAACCGGCAGGGGAGAAGATCATCAACGGTTGAAGATTCTCTTGTAAACTATGTTTACGCCTTAAGAGAAGCCCTTGATGAGGTGACAAGTGTGGAAGAGGCATTGGTTGACCGTATCAATCATTTGACTGTGGGACTAGAAGGATGTCTCCGGGAAGTCAATCTGTTGCACCAAAGGTTGAACCTTCTCGCCTCTCCTCATTTGGTGCCAATTATAACCCAAAGGGCATGGAATGTGGTACCGGAAGTCATCATTCCAGCTGAATGGTACGCCTTACATCCGGAACCCCCTCGAGACATACTAAAAGGGGTTCCGATCGGTGTCACTCCTCCTCCCCAAAATGTTGAGGAACATGAAGCCGCCTCCCTTCTCCCGAGGGAGATAGAAGAATGGCTCTAGCAACATCTAGGGGACACCGTTTGGCTTGGAGTTCTACAAGGATTTTAGACCGGAAATCTATTTCCGGAATTTTGGTTCTTATTGTAGAAGTAGAGCTCTTTAGGAAGATTTTACGGATCACTTGACCTATTTAATTTTAGGACTTTTAACTTTTATTTTCTGCTTTATTTTTCATTTTTAGGACTAATATGTAACTCTCTATGAAGTAATGAATGATGGTTTTTAGTTAATTCGGTGTTTGGGTGGTGTTGAAATAATTAAAACACACTTGAGATGACAAGGGATACAAGGGAAACTTGAACCAGCACCCCATGCAGGAAAACAGGACCGTCCAACAATTTTCTTCGTTTACAGTAAGCTCGGCACGGGCCGTGTCCACCCAACACGGCCCCGTGCTGCACAGTCTGCAGAAAAGACCCAGTTCAGGTAACTGGACACGGGTCGTGTTCACCCAACACGCCCCCGTGTCCAGGCTTCTGTTTCTCTTGATTTAATTTTGTTACTGGCACTTGAACACGGGGCCGTGCCCGGACAACACGGGGCCGTGATCAGTGCCCAGTAACACAAATTTTTGTTTAAATCACACATTTTACACATTCAATCAACATAAAAACTTATTTTTGGGACACATTGAGGACAATGTGTAATTTAAGTGTGGGGGGGGGATGCTAAAACCTTGAATCTTGCAAGTTCTAAATACAAGCCTTACACAAAACTCTATTGGAACCGCTAATCACCCCAAATTTTTTTCAAAAATTTTCATTTTTTTTACTTGTCTAGGTTTAACTTGGGAATTTCAAGTTCTAAAAAGGTTATATTTTTACGAATTTACAACCGATAGCGTCGTGATAAAAAGAACCAACATAAGAAAATTATAAAAAGGCATGACAAGCTTAGTTAAAATTTGATTATATATACTTGATCACATAAAAAAACCCATTCCCACAAAAGTGAGTTTTGAGCCTTTATTGAGCATACAATTACATATCATTAAACTAAATGCTCATTTTTCATTTCTTGTGTGAATAGCCGCTTGGTTCTTACGACTCTAGAACTTGCCATGACGATACATTCCCAGTCCTTACCAACTTAAACCCGAGTAAGTAAATGACAGAGGCATTAGGACTAACATTTTTTTTTCTACACCATTATTATTTTTTTTTACCACCTACCCAAAATCCCCCTAGTTAGCCCATTTGAGCCTAAACCTTTTCATTTCATAACCCAAACCAAACACCCTTTCACCCACCAAAACCTTTTTTATTTTTAACCCTTTGTTTTAGTAACTAGCTCGGTTTTTCGGATGACTTTTAAAAAAAAAATTGAGTGTTGATGATGAAGCAAAAAGAAAATAAACAAACAAGTTCATCAAAAATAACTTTGTTTGAATAATAGTTTCATCAAAATAAAAGTTACAAAAAAATAAAAAGTCTTACGAAAACCGACGATTGTTACGCTTTTCGCCTTTTTTCTACTAACCACTAGCCACTAACCCAACCACCTACCTTTAACCCAAGCCTAACCCTTCACCTACAAAGTCCTCTTGATATTTACAAAGGTATATAAGTTAAAAAGGAGGAGGATTGATTGCTTAGCAAGCCTATGGTAGGAATAAGTTCCATGTCGCTCTCGAGTGATCCACAGAAATACATCTTCGGCCGAGTGTTGAGTGATCCCCTTGAGGTATGTGAACTTGTATATAAATAGAATTTTAAAGAGGCATGTTATGCCCAAATAAGTAATTTATCTTATGAAAAGTTTTAAATAAATCATGACGAATTGGATTGTAAATAAATAAAAATAAAACTTAATAAAGAATCTTGGAAATCCCGACACTCTACGACAAGCCCAAAAACCTTCTTCTCTACCCATTCCATTTGGGAGTGTAATAGCCACATATTAAAGAGTTTTGCTTGAGGACAAGCAAAGATTCAAGTGTGGGGGTATTTGATGTGTGCAAAATGCAACATATAAATTTCATCAATTGTGGCATAAAACTAACCCTTTTTTTTAGTACTAATGTTGGAAAAGTGTGCTTTTGTCTTCCTTTTGTATTTTCAGAATTAAATGAGCTCAAATTGACAAAAGAAGCAAAAAGACATCAAAATCTAACATAAATACAAGAAAAGGAACAAGGCGTGACATGCCCGACCCCACGACAGCATCTTCCCAAGCAAAATAAGATAACAGAAGACTGAACACGCCCCGTGCTCAGCAGAAAAGACAAAGTTGTAGAAGCTTCTATTGCCCACCACGGGGCCGTGCTCAGCGGACACGGGGCCGTGGTCAACTATAAGATTCGCACAATCTAGGCAAATCTTCATAGTACAAAGATTCTTCTGCTCACGGGGTCGTGCTCAGCGGACACGGGGGCGTGGTCAACTAATAAGACAAGCTGCATTAAATGAAGAAAGAGAAGGATGTGGACACGGGGCCATGCCCGAGCTCCTGTTCAGCCTATAAATAGGAGTGCTTGGCTCAAGCTCAAACCATCCCTTGGCACACCACCTCTCTCACACTTCACCCACCACCACCATAACACCATCATCCACCACCATCAACCATTGTCCATCGTAGAGTGTGTGAGTCATCTCGGGATCCAAGATTGATCGTAAGAGTTCTTGACAATCAAGGCCATGTTTGCCTAAGTCTCTTACGTCACTTGGTGAAGACAAAGTGTCTAGTGTAATACTTTTTATTTTTAATCTTTTCGCAGTTTTTACTTGGTTTTGTATTAATGACTTTAATAACTAGTTTCTTATGTTGAAGGTGATCTTTCCTTATCGTTTGTCCGTGGTGACTTGACATTATTTTACTGTCTATATAAAATAAAATATTTTCACCATTCATATCTCCACGGTCTATATGGAGGTAGGTTGGCTACCTGGTCGGGGGTTAAGGGAACGGTTTGGTAAAGGTCTTGCCATTGTTCAGCGTTTAGAGGTCCTGCAATGGACCTGGGTCAAATTTAGTAGGACCTCCTTCAATACTTAACGGTATCGGATGGCGGGGGTCCAAACTCTTTGATCCCCTCATAAGTTAACTACTATTAATACAATAACCCGGCTATTTAGGACTGTATCCCTGCTCACTCAGACTACTTAGTCGAGGGTAACGTCACCTCCAAAAGAGGGGCCTTCCATAATTTACATTAATAACTTAATTAATTATCTTCCAATAATCCACCCTTTTAGGATTGTATCCTTGCTGACTCAAACTACTGGGGTGAGGGTAACGTCACCTTCAAAAGAGGGGCCTACTACAATAACTAAGATAATCTCTTAAAAAGTGCAAAAGTGCGGAAATAATCAAAGGTTACACTAGATACGAGTCGGAACCAAGTGATTCATCTTGTCTATCTGTTTTTTCTTTTATTTTTATTTTCAGCATTTTTAGTTAGTTTTTATTTTTCTTAGTTTAAAAATCTTTTTTTCTAAACTTTTTGATTTGATTAGACGTTGAGGATAAACCGGTACTAAAAGCTCTTGTGTCCTTGGACGACCTCGGTATCTTACCAACACTATACTACGCTCACGATGGGTGCACTTGCCCATATGAGTGTCTAGTGTTAGTAAATATCGTGTTTTATAAATTTAAAACTTGACTAAAAAAGTGTTAATGGGGCTTAAAATATACACCTAATATATATAACACTTGACACCCATCATAGGGCCTTTTAAAATCATAGATCGGGTGGGTAAGGTAGCTTACCGACTAAAATTACCAGAAGAGCTGAGCGGGATACATAACACGTTCCACGTTTCACACCTACAGAAGTGCTTAGCTGACAAGACGGCTTACGTTCCCCTCGATGATATAGAGATTGATAATAAACTCAACTATATAGCAAAGCCTATCGCAATCCTCGATCGCAAATTTAAATTTTGAGGAACAAATAAATCGACCAAGTAAAGGTCAAATGTGAGCACCGGAAAGGATCAAGCACCACTTGGGAGTCTAAAGAGGAAATGAGACGACTCTACCCTTCACTTTTCGGTACGTGTATGTGTTTATGATTTTCTATATATGTATGATAGTTTTGGGGATGAAACCCTCTTTAAGGGGGGGTGGACTTGTAACACCCCAAAAATATATAATAGCTATATACCATACACTTAAAATATAAATGAATATGTGTTAACTTAATTAACATTAGATTAATAAAGAAACTTGAGGGGCTGAATGTGTAAAAGGTGGAAACTTGAATTAACAAAAATAAAAGAAATTAAAACACTACACACCGATGTGGGCTTGTAGGTGTGTGCGACCAGAGGGGGAAAAAGAAGAGCAACCCTAGCACTTGTTCTCCATCACAAATCCACCAAATTCAACCAAAAATCAAAGCGAGTTTAATGCATGCTTGATGAATTAGAGTCCATAACATCATCTCATCATAAGGTATGTTGAGAATTTAGTGTATGTTTAAGTAATGAGTTCTTGATAACACTTATGATGCACAATTAAAGTAGGAATCTGCCAAAATTGTGATTAAGATAGTAAGGCCTATATGATTCTAAGCAAAGCCTTGGTAAATGCAAGTAGAACAAATGCTATGATTAGGTATTAAGTTTGAATGCACAATTATGAACAAATGGGTTTTGATGTGTAAATTTAACCCATGAAAAATGATTATGTATGAGCTTACATAATCAGAAATTTGATATAAAAATGGGTTTTGATGTGGAATAAGGAACCTGGGGAATAGGTTATTATATTGTGTATTAAATCACCTTCATAAGGATGTGGATTGATTCAACATGTAAACAGGAAATCGGTAAATATTTCGAGAAAAATGATTATGTATGATCATGTTTTCGATGATGCATAATGATATAAATTTTACTATGAAATGCTATAAGTCCAAAAACGATAAAATATATGATTTATAATTGTTTCTGGGAGTCCCGGATCATGCGTTAACGTACGAGAATTAGAAACGGGACAAATGGGTTAAATAACCAACACTGCAGCAATTTTGCTGTAGACGATACCGTCGCCGACGCACAAATCGGTCGTCGCCTACGCGGCCTGGCCACCCCTGTTCTCCCGACGCCTTAAGCGTCTGTCTACGGTGTTTTTGAGCCGACGCCCATTTCCGAGCAGCGTCATCGACGCACAGACCGGCTGTCGCCAACGCCATGCCTGCATTTCATTTTCCTGTTTTGTTTGTTTAAACTTATAAGTCGTATTGTTGCGTATTTACAAGTTCTAATAACTAATGTTTTACAAAAATTTCCAATTCTAGGGTGTTTACAAGCATTTTGGATGGTGATCAAGCTACCGTTACCGAACCGAACACTATGAAGATCATGGTCTCCGCAACTTTTGTTATCTTATGTTGTTAGTAAATACTATGTAACCAAAGGAATACTTATGTATCCTGAATTTGTTTTGGAACTTTAATTTAGCTAGTAACTTCTCTATCAAATGTTAATGAAAATTTTGTCAAACTCAAGGAAAAGTAGTTCAATTATAATATAAGTGTTTTATTTGAAATGAGTGTTACAACATACTTACATACACGCTCTTCACACCTCATAAACACTCTTTAGTTGGTTTGGAATACATTTCAGGACTCTTTAAAGGTTACGTAACAAGTTTCAGAAGGCACAGAACTCATGGTGGGATAAATTATCAAAAACAGAACTTCTAGAGCTGTGAGGGGCGTCGACGACGCACCCTGGAAACTCTCGTCAGGGATTTTCAGCTTAGACAGGAGATTTGGGCGTCGGGAGCAAGAAGCCGCATCAGCGATGCACCAGGAGATTTGGTGCTTACCATTACCTATACTTTCTTACATGATTCCCTATATTAAATAATACCTAACATCAAATATAATATGCGAAGTGAATTCGGGATTCACTTACCTTATGCCTTCGTTATCATATCCGCTTCCTTGCCTCCTCTTGACCCGTTAGCCTTTCGTGCTTGAGTCCATGCTAGTGTGGTTCATATTCTTTCATGTCGTCATGCCCATAATAATTTTAGTATTCATGCTCATTCATATTAACATACATTTTCCAACTCTTATCTACATTGACTTTCACTAACACGCATACGACATGAATTGTCAACCACATTGTTCAATATCTTCGAAATTCAAATTTATTATCATACATAACACATAATTGGTCTAACACATATCCCATGATCTCTCGATTCTTACATTTGTGTCAAAATGCCTAACCATGCTATTAATACTTGGTTGACTTTCTGAAAGTCAACCTTCTAGCATATAACTTCCAACTTTTGAATACGCATACATGTTGATATGGTAGACCATAATAATGACATCATATTCATTTCATACATAATGTTGTATGACACGTACAACTACATGATCACCTAGTTACATACACAATATACACATAATCAATTTACACATACTTATGCTTTCATGATTCTACATTTGACAACCACATTCTATGTTGGTCAACTTAACATAATCATTACATCATCCTTTACTAGTAAGGTCATATGCTATACATTTAGTACACATTCACTTCTTAATCGCAATTAAGTGATTAATTGAACACATGACGAGCATCACCCGTTCAAGCACAATGTACAAGCCCCTAATGCATAGTCTTGACCAACACATGCATTCAACCCGAATTCTTGTATGAGTTCCATCTAAAGCACATTCCTCAAGTTAGTATACTACTAATTACATCATTATCATATTCCATTCATATATGTCAAGCCATTTCATACAATCTCACATCCTAACTTCACATAGACGTTTCACCATACACTTGGTGTGCGTACACCATTTGATGCACAATGTACAACTAATTTATGCATGATCTTCTAAGTTTATACATAACTCATCAAATACAACTAGAATCAACTAAATTACATACCATACTCAACCTATCTACAATAATCCATTACATACAACATACACATCGATGATTCAAGCAAGGATTTGACAAGGTGAAATACCTATGTCATCATCTTCACCACTAGAAGTGGTTTTCACTTCTAATCATCAAATTACCCAAAATCCTTCACAACACAAGTTCTATTTGGTGATTCTAATATACAATCATGCTTAATATCATATCAATTCACGGATTAATCATAACCCACTTCATACAACTTCACCAAAAGACAAATTGTAACATACCTTATGATTAGCAAGTAGAGGTGATCAAGGATTTATGTACATGCACAAGATCAACCCTCAATTGTTCCCTTATGAATTGCTGAATTTCTTCTTAGGTTTTTAGTGGGTGTTCTTCCCCCTTTTCTCCATATACATCGATACATACATTCATACATTCTTAAAAATGCAGAATTTTTATAAGGTTTGGCTCACTTGCTACATTTGGTCCCTCTAGTTGGGTTTTTTGATCAATTGTAACCAATTTCATTCCTTACTTGTTTTACTAAGTATTCTAACTAGGTTAAATAGCCTAGTTTATTTATTTCATGATATATCATATGGAAACATATGGCGAATGTAAACATTCGAGTTTTGGGGCGTTACAAGTCTACCCCCTTAAAGGAGGTTTCGTCCCCGAAACCTTTCTCATCCCTACTAGACCAATTCTACTCTTACTTTTTTTCTATTCATTCATAATGCTCAATACAACACAAAAACACTTGTGACTTATTTAAGAGGTAGTATTCACTTACAATCATAAGTATATATCTTGTTCTTGCCTTCTTAATCAAGCGTTGAACTTTCATACATTTACCATTCGTAGTGGGTCATTCTATTTCCATCTCACACATGTATCATATAAGATATTCCATTCTATCATTAGCCCCACGAATACCTATCGTGTGTTTATCTCGGTGTTCTATTATTAGCATTCTTTATGGGTACTTTCGTTGGCACATAATAATTTGGACCATTTACATACTCATTTTACCAACATTCATTTGAGTTAAATATTATCACTAGATAACTATTATTTCATTCTCGTTTATCTTGAACAAACCACTACTTTCCATTACTAACGTTGCTCCTAGTTTCTTTCATATCCACATGGGAGGTGAGCATATGATAGTACGCATTACCGTAAACACTCAATTATTTATTAATACACTAACATAACTACCATTTTCATACTTACTTATCCGTACTCGGCTCGAGGATTAAGCATCATTCTACATTTTCTACCGTTACTTGTACTATACATGCCCTTAGGTTTAACATTGAATCATTTCATTCATGTCACTCTGTTCTTCGCTCCCTTCACGCACTACTTATTCTACATAAGTAAATATATCGTGCAAGTTCATCGTACAAGCGTTTAACCAATACCTGAAATTTTCACTCAAGACTCTTGAGATTTCTTTTTTTATGACATAAATTTCTTGTTATGTTGACTGTTAAAAGTCAAACATTTCATACCATACCATACCATATCTATCCTATCACTCATTTCGTTCATAAGTACTATTCGATCTACAAATTCTTACTTATCAATTATGAACTAAACATTTTACTAACCTTGACTTTATTACATAGATCGACGATCCATGACCCGGATCAGCCAGTTCCTTCATGAGTCCATTTCATAAATGGGTTGACCTTTTCCTTCATGTGATGAGCTTCCGCATCATGATCATTTTCCGCCAACTCTATTAGTTTCATCTTTCAAGTCTTTCTACTATTCTCATCTGTAACATTAACGGTTAGCACACATCATTTCATATTTGCATTCTACATGCTATTTATTCACCCATGATTCTATCACGAATCTCCCATTCATATGCTATACCGTAGCTTATATTTCATTTGCTAGTTGCACAATTTCTGCAATTTGACTTTTTCAAGGTCAAACTAAAATTTTCTAATCTATTAAATATTGAAGTACGCGTTTGTACTTTTCTTTGGTTCGGGCATGCTTACAAACCATTGGTTTATCTTTTCTTACAAAAATTTTCCTTCATGTAAATACTTAAGTCTTTCGTCCGGGTCTTAGCCCGTTATTCATCCCGACTCTCATGAGTCGATTTCTATCATGCTAACTTGTAACTTTCTTATATACATATTTCTTTCAGTAAAATTCCTCTTGCTGAACAGTTGTACTTACTTCATGTACCAGACCTCTCATGCTATTTTATTACACTCGCATTGTAATTATCACTTCAATTCCGGTTAACTCTTTAGAAAGTCAAACTGTAATTACATTCCCAGATAAACATCAAATATTGTCTACTACCTATGTTCTCATAGGTTACTAAATGCATTACATATATACATTCTTTTAGGAAAGCAACATGCCTAACCCAGCAATGCTACCGACACTACCTACTTACAAGGCTATACTTGTTTTAGTTGGGGAGAGGAACGCATCTCATCATTCGTTTTCGCCCATTTTTACACACTTAAGGACCATTTCTATCGTCCATTTATAACTTCTTCTTAAGGTTTTATCATAGCTTACATACGGATATGACTTCTTCCTTTCAAATCTTTCATTCACATCTTTCATTAGCATATGTTTGATATGTGCTTGCTTACGGGTTCAAACATTTTATTTCTACTTTTCATTCTTATAAGTTTGATCCATTCCTACTTATAGATTCAAGCCTTTCATTCTACCTTTCTTTCTTATGTGTTTAATCCGTATTCACTCATGGATTTAACTTTTTATTCATACTTTTCATTCTCATAAGTTTGATCCGTACTCACATACGGATTCAAACTTTCATTCATACTTTCCATTCTTTTATGTTCGAATCCGTCTATGAATTCAAACCTTTCATTCTTTTATGTTCGAATCCGTCAATAGATTCAACCCTTTTATCCTTACTATCCGGTCATTTGTGTTTGAATCCGTCAATGGATTCAAACTTTCATTCCTACATTTATTTTATTCTTTTATGTTTGGATCCATCTTTACATATGGATTCAAACCTCTCATTCTTTACTTTTCACTCTTACTTGTTTGATCTGACTTTACTTACGGATTCAACCCTTTCATTCTTTACTTTACATTCTTACTTGTTTGATCCGATTCTTAAGGAATCATTGGACACCTTCCATCCCCACACGACCCCTATTTCCTAATTCGACCGAACATATGTGTGATGACCCTCATGGTTTCATGAGCGTCCTATGCTTCTTACACACTGGCCAGACGCGCAATCCACATACTAGTCTCGAGTCTTCATGAGAATCATCACTTTATATCCGGGAACCAGTTTTCAGTTCGTGCCACACCCATTTGAAGCCTTCTAGGATTACACCCTTGTATTTAAAGGTATACTAAATACCGGTACTTACCAAATTTTAAAATTTGTGTACATGAGGTCCATTTGCCTGCCTTATCATATGCCTTAGCCTCCATACTAGCCTGCGACTATGGAACATCCTCATTGTCTAGCAAGCTCAACTTACAACATTCATCATTGTTAGTATCACCACACATACTTACTTGTGTTAAATTTTACCTTTCGGTCTTGATCGAGTCTTGGATTGTACGGGTTCCTTGTCACAATAGCACACGGGTTTGAGTTCAAGTATTTACCTTCTTGTACTTGATTCTCTCAAACTAGGGCTCTGATACCAACTTAAAACACCCTAAAACGTTCTGACCATAAGAGATGTAACGGAAAATACCGATTTGAAAACTCTTTCTTATATTGTCTGTAAGAAATACTTGAAGGTTCATTTATAATTTTTCGGACACTTCTTGAAAGGATTTACAACATTCATTCATGATTAACGCGTTAAATGAAATACACAAATACAAGCTACAAGACTACTCTTCCCGTACAATCCTTGCTCTTTGACTCAATCTTCAACCTCTTAGTCTTCACAATGATGTTAATTCCGTGCAACCTGCAATCACCACATACATGCGCATCATTAATATTTGGTGACATCATTCATATTCTAAACATACACAACTAAAAAACCATTCCGCATTCTTCTATTCATGCTCATCTTTTCTATTATCCTTTCGAGTACAATCTTGCATCTCAATCATCAAATCTTCATAAGGACACAATAGTATACCTGCATTTTCATTTCATTCTCAAGACACACTATTAGTAACGTAAATACTCAAACGTCTTGAAACCATGTATACATATATGCGCCCCATTCTTTCAAGAACAATAAATCCTACTTCGTGCATATGTACATTTATACACACGTACATACCTACACACACACACACACACACATAAATTCATACAAGCTCTTACAAACCACTTACATTCCCATATGATTATACTAACATATCCTAATCACAAACATCCATATAAATAAGTCTCATACGTATCAACCTACGTCTGGGCATCTTGTTGAATTCGCTACCAAAGACAACGACTTCAACTGCTACAAAGAAAAATTATTGAATACTGGTTACAAATCTAAGACATATAGTTAAAAAATGATCATGTTTGTGGTTAATAGGGGTGTTCAGAATTTGATTTGGATTCAAAAAAATTCAAAATTCGAATTCGATTAAAAATGTTCGAATTCGAGTTGATTCTTATTCGAGTCCAGTAATCGAATTAGAATCGAATACGAATTTATTATTTTGAATTCAATTCGAAATTCGAATTCAATATATATATATACACACACACATATAAATTCTAAACTTTGCCAAAGTATGAACTACCTCCATAAGTGATAGTTTATTATTCATAATATTACCAAACATTCCGACAAATAACCCATACTACTTATTTTCAAATTTTTACCTTACTTAAATCGCTACTAGTAACCAACCTATCTTCTAAATTTTGGTGTTTTGATATATTGATAGTTAATTAATTTTGCATAATATTATATTTTATGTTGAATATAATTATTTGTAGTAGTTTTAAAAAAGGGTAAATTACACTTTTCGTCCTTTATGTTTGTACCAGATTGCAATGGATAGCCTTTAACTTTAATAATTACAAACACAATCCTTTATTTGGAAAACTCGTTACATCTTTCGTCCTTTAGCACTAACAAAGTTAAAATTAAACGTTAAATTGTATCACATGATTCCCATATGAGGGCATTTATGTCCTTTAACCTCTGATTTCCTCCAACCTTATAAGCCCTCTTTCCCAAATTAGGGTTCTAAACTACCTGCTATCCTATCGAAGTCCTACCACCACCACCAAATCCATCCACCAAACCCCTTCACAACTTCTCACTCCCGTTCCTAAAGTAGGGCCAGTTCCGCCGTCCCCACCGCCACTGCAACTCCCCCGCCACCGACTCATCTGACTCCGACCTAAACCGGATTCACAACATCACAAAACAAAAACCCGATAAACAAAATCATAAGATTGACATCTTATCTCCGGACAAATCAAACGGCAGCAACGGCAAAACCATCAATGGTGATGTGGTAACGGGAGATGACGGAGACGTTAAGCTGTGGAATGTGCGGCCGAGGAGGTTAGTGATCGATGGCGTTGATGGTAAATGTAACACCTGTGCCTCCACGGCCATCAAACAAATATCGAACCAATGAAATATTATATTTCATACTTGGGATTTGTAAAAATATGTGTATCATTTGCACATATCAATTCTTGTTCAATTTCAAACTCTAAATCGCTTTCTGGAAGGTTATACGCGCACCGATGCGTAAATATAACCAGTTTAATGCAACAAACACTCCGGAATAGTGACATAGGCTTAACATACCTTAAATAACCTTTACATAACTTAGAAATAAGTTTTAAAGGCTTTGGTATGGCAAAATCAAGTTAAATCGCTTACAGGGACTAAATTTGACAAACTGCGAAAGTATGCCAATTTGAACTGTAACAGACATTCCGGAGCACGACCATAAGTTAAACATACCATAAATATCCTTCACATAGCTTAGAAATAGTCTTTGAGGTGTTCGGTATGCTAAAATAAACTTTTGTGTCATTCAGGGACTAAAAGTGTCAAAAAGTGCACAAGTTTGCATTTTCGCGCATAACTTACGTTCTGAATACATCCGGACATCCAAAAATTTATGTAAGCACTAAAATATTTTATTTTAGTGTTTGGCATAAGAAAAATCCATTCGTCACGTCATTTGGATCTTTTTTCGCGCTTATGCGCATTCCGTCGTAATTAAGCGAACATCGCGTTCGTACGGCCAAACGAACCAATGTCCGGCATATTTTTGAGCATGTTTCATGTCCACAATGTTTAGGCAACATTTTAGGGCCTTAAAGTTGGCTTTACGGGCTTTAGAAGTGTCGGAAATGGCCTTAAACACGTGCAGGGACTGAAACTGTCATTTCTGAAACTTATGTCTGATCTGTGACTGCTAGGCGGCCCGCCTCAGTTTCCTTACATCCTCAGGCGGCTCGCGAGGCCCCTTCTGACCAGATTAATCAAATCTAACAGCAGTTTCCAGCTGTTTCGTTCACAACCACACATTCTCTTTCGCTTAGTCAGCTGATAAGGATCACTTTTAGCCACCATGAGTTTCCGACAAGTGTACGCCTTGGATCATGGCACGTTTTCCATCAAACGATCCTAACGGTGGACCATTTACTATAAATACCCATCCATCCCCAACTTCATTTCTCACTAGAATCTTGATTTGAGAGCTCTAAGTTGAAACCATTGTTTCATACCTGAGTTCGTGGATCGAGATTAGCATTCGGGGACCCTGGGTAAGTATTCTTTCGTTCTTTTATTGCTTTTCGAGTCTTTCGAGTCTGAAAGTCAAACTTTGTTTGACTTTCTGCGTTGACCAGTAATGGTCAATGCGAAGTTCGTTTGAACTTCGCAACGTGAGTGTAATCACGTTGGTTATAGTCCCTTGGGACTATGCCTACTGATTACCACGTTGTCTAGGGTCGTAGGGTAAGTGATCTAATAAATCGCTTATACCTCGAACCCGACCCATTTGGTCGATCATTAGGATCCGACCAAATACATTAGGTGACCATAGTAGGTAGGGAATAACCTTCCGAGGTTATACCCTATGGTCGCTTCGTTTAAGTAGTTGTATGATAGGTAGTTTATATGCCTTAGGTAAATTACCAGAATACCCTTTTCATGTATAATTGGTAATTAAGCATATGTAACCTAAACTTTTGTCACATAACTGATTTTGTAACATGTTTAGGCATATAACACTTGTCATAGGACTAGTTAGACGGTCCGAACGCGTTTCACGCGCACGACGCGTTAAAGTAGCATAAGCTACCTTAATGGGTCGCGATGGGTCGAAAGCACTTAGGTTTGGTTTCATTGTAGTATGTAGGCCTTGTTAAACCATATCATATGAGTTCCAACACTCATTTGGTTTACCAAGCCTCATCCTATCCGATCTCCCGATTTAAGTCCGGTTTATTTATATAGTTTTAGATTGCCGACTGATTCCGTGCTCTCTCTAGCTTTGTTTGGTTGTTGTTCAAGACCTCCAAGCATTCTCAGGCGAGTACATTATTCCCCTATTTTACTGCTTTCAATTGTTTTGGGGTGACTCATATGTGCTAAATGTTTTCGATGTTATAACGATGGTTTCAAAAACGATTAAGACGATTTATACAAAACTAATAACGATTTCATAAAGTGAACAAACTTGTTGGTTGTAGTTACATAACAAATGACATTCATTAGCAATGATCAAGCCGACCAGTATTAGGTTATGGTACCATAGGATCTGACAAATCCCGTTAGTTACTACACCCGTAGTTATGTGTGGGTGTTGTGGGTAGCGACTGAATCTGTAATTTTTAATTTACTCTTTGGTAAGGGTTTATTAATGCGAGATGTTAATCTATCCTTTGGTAAGGGTTTATTAATGCGAATTGTTAATCTATCCTTTGGTAAGGGTTTATTAATTCGAGTCAAGAAGGTTTGAATGTTATTAGCGAGACGACCATTTAAGTAGTTTCACGACCTAAAACGAATTTAACGATTGGGTAAACGATTGGTTTTCACACGATGTTTTAACGATTGGGTAAACGATTGGATTCAAAGCGATATACGATTGGGTTTTGGTTACATATTACATGATTTACATTGGGCATGAACATTACTTTGGTGGTTTGGTTAGATTAAGTGATTAAGTAACAATGCGTGTGGAATATGATACAAGCATGGTGGATACGCCGCTGGTACTTCCTATATATAAGTGTTTGTATGGTATTACATATTGTAGCGTTATTTGAATCATTTCAGTTTGAGACATAGAACATTTTATACAAGTAACATACTTTTCACAAGACATTTCTTTACAAACAACTTATCTTATACAAACTCATTTTACATGGTTATTCATTTAATCATGCATTATTCTCTTATTTATACATATCACCTGAACTTATTATTTTTTTCAAATGATTTATAAAGACAAAGCAAATTACAAGGTTCATGACTAAACATTTTCTTAAACAGAAGTCATGAATCTTATTTTCACAAAACCTATGTACTCGCCAGCATTTCTTTGCTGACCTCGTTTTCACATATGTTTCAGGTATTGTTGAATGATATCGATTGATAAGATGCATGCTCACATAGGACTGGACAAGGCCTTAGTGACTCAATAACAATGATAGACTATGTTTAATTTGTGTATTTAGATTTCCAGACGATGTAATTATTCAATGTTTAATAAAACGAAACACTTTTTGGTATCCATGGTTATGAAACATTAATTCTGTTGCAACACGCCCCGATGTTTCCGCCACGTTTTGTATGTTCTACGTGATCGGGGTGTGACAGTAAATGTAACGGTAGCGTAAAATCGGGGCAGTTGTTGAGAGGTGGTGGTGGTGGTGCGGCGGCGGCGGCGGAGGAGGAGAACGAGGAGTACGGAAAGAAAAGGAGGTTATTGATCTCGTTATCGAAAGATGAAATTGAAGAAGAAGTGTTAGTTTACTGGATCCAGACCATGCCAATTATGTTCAATGGATAAGTTTTTTATTATTTGACTTCAGAAAACAGAGCACCTTCAATCATATCCAACACATGCCAATTATGTTCAATGGATAAGTTTTTAATTTTTTTTAATTTATAAAATATTTTAATTAGATTGGTAAAAAGACCAAAGTGCCCTTATATAAATAAACTTAACTGAAATTTTTAACTTTTTTTAGTGCTAAAGGACGAAAAATGTAACGAGTTTTCCAAATAAAGGATTGTGACTGTAATTATAGAAGTTAAAGGCTATCCGTTGCAATCCGATATAAACATAAAGGACGAAAAGTGTAATTTACCCTTTAAAAATGAAAGTAAAATAATTTATTGTTTAGGGTGAATTTGAATTAAATCGAATTTATTCGAATTCGGTTTGAATTCGATTCGAATTCGAGTTTCAAATACTAATCGAATCGAATATGAATTCATGTAAAAAAATAAAAATTTCGCTTCGAATATTTTAAAACTTTGTTATTCGATTCGATGAATACCCCAATGGTCAACCCTTTTGAAAATAACCCATTCAAAAAAAAAACTTCAGTAATTACTATCAAACTCAAATGTATTTTGATAGAAACATACCTTACGTCAACAATAAACTCGATTGATACATTAACACCCATCCGAGTATTGTCCCACAAACCGCCAATGAGTCTAACGTTGTTTTAGGATTTTCAAATAGACCCACGATCAAAATAAGTATTTGAAAGCACCTATACATATGATAAGTAATTAACCTACGTAAGATATTATGCATTATATAAATACAAATAAAAACTATTCAAATCATATCTCCTAACTATAATAAATATAATTATACTAAACTATAACATATATATTACCATGTTTCCAAACATAACATAACGGCAGAACCTGTCATGGTTCACTATATACACAAATTGAATCTCAACACTCAAAGATGAACATATTCAGTGTGCCACCATCATCTTCCATGAAGGCAAACTCAAGAAATAGGAATACAATAGTGAGCTTTGAACCTTCAACATGAAACCACCTAAAAACAACAATATGATGATAACTAAAACAACAAAATTAAAATAAACTAAGCGTAAAAACATACTTCGACATCATCTACCTAAGGGATGTCATATAGACCAGCATTGTTATCAAAACCATGTTAACGTTTAGAAAATGGTGTTTCTTAGACATAAAAGATTGACAAATTCGATATTAAATGTTTTTAGAGTTGATTTTCATTACGCCTCGACAAAGCATGAGACTATCAAACCCCCCAACTTTACAGTATGACTCAGACTTGCTTCATTATTTGATGGTTAAATAAACCAAATAGCCTTAGGAGACCTTGCCACGTCTACGTTCCAACTCAAGAAATAACCTCTTAAGATGGTTAAGAAAGAATAATGCACTTTTGTAGTTGCACATTCTGAATGACAAAACTACCATTAGGAACATCCCGCACCATTAACTCATCATAGTTGCTTAGAAACCGTAAACAATTAGTAATTTTAAGATGATTATTCATGAAAAAATGCATCAAAACTTCCATGTCTACATGCTCGATGCAACCTATTTCTTTGGTGTGAAGTTAAACAACTCAAGAAGAACTCCATTATCCTGTTCAAAGTAAAAAACTTAAAATTAAGCAAATAAAAAAAGTACCAGCCAGGGATGATGTAGACGATAATCACTGTTGCAGTTCCCATGTATTGGATCTTATCTGCACGCAAAGGCAACCTTATATTATATTATCAATGCACTTGGTAACAAAGTAAAAAACTTAAAATCCATTATTTGTATATCAGTGCTTCCCTTGTTAAACAAAAGAATTCAACAAAGTAAACCGATTGCGCACAATAATAAAGACAAAAAAAACATCGGTTTGGAACTGCACATTAGTTCAAAATGCAACACCTATGTTCTTATAAGCAAATACAATGAAAGTGGAGAGTTTAAATGAGAAGAATTAAAAATTAAGAATAAAAAGAATAAAGGATACAAAGGTAATTTGAACAAATCATTTAATGATTCTATTATTTATTTTTTTATTCAAATTAATGAACTTTAATCATTTAATGAGTCTATCTTATAAAATAGTTGTGCATCTTACACAATAAAAACAATCATTCACATGATCTTACATTTTCAACGTTTCCTACACCATTAAAACAATATTTTGGTGTAGGATACAGAATGTGTAGGACTCAAATACTTTTAAATAATTTTGCGGCTCATAATAAAATATGTGTAGGACATAAAATTTTTAAATAATTTTGTCACTTCTAATAAAATACGTGTAGGAGCCAATACATTAATGATGGTGAAGGAGGAATTTATGGTTGCATTAATAAGATTTGTGTAACTCTTTAAAATATTTATTAATATTCTACATCAAAATGTCTATACTACCCTTAGTAATTAAAACATTAATTAAAAGTGGACAGAAATGATATATTGATTCATAACCATTGATCAAAAAAATATAGGGCCTAGATTAGTTCATTTTTTTTAAGAAGATTCTTCTCAAATGAACCTCCCCCTACAATGAAACACTACTAAACTCAAATATAACTATCAAGTTTCAAGATAAAAGTTGAGGTGTGATTAATGGGAATAAATAACTCCAGTTTTTACTTAAATGGTTGGCTCTGGTATGCAATAGTTCTTTTTTTTCCCTTTTAAGTGAAATAATAGATTATCTATTCCCAACAAAAGCATTTTCACATACAGTCACATGACATAAAAAGGGTTTTCATACAAATATTTGTTTCCTAGTATCCACATATGAGTTTTCGGTTCATGAAGCAAGAAACATAACTAAAAGAAAAAGAAAAAGAAATTCATAATCAGTATTCAATTTCATCATCAAATTGCAAACTCATAAAAGGTGTTACTTTTAGGGTTACCTGACAGAATCGAGATGCGACCTGCAACGACTTTTAGGGTTGAAGAAGCAAGGCCTACGATGGCTTCTACACAATGCAACACTAACGGAGACGAAAAAAAGAAGCAAGATCTGCGATGGCTCTCCTCTCTTCGTATTCTTCCCTCTGACCCATGCATGATGATTGTGTTGAACTCGGAAAACAGGGAGATGATTATTTGGTTTGGAAGATGGAGTGTTACAGTCTTTTTTGAAGATGAAAGTGAGTTCTGGAGGAGAAAGAGGAAAGAACAGGAGTGAGTTATATGATAGAGATACATCACAGTACAATCGCTCTGCAAACATTAATTGAGCTCCTTGTAAAAAACTCCCTTTCTTCTATTTTTAAATTCAAATGAAGAGGTTAAATATTTTAAGTATGAAATATATTTATAAATAAATGAAAGTGACATATGATGTAATGATGACATATGAAAATCCGAGTTGGCATAGCTAAGAAGTCGACACCTAAGCTTTTACTGTGTCAGTGCATTTTCTCCTTTAATAGCAAGTAAAGGTGTTATATGACTCGTGTTATCAAAGGGTTTGTGATTTTGTTGTATCAAACAGTGTAGTAAAATTGTTAATCCTCAAGTGATAAGGATTTACAGTAGAAACTCGATAAATTAATACTCGATTATTTAATAAACTCTCTAAGATAATATTTTTTGCCGGTCCCGACTCGGGGATATGGTGCTAAATTAATAATTCGCTAAAATTATAAGATAATACATTTTTGATAATTTCTTCCCATATAAAATATATTAATTAATAATTCTTTATATATAGCATATTACATGAATGATTTATGAAGGTTTCTTGAAAAATGTCTCAATTGTCTTTTGTTTTTTGTTGAAATCAATTTCCCCTTGAATCTCATCTCTAATTTTCCTTAATGGTAAGAACTTCTGGTGTTGTTTTCTCATAGCTCAACAAGAAATTGTTCAATGTGATTGCCGCTTTAATAGCCATGTTGTGTGTATGATTTGTTTGTGTTAACCTATTTTGATCTTGTATTTATATAGAAAATATTTTTAATGTCCATAAAGTGATACATTGAACACAAGAAGCATAATAAGGTGGGAGATTGAATGTTTCTTTCAAATTGGGTCGTTCATTTGATATACATGCATTGTATACAATAATTAAGTGGAAGCTTGAAAGGTGTTTGTAAACTAAGTATTCTACTATAAATTAATAAAATATTAATTAATATATCAATTAATAATTATTAATTTATCGATTAATTAATAACTCTTTTAATTAATAAATTTTGGTGGTCCCAAGTGTATTATTTTATAGAGTTTCTATTGTAGTTATATGGTGCAAATTAGTATAAATTTAGGAGTACGTTAACTAGTTAAATGGTTGTGTGTGTCTTAGATGTTAAAAAAATGACTTATATTGTTTATTTAGTATTAAAAAATAAAAAAATATATCTTTTTATTTCTTATATATTTGATCTAATTTTGTTTAATTAAGCTACAATATTATTTTAGTTTAAATCATTTATGATATTATCCGGCTATTTAAAACCGGTCTAGTTATCCTCTCGACTGTTGGAGTCAATCGCCGTTCAAAAAAAAAAAAAAACCGGTCTAGTTATCCGACCAGTATATATATAGTAATAAAACAACACCTATTCAATAACATGTGTGGTTACAAAATGTACCAAACGAGTTGACATTAACCCGCGCGTTGCGGCGGGATGTTGATTATTAATGTAATTGTTATAACTATATAAGATGGGGAAAACATTAGTAGTGAACGCTTGAATCTATTGAAGAAAGTTTAAGAATATTATTTTTTTATGTGAGAGAAACAACCTGTCTTTGAACAAAATAAAAAATTAATAGTTCATCCCTATGCAATACCCCAAAATTATTAAAGGATGATAAACCCACAATAATTTAAGTTAAGGATGATAAACCCACAATAATTTAATGTCTTGACCAATGGATGGTGTTCCATTGGCAAAGGCAAAGCCTTTAAAGTTTAAACACCTTGGAAGCGAGAGGTCTTGGGATCAAGTTTCACATACGACAGGAATAAAAAAAATTTGCCGTTCAAAAAAAAATTAATGTCTTGAAATATAATTCTGAACATAAATTAAGATAGAAATTATCTAAATTAGAAAACTGAAAACTCTATCCAAGCAATAATACAGACCAATGCAATATCTACCTAAAAAAAATTAACGGATGGCAATAAAATAAATCAGCAATTGAGTGGTACTTCCATAAGATCTAGCACATAAACATGACTCTCCTTCGAATGAACAAATACACCCATACACATAATATAACATGATGCCTTTAAAAAAAAACATAATATAACATGATATAAAAAGCCAGAATTAAATTAGATGACGATAAATAATTATTTTTGTACAATCAACTCCAACATAAATGATCAACTTAACACAAAATACCAATCAAAGATAAACATATATGATAAAAAATAAATACATATATCAAAATAATTATAATTTCTGGATATCTATAGAATTTCCAAATAAATAAAAGATACTAAATTCTGGATTTTTTAATAGTAATAATCAAAACTTATTTAATGGTTCCTAAAATCAATTTCCTCCAAAATATGTAAAGTCAAAATCAATTTTGACCTTTCCCTCTTATTCCTTAAAAAAGGTGATGATTGATTATCCATAAATTTTGAGTTTTCTAGACTCAACCTCCCCAAATAATCTTACCCTATGTTTCCTTTTGATCTTGAATGAATTTTTAAGTCTGGTTCCTAATCAGATCTGTATATAAATCCAGTTTTCTTTAAAATCGAATACGTTTAAAAAAATCTGATTTTATTCAAAATTTGAGGATCAGATCTGTTGTTCATGATTCTTTTGAATCATTGCACGATTTTGAAACAAAAGTTTTTTATTACCATTTATGATAGGAACCCAGAACATGAATGAGATTTTTATGTTTTTTGATTTCTTTCGGTGAGTTCCAAAAAAAAAAAAAAAACAGAGACTTCGTAATTTGGGTTTTTATTTTGAACAACAATCTTCTTGTATTCGAATATTATTAGATTATCAGTGCGTATCTGAGGGATTCAGATTTAAAACGCTAGTTGGTTTTTTTCGGCGATTCACTCTTCATACTTTGAATATAGAAATTTTCCACGGAATCGGTGCGTATCTGAGGGAATCGGTTGTCTCCGATTTGGTTATGAAACGGTTATGCGTCATAATCAGTTGACCCTTTATAATATATTGATGATGGTGTTCAAGAATGAATAAACATATATGTATCGTTGTTTTACGAAATTTGTGTTAGAAAATGAATTGCAAAACAGGGGATCATGATGTTATGGATATATAATAGAGCGAGAATATGCAAATACAATTATCAAGTTCTGAATGAGAAAAAATGCAAACAAACAGAAGGTTTGTAAACATGAGATTCAAGTGAGGGAGGGCTTCTTGGAGGCAATTACCATTTTCGTGGGAACTTCCGATTTGTTCATCGATGCTTTCAATTATAATATCAGAAAGGGAGAGTTAAAATAATAAAATTTAAAGAGATACATGTCTTATATATGTATAAGTTACCGAATGGTGGTATACCACTTTGTGAAACAATGTAATGGTTTAGAATATGTTCTTTGTGGGACGAAAGCTTGGTAATATCAATCAGAAGAGAGGGGTGTGTGAAACAAAAGATCAATTAAAAGGAAGGGGCATGTGTCATAAATAAAGGAGTATATGTGTTAAATAAAAGGGTATGTGTTAATCATAGGAGTGTGTGTGTGTTAAACAAAGGGGTATGTGTTAATCAAAGGGGTGTGTGTGTTAAACAAACGGGTGTGTGTTGCTTTTTGTATAAGAGATATAATATAATGCAAACATTGCCAAACAACTTGTGACCATTTTCACAAAGTCCAAACCATACTACAACATAATGCCATATAATCTTTCTTGTTATAAAATAGAGCATTGCATTACTACTACACCCACATTTCATGCAACCTTTAAACAACACAAATTTTCCCTTGTGAGCAATAGACATAAACACGCTTCATAAACCCATAATTACATACTTATTTTCTTGCCATTTCTAATCCTAAACTTAATTTTGGACCTTATGAGCCACCATCTCAGCCTCTTTCTTCCTGTCCAATTCTGCCTGTCTTGACCTCCACCGGAAAAAGGTCCCAAAAACATCCTCCACTTCTTCTAGATTCTTACCCCGTGTTTCCGGAAACAGGGTGTAAAAGAGCACACACCCCGCGGCTGCTATACCGGTAAACACAAAGAACGCACCGCCGATCGTAATCGCCTTATACAGGGAAATAAATGTCATTGTGATCACTCCACTTGTCGTCCTGTTCACTGCCACACAAATGCTACACCCTTGTGCTCGCAACCGTAACGGAAACACCTCAGAGCTGTACACCCAGGTAATTGGCCCCATCCCGATCGAAAAACACGCCACGAATGATAGAACCGCGACAATGCAAAGAGCTATAGCCCATGTGATCTTGTGATCGGAGTGGTCTATGATGGTCAATGCCATACCGAGTGTCAGTAACGATACGATCATGCCAATAATGCTAGATAACAACAATGGTCGACGTCCGACTTTGTCAAGGTTAAACGTGCCCACTAGAATAAACACTGTTTTCACGAATCCAACGGCTATGGTTGCGAGTAGCTGCGGGGTGTCCTTGACTATCCCTGCCTTCTCGAAGATTCTCGGGCTGTATAACACAACGGAGTCGATTCCACTCGCTTGTTGGAAGAAATGGATGCCTAGGGCCGCTACTAAAATATGGCGGACGGTGGGTGTCGGATGGATCAACAACTCCTTCCATACGCCCTCACCGTGGCTAGTTTTAGATACTTGGACAATATCGTCGTTACAGTCTTCGGGAATGCCAGCAGCTTTCTTGATGTCAGCCAACCGAAGCTTGGATTCTTCCAAGCTGTCAGAGGTTTTATCAAGGACGATTTTGGCATCACCTAATCGTCCTTGCATGATTAGCCAACGGGGTGACTCAGGCATGCCTAAGACACCCACGGCTAAAATTACTGATGGGATGGCTCCGATTCCTAGCATGATTCGCCATCCCAAGTAAAGCGGAAGCTTTGAGAAAGCAAGGTTTGACACATACCCGAACATTATACCTATAGAAAAAAAGTATTACATGAAAATTTTAAGAAATCATTATAAATACAAAATATTTGTAAAAAAAATACTATAATCATATTTTATGTTGTGTTATTTGAAGATATAAAGCGGAAAATATTTATCGTAATCCAAATTCCAAAATATGATTTATTGTACATTAGAAAATGTTTATTCAAAAGTTGTACCTTTAAAAAATTTGAAGAGGAAATTATAGCTTGTGTCATCTAACCTTGTATCAACTTGGATGAGTCATTCTTAAAATACAAAGATTAAGAAAACCCTTCAAATTGTGAGGACTTAGAGAATTCGGCATTTCCGTGCGAGCTTTGCAACCATTTTTTTTCACATCACTGGATTAAATTGTTTAAAAAGACTGCAGTAAAAATTATAAAATATAAATAAAAAAAATTCGAAGTGGTATTTTTTGACCATTTACAGCAGTCTTTAAAAGTTGATGACATAAGCATGTCATCACTTTTTACGGCTGGCGTAAATGAAAAAGAAAAACCAGCTTTTTTTTTTTTTGAAAAGTTGATTTTTTTAGTATTTTTAGTGAAAATATTTTTTGAAATAACCTTTCGTAAGACCAAGTTTTCTAAATTCTCACAACTCGTATAAGTTTTCATTTTACCCTTATATATAAATTATTATTATTTATTTATGATAATATGCTCTGAAGCACGGAAACGCCATTGAGGTGCCGTCTCCCGTCCCGGGGACTGCTAGGGGACGGAAACGGCTATGTTGGGTACGGCCTGGAAACGCGCTGCAGAAGGGGACGGGGGTTGGGGACGTGCAGGAAGCGTTTCCGGCAAGATTCTGAAGCTAGGCGCAGGTGACTACAGGCGCTCTTCCGGCAAGATTCTGGCCAAAAACAACTTTCCGACGACTTTCCTACCAGATTCCGACCAAAAGCAAGCCTGAACTTGCTGGAACTGTTACTGATTTGTGGAGGGAGAAGAAGGATAGAAAAGAGATTGTTGAGTTAAAAAACTGATGCTTGCTTTTATGTTTAAACTAGATAAAAGGGTATTTAGCACTGTTCATGAATAGTAAACAGTGAAAAAAGCCTGACTTTGATTGATGAGAGTGTTGATAAATATAGACTTTGACCCTAAAAGTGAACCTAGCACCCTAGAAATGTAGATTTCATTACATCTTTTATAAAAGTTTAAAAAGTTAAGTTATCTTTAGTTTATAAAATTGTTTGTAGTTAGATTATGAGGTGGTTATTATTAAAACTTATGTTATTAACTTTTTACATCTATTATCTTTAATATATATTTATTTTTTTATATGTTTTTATTCCCGTACCCGTCCCGTCCCGTCCCCGCTTCTTGAATTTTTTAGTTTTGTCGTTTCCCGTTTCCGTACCCGTTCCCGTCCCAGTGCATCATAGATAATATGTTGTCACACTCGTCCTCGTGTGACGAACTTAAAATTTTTCTGTTAAATCCAGTCATGAAGCCTACCAGCGTTAATGAAGACTTCCGGGAAAGAAGTGAGGAAACCACGAGCAGACGCTGGCGAAACCTCTGCTGTGTACACCGGCGCGATCATAAGCGCGTATCCTACGCCGATACCGGCGACAAACCGGCCAACCATGAGAAACGCGTAGTTTGTAGCGAACCCCATCAAGACTGCTCCGATGAAGAAAATAGCTCCGGCCAACACAATTGTGTACCGGCGACCAATCCAGTCGGATGTTCTCCCGGCGGCGGCTGACCCGACCAACGAGTATAGGTTCAGAATACCCACCATGATCTCGATTTGCCTGTCACTACAACCAAAATCTCTTTGGATGAACTTTTGGGCCCCACTCATCACACCAATATCTGCCACAAAAAATAATTTTTTTTTCTTTTGTTATCAACTGTATTATTGTATTGTCTAATATACAAATATATGAAAATTGTAAACACAAGTTGGAAATACTGAATACTGAAATAATAATATTTAAAAAACCCATAAGACTGTTGTCGTTTATCAAGTAAATAATATTTTTTTAAATTATATTATAATGTACTTAAAAAGATACTACTGTTTGTGGAAAGATGTTTTGTAACACGTAAATCATTATGCATCCTAACTTGCGTTTCATGCTAAAAAACACACATGGTGAGATTATTTTCAAAGGCTTCTTTATTATTTAGTTATTTACTTTAGTAAAATGATTATGACGTGACATCCCGACACAACATATGGGGATTTTAAAAGATTTTTATAAAGCTCAGAAACAAATAAACATGGGAGGCTTTGATGGTGTGGGAGGACCTCCGCACAAGTCTCGCGATTTTCGAGGGCCATGCAATTTAAAAAAAAATCCGGTACGTATATGATACTTTTTTTAAACAGTAAACACATACCACTTCCAATATAAGCCCATTTACAAATCATTTTTTATGGTTTAAAATTTAGCTCACTTGAAATTAGGTTTAATGAACCCAATACTAATTTGATTTTTTTTTAAATAATAACAAAACATAACGGAAGGCACATTTTTTCAAACTCGAACAGGGTATGTGAATTCTATGAGACGACTCTGCAAATAAACTTAGATAAAAATAAGACAGTTAGAAATATTACCATAACCAAGCAAGACAGAAGTCATGGAAGCCAATATGGCACAGGCGAAAGCATACTTGTTCCTCTTCGGCGGTTTTGGTGGATCGAAGTCGGTGATAAGGTGATTAGACTTACCTGAAACACCGTTTTCTTCGGATTTGTGGTCGGCCATGATGGCCTGGTTGTGACAGAGGGAAGAGGGGATATGATGGGGTTTTAGTTACAAGGCATGAAATTGCAAAACCTTGGTTATTTGTTTCTTGATGAACTTAAGATAGATGTTGAATGGTATATATAGAATGTGAGTACTCCCAATTATATCGGCCAGCACATGGTGGCCTACCCAACCCAAAAAGTCAAAGAGTCAACCAGTCTTCATCTTGGCCACTGGCCAGTTGATCAGCTAAATAATATTATTGTCTAAATAAATAAACTAATGCAGCTAACCCATGTGCACGTGAATACTGATTACGGTTTAATTATAGTATAATACTATAATAATTCAATGATTCAAGTATCACGGTCTTCTAAAACGTTAACAATTAGATTTAAAACAAATTAATACAAAAACTAAGTAAATATGATTTGTTATTATAATTAGAGTTAAATGTTATTTTAGTTCATGTGGTTTGAGCATTTTGCCAGTTTAGTTCAAATGTTTTTTTTTTGTCTATGGGTTCAAAAAGGTTTCATCGTTGCTATTTTAGTCCACTAGGTTAACTTCATCCATTTTTTCTGTTTACGAGAAGGGCAATTCAGTTATTTTATATGCAATTCTGTTAGCTAGAAGAGCAATTCGGCCTTATAAAATCACCAAATTGCCCTTCTTGTTAACATAAATAATGGATGAATTTAACTCAGTGAACTAAAATGGCAACGGTGAAAACTTTTTGGACCCACAGTCAAAAAATGAAACCTTTGAACTAAACTGACAAAATGACCCAAACCACAAGAACTAAAATGGCATTAACTTTTATAATTATAATAACTATGTAAGTTTGACTAAACGAGCACATTATTCAATTATAGGGTTACACTTGGTTTGTATGTATCAAAACTAGTTATTTTATAAAGAAAGAAAAAGTTAAAACAGGTTTGTTTTTATGATGGCTAATAGTGACAACGGACAAAGCCGGGAAGAGTTAAGTGTAGGGGTGTGCAATATCTGAACTGTTAATTGAAACCGAACTGAAAACTGACAAAACCGAAACGAAATTAACCGAAATAGAATTAACAGAAATTCGGTTAACGGATTTTTTTTTACCATCTGTTAACCGAAATTAACCAAACCGAACCGAATCATTTATTTTTTTATATATTTCTTGCTTTTATACCTCTGTTTCATGTATTTCATGTTTTATACTTCAATTTCATATAATAATACCTCTATTTCATTTATTTATGCTTTCATTTCATTTATTTATACCTTCATTTCATTTATTTATGCCTCTATTTTATGTATTTAAACATCTATTCATGCATTTATACCTCCATTTCATTTATTTATACATCTATTTCATGTATTATACATCTAATATTGTATTTATACCTCCATTACATGTATTTGTAAGCAAAAAATTTAGCCCTTGTTTGAATTGGTTATTAACCGAAAATTAACCGAACCGATCCGAACCGAAAACCGACAAATTAACCGAATTAACCAAACCGATTAACCGATGACTTCGGTTACTGATACGGATAATGCTAATAACCGAACCAAACCAAACCGTACACACCCCTAGTTAAGTGTGGTACATGACCAACTCTGGAATTATCTTGATAGTACAGTACAGATATATAAAAGTCTTCAACATTGCCAAGAAAATACCATTTACTATTAATGTATAATAATTAATTGTGTTTTGGTAACCACTACATCTCTAGAGTTAAGCATCGTCGTAATATTACTACCTTTTTAACCTTCTTTTCCATCACGAAAAGTGAGTTTGGCTTATAACATTTCGCGGGAGTGATGGTCATTGTCGTCCATGAATCAAGATAAATCTGATGATAAAAATTGGGTCCTAATATTAACACATAGAAAAAACTTATTTTCATATGGTGTATACGGGCGGACGTATAATGTTATACAGCCCGTATAGAATTAAAAAAACTGACAAAGTCTGCTGGCACAATGCTCACACAGGGTGATAAACAACGCTGATATGAACACAAACCAACTGCTTTATTTTGAATCGTCGGGAAAACTTTTCCTCAGGGGAGGGTGAGTAGTATGAGTCTGAGTCCATTGTGGTTCGTAAATGTTTCGAATCATCAACGAAGACGTGTCGGGTTCTTCTGTTAGTTATTCAGAATGTTTCGAATCATCATTAAAATTAACAATGCGGTCTCGATTGAAGACGTAATTGCAAGACTGTTTGTCGGGCTTCCAATGCTCACACAGGGTGAAAAACAACCCTTGATGTTGAAACCGGTTTTACCTCATGAAAAGGAAAGAAACAATTTTTTTTAGAGAAGCATTGGGATTCAAGGGTTTATGAGTCAAAGTTAACTTTCAGATTCAGGAAGCAGATGATTTGTACGTGGTTTAATATCTTTAATCTATTAGAACGATCCTTGTTTTGTCACGTACATGCGTTTAATTCCCAAACATCCTTGTTTTGTCACGTACATTTCGTAAGAAACTTTTCGTGCACTGAACCTTCAGTTGTGTACGCAAATTCACCACTGGTTTCTACAGCACAAGCACATACACAGGGAGAATGTTCTCGAAATTGAAGAAAAAGGAAAAATGGTTGCTGATGTTTTTCAGTATTCGAATTTTGTTGGTTTGTTTCCAGCTAGGGTTTAGAATGGTTGAGGGTATATTTGTTTCCCAACTCTCTCTATAGATATGACTGAGAGTGAAGGTTACCCGTTGGTATTAAAATACGATGGGTTTAGTTAGATACCAACTCATATTTATTGATCTTCATATTCTTGGTTTAATACCAATTCATCTTTGTTGATCTTCATATTCTTGGTTCAATACCATGTGAAAAAAGATTCTTGTCAGTAGACTTTTGTTGGTTTGTTTCCAGGTAGGGTTTAGAATGTTTGAAGGAATGTCGGTTTTTCAGTATTCGGATTTTGGTGGTTAAATACCAACTCATATTTAGTAGTGTTTGTTTGAGAACCTGATTCAGATACACAACGATTCTCCAATTCCAGATCAGTAAGCAAATACACAACGGTTCTCCAATTCCAGATCAGTAATGTAAGGAGAAGCGTTGAGATAACGGACATCCATCAAGCTCAAAAAGAAAACTTGTGTTTCCCATAGTCACAAACGATTGTGTTTCAAATCAAGGGTCCCGTCATTACAACCACTTGTTTCCAGGTAGGGTTTAGAATGTTTGAAGGAATGTCGGTTTTTCTGTATTCGGATTTTGTTGGTTCAATACCAACTCATCTTTAGTAGTGTTTGTTTGAGAACCTGATTCAGATACACAACGGTTCTCCAATTCCTGATCAGTAAGCAAACACACAATGGGGATGTAATGCAATGATTCCTCTCAATTGAATAGACAGACACTTGCTTCATAGGACTCACTTGAATCGTCTCGGAAGTACTGAACAACCGAAATGCATTGTAACAACCCGGAATTTATAAAACTCTAAATCAGAATTATTAAGTGTTAATTAAACAGGAACCAGCTAACTAGGAAATTATAACCCAGTCAGCTACAAGCCTTGTAGTGGCATATAATAATGTTAAAACACCTAGATTATAAATTAAACAAAAGCTAAGGGACCAAACTTGCAAAGATTGAAAGTGGAATGTTAAAATAAGAAATTAACACACCAAACACCCACATACGTGCGTGTCTGGGTCGATCAGAACAAGGGGGCGACCAAGGATTCCCTTTTTCAAACCCAAATCCTCACAAAAGCTCAAAAATTGGAAGCCTAAATCAAAAGTCTAAATCGAATTTCAAGCACAAATTCATGATCACCTAGTTGAAAGGATCATAAGGTATGTAAAATTGTGATTTTTGATTCATCTTGAATTCTAGGTTAATTGTGAGAAAACTGAAATTGAGCTTAAATATGTCATGCATGGATGAATCTTGAAGTAATATGATGTTTAGGGTTAAACCCTAGATGATTCTTGAGAAAACCTTGCATCATACTTGTAGGGTTTGTGATTACATGGTAAGTAATTAATGAAATTGTAGAAGTTAGACAAACACTGAGATTTGCTATTTTAGTGAAAAACTGAATTTATGTGTTAAATTCAGAAAAATATTGATGTTGAAACTTGTTGCAAATTGCCCAATTGAAGTGGATATAGAAGAAAAATAACATGTCAAGAAACTAGTAATGGTTATGTAAAAAATCTGACCCACTAGGTGTTTGTTGAAACGCCTAAATGAGGAATAAAATGTTAAATCGGACAAAAACGCAGATTTGAATATCATAATAAATTGTCCGTTATTGATTATAAAAGAGTTCTAAATTGATGGTGAATGGAACTCTTTAGGTAAAGCATCCGGATCGTCAAGTGGACAAGCCGGAGGTGAAACATGCTTGAAGGGTGCACTTTGAAGGTACGCGACCTATAGTTTCGCTACATTATGTTTAATTGTTAGTCTTACTTTGTTATGTTGATATTTGGTAAACAAGTGAAACCATTAAGTCACGAAAGTGACAAAGTGCCCTAAACAAGTAAAATGGGTCAAAACGTGAGTTAGAATTCGAGTGTGGATGTATCTAGCAATGGAGACACCCATTCGGCATCCAAACAGGTCAAAACAAGTTGTGTTACAAACATAGAAATTAATAACCATCACTTGTGATTGGTTATATAATCAAGTGTAGGTCGTGTAACGGACACACAATTCTGTTGCAAAAGCATGAGCCCTTGTAGAGGGATTATAGATCGGAACATTCGCTTGTCAATCGATTCCGAAAAGTATGATTAAATTCTTGGAATTAAGCATGATAATTATTGCATAAGCAACCCTCAGGAGGGGAGCAAAAGCTCGTATTTGGTAAACGTAGAAACGGGTGCATTGGCCTAAAGTTTATGATGATAATAATACATATTGTGGAACTTATAGACAAATGGGTCGAATAAACAAGAGACGAATTAAAGGACAACTGTTTTTGAAATGATATTTTTATGCAAATCATGTTGATAAACGTGTCCGTAATTAAATTACGGTCTCGTAGGAAAAAGAATCGGCTAAAACGGACGCCCGAGCCAAAAGTTATGCCGATTTAAAGTTTGGAACTTAGAAAAATGGTGTTGGGTAGAAATTGCAGCTCAACAAAACAACATTCTGTCGAAAATGCTTTCTGGCGCCGCGCCAAGGCCGAAGGCACCCACCGTCGCGTGACGCGACGGCGGTGGCGCTGCGCGACGGCCGCCTCTCTCCTTCCTCGCGCGACTCCAGCACCTCAGAACCGAGAAATTTTGTTTTTTTGATACTTTCGAGTAAGGAACTTGTTTATTAAAAAGTCAAAACTAAATATTTTCATGGTTTTGACCATAGGTGAAGACGGACCTAACCCGGATGGTGATCAAGCTACTATCAAGAACCGAACGCACTAAACAAAGCTTCCGCACTTGATCTATTTTGTTTTAGCTATATGTAGATACTTGAACTATGTTTTCAAACGTTATCTAGTAGACACTTGATGTTATGTTTTGGTATGTTTAACTGGAATAGTAGGATCAAATATGGCCTCTTAATCAGGAAAGTTTTTTTTTTAAACTCAATATTTTAGTACTAAATACTTATCTTGTATCCTTAATCTCGTTATTTTAAGCCGGGTGTTACAAGTTGGTAATCAAAGCTAAGGGTTGTCAATAAAGTGTGTTCGGTTCGAGCTTGATCAAGCATCTGGTAAGTGTTAATTGTTTTAAGTAGATTTAGAGAATATAGAAATGAAACATGAACAAATACGCATGAAAAGAGTGTGTAAGTTCACTCGAACACAAGAAATGCATGAAACAAGAACAGTCGAATCAAGTTATGAACTTGATTAAACCAAAACAAGTGAATCATATGTTATAAATGAAATGTTTAACGGTCAATGTAAACATTTCAGTATTAAAGATGACGGATGAAGGTAACGATGATGCGGTGCAGAGAGTCACCGAGTAAACAAGAGAAGTGATTGCTGAGGAGGTTGGAAAGGCAATCGAAAATAGTTTGTCTGGTTTCATCGATAAGATCCAGAACACGATACTATCAGTGGTTGAGGAAAGAATCAAGAAATTGGAGGATAATGCCAACTTAGCAAAGGAAAAGTACGGAGGACGAAAGCCTTGTACATACAAGGAGTTCATGGCTTGCAAACCGCCATTCTATAATGGGGAGGTTGACCCAATCGTATGCCAGCGATGGCTAAGCGATATTGAAGGGGTATTTGAGAGGGCCCATTGTGATGAAGATGACTACGTAGCTTATGGTACGGGTCAATTAAGGGGTCAAGCGAAAGACTGGTGGGATAACAAAAAGAAAGAAATTGGAAACGATGCAGCTAAGGCTATGACATGGGATGAATTTAAGACGTCGTTTCTTAAACACCACAGTCCCAAAGCAGTCATTAATCGAATCAAGGAAGAGTTCATGCAACTTAGGCACAAGGGTGAGTCCATAGACAAGATCACGGGAATGTTTATGGATAAAATGAAGTTTTGTGATGAACTGATAACAAACGAAGAACATAATATATATTATTATTATTATAATATGTTGAGCGCCGAGTATAGGGAGTTTATGACTCCTTCAAAATACGAGACTCTCACCGAGATCATAAATGTTGCTCGGGGACGGGAGATCGAATTGAGAAAGCAGGTTGAACGGGGTGAAAGGAGGGCTCACAATGTTAATCCAAGCCCTACCAAGAAGGCGCGAACGAACGAAACAGTGAAGAAATCGGATGCGAAAGGCGGGTAGCCAAATTGAAAAATATGTGGAAAGGGTCATAGGGGCGAATGTCGCTTCAAGGATAAGCCTTACCCCATATGTCGAAAAACGGGGCATATGGCTTCATCATGCCCGGAAAAAGTGACGGTTTGCTACAATTGTTATCGACCGGGTCACAAGAAATCGGAATGCTCGGAACTAGTGGGAAAGAAAGATGGACAAGACATGAAAGGTGAAGCCCTGAAAGCAAAGGCTAGATCTTTCCACTTGACTGCCGCAGAAGCAAAAGTTGAACCCGAGGTGGTTTCAGGTATATTTGTTGAAAACTCGATTCCTGCGCGTATATTATTTGATACGGGTGCGAATAAATCCTTTATTTCATTTGGGTTTATTCGACATCCTTCATTTGTTCTAACAAAATTACCTATGCCTTTAGAAGTAGATATAGGTAATAACAAGAGTTTTATCGTTTGTGATGTATGTGAAAATTGTAAATTGAGCATTGACGACGAAGAATACACAATAGACTTGATTCCAATGTCGATGGGAGAATTTCAAGTGATCGTAGGTATGGATTGGCTGTCCCGATACAACGCAAAGGTGGCATGTTTCCGAAAGGAAATAAAACTGACATCTCCTAGCGGAAAGCACGTTACGATATACGGTGAAAAAGGGGGTAACCCGGTGATATGCACGATGCTAGAAGCTCACAAACTCATGAAACATGGATGCAAGGTGTATATGGTATACGCAGGTGAATCGGAGAAAGAATCCCTCAAAATCGGAGATGTGCCAGTAGTATGTGATTATGAAGATGTGTTCCCGGAAGACTTACCGGGAATACCACCAGAACGGGGGGTAGAGTTCGGCATCGAATTGATTCCGGGTGCAAAACCTATGGCCAAGGCGTCGTATCGGCTCGCGCCATCGGAGCTACAAGAATTGATGTCTCAAATCCAAGAATTGCTCGACAAAGGGTTTATCCGACCGACTGTGTCCCCGTGGGGCGCACCAGTACTATTCGTGAAGAAGAAGGACGGTAGTATGCGTATGTGTATCGACTACCGGGAGTTAAACAAACTCACGGTGAAAAATCGATACCCACTTCCAAGAATTGATGACTTGTTTGACCAGCTACAAGGAGCGAGTTGGTTCTCAAAGATTGATCTCAGATCGGGTTATCACCAATTGAAAGTCAAGGAGGAAGACGTACCGAAGACGGCCTTTCGTACGCGGTACGGGCATTATGAGTTCCTCGTGATGCCCTTTGGGTTGACTAATGCACCCGCAGCTTTCATGGATCTCCTGAACCTGGTTTGCAAACCTATGCTGGATAAGTCGGTAATCGTATTTATCGATGACATTTTAGTGTATTCGAAGAATGAAGCCGAGCATATTTACCATTTGCAAGAAGTGTTAGAGACACTCAGACGAGAAAAGTTGTGTGCAAAATTTTCAAAGTGCGCTTTCTGGCTTCGAGAGGTGCAGTTTCTCGGGCATATCATTAGTGCCGACGGGGTACTAGTGGATCCGTCAAAAGTAGAAGTCGTGTCAAAATGGAACACTCTAAGGAATCCCTCAGAAATCCGAAGCTTTTTAGGGCTCGCGGGATATTATCGGAGATTCATACAAGATTTCTCCAAAATTGCCTTACCATTGACCAAATTGACTCGCAAGGAGGAAAAGTTTGTATGGGGCATCGAACAAGAGGAAGCCTTCCAAACACTTAAAGAAAAGTTAACTCACGCTCCGGTGCTAACGTTACCGGAAGGAGTTGATGACATGGTGGTTTACTCGGATGCGTGGCATTCGGGGCTCGGATGTGTTTTAATGCAACGAGGCAAGGTCATAGCCTACGCCTCAAGACAACTGAAGATCCATGAAAAGAAATATCCGACTCATGATTTGGAGCTGGCAGTAGTAGTGTTCGCCTTAAAAATATGGAGACATTATTTGTATGGGGTAAAATGTACAATCTTTACTGACCATAAGAGTTTGAAATATTTCTTCGATCAGAAGGAATTAAACATGAGGCAAAGGCGGTGGTTAGAAACGGTCAAGGATTACGATTGTGAAATACATTACCACCCCGGGAAAGCCAATGTAGTAGCAGACGCATTAAGTCGAAAGACAGATTATACCCCGATACAAGTACAATCAATGCAGCTTATTGTGACCTCGGGCCTACTAGAATGGATTCGAGAAGCACAAGTTGAAGCAATGAAGGTAGAAAACTGGAAGAAGGAAAGAATTGTCGGTCAATTTAAAGATCTTGAAGAAGGCAATCACGGTTTGAAAACATGTTTCAACAGAATCTGGGTTCCTAACACATGTGGAGTTAAAAAGCTTCTACTAGATGAAGCTCACAAATCCCGTTATTCCATCCATCCGGGAGTGACCAAGATGTATAACGACTTGAAACAAAACTATTGGTGGCCCGGAATGAAAAGAGATGTAGTGAAATACGTGGAGAAGTGCCTGACATGTCTACAAGTCAAGGCGGAACACCAAAAAACCATACGGTAAGCTCCAACCTTTGGAAATTCCGGTTTGGAAATGGGAACATATTACAATGGACCTGTTAACCAAATTACCGAGGACGAACCGCAGATTTGATGCAATATGGATAGTTGTTGATAGATTGACAAAGAGTGCTCACTTTATTCCAATACGTGAGACTTATACGTCAGAAAAGATGTCAGAGGTTTACACTAATGAGATAGTGGCACGCCACGGAGTACCGGTATCCATCGTGTCCGATAAGGATACCCGGTTCACTTCAAATTTCTGGCGAGATTTCCAAGAGCAGATGGGAACCAAATTGTTCATCAGCACTGCGTACCATCCTCAGACGGATGGACAGAGTGAAAGAACAATACAAACATTGGAGGACATGCTACGAGCATGTATTATTGACTTCGGAGGTAGTTGGGATGTTTATCTACCTTTGGTCGAATTTTCATATAACAACAGCTACCATGCTAGTATCGGGATGGCACCGTATGAAATGCTTTACAGTAGGAAGTGCCAGACCCTGGTGTGTTGGGGTGAGGTGGGTCCACGTGAACTCGCTCACAAAGATATAGTTTGAGCCACTAATGAAAAGATTGAAGTGGTTCGGGCACACTTGAAAGCGGCACAAGATAGACAAAAGTCGTATGCGGACAAAAGGTGAAGACCGATTGAGTTTCAGGTTGGCGACAAGGTCATGCTCAAGGTATCCCCATGGAAAGGGGTTATCCGGTTTAGAAAGAGAGGGAAATTAAGCCCAAGATTTATTGGGCCATTTACAATTGTCGAACGAGTAGGAAAGGTAGCATACCGCCTTGAACTACTGGAAGAATTAAGCAGAATTCATAGCACATTTCATGTGTCACATCTTCGGAAATGTCTAGCGGACGAAACAACCTATATCCACTACGATGACATCGAGGTGGATGTCAGACTTAACTATGTGGTGAAACCCATTGCGATTTTGGATCGTAAAGTGAAAACCTTAAGGAATAAAGAAATCAATCAAGTAAAGGTCAAATGGGAACACCGGAAGGGTTCGGATACCACATGGGAATCCGAGGAGGAGATGCAATGGCTCTACCCTACGTTATTCGGTTCGTAATTCGGTTTCAGGGACGAAACCCTTTTAAGGGGGTGGACTTGTAACAACCCAGAATTTATAAAACTCTAAATCAGATTTATTAAGTGTTAATTAAACAGGAACCAGCTAACTAGGAAATTATAACCCAATCAACTACGAGCCTTGTAGTGGCATATAATAAGGTTAAAACACCTAGATTATAAATTAAACAAAAGCTAAGGGACAAAACTTGCAAAGATTGAAAGTGGAATGTTAAAATAAGAAATTAACACACCAAACACCCACATATGTGCGTGTCTGGGTCGATCAGAACAAGGGGCGACCAAGGATTCCCTTTTCAAACCCAATCCTCACAAAAGCTCAAAAATTGGAAGCCTAAATCAAGTCTAAATCGAATTTCAAGCACAAATTCATGATCACCTAGTTGAAAGGATCATAAGGTATGTAAAATTGTGATGTTTTGATTCATCTTGAATTCTAGGTTAATTGTGGGAAAACTGAAATTGAGCTTAAATATGTCATGCATGGATGAATCTTGAAGTAATATGATGTTTAGGGTTAAACCCTAGATGATTCTTGAGAAAACCTTGCATCATACTTGTAGGGTTTGTGATTACATGGTAAGTGATTAATGAAATTGTAGAAGTTAGACAAACACTGAGATTATGATTTGCTATTTTAGTGAAAAACTGAATTTATGTGTTAAATTCAGAAAAATATTGATGTTGAAACTTGTTGCAAATTGCCCAATTGAAGTGGATATAGAAGAAAAATAACATGTCAAGAAACTAGTAATGGTTATGTAAAAATCTGACCCACTAGGTGTTTGTTGAAATGCCTACATGAGGAATAAAATGTTAAATCGGACAAAAACGCAGATTTGAATATCATAATAAATTGTCCGTTATTGATTATAAAAGAGTTCTAAATTGATGGTGAATGGAACTCTTTAGGTAAAGCATCCGGATCGTCAAGTGGACAAGCCGGAGGTGAAACACGCTTGAAGGGTGCACTTTGAAGGTACGCGACCTATAGTTTCGCTACATTATGTTTAATTGTTAGTCTTACTTTGTTATGTTGATATTTGGTAAACAAGTGAAACCATTAAGTCACGGAAGTGACAAAGTGCCCTAAACAAGTAAAATGGGTCAAAACATGAGTTATAATTCGAGCGTGGATGTATCTAGCAATGGAGACACCCATTCGGCATCCAAACGGGTCAAAATAAGTTGTGTTACAAACATAGAAATTAATAACCATCACTTGTGATTGGTTATATAATCAAGTGTAGGTCGTGTAACGGACACACAATTCCGTTGCAAAAGCATGAGCCCTTGTAGAGGAATTATAGATCGGAACATTCGCTTGTCAATCGATTCCGAAAAGTATGATTGAATTCTTGGAATTAAGCATGATAATTATTGCATAAGCAACCCTCGGGAGGGGAGCAAAAGCTCGTATTTGGTAAACATAGAAACGGGTGCATTGGCCTAAAGTTTATGATGATAATAATACATATTGTGGAACTTATAGACAAATGGGTCGAATAAACAAGAGACGAATTATAGGACAACTGTTTTTGAAATGATATTTTTATGCAAATCATGTTGATAAACGTGTCCGTAATTAAATTACGGTCACGTAGGAAAAAGAATCGGCTAAAACGGACGCCCGAGCCAAAAGTTTTGCCGATTTAAAGTTTGGAACTTAGAAAAATGGTGCTGGGTAGAAATTGCAGCTCAACAAAACAACATTCTGTCGAAAATGCTTGCTGGCGCCGCGCCACGGCCGAAGGCACCCACCGCCGCGCGACGCGACGGTGGTGGCGCTGCGCGACGACCGCCTCTCTCCTTCCTCGCGCGACGCCAGCACCTCAGAACCGAGAAATTTTGTTTTTTTGATACTTTCGAGTAAGGAACTTGTTTATTTTTGTTTATTTAAAAGTCAAAACTAAATATTTTCATGGTTTTGACCGTAGGTGAAGATGGGCCTAACCCGGATGGTGATCAAGCTACTATCAAGAACCGAACGCACTAAACAAAGCTTCCGCACTTGATCTATTTTGTTTTAGCTATATGTAGATACTTGAACTATGTTTTCAAACGTTATCTAGTAGATACTTGATGTTATGTTTTGGTATGTTTAACTGGAATAGTAGGATCAAATATGGCCTCTTAATAAGGAAAGTTTTTTTTTTAACTCAATATTTTAGTACTAGATACTTATCTTTTATCCTTAATCTCATTATTTTAAGCCAAGTGTTACATGCATTCTTATATAAACCACTAAAGATGAGTTGGAAAATTGCACTGAACGTTCAGTTGTGTACACAAATTCATCACCGGTTTCTACAGCACAAGCACATACACAGTTAGGGTTTAGAATGTTTTTCAGTATTCGGATTTTGTTGGTTTGTCGGGTTCTTCTGCTGGTGGTTTCTGTAACTACAATCCTTCCAACATTATTGATCTTCATATTCTTGGTTCAATACTAGCAGAAGAACCCGACATGTCTTCTACCAACTGCTCGAAATCCCTTTCGTTTCTTGGATTTCCCTTCGGTTGAGATCGAGAAAGATTTAATTATATACGGGCAGTATAAACTTATACGGCCCGTATACACCATGTGAAAAAAATTTACCGGGTCGTATACAATGTATACGATGATTTTATACGGGCCGTTTAAGAGTATACGGCCCGTATTGTTAGAGTAAAAATGGTAAAAAAAAAATATTATATTTAGGCTGTGGTTTATTCTCTTTAATCTATTAGAACGGTCCTTGTTTTGTCTGAAAAAATACAACTGATTACTCGGTCGAATAATGGCCAATAAGAAACAATAATGTAAAAATACAACTGATTACTCGCCATTCTCTTGCACCTTTTGCAGACATGCACCTTCAACTATGTTGGTTCGGTTTAGTTTTTTTCAACTTTCAAAATTCAAATCAAACTAACACGAAGTATCTCGAAGGTATCTTATTCATATATTTACAAATTAATCATTGAAGGAAAAGGAGAACTAGAATATCGATATGGTTGGTGTAAAAGCTCAGATTTTGACAAATCATCTGCTTCCTGAATCTGAATCTGAAAGTTAACTTGAATTAAATGCATGTACGTACAAAACAAGGATCGTTCTAATAGATTAAAGATATTAAACCACGTACAAATCATAACCTGACATAACATACACCTGTCAGTCTACCATGTCTGTTGACAAATCATCTGCTTCCTGAATCCAAATCTGAAAGTTAACTTGGCGGTCTCGGTTGCATATTTTAGAGAGATCTTTAAGTACGGATCCTACAACTGCATTTGGAACAAGAAGTCCATCAATCTGTTCATTATCTGTTGTCATCTAAACAATATGAATGCACGTAACGAATTTGACAACTGGTTAAATCACACACTATAAAGTGTAAACCGCAACCGTTTTTTGACTACTGAAACGGTGGCTATGGGAAATAAAAACCGCAATCGTTTGTGACTGTGGGAAACACAAGTTTTCCTTTTGATCTTGATGGATGCCCGTTATCTCAAAGCCTCTCCTTACATTACTGATCTGGAATTGGAGAACCATTGTTATTTTAGTGCTTCTCAATCAGATATTAAACAGTACTTGCCAGAGAACATTTTCTTGAATGTACCGGGACCACCGGACCAGACACATGTCACATAGTTTGTCAGTGAACAAAAAGATATGAATGACAATACGGATAGAAGTAGGAATATAACTAGATGTTACGTGTGTCAGCCTTTAAAAAAACATTGTTTAAATCTGAATCAGGTTGTCAAACAAACACTACTAAAGATGATCCGAATCAGGTTGTTAATTTTAATGAAGCAATGAAGATTGAATGTGCAAACCGCATCCGTTTTTTTACTTCGGAAATGGTGGCTATGGGAAATACAAACCCGACACGTCTTCTATGATGATTCGAAACATTCCAAATAACTAGCAGAAGAACCCGACACGTCTTCTGCTAGTTACTATTTTCTTCGATTTCAACAAATCTTTCAATATCATTCACCTCTTTCAACCTACCAAAACACCTTAAACCCCTTCTTTTCTTCCCAAAACCAACCCGCAACGAATTTGACAACTGTTTAATCTCTTTATTTTATTAGAACGATCCTGGTTTTGCCATGCACATGCGTTTAATTCTCAAACATCATTACGAATTCCACGTTTACATTGTGTAGTTATTCAGAATGTTTCGAATCATCATAGAAAACGAAACTTCAGCAACCATTTGTCCTTTTCCTTCAATTTCGAGAACATTCTCCCTAACATGAGAAACGAAAGAGATTTCGAGCAGTTGGTCGATGACATGACAGATAAAGATCTTGACACGATCATATCCATTTTGAAGTTTTAGACTAGATAGAAGATGTGCCGGGTTCTTCTGCTAGTGGTTTCTGTAACCAATTGGGAACCACATATTTGCTTCAAGATTTACTTCTGATGTCCAAGTTTGATCACATTTGACTTCATCTGCGGCAGTCCAACGACTTTCTTCCCAAGTGTCTGCACCGTGATCTTCATAGTCTTGGTTCAATACCAACTCATCTTTAGTGGTGTTTGTTTCAGAACCTGATTCAGATACACAACGGTTCTCCAATTCCAGATCAGTAAGCAAATACACAACAGTTCTTCAATCTTCATTGCTTCATTAAAATTAACAAGGCGGTCTCGGTTGCATATTTTAGAGAGTCCTTTAAGTACGGATCCTACAGCTGCATTTGGAACAAGAAGTCCAATAATCCGTTCATTACCTGTTGTTGTCTCAACAGTATGAATGCACGCAACGAATTTGACAACTGTGACAGCTTATTAAAAGTAGAAATCACCTCCATTCCTTTCCTGGTCAAATCACACAATATAAAATTTAAAGTTATCGTGTGTTGTAGTTTGGAAAGATGACCGAATAGAGATCTGAATAACAAACTGTGGAGAACTTGTTTGTGTCGGGTTCTTCTGCTAGTGGCTTTTGTAACCAATCCATTATCACCCTTGGTGGTTTATGTACCCATCCCCGCCGAAAACTAGAAGAATCAATAAATAACCAACACGAAGATCTCCGCGATCGCTAAGGTTTCCATCAACGGACTGATCGGTAACGTTACTCTACTTGTTCTCCGATTTAAGCAGCGTGTTCCGATCAGCGTTTATCGACATTGTTAAAGGTAATGAGGAGTTTAGAAACCCTAGAATGATTGTGTTTTTACTGGAAAAAACGCGATACTTGGAAAAACATCCTTATATACGGGCCGTATACAGTTAGACGGCCCGTATACATTTGGTACCATAAAAAACCTCACAAAATAAATCCATTAAGCCGTATACGTTTTACAAATCGTATACACATGTATACGGCTCGTATAACTATATACGGGCCGTATATAGTAAAATAAAAAAAAACATTCTCTACGCATTTTCCTATTAAAAAACATTCTATACGGGACGTATAAAAGTTATACAACCCGTATACAATAGGGGTGTGAAAAATAAGATATAGGGTATGTGAAAATAAGGGAGGCCTTAAAATTATGGATTTAGTGATGATGACGGTTCGATGCATCTTTGGAGGTTACATCTCACTTAATTAAGCTTTTTTTAAGTAAATCTGAAAAGGGTAACCTATCTCTAACCACTCAATCAATCGGTTTCATGGTTAACGTAAATGCACGTTTTAAGTAAAGAACTTTTTTGTTTGACACGTGAACTTCACAACAGACGGCTAATTCACACCTGCAAGACGCAGGCCCGCCACCACTCATTATCAGGACTATGTTGTCTTAACTGGACCCACGCCTGGTCGAGAGGGGCGTGACGCTGTCCCCGAAAAAATTTCCAGCCCCCTGCCACATGACAGGAGTTGCCCCCTCCACAAGAGCCGACCCTCGAATGGGATCAAGGGTCAAACTTGAGTCCTTCCCCCATCATTTCTAATGCATCAACCAGCTGGGCTGGAATCATTTGCAAGTAGGTATATTTAGTTCAAAACTTGCACATGACTATATTATTATAAACATACAATACAATACAATACAAAAGATTATCTTGTGATCTTTTTCTGCTAAGGTTAAAATTTGTCTTTTGGGATCTCCTACCAATGCAAGACATTGTCATAAGTATTCATCACAAATTGTTTTATTTAGAATAAATTACTGTTTTGACCTATGTGATTTAGCCAGTTTAACCATTTCAGTTAAAAAAAATTATTTAACATCTCAGACCCCGATATTGTATTTTATAACAGTTTTGGCCCCTGACACTAACTTTATACTTTTTTGCAATTAAGTGTAAGGGTAATTAAGTTATTTTATACATTAGAGGTTTTTGATAATTAAAAAGTTCTTTTAATATTTAAGAGATTATTAATGCAATTACTCAAGTTTTTTTATTATTTCATTTTTTTCATGATTATTATTTAATAAAATATGTTTTAAATATACAAATAAATATGTATTTTCATCAACGGTTTGTTTTTATAAAAGTCGTTTTAAAAATAGTTTTTTTTTATATTTTTTTAAATCATCTATCGTTTTTAAAAATTATCCCTTTTAAACCATTTGTTTTTTAAAAATCGTTCCTTTTAAAGTTCTTTGTCTTTTAAAGTTTTTTAAAAGACTTCATTTTATACCATTCTTTTTAAAATCATTTATTTTTTTGAACATTTTTAAACAACTCACTTTTTTAGTTCGTTCATTTTTTAAATTTTACAAAAGGGCGTGTATAAAAAACAAAAGAAATGTAAGATTTAAAAAAAGAAACATTCTAATACAAAGTTTGCAAAAGATCGTTCATTCTTCAAACTTTTTTTAGAATGGTTTATTTCTTTTTTCAAATATTTCATTTCTTTGGAATTTTTTTATTCAAAATTCGTTATTTTTTTAACCTTTCGTTTATTAAATTCGTGGGTTTTTAGTACCTTACACTTGTTGACTTATTTTTTTAAGGTTTTGTTTTTTATAAACGTCCTTTTTTTAGTTTTCGTTTTTTAAAACCACTCGTTCTTTTAAAATTGATAGTTTTTAAATTCCTTCGATTTTTAAATCGTTCATTTTTCTGAAATTCTTTTTCCCTAACGGCTATAAGTAAACTGAATAAAAAGTTTAAAAAATGAACGATTTCAAAAACGGTTCTAAAAGGAACGGTTTAAAAAAGAAACGCTTTAAAAATTAACAACATAAAAAGCGAATTAGTTTTAAAAAAAAAGTGATTTTAAAAAGAACGGTATAAAATGAATCGTTTAAAAAAACTTTAAAAGACAAAAAACTTTAAAAAGGACGATTTTAATAAACAAGAGTTTATAAATGAATAATTTTAGAAATGATAGACGGTTTAAAAAAGGTTAAAAACAAATGATTTTAAAAACGATGTCTGTGAAAACAAACGCTTAATGAAAATACATATTTATTGGTATATATAAAACATATTTTGTTAATTAATAATCATGAAAACAACAAAATAATAAAAAAAAACTTGAGTAATTGCATTAATAATCTCTTAAATATTAAAAGAACTTTTTAATTATCAAAAACATCCCTAAGGTATATAATGACCTAATTACCCTTACACTTAAACAAATTTTGTGTCAGGGGCCAAAACCGTTATAAAATGCAAAATCGGTGTCTGATATGTTAAAAGATTCATTTTTAAGCTGAAATGGTTAAACTGGCTAAAACATAGGGGCCAAAACAGTATTTTACTCTTTATATAGGATATTCATCACAAATTGTTTTATTTATAGAGGATAGAAAAATGTAAACCAATGACAGATATATATTTCATTTAGGCATGATAATTTCAGACACGAACTTATTAACACGTTCTTAACATGATTCGTGTCTTAAACAAATCGACACATTTAGAACACGATACAATTCGTGTCTAAACATGTTAAGACCTATTAACCTATTATCAACTTGTTAACGACGTTTAGTGACCTTTTTATATCTGTAACGGATGTTATGATTTGACTTTTATGAAATTTACTGAGGGATAATATGTTAAGAATTATTATTAGTTAAGACTTTTATGAACTTTTGGCAATTTTTATTTTCATTAACCAGGCTCTTAAATTTATCATGTACATGTCCCTAAATAGGTTATTTCATGTTGACGTGTTTATAAAATGTCATGTTCGTGTTGGAAAAATGACACCATAAGTTATCGTGTCATGTTCGTATCTAGCATTTCAAGTCATCGTGTCTTATCGTTTTCGTGTTTGACCTATTATGGTAGATCTAATAATGAAAACAACCTTGTTGTGGGATTATGTTTACATCCCCCTAACCCCAATTTTAAAATATGTTTTGTCACACTTATGTTTACATAGACCTATATGTAATCTTGGATATCTTAAACCCTGTTATATAAGAGAAAAGAAAAGAAAACAGAATTGTAGCCTAGTATTTTTTTTTAAACAACAAACTAATACACACACCCCTACACTATACAATAGTCTGAAACGAGATTTGAACCCCTGATTTCTTAGAGAGGGCACCTTACATACACCAGCATACCACTAGGCTAAAAACATGTTGGTGCTTATAGTACAGTGGTACCAATGTGTGATTTAAAATTAGTGGCACCTCTTAGGGAGAGACACCTTATATACACCCATAATCATAGCCGACCCTCGGGGTGGGTGGGGAGGACTCCGTCCAAGGCACATTTTATCCGAGGCCACAATTTAAAAAAATATCTTATATATATGTTATATATTATAAAAATAATAGAAAACTCATATAAAATATAAGCTTAGATCTTAGCCTCATTTAAAACTATTAATCTCAAAATTTATAACTTAAGCCTAATATTAATTTTAGTTTCAAAAACAATACTAATAATAATAACAATGAGCAACAAAAAATTATTTACCTTATCCATTTTATTAGGCCTAAAGCCCTAAGGACACATTTTTTCGCGCTTGGATAGGACACGCAAATTCTTAGAACTAGCCTTACATATAATGGTATTTCTCACTATTATGTGTAATTTAAAATTTAGACTATAGGGTATGGAGGAGGTAAGTCCTTAAATGATGCCGCTCCACGTCATCGTCACGTCAACATCCAAGAACGATGTCCCTCCAAGGATGGACCAAGGGGAATAGAGGATGGGCCTTCCCTCACTTTGTTTTTTAATTTTGGCAAATTAAATATGCAATACCTATATATATATATATATATATATATATATATATATATATATATATAAAACTAAAATTAATTTAAACTGTAAAATAAATATTAACTAGTTTTTTACTATCGCCGCGTTGCGGCGAACGTATTTTGTTGTTTAGTCTGTGTCTACATATGTTTTGAAATCACTACGAGCGTGTTGCGCACGGAAACCGCTGACAAGAATAAAAAGAAAATATAGAAAAAAAAACATTAAAAGATAACCAAAAGAAAATCAACCAAAAAAGTTGTATGGTAATAATGTTGTTCATATGAAATCCGTGGTCAGAAATGAGCAAATGATACTGGGTACCGGTACCGAATTTCCCGAACCGAAAGATCTTAAGTACCATTTCGGTAGGACTTTTGGCGTTCCTGGTATTGGTTCGCTACCGTTTTTTACCTTCATATACAGGTACCGTAATTGGTATTTTCGGTACCAGTACCGATTCGGTATTGGTTGGCACCGAGCTCATCCCTACCCTTGAAACTAAAAAAAGAAATCATTAAAAGTTGAAGAAAATAAAAAAAAAGTTGCACGATACCGTTGTTCATACGACACCAGTGATCAGGGATAAGCAAATGGTATCGGGTAGCAGTACCGAATTTCCCGAACTAAAAGATTTTGAAAATCAATTCGATACCGACTTTTGGTGTTTTCTGTACCAGGCTGGTGTCGGTTTTTAACATTATGTACCGATAACCGTACTGGTATTTTTTATACCAGTACCCGTTGACAATAGCTTTTTTTTTTTTGGAAGGTGACTTTCAATGTACAGGACCTAGGTCACCGGGTTCATGTCTAAGACATTCCCCCGTCAGCCCCGCTCTTCCGGACTCGATGTTCGATCGGGCCCCGGCCGTTGCGCAAGCTGACTTCCGCCCGGAAACCATACTGCCCTCAGACGAGAGACTCGCTGGGGTAACAGCTGGGTAAAACCGGGTTGCCCTCATGACCGCACCATGCCTCGGTAGGATACGATCCATCATTGGGACGTCCCACCCCCCGTATACCACAACCGGGAGTCGAACCAGCGACCTCCAAGGAGGAAGCCGGCCCAACCTTAACCAACATGGGGATAACCAGTTGGGCTAGGAGGCGGGATTATCTAACTGAAAAAGTAAAGAAAATAATAAAACTATTAAAAAAACCATATATATTATTATATCTTTTCCTTTTCAAATCATTCTGTTATTAATATTAATCTGTTATTAATATATAGAAGATTTACTGTTCAAATCATTCTATTATTAATATATAGAAGAATTCTTACATTACATTAAAAAAACAACCTACACTTTAAAAAAAAACTTAATTAAAAAACTACTAGTTGTATATATTTTATTAAACAAACAATACTAAGACCATGCGTAGTGGGCAATATTCACACTTGGCGTTTTGCGCCATTTGGCAGCCCAGTCAGCAATGTGGCATTATTGGACGTTTTCTAAAATGGGTGTAGTGGGGATGGGGTATTATTGGGCAATATGTTTTGTAGTAAAATAAAATTAAAAAAAACACCTAAAAATCTTATTGGCCAAGCAAATGGAATCTCTAATGTGATTGGCCAACCTTTTCCCCATTCGGCGTTTTTCAAACCACGCCAAGGAGCATTTTTTGTAAGATAACGCCCAATAACGCCCGGGGGCGGTGAAGGGGCGTTATTGGGCGTGATTGGGCAATTTAAAAAAAAAAAAAACGTCCCACTAGGCATGGTCTAAGTTGTAAAAGCCCAGTAGTAAATATTTTCAGTTGAGCCACATAAGCTGTAAAAATCCCAGTACTAAATAAAATAGGGCATTATCTATTCCTCCCAAAAGAAGCACACTCGGAGCTGAACTCCGGCAGCACAGGGACTCCACCGGATAAATATATTACTTCTTCTCTACTATGTGCAAAGATGAAAAAGACAAGAAACCAAAGAAAAAAGAAAGAGGAGGCTTGGCAAGAACGTCTTCGGGAGGACGCCAATGACGGGAACAGATCTAGGGGAAGTGTGCTGGGACGTCGTAGGCCCTAGGCCCATCCCCACACCGAGTAGCCTAAGATAAGTGGTTGTGTGAGTCTATCGTTTTAAAAATGAAAAACTGTATTACCATATAAAAATGAATAATAAAATAATACGAATAAACTGACAAAACGGTAGTCAAGTATGGATCATAATCATATTATAATTTGACACGAAGATCCAAAAACCTTTGAAAACTTAACCCATTATTTAAGAACATACACTATTGGGTGATATATAGGGGCGGACCTACCTCTTTGAGAGGGGTAGTGTAACACCCTTAAATTTTTACTTGAATTTAAGACTGATTTTATACATTTTATACTAAAGATATATAATTAATATAAGTTTCATAAGTCAAGATTACAAGTATCATAAACATTAGTCAACTAATGACTAATTTAAAACATTCAAAAGTTGATTAAGAAATTGTTTACAACCATGAACAAAGTTTAAGTAAGATTAAAAACATAGCGGAAGCTTCAAAAGTCGTGTTCGGTTCTTCGACGTTGCTTGACCACCATCCGTAAGGTCCATTTAGTCACCTAGGGTCAAAATCATTAAAACATTAGTTTTGACTTTGGTACATAAGACTTAAACATATGACCCAATCATCAATTTAAAATAAAAAAAAATTAAAGTTTTCTGGTTCCACCGTAAATTACGGTGTTACCGTAATTTACGGTGAGTTCTGGAGATTTTTGGGTCCACCGTAAACCAGGGGTGAACCACCGTAAACATTTAACCTCTACCGTAAATTACGGTATTACCGTAATTTACGGTAGTTCCTGGAGATCTATCTTTTTGTTTGGTTTGTTCATCTCACTCAAACCAATTTCTCGGATTTCGCTTTTCTAAGAAACCAATACATCAAATTCTCATATTTCAACATATTATACATTAACCAATATCAAAGAACCATCCGTCATAATTCAAAGCATTAACCATGCTTTACTTGATTATTCGACCCGTTTGGCTCGTCTAAGATAATCCTCCTCTATGACGACTACCACGGATTCCAACCAATAATTGACCTATCATTCTATATAGCGACATCATCGCTTTAATTCAATACGACCCTCACTTCAAAAATTTAATTACGCATTATATAATCATCAAAATCTACTTAATGTAACGGGTCAAGTTACATACCTTCAAAGTAGCCATTTCTGACGTGGTTCGCCACCCGCTTGTCCACTTGACGCTCCTGCGCCCGTTCCTATAGAGTTCATTCATCATATGTTTAGAACTCTCTTCAAATCATAATTCGCATAATACACCGAACATCATGATTATGCGTTTAAACTCGAAATTTCAGTTTTTAAGCCTTCATAGAGGCATTTCAACAAACACTTCATAAGCAGATTTTTACATGATTAAACATCACATCTTTAGTTTATCATTTAACCCTATTTTCAAATAAATCAATCAATTTACATGATTGTTAGCTTCTAATTGCTGAAATCACTTCAAAATTGCCAAATTACTCTTGATTAACAATCTACTTTCTAGTGTTCATCCAAATACACATGACCCACTAATCACCTACCATGGTGTTTATGGTTTCACCCAAAATTTCTTATGATTTCAACTTCTATTGATCTAGGGTTTGTCCTTAGACACTATAGTTGTTCCTCAATCATCATAACATACACATGCAACCCTAATTTCAGATTTTTCCCAATTCATGAAAATTTCAAGTTGAGAGTTTTCCTTAAATTTTACATACCTTGTAATCCTCTTGGGATGAGGATCACGATTCTATGCTCGGATTTTCGTTTGGACCAGATTTGCACCTCCAATTTGAGATTTCAAGTAGATTTTTGAGATATGGAAGATGGGGGTGTCGCCCCTGGTTCTTCTGATCGACCAAACATACCAATTTTGGTGTGTTTGGTTTGGTTTTGTTACAATTAGTAACTATCTTTCAATTTTGATAAGTTTAAACCCTTAACTATGATTTTCCTTTAAGTTTAAGTGTTTTAGCCATATTATGAATTATTTCAAGACTTGAATTTAACTAGGTTAAGTTCCTAGTTGGTAAATTCTTGTTTGTTATTTCCTTAGAATTTTATTATAAGGATTTATATTTTTCGGGGTGTTACAGGTAGACCTCGCTATTTTTCAACTTTTTGGCCGATGTGTAGTTTTTTTCTTTTCTGATGTTTTTTTATTCCGCTACCCGTAAAATAATAATATGCTACTCCTCCTCCTCAATAACATGAATTTGAGTCGAAAAGAGAGGATGAAGCTAAGATGATGTCATTTTTCCGGTTGTTGTTGGCAGCTCTGTTAAAGAATGGAAACACAATGAAGAAGATGGTTATTGTTGGCGGCTCTGTTAAAGAATGGAAACACAATGAAGTAGATGGCCTAAACATATCAAACGACTAATATACACATATTAGGCCTTTTGTTTTAAATTAAGTTATGGCCAGTTTAACTAAAGTGAAAATGAGGATGGTTAATTATGCGTTATGTGGTGGCGTTGATAGCCGAAAGACAAGGGAGTACATGCACTAATTGGCCTTTGTCTTAATTGCCGAGTGTTATGTGCTTTATGTCCAAGGCTTGATGCAAAACTACATCTTACCATCCTAAGGCCCTACATTTGCTTTGCAATTGGTGGGATATACTGAGTATGGTGATGATGATGACCCCTTTGGATTTTGGTCTAGATATGCCACTAATATTATACAAGATTTTTATTTTTAATGTTTTGGAATAATAATAATTTTTAAGTTGCTTTTTTATTAATAAAAATTATCAAATATTAGTGAGATTATTTCAGATTACAAGGCTTACGTTACGTTTATTTTAACACTCAAAACACGTTTATTTTAACACTCAAAACAATATGTATTAATTCATAATATACTAATGAACAGTGTTTATTTGTCTTTTTTTGTTTGTTTGTTTTTTTTTGTTATTTTTATCTTAACTTTTAACATTGACACTTACAGTCTTTTAATTTTTCAAAAACTTTGTAAAAAGTCATTTTAACTCCCTGGAGTTTTACGTGTTTTATTTTATGCACACGTCGGTATAAATAAAAATTGTTTTACATTTTGACGTATATTTTTTCCTGAAATGCTTCAAGCCAAATATAATATCTTTTCGTCCTTATTTTAATGTACGTTTTCACTTTTCAGTTGATTACTTGATGTTGTAACATCGTGTATTTGTTTTAAGTTTTTCCCCGGTTTTTGTCGTTGTTTGATTTAACACAGTTTTACGCCCCCTCATCCCAAACTCCTAGCATGGTTTTACACCCCGACCCCCACCGCGGGAGCTTAAGACAGTTCTTGATAATTATGTTTAGAAAAAAAGAGTACTGGAAAATTGGCCATTATTATTTGTTTCCAAAGAATTGGTCAACAAAGATAGGCTAGCGCAACCACACAAAAAATGCGACGGGTCACGGGTGGGATATTGATGTACCATTCCTCTAATAAATGCCGAACTCACTTGGATCAAATAAATATACCTTTTTTATAAAGCATAGTAAATATGTGTTTAATGGCATATGTTACTCTCTCCTAATTTTTTTTTTTGAACAGAGAACTTTATTAACAAACAAGACGAGCCCTCAAAGCGAGGACCGCCAACCAACCACTTCATATACAGATGATTACGAACCCATTCCTTCCACACTAACCCGGAAAATCTAGACCTACTTTTTAACCATAAAAAAGACCAAGACTTTACCAAAGCTACCGTTTCAACAACCTTCGGACTTGTGCCGTTAAAAATTTTAGCATTCCGAGTTTTCCATATAACCCAGCAAGAGATCATGACTATACCTCGAATCACTTTTTTGGCCCATTTGCCTCTTGAGATCTGTTCATGAATGCCCAGAAGATCATTAAAATCGAATGCCATTATAGGCATAATATTACACCATCGGCCCACTGCATCCCACACGCCAAACGCGAACCCGCATCCCGTGAACAGGTGCATCACATCTTCTTCTCCGAAATCGCACAAACTACATGACCCATCTTGAACATTTATCCTCCATCTAATAAGAGCTACTTTAGTCGGAATCCGCTCCATTTCAGCTCTCCACACAAAAATATTCACTTTATTTGGAACCCAAGTCTCCCATCTCATACGATGATCACGGCCTACCTCAGAATCTTCTCTAATCAACTTTTTCACCGACGCCACTGTAAAAGTATCTCTAACATCTTCTCCCCAAAGCCAAATATCCCTTGAACCTGTTAACGAAAAATTAGAGAGAATAAATTGAACATCCTACATTTCCGACATCTCTTCTACAGTAGATAAGCTTTTTTTCCACTTCGGCACGAACCGCGTTCCGTCATTATCACATATCATCCTCTCCACAACCACACAGTCTTTATCCTGCTCTAAATTATATAACCTCGGCCACCGGTGTTTTAACACTGCCGTTCCAACCCAAAGATCAGCCCAAAAGTTGACCGACAACCCATTACCCACCTTAGCGCTTATGAAAGAACTGAACGGCTTCCCTTTCAAGGTCCGCCTCTCCAATTCCTTAACCATGGAATTCCAACAACCTTTGAATCGGCGGTTGATAGGCAGGAACAACCACCGACCTCTCCCTCCGTGAACCAACTCCACCACTTTACGCCAAATACTACCCTTTTGGGTTTTAAATCTCCACGCCCATTTCGCCAGAAGGGCGAAATTAACATCCCTTAACTTTGATATACCCAGCCCCCCATTTTTCTTAGACTTCGTCACCGTATCCCAAGCTACCCAGCTCATTTTCTTATCTTCACTCGAACCAGCCCACAGAAAATTCCTCATCAATTTTTCCAACTGTTCCGTCACTTTGACAGGCACCTTATATAGGGATAAATAATACACCGGTAAACTGGTTAATACCGACTTAACCAAAACAAGCCTTCCACCCATAGATAAAGTATTTGCCTTCCAAGAAGCTAGCCGCCTTTTAACCGTCTCTATAACCGACTCCCAATGACAGCTCTTATTCATGTTCGCCCCCACTTTAATCCCCAAATAATCGAAAGGGAACTCACCAATCTTGCCCCCCAAAATATCAGCCATCTCACTCGCCTCTTGACCATCCACACCAATGCCAAACAGCGAAGATTTCTTAATATTAATTTTCAACCCTGAGCAAATATAAAAAAATTCTAAGTAACCTCGCCGTTTGCTGTATGTTCTCCCTCGACCACTCCCCCACGATCAGCGCATCATCTGCGTAAAGCAGGTGAGAAATATAGGGGCCCCCATTGCCAGTTCTAAAGTCCTTTAACTCCCCCAACTCACACGTCTTACGGACTAAACAAGAGAAAGCTTCCATTATAATAAGAAATAGGAAGGGGGACAGCGGATCCCCTTGTCTGATCCCCTTGAGGCATTGAAAATCAAACATGGGCGACCCATTTACTAAGACGGCCGATCTAGCTGACCCGAGAATCCCCTTAACCCAAAGACACCACTTGACTGGAAACCCCATCTGACCCATCACCGCTAATAGAAAACCCAATTGACGTTGTCGTACACCGTCTCGAAGTCAATTTTCAACAAAAAACCTTTCCTTCCCGTCTTCTTTATCCAACCGTACAGCTCATTAATAATAAGCAGGCCATCCAAAATAAACCTATCTTTAAGAAAAGTCGTTTGCGTATCAGATATAATCTTCCCCATCGTTTCCTTAACCCTCTCGGCTAGCACTTTAGAAATGACTTTACTAATAACTCCAACTAAAGTGATAGGTCTATAGTCTTTTAACCCGATAGGAGAACTAGACTTCGGGATAAGTGAATAAACGAGGTATTACAACCTCTGCTAATGACTCCCGTCTCGTGAAACGTACTGAAGAGCTTAAAAAAATCATCTTCCAGAATACTCCAAAAATGTTTAACAAACTTGAAGTTAAAACCGTCCGGCCCCGGAGCTCTATCGGATCCACAATCAAAAACCGCATCCCTTATCTCCTTTTTAGTGAAAGCCCGTACTAACTCACGACATCCTCTGTCGGCACATAGTTCCAATTATCGCATACCAAAGCTGGTCTCGTCACGAACTTTTCCGAAAAATGGTTACGAAAGAACTTGAACACTTCTTTCTTAACCAAATTAGGTTTATTAATCCACTGACCATCCACCATTAAACCAGGAATGTCATTCGAAGCTTTCCTGCCATTAACCACCCTATGAAAGAAGGCTGAATTATCATCCCCTTTCGCTGCCCATTTAACCCGTGATTTCTGATGTAAATCCCTATTCTTCCACTGGTTAATTTGAGCCACTTCTTTCTTACATTCCTCCCATATCCAAACCTCGTTTTCCTCACTCCCTTTCTTCCAGAATACTTTCCAACCTTTGAATTTCGTTCATATAATTTTCCAATTCATCACCTTCTTTTTTAACCGCAATATTCCACCAATCTCTAATCGCCTCCCTAACTACCTTCAGTTTATTCGTAATAACTATATCTAGCTGCCCTTTAACGGAACATTCAGAATAAGCTTTCATAACCACCTCCTGGCAACCCTCCCTTTCTAACCACGAGTTAAACCACCGAAACGGTTTATACCCAAAATTTGTATCCACCAACGTTAACAATAAGGGGGTGTGATCGGACTGTTCTCTCGGCAGGGCTCTAAGGCACGCCAACGGCCACCTATTAAAGAAGTTTTGGCACACCAAAAAACGATCAATCTTGCTTAACTTGAAATTACCATTATTGGTTGCTGCATAAGTGAACCTGCTGCCCCTCATAAAGTATTCCTGAAGATCTGCCTCGTCAATAAAAGAATTAAAATTTGTAGCACTCGTAAGATTGAAACTCGAATTCTTCCTTTCTTCGATACTACGTACGGCGTTAAAATCTCCCAAGACAACCCACATACCTTGAGTACCATCAATTATCACTTTTAATTTACCCCAGAGATTTCTTTTTGCAACAACATTTTGAGGCGCATAAACATTCAAAACATTTAGCACAGACCCGTCTTCTACCAAATACCCCGAAGTGAGCAAATAATTGGAATCTGAATTAGCTACGACCTTTTTGAAAATCTTAGAATTCCACATACTAACTATACCGCCAGAACGACCGGAAGCTTCAACCATATCGAAATCTACAGCCCCCCCTCCCCCAACAACTACTACAATCAAAAGAGTCCAACTCCGTGATCTTAGTCTCCTGAATACCCACGAAATCAACCCCATTTTTGGACCTTAAATCCTTGACCCAACCCTTTTTTCCCTGTAACCCCAACCCCCTCACATTAACTGATAAAAAATTCATTAATTACCTTTTTGTAAACCTTCTTCCTCCACAACCGTGGTCACCATATCCTGGAAATTTCCCAACTGAGCACCCACCAAAGCTCCTAACTTAATTGTGTTTTCAACTTCCCCTACAATGTCTACCATATCAGCTCTGAGTGACGGCTGTGTCACCACCGAATTCGCCGCCCCCTGATCCACCTGAACCTCGTTTTCCGTCTGATGCACCTCACCTGAGCCAACATTGACCGGTTGCTTCTTAAACCCTTGACCTGCTCCATTACTTTCTCCCTGCGTCTCAACCCCTGGGACTGTAGCTTCTCCATCAGAATAAATCCCACTTGAATCTTTTTTAGCATTGGGCTCCTGTTGGACATTATTATTACACAAGCCCAACAAAGCATCAAGCCCGAAGGGGTCAAGGCCATTAGGATCCACTTCTAATCTTGGCCGTTTTCTCGAACTGGGCCTATTGTCCACCGAGATCATCTTGTCATGCCCATGGCCCACGTGACTTATACCTCCCTTTTTGGAACCTTTATTGTCTTTTTTTGTTATTATTTTTTATTTCTCTCCCAACCGAAAATTTTACCGAAACTGGTTCACTAAACAATCCGGAAGTTTCCTTATTCTTCAAAACAGAATCTCCCATAAAATTGGAAACCTCGATATTAGCAATATCATCTTTATGGTTAGTTTGTAACCCTTCCTTAAAACCACCCGAGAAAACCGGACCTTCCATATAACCACTCGAATTAGAACTTACCGGATTTTCCACCGGATTTGCCTGAATCCGATTCACCGGAGCTACTTCCACTCCTCTATCCTTACCCAGAAAATCTGGTTCCCAGTTCCCGGCTTCCTCCGCCACCCACACTCTGTATCGGCGTCCCTTCCATTGCACAACCACCTCTTCTTGTATCCTCTTTCCTTCTGTCACTAGCACTCAACCATAATCGTGCGACAAGTCTGAGTCCCATATGTCATGTTGACCGGCCTGTACAATTTTCCCAAAACTCTCCCCTATTCGATTAATAACTGTGTTATCGAGTAAATGCACTGGGATGCCCTGAACCCTCAGCCAGGCAATTCTTTCGAACTGGAGGGTTTGCCCAACCCACTTCTCCACAGACGTAAATACATCTCTTTTTTCCGTCGCTAGCGTAGAAAACCGCTCCACATCTTCGCTGCTATTAAAAGATACCAATATGAACATGCCACCAACATACTGCAGCACCCCTTTGCCTTGCATCATTCCTCTGATCGTCTCATTTGCTTCCTTCAGTGCTTTAAAATCCGTCATCGTAACTATCACCGCCTTACCCATAACATGTTCATGCGCTTTAAAATCATCCTTAACTTCAATCACTTTCTCCCCTCTTTCTTCCGTAGATATTCCCATCATCGCATCTTTAAATGACCTCGTACCCACAAAAGTATCACCAAAAAACTCTTTCGTTCTGATAGGATTTCCAGCGGATCCGATTGCTACCTTCGGCTTCACCTTTTCTGCTTGACGACTATTAATTTCCCCATCCTCTAAGGTAAATCTTGCGACATTAAAGCACAATTTGAATTCTCCCACTCGGATATTGGATAAGGATTTCTCCATCTCCCCTGTATTCTTCACATCCAGTAGGGATACAAAGCCAAACCTATTGCCCAACTTGTCCCTCTTTCTGGCTATATAAATGTCATAAATCTCTGCATGCTTCCGAACAAAACCTGCTAGATCATTCCCGCTGCATCGAACTGGAAGGTTGGACATGAAAAACTTTGTTAGTCTCTTCTGAATATTCACCGGAATAGGTTTCCGGTGATCGCCCATATTTCCTCCGCGGTAATCTCTCTCCTAATATACATCAGGATTAATATGTGTTTTTCATAGTTTTTAATCGTAATCGTATTTACAATCGTAATTTACGTAAAACGTCGCAAGATATTGGCGGATTCAAAGTAAAAAAGAGACGACCAATACATGAGCACTTGCATGAGATAGAGAAGAACATAGTTTTGAAAGTTTTGAGCCAACTGCATGAAAACGTCCCCGAACCATATCGATCGACTCATAGATAGCAAACGGAAAATTTGTGCGAAGTGGGATTGCCTTGATAACTTTTAGGTTATTTTTCATTTCCCCAAATTCGGTCGGTGTTATTTTTGGCAACGTTTAGTTTTTTTAGGTTATGGAGTCTTATTTTTATTGTATTTTGAGTTCAATACAATTTTTATTTATTTGTCTTTTATATTTTATTTTAATAAAAATTTAAAAAACAAAAAAAGTTTGTGATTAAATGTGATGAGTCTTGCAAGTGTGACGAGGGAGATCTGAGTGTAATGAAATTTTTGATGTGATATGTGCCCCATCTACCCTAGTTATATTTAAAAAATCAGTCATGATCTATATTTTATATTTATATAGAAAAACATATAATTTCTTTTTCATTATATTCTTTAAAACATATTCTAATTATTCCTTTTTTGTAACCCAAAAGGTAGCAATATAAATGTATAACAAGCTATTAGAGCTACCTATCAACTTTGTTAGGCACTTTTCTAAGTAGATACATTAATACGATAGCATTACAAGGGAAGGGGTATCCAAAGATACTATGTTAGGCACTTTTTTAAACAGATACATGAATACCATAGCGTTATGAGGAAAGGGGCACCCAAAGGTTCTACCATAGGCCCAATCAATCCCGCGTTACACGTCAATTATACACCAAAGTACCTTAGAATTACAAAACACTGGTGACGCCTATCCACACGTACCCTAGAACCATGAAACCCACTATTTTACTCCACCCACCAATCACACACAACCTACACCACCTTTAAGTCCAATAGTCACATTTTAAACCTTTACCATGTGGCAATGGGAACCCTGACAATGTACCCTCAACGCCTACCCTAAGGGTTGGCGACAACATTACTGTAAGGGTTGAAACCCGCAACCTTAACCCGTGACAATGCCCTTTCCCCCTATTGTGATGTTATATATATTATCATCCCTATTTGTTAGTTTATTAATGTGTACACATAATAATTTTTTAGTACTCTTTTCTCACATCTGTCTCGTGGAAGACCAAAAATATACTCAATTACTCAAAAGAGTAAGGTGGTGTTTGTTTTTTGCTAGAAGCACTTTAGAACCTCTTATGTCTGCGTCGCGCAGACCACGCGCAGACATAAGGGTCTGCAGCTTGTTTGTTTTCTCGCAGACCTTTCATTAAAAAAGGTCTGCGAGACCTCTGCTTCAAACAGACATTGAACCTTGTCTTCTAAGGTCTGCACACCTCTTCTCCCTCTTCTCACCTTCTCCTCTTCTCCCTCCATCCGCCACCACCACAACCTCCACCTCCTCCGACACCTCCACCCCCAAATTGAAGCCATGGTGAAATTAGGGTTTCGTTTTTATGTTGGTTGACGGCGGCTGAAGTGGTGGTGTTTGGCTTCGTGGTGGCGGTGGTGCTTGGTGGTTGCGACGGGGTTGGTGGGGGAGGAAGGAGGAGATGGTTGTGGTGAGTGTTAGGTGGTGGTGGTTGCGATGGGGTGGTGGTGGTTGCGACGGGATGGGTGGTGGCTGAAGTGGTGGTGGTTGGCTGTGGTGGAGGGAGGCAGAGAGAGAGAAAGATCAGAGAGATGGTGTGTGTTGTGTGTGTGTTTAGTGTGAGAAGATGTTTTTATATATATAAAAAAACAAACCCTCTTCTCCTTGCAGACTGCAGACATTTGGTCCACCTCTTCTCCTGCAGATGCCTGCAGATGTGGTCTGTAGACTGCAGACCTTTTCCCGCAGAAAAAACAAACAGCACCTAAATGTAAAAATATTGGTCAATGAATGTTTTGATTTCTCTAGTTGGACCAGTATAGTCAAACAACAGATATTCAAATATTGTGATAACAACAAAACTAAAATATTTAAAACAATATAAAAAGTATTTTTCATCAGAGGTATACTATATATCTGTTATAAATATATTTTATGATGTGACTATCCAATGCCTAACTCCCATTGGTATTTAAGTTGTATTGAATGATAACCTTAAAAATAGTGGTTTTTGTATTTCATATATACATGAATAAGAATGAGTTCTCTTATTCTCTTTATATCTTACTTTCTATAATCCTTGTTCTTTATGTTTATAGTTATACGTTGGTTGCTAGTAGGTCGTTGTTTCACAACATGTTACCAGCACGAAAGTGCTCTATGTGTTTTGCCACCCTTGGTCCCTTTTCCTCGCCTTTGATGTGAATTATTTTCCAACCTAAATCAATCTCGCAAGTTGAGAAAGTAGCCAAATAATTATCTGAAAATATAAAAGATGGGTTTTCTATACGATGGAAAGTTGGAAACGATAGATGCGTAGCCACTACTGAAAAAGTAGGATCTGCCATCTCTACTAATAAAGGTATGATGTCTCGTAAGATATTTCATACTATATTTGATGATGATGATACATCAATCTTTTTATAATTGAACTTACTAATATTAATATAAATTTATAAACTTAAAATTGATCATTACTATAAATTCTAGGATGTAGTCTTATAATTGAACTCTATCTATATATTTTTATTCAATTGATTTTAGAAGTTATTATATAAATTAGCATGTTGGTATTCATCGGGTTTTAGATGTTACGTCATAGTTATGGTGTTACAATTGGCTAATTCATCTTTTTCTAATACTCATTATTAATTGAATAACTTTAATTTTCATTGTCGACGATATTACGTACATTTATTTTATTTTTATCTTTTACAAATGATCACTTCTATTATTCTAAATTGGCTGACTTATCATTTAATTAGTTAATTTAATTATAATATATGTTGTTTAGGACTCTTACAATCTAGTGATGCTCATATGCATATTCCTTAAGCCACCATGATCATATATTTATGCTTCTTTATTAACACTGTTAAGTTGTAAGTAAAATTGTTGAATTATTTTGATTTGAGGAAGTTAATTTGCAATCTATAGAATAATGAAAAACAATTAAATTCAATATCACAAAGTATGGAACTCAATATATATGGACTAAACAGTGCAATTGTATTAGGTATATCTGCTTGTATTTGTGGTAATATATAAATGATGTATGTACTAGATTTTCATTTTGTATAGTTTATAATTTAAATGGATTTAGTGATGTTATAGAATTAAATATTTGGATATAAGTTTATGCATAAACCAATTGTATTCTTAAGAAATTAAAGAAGCTTTAAATGATATTAATATATACGATGTTGGTTAATGCTTAAAAATATTAAAATCATTATATATCATTTTTCCCATCATGTTGGTTAATGCTTAGAAATTAAAATCTTTAAATATAATTTTCCCATCATGCAGTTTAATTCATAGTTATATCATTATGTTTATTGTTTTTATTTATTTATGACTAAAACCTTAATATCGGTAGAACTAGTGGTTTTTAGTAGCATTCCAAGATCACTACTGCAATTTTATTAACCTTATTATAATAATGAACAACTTGTTTTTATATGATGATATATTATAATATTGAAGATTGCATAATTACCATGATACCTGTAGATGTTTATCATCTCAGTTCTTGCATTTTAACTTCCTTAGAAATTTATGAATTATACAAGACTTAAATAGTTGAAATGTTTGTATATATAACAGAAGATGTATTTTATATATTATTTTCTATATGTTATTAAACTATCATGTTGTTAGAGTGAAAATATTGCATATAATTTATACTTGTGATTAGTTCTACCATGTTAGATTAAAACATAAGCTATACATATTTGCATATGTTAATATTTCATAAAGTTTTCGTATAACTTGTTTTATATGATGATATGTTATAACACCACATATACTATGTAATTTGACATTATATTCTACATACTATTATTTATTTGTTGGAATAATATTTCAAAGTTGTTTAATAAGCATGGTTAAATTCATGCTTACTTATTTAAAACATTTTGAGGTAAAGACCGAAGTGTGAACCATTATAAATATATGGAAGCTTGTAAGATTTTACATTGATAAATCCTAATAACTCAGTCATTTAATTACTTCTTGATATATATCATATGATGAGAAGATTATTTATAAGAATACGTTGAATAAAACAATTTCCATTTGTCAAACCTAAAATATGCTCATAAGGTAGCAATATTACTAAATAATATATAAGGTTTGAAATGACCAGAATAAAAGTTGTGTGGTTCTAATCCATTCCTTCAAATGAATGTGATTATATAATGATCAGGGTCATGATCATGGTCATAACAATGGCAATGGCAATTGTAATAGTGCTACCATGAAAATTGTGTATTTATAATTCATTCCCTAAGGTGAATGTGATGATATAATGATCAATTCAAAGGTTATGATCATATACATAACTAAGAAAATTGTAATGATGCCACCATGAATGTTGTATGGGTATAATCTATTCCTTGAATAGAATGTAATGATATAATAATTGATGTAAATTTCGTAATCATGGTAATTGAGGAAATTGTTATGATGCTCATGTAATGAGATCAACCATGTTAATAATGTGCTGACTATACAATGATCGTTATAAAGGTCGTAAGATAAAAGATTGATAAATCTTATACGACTCAACTACTTCTCAATTGATGGTAAGCAAAGAGAACATTATTTACAAGGAAAAATCGATTAAATTCTTTTCATTTGTCACACTTGAGATATATGCTCCTAAAGTAGCAATATCATTGTAAGAGTTATGAAAAATGAAATAATTTTATACTCTTGTGACCAAGTAAAAAATGAAAAGCTATGAAGTTGGTTCTGGTTATTCCATTTACTGAAGTGAATGTGATTATATAACGGTTATTAAATGTCATTATCAGGGAAATAATGGAGAATTTTGTAATGATAGTCATGTTAATATTGAGATCAATCATCAGTGGTAAGGTTATGATAGCCAAATTGATAATGATATTGACCACATAATGTTATGATAGCCAAGTTCAGAATTGTAATAACGGTTATAATGAGATTGACCACTATCAGTGGCAAATTATGGTAATGATTATACAAGAACAAAATGTGAAAAATGATAAAAGTTATATAACATAATAGTTTGCAATGATAAGGCGTTGTTCTCTCGCATAATGCAACTACTACGCATATGATCATGAACTAGAAGTTTATAGATCATGATATTTGATTGGCATGATGATGTGTACAAAATGCAACATATAAATTACATCAAATTAGGCATAAAACTAACCCTTTTTTAGTACTAATGTTGGAAAAAGAGTGCTTTTGTCTTCCTTTTGTATTTTCAGGGTTAAATGAGCTTAAATGAACCAAAGAAGCAAAAATGCAGCCAAATCTAACAATAATACAAGAAAAGGAATAAACGTGGCATGCCCGACCCCTCGACAACATCTCCCAAAGCAAAAACAAGAGAACAGAAGGCTGAACACGCCCCGTGCTCAGTGAACACGGGGGCGTGCCCAAGTGTCTGCAGAAAAGACAAAGTTCTAGAAGCTTCTATCACCCACCACGGGGGCATGCCCAGCGGACACAGGGCCGTGCTCAACGCTAAGATTCGCAGAATCTAGGAAAATCTTGATAGTACAGACACGCTTATGCACACGGGGTCGTGCCCAGCGGACATGGGGGCGTGGTCAACTAATGCAGACAAACTGCAATTAATGAAGAAAGAGAAGATGGGTGGACACGGGGCCATGCCCAACGGGCACGGGGCCGTGTCCAGGCTTCTGTACAGGCTATAAATAGGGGTGTTTGGCTCACTTGCAAACCATCCCTCGGCAAACCACCTCTCACACTTCACCCACCCACCACCACCATCACAACCCACATCCACCACCATCATCCATCATCCATCATAGAGTGTGTGAGTAGTCTTGGGATCCAAGATTGATCGTAAGAGTTCTTGACAATCAAAGGTCATGTTTTCCTAAGTCTCTTACATCACTTGGTGAAGATAAGCATTTAGTGTAATACTTTTTATTTTTAATCTTTTCGCACTTTTTATTTGGTTATGTATTAATGACTTTAATAACTAGTTTCTTATGTTGAAGGTGAATCTTCCTTATCATTTGTCTGTGGTGTCTTGGCATTATTTTACTGTCTATATAAAATAAAAGATTTTCACCATTCATATCTCCACGGTCTATATGGAGATATGTTGGCTACCTGGTCGGGGGTTAAGGGAATGATTTGGTAAGCGTCTTGCCTTGTTCAGTGTATAGATCCTGCAAGGACCTGGGTCAAGTTTAGTAGGACCTCCTTCAATACCCACTGGTATTGGATGGCGGGGGTCCGAACTCCTTGACCCCCTCATATGTAAACTACTATTAAAACTTTAACCCGACTATTTAGGATTGTATCCCTGCTGACTCAAACTACTTAGCCGATGGCAACGTCACCTTCAAAAGAGGGGCCTACCAACATTATGCATTAATAACTTAATTAATTATCTTTCAATAATCCAACCCTTTAGGATTGTATCCTTGCTGACTCAAACTACTGGGTTGAGGGTAACGTCACCTTCAAAAGATGGGCCCTACTACTATAACTAAGATAGTCTCTTAAAAAGTGCAAAAGTGCGGAAATAATCAAAGGTTACACTAAAGGCGAGTCGGATCCAAGTGATTTATCTTGTCTATCTGTTTTTATTTTATTTTTATTTTCAGCATTTTTTCTTGTTTAAAAAACCTTTTTCTAAACTTTTGATTTGATTAGACGTTGAGGATAAACCGGTACTAAAAGCTCTTTTATCCTTGGACGACCTCGGTATCTTACCAACACTATACTACGTTCACGATGGGTGCACTTGCCCATATGTGTGTTTGGTGTTAGTAAATATCGTGTTTTATAAATTTAAAACTTGACTAATGTGTTAAAAAGGGCTAAAAATATACTTAAATATATATCACACCGCACGCACATCAAGTTTTTGGCGCCGTTGCCGGGGACACAAGGATTTTCAGAAAGTTAGGAATCAATGGCCTAATCGTTTTTTCTTATTTTTCTGTTTTTTAGGAGTTTTCTTAGATTTTCAGTTTCTGCAGAGCTCAGCACGGGCCGTGCCTGGTCGGACACGGGCCGTGCTCAGCCTTGTTACTGGCAGTTTTTATTTTCCGAGTTACAGAGAGTGGGACACGGGGTCGTGTCAGTGCAGCACGGGGCCGTGTCGAGCTCCCCAGTAACAGGGATCCGGAAAACAACTGTTGTATCTCCGACCACGGGCCGTGTTCACCTAAGCACGGGGCCTTGGTGAACCTTCTGACCAACGTTCTTTTCTGTTTTTATTGCAGGACTTGGAACCCAGGCGCCACATCTGAACTTTCTACGTAGTGTATGAGCTCCAGTTCTAGTAGAGACATAAAAGAACCTCTAGACGAACCCGAACGCTTTCTAAGAAAAAGACTTAAAGCTAAAAACCAAGAGAAGGTTTCGGGGGACCCACTTCTAATGGCGGATCAACGTACCCTCATGGATTACCTACGACCCACCGTGGGTAATCTTGGCGCCGCTATCAATGCACCGAATGTCAAGGTCAACAACTTTGAACTTCGGCCGCATTTGATACAAATGCTCCAGAACTCCGCAACCTTCCATGGGTTTGCGGACGAAGATCCCCATTTGCATAGCACTAACTTCCTAGAAATATATGATACGTTTCGGATCAATGGAGCATCCAACGACTGTAACACCCCGAAAACGGCTTTGGTAATCAAACCACGTTAATAGTAAAGACGGGTAAAATACCGTTAGTGGTAAAATTTACCCGGTAAATATTAGGATTTAAATAATTAATCCTAATAATAAATAAAAAGTGAATAAAAGCTTTTAAGAAATAAAAGCTTAGAAGGCCCGAGTTAACGGGACCTAAAATAAACTTAGTCATAAATATTCCTGAACCCGCTAAGTTAACTAGGAATATTAAACCTAGTTAATAAGTGGGAATATTATTGAAAATAATCAGGTTGTGATCTAATTAATAACTAACCAAACACGAGGGACCAAAGCCGGGTAACTTGAAATGGGAATTATAAACTTAAAAATAGAACACAAAAACACACACACAAGAGTGTGTGCGTGCGTGAGAATGGCCAGGAGAAGCTCTTAGAGAGCTCAAACCCTAATCAACACAATTTCATCAAATTGAAGGGGTAAATCAAGTCCAAATCAAAATCCGAGTATGAATTAGTGATCTCCATTGAAAAAGGAGTCACGAGGTATGTAAATTTATTGAAAAATCTCTAGTTGAAATTCTGAGCAAACCTAGAGAATTCGAATCTGAGCTTGCATGTTTGTTGTTTGGATGAAATTAGGGATGAAACTATGTCTAGTAGTAAACCCTAGCCATGTATTTGTTGAATTGATGTTCATTGTTGTGAATTCATAATCATACACTCATGTGTCAAGTGGGTTTTGATTATGTAGAAAAGATGATAATATAGTTGTGTTAGAAATCATCATAAGTGATAGTAGAAACAAGATACTTGAACAATTTGCAAGTTTGAGTGTTGAACATACATGACTTGAGTTGGGTTTTTATGATATGATGATGTTAGTGTCAAACTTGTGATTGGAATCATCATATTAGTTAGTAAGACAAAGTACTTGAACAATTTAGGTGTTTGGGTACATAAATCATATTTACCATGAAATGGGTTGTTATATGATATAAAAGAATTGATGTTAAGATTGTGATATAGATGCTTGAAATCATGTTACCTAGTTGTAAAATGTGTAAAAACAATGTATACACATTAGGTGTTTGTTAAAATGCCTAAATGAAAACTAAAGTGTTGAAATTAGAGTGAAAATGTGCAATGAGTAAGTTGATAAGTCGATTGACCTTAAAAAGTCAAATCGACCAAGTGTATGATCGGATGGTAAATTCGATATAAGAAGAGTAGGATGGAATAGTCGTAAATAATTATGACTAACCTAACCATCTTACAATTACAATGATAGTTTGACGCTTGGCAAGCTAGGTGAAGGCTTGGGGAAGGAAGCGGGTCAAACGAAGCAAGAATGACGGAAAAGCATGATTCGGATGCAAGGTAAGTATAGCTTACACTAGTCTTAAATTGTGGAATATTTTCTTATCATATAAATTATGAATGAGATATCTAAACAAATGAAATATGATGTTCCGTCGTATAGTCGAATGGAACAAGAAAATCAAAGATGAAAGAAACCGTAATAATGGTTAAAAAGAAGTAAATCGATAATTCGGTCATATTATGTCGAAAGTAATAAACGGTTTATATGTTAAAATGACCGTACGGTGTTAAACGGAACGAGTCATGTAGAGGAGATGATAATAAATATCATCTCGCAAAGATAAATGGTCATTTCGGCCAAACGGGTCAAAAGGTGTAGACAACACCTTTTGACTATATAGACTAATGATTCTTTGTCGAGTTATATGCTTACAGGAATAGATATCCAATGGATATTCGCATTGTTCTTAATAAGCGAATATAAAGAAAGGTACTAAAACCGGGTTAATAAGTTGATCCGGGCCAGGTATGTATAATAGATCAACTCCTCATTTAGAACATGGAGATCTATGAGATTTAGGCAAAGTAAAAAGGGACATTCGGTTACCTTAAAAGGTAAACTGAAGGATTTAATTATAGAGGGAGTGTTTTGAAAACAAGATTTGGTTAAAAATTTAGATTTTGGGCGTACATGGCTTAAGCAAGCCCTTCGTTGTAAATGAAGGGTTAAAAATGACCAAAACGCCCTTGTAAGTGAAATTAAGCAAGCAACCCTTAGAAGTCGCTTGAAAACGAGTTTTATAATCAAGTCAATACTTTGAATAAGTATGATAAGCGAAAGATGTAAAATATTGGTCAAATGACTCTATAAAGAGTCTTCGCCGTAAATTAATGATTTGATGAGTAAAATTTGTAATAAACAAGTCACCACATTGAATCCACCACAAATATAGTTGTGGTGGAAAATCCTTTGATAAGAAATGTGTGACACATGTATTTGGAAAGGAATGAAAGCAATTGGTGCTTAAAATACGCTTAAATACCTCAAATGGGTCAAAATAAGCATATGGGTGTAAAAGGGTTGAAGAAGGTATATAATTCTATGATTGGAACCCAATATGTTAGATATCATTGAATTTAATAGGTTTATGAGAAATAAGGGTCAAACAAACTTGTATGTTTGATAAAATCACGAACGGGTCAAATTTTGGTAAAAGAGTAATAAGCCGAAGACTTAAAAGTCTTGAATTTTATCAAGCCGGATGCCGGATTTTAACTCCATATGATGGAGAATCAAATTACAAATATGTAGGAAGAAACGGTAGGTCAAACGGATAAGCGGTTTGAAAGATACGAAAGATTTCGTGTCAAATTACGACAAAATAGAGAATCTGGATGCAGAGTCCACCGTAATTTACGGTCCCACCGTAAATTACGGTGGAGTTGAATTGGTTACGGTGCTAAATGTCTGTTGTACGGCAGAAGAATTGAAACCCAGGGGCCACCGTAATTTACGGTCCCACCGTAAATTACGGTGGAGATTTTTTTTATTATATTTTGTTTTTCATTTGAAAATCAATCGTTTCCCGGACATCGTTCGGACATGATTAAACCCCGTATGACTAAAGCATTTCATGTTTATGAAATGTAGGTACACCTTGGATGCCGGAAGACGATCAAGCTCAGCGAAGAACCGAACACGATAAAGATACACGCTTCCGCACTTTGCTACGTTGTAATTTTAAACAACGAATTCGATCACATTATGTAGAATAACTTATGATTTGTAAAAGTTTTAATAAACCCGTATTTCCAAATGTTTATGTAATCTTAATTACATGTTTGTTTTACGTAAAATTTACGTTAAACCTTGAATAATAAGAACGGGTGTTACAACGACGCCATCCGCCTTCGAATGTTTCCATTTTCACTAAAAGACCGAGCTAAGGCTTGGCTTAATACCCTCCCAGTTGGATCGGTAAACACCTGGGATGAACTGGCCCAAAAGTTTTTATATAAGTATTTCCCTCCTGCTAAAATGTAACAACCCTGATTTCAAACATGTACTTGTTTGATACACATCTCGCGTTTTGAGATGCAAATTTGTTGATTCATGCTTTGTTTTATGCTCTTACATGATTTACCGGCCCAAACACGTGAGGAATTGCTTTAATAGTTTGGTTTCATGCTTGAAAACAAGGTTACATTAGTTACAGGGACCTAACTTGTCACTTAGGGAAAGTATAAGTTTAGGGACCAAATCGTCATTCCTTGAAACTTGTTTGAAAACTCTGATTTTAAATCCGTAGGTAAAACCGTCACTATTTTACAAAATATAAAGTTCGGGGACTAAATTGTAATTTTTGAAACTTGAAAGTTCGGGTTAAAAACGTAAATTTATGAAGACTTGATGCTTCAAGAACAGTTAGCATCGGAGTCTTTTCTGCCACATTCTTTCCAGTCACTGTTGGACGAAGTAGAACAATTGCCAACAACTAATATAGCAGGCCCAAGTACGGTGCCTCAAATGGATCTACATCCAGATCAAATGGTAGTTGAAATGGCTAGGCTAAACAATCAAAACCAAGAATTGCTACGGCAAGTACAATGGCTGACAGAAAGGAATCAATGGTTGGAAAGCATGCTAGCTGCTCGTATGCATCTGGATCCACTACCTCCGCTACCTGATAGTTTTGAGCCTGAAATTGATCCATTTCATGACTTATTTCAATTATAATTTGTCTAACAGCATACTAGACCATCAGACAAACAATGCTATCATTGCTAATGTGAAATACGTTTTTAATTCAGTTGATGTTATATTGATGCTTGTTTGATTTAAACAATATCTTAATTTTATTTGTTTCCTCACTTAACTAGAAGTGCTACGTGGACCATGCAACGAAACACGTAATTTTGGGTGCACACTTAATTACGGGGTTTGACGCATGAGAATCATAGCAAGCATTGTTAAGTAAGGTGGCATATAAAAACATCATGTGGTTATGTGATTATCCATTACTTGCTCATTTGTACACACATTTGTTTGCATAACATTTACATTGCAATTACATTTTACGGTCTCTTTCGAATAAATTTCGGGACGAAATTTTCTAAAGTAGGGGAGACTGTAACAACCCTGATTTCAAACATGTACTTGTTTGATACACATCTCGCGTTTTGAGATGCAAATTTGTTGATTCATGCTTTGTTTTATGCTCTTACATGATTTACCGGCCCAAACACGTGAGGAATTGCTTTAATAGTTTGGTTTCATGCTTGAAAACAAGGTTACATTAGTTACAGGGACCTAACTTGTCACTTAGGGAAAGTATAAGTTTAGGGACCAAATCGTCATTCCTTGAAACTTGTTTGAAAACTCTGATTTTAAATCCGTAGGTAAAACCGTCACTATTTTACAAAATATAAAGTTCGGGGACTAAATTGTAATTTTTGAAACTTGAAAGTTCGGGTTAAAAACGTAAAATTTGTAAAACATAAAGTTTAGGGTCCTTTATGACATTTTTGAAACTTGTTTTATAAATAAAAACATAAGTTTTTAAAAGTTTTAAAAGTTTAGGGTTTAAAATGTAATTTTAGAAACTTATATTATATAAAATAAATAAACACATATATTTTTGATATTAAAGTCCAAGGACCATTGGGTCATTTTTCCAAACTAGTAGTTTAGGGACTACTCTTGTCATTCTGAAACTGTTTTTCAGTTAAAAATCCTAACCGGGTTAAAAATTATAAAAGGATTTCAAATTTAGAAACAAATTCAGTTAACTTTTCCAGTTAACAAGTCCAGGGACCATTCTTGACATTTTCGAAGTTTATTTAACCGAAATAACTAACTCAGTTAAACCTGTTATAAAGAAAACATGTATTTAACAACTAACTTGGTTAGGCTTCTTAGTTAAAAGTAAGGGACCTGTTCTGTATATACAGAAACCTCAGGGACCATTTTTGAAACTGCGAATTCAAAACGGTTTTACACCGTTTAGTCCGCCGGAGACCAGCCAAATCGCAAACAGACAAATCTATTTGATCAATGAACACACCTACTTGTTCTCCTAGACATCATGATCCGTCCAAAGTCTTTAATTTTACCAAACCATGCAATCCTGTTACCGAAATCGGAAATGCTTAAAACAATTTTAGTGGGAATCGATTTGTCGGTTTTCTGTTGTTACTGAATCAATTAAACTCGTTATAAGATTTCTGAAACCTCCACGAACCTCTCAGACCTTTCAAACCACATAAACACTACCTACATTGTCTCTGGTTCTCGTCTGTTACCTCGCCGGAATACGTAGTCGCCGGACATAGCCGGGAGCTCAATCCAATCGATACCGGAGACCTCTCTTTCGACACTTCGGTATCCTTTCACCCACATAACATTCCTGTTAATTTAATTTAAGTATTATGCACATTTAATAGGTTAATTGCTTGGTTTGACTTCTGTTGACTTACATTTGGGGAAGACGATGATGATTTATATTTGTATTTGTATTTTAATTTTTATTTTAATCAGTTAACAAAAGTATTTATATAAATTCGATATTTATGATATAAAATCCGAAATTTTTATCTTATATTCCAGTCATATTAGTGTATTTATTAAAAATATAAAAGTTTGAAAAATCTTTATGATTCTATGTTATTTAATTTAGAAACTGTTCTGAATTAAAATAATTATATTAATTCGATATTTTTGAATTAATTCATTAAATTTTTAGGGTAATTATTTTGAACAGTAAAACTTGTAAAAATAAATTTTTATAAATCTTTGACACTGTTTTCATATTTTTATAATTTAAACAGCTAAAATACTTGTATATTAAATTTAAACTTTAATCTGTTAAATTAATTAGTTATATAAATGATGCCCTAAATTATTTTTATGATATTACTTGTATTATTCTGAGCATGTATAAAATTTATCACTGTTTGATAATTTATAGATTTATTTACATAAATTAAATCAGATAAATCACTTAATTAGGCTTAATTGTTTTAATTAGATAATTAAATGATTTTGGCCTGAAATTTATTTTTTATATTTTGTGCATGTTTTACTGAAATTATAAAAATCCAGAAACCATGTTTCGATATTGCATGTTATTTTTATATAATTAAATTCACAAAATCAGTTAAATCATATGATTTATAGAGTTAATTTAATTAAATTAAATACTATGAGTTATGATTTATATTAAAAAAAATTATTTTTGTAATTTTATACATGTTATGCTGGGATTATTAAAAATCAGAAACCATGTTTAATTATTTTACATGTCATTTTTAGATAATAAACCTTATAAATCAGTTATGTGCAATTATCCTTTTAATTTCTAGATTATTATATAAAATTAATTCAAGGCCATAATATTTATTTTAAATCTGTAATATTGCATGTTAATTTTTAAAAATGATATTTCTAAGTTTCTGATTTAAATCAGTTAATTAGACAATTATTTAGATAATTCTTCAGTTATTCCATTTTTAAACAAATAATTAACTGTTTATTTTAAATATATTTATTTCTGCCATGATAATTATTTTAAATCTGAATTATACTTATTATATAATTAAAACGTTAATTTTAATTATTCTGCCCTAAATTAATTATTAGATAATTAAATTGTATAATTATCTTATTATTTTGAAAATACACATATATATTTTGTTGTTTAAATATACAAATAATAATATTTTACTTATCATTTGTATAACTTAGTATTTTATATAAATACTTCACAAATTTATCAAATTACCAAGTGTTCCCCAAACAGATTGTCAACCCGTACAACACCAAGACCTAGTCACCCGTTATTACAAAAATTCAGTTTTGCCCGTGTTAATGTTATGCTCTATACTTGTTTGTTTGGTGCATGTTTATAGAATGACGTGGAAAGACTTGTTCCCGCAAACTCTTATCTAAATACTTGTTTGGAATTTATTTCACAAGCAAGGTGAGTTCATAGTCCCCATTTTCTGTTTTACAACATTTTCGGGGTGAAACATATGTAATAATGTGATATAAGCTCATTTTCATTGTTGTGGTTACCTTGATTGTTTTCTTGTAATTGTTGATTACTTGATGCTTAACTTACATTCATTAACTCCGTACAAGCCGAGCGGTAGTATTATAGCGCTATAGGGGGAACGCCTCACCCGACTTCACGGTCAATTGTTGTTGTTGTTGATAGTCATGTTAGTCATTATGCGAGGTCTGGGTGATCAATGCCGTGTCATGCAACACAGGTTTGAATGTTAACCAAGCGGGACTTGTTTCAATCAGTTGTTTAGAACATATCAAATGCCACATTGTTAAACATTTTATTTAATTATCACATTATTTGTTTATTACCAAACTAACCAAAACCTATGAACTCACTCAACCGTTTGTTGACCCGTTTATTTTAACATATGTTTCAGGTGTTGATTGTTTGAAGTTAGCTTTGCTTATGGATCACATAGGATTGCTCAAGACAAGTGCCTTAGCTTTAAATAAAAACAAGGACCTTTTTGTGAACAATGTGTTGTATTGTACTAGTTTGGATGTGAATGCAATCCTATCAATCAACTTAATTATATTTTAACTTTAATTTAATCACCATGTGCTCATATGCATTCTACCATGTTTCGTGATGCCCTCGACGTTTCCGCCTCCGGTCAGGGTGTCAAAGGTTGGTATCAGAGCCATGGTTATAGGGAATTAGGTTATTAGAAATTTCTTTTGACCTAGACTATAACTTACCTAGGACCCCTATCCACTAGATATTCTGTCCGCTTCTTTGTCTCTATCTCTATTCTTAAAACCCTAGCCTCGTCACGGTGGATTTCTCTCGTTTAACTTTTAGGCTATACAAATTACTCATCATCTGTCCTCAGGTGATTTAAAATGTTTCAAAATCTCCTCTGATTTTTACTCTCGTCAAAGTCTTGGGCTCTAATAACGAACTCGTGCAATCTGGAAGGGTCGGTGCCTGTATTCTGAGTTTTCTGTCTAGGCAAGCACTTCGTATATATCTCATCAGACGCGAGACCAGTTGTGCTTACCTGGGAATTCTTGGGATGAGTGTCCACTTATAGGCTAAAGCATGACTTCACTAAGTTATAAGGACCAACTGCTTTGATTAGTCACTGACATTGTTTATTCGCCAAATAAACGATGTCCATCTTGTTGTGTGTTTTCCCTCGTCTTCATTGATTTTATGAAACCATTCCACCAAAAGCATTTCATTCCGATTCCTATGATATTATGATTTCCCCTACTGCTTGTAGACACGTAGCTAGTCCAATGACTCTCTTGCCCATGATTTTCCTAGCCATTAAAACACAAATCACACTACATCATTTTACTAAAGATATTCACTATCAAGCAGAAACCTAACCAACTTTTATCGCATAACTACAAGGTTTTATAAATAATATAAATCGTTTTACCAAAACTCCTTTCAAATTTAAATTATTTTCGGTTCATACCTGTTTAAATTCAAAATTTCAAACCGGCCACAATAAACTATTTTTAAAACGTATAAACAATGAAAACTTCAAAAGTTTGAAACATTTCTGAAACACACTACCACCCGAATGACCATCTATAAGTTTTCTTTATATAAGCTATATGGAGACAACCTATCCTTTTTATAGTTTTATTTCGTTAAATCTTTTAAAACTTTTCACCTAAACTTGACAGCAATCACCGTCTCCTTTTTCAAAACTTAACATCACCAATTTTCTTTCCGGCTTCTGATCTTTCTTTTGGAAGATGCCTCTACGACGAGACATGCGTTTGCCTACCTGGGAACTACCGATGAGAGTATAGTATGCCTATAGGCTCAAGGCATGTTACCCTAATTCGAAAGGATTGTTTTCTTTTTTCTCCGTTTTAGAACAATCCAATTTCTAATCAACCTACGTTGTACTATTATCAAATTATTACGATACGATTCCTTCTTTTTCAAAGTTCAAAATTTTCTCGAGATCATACCTGTCAGATTCAAATTTTCAAACTAGCTGTAGGACGTAGCAGGGAAGCTCTAACCGATCCTATGGTGTAATCCGGAATTTCCTTATCTATTTAAGGGAATCACCACCCAAGCTAATCTACACAAGAACTACAATTTCTGATATAATCCAATACCCCATACCCAAACTTTTCTTAGCTCAACAAAACCCCATATCCCCATGGCAAATCTCCCAGCAGCATATGCTGAATCTTCAAATGCAGCAAACATTCATCCCTTCCTTCAGTTTACTAAATTACACTATCAAGAGAGGTATCAAAAACTCAAGCAGCATGAAGTTCTTAATATTAGCGGTATTGATTGGCAACATATGGGAATGATTGATCCCAGTGGTTTACTGGCAAGATCACTACTACCTAATACGCCCTGGCGTCGTTTCTTCGACATCCTAGAACCATCCTACGATGAACTGGTGTATGATTTCTCGTCCACTTTCTATTATAAATATAATAGAAACCTTACCGATGAATCCATTTATTTTCAACTTTGTGGACAACATCATACTATGTCATTGACAGAATTCGCAGTTCGTCTAGGCATATATACAAATGAAGAAGCTAAACAACCCATTTTTACGAAGGCATCAACCTCTTATTCCTCCGCTGATATGGTAAGTTATTGGCAATACCATTCATCAAAAGCATGGTGTGGCCACAATAGTGCTACGAGCTTCACAAACCCTTGTTATCAATATATGCACCGTGTGTTAGCCAACACTATCACGGGGCGCAAGCATAATCCACAAAGGGTTAAAAAAATCGAACTTTTCTATCTGCGTAGTATTTTTGAGCAAGTTCCTTGTAATATTGCCCACGGACTTGCTGAATATTTTTCTAGTCAAAAATCACAACCTCTGAAAAGTCTCATGGGAGGGTCTTATGTCACAAAGCTAGCACAATCATTAGGTGTCTTAAGTGATCAGATTATCCAGGGATTATCTCCACCAAAGGCACCTAGGATTGTAAATCCTTACACCATGAGGCTAATCCCTGTTCATATTGATACACTAACTCAACCATCTCAATCGGAGGGAACTTCAGTTACCTTAGAGAATACCTTCCCACAAAATTTACAACAACCATTTTTGCAATTTCCACCATCATCTTTTTATCAATTTGATATGCAGCCACCGCTGCCATACATACAAGAGCATTTTACTACTGACATATCACAACCATTAGCACCTAACGTTTTACAAGGCCTCTCACCAATAATTTTCGAGGAGGATCCAACAATGCAAGAAATTTATGAAGACTTGATGCTTCAAGAACAGTTAGCATCGGAGTCTTTTCTGCCACATTCTTTCCAGTCACTGTTGGACGAAGTAGAACAATTGCCAACAACTAATATAGCAGGCCCAAGTACGGTGCCTCAAATGGATCTACATCCAGATCAAATGGTAGTTGAAATGGCTAGGCTAAACAATCAAAACCAAGAATTGCTACGGCAAGTACAATGGCTGACAGAAAGGAATCAATGGTTGGAAAGCATGCTAGCTGCTCGTATGCATCTGGATCCACTACCTCCGCTACCTGATAGTTTTGAGCCTGAAATTGATCCATTTCATGACTTATTTCAATTATAATTTGTCTAACAGCATACTAGACCATCAGACAAACAATGCTATCATTGCTAATGTGAAATACGTTTTTAATTCAGTTGATGTTATATTGATGCTTGTTTGATTTAAACAATATCTTAATTTTATTTGTTTCCTCACTTAACTAGAAGTGCTACGTGGACCATGCAACGAAACACGTAATTTTGGGTGCACACTTAATTACGGGGTTTGACGCATGAGAATCATAGCAAGCATTGTTAAGTAAGGTGGCATATAAAAACATCATGTGGTTATGTGATTATCCATTACTTGCTCATTTGTACACACATTTGTTTGCATAACATTTACATTGCAATTACATTTTACGGTCTCTTTCGAATAAATTTCGGGACGAAATTTTCTAAAGTAGGGGAGACTGTAACAACCCTGATTTCAAACATGTACTTGTTTGATACACATCTCGCGTTTTGAGATGCAAATTTGTTGATTCATGCTTTGTTTTATGCTCTTACATGATTTACCGGCCCAAACACGTGAGGAATTGCTTTAATAGTTTGGTTTCATGCTTGAAAACAAGGTTACATTAGTTACAGGGACCTAACTTGTCACTTAGGGAAAGTATAAGTTTAGGGACCAAATCGTCATTCCTTGAAACTTGTTTGAAAACTCTGATTTTAAATCCGTAGGTAAAACCGTCACTATTTTACAAAATATAAAGTTCGGGGACTAAATTGTAATTTTTGAAACTTGAAAGTTCGGGTTAAAAACGTAAAATTTGTAAAACATAAAGTTTAGGGTCCTTTATGACATTTTTGAAACTTGTTTTATAAATAAAAACATAAGTTTTTAAAAGTTTTAAAAGTTTAGGGTTTAAAATGTAATTTTAGAAACTTATATTATATAAAATAAATAAACACATATATTTTTGATATTAAAGTCCAAGGACCATTGGGTCATTTTTCCAAACTAGTAGTTTAGGGACTACTCTTGTCATTCTGAAACTGTTTTTCAGTTAAAAATCCTAACCGGGTTAAAAATTATAAAAGGATTTCAAATTTAGAAACAAATTCAGTTAACTTTTCCAGTTAACAAGTCCAGGGACCATTCTTGACATTTTCGAAGTTTATTTAACCGAAATAACTAACTCAGTTAAACCTGTTATAAAGAAAACATGTATTTAACAACTAACTTGGTTAGGCTTCTTAGTTAAAAGTAAGGGACCTGTTCTGTATATACAGAAACCTCAGGGACCATTTTTGAAACTGCGAATTCAAAACGGTTTTACACCGTTTAGTCCGCCGGAGACCAGCCAAATCGCAAACAGACAAATCTCTTTGATCAATGAACACACCTACTTGTTCTCCTAGACATCATGATCCGTCCAAAGTCTTTAATTTTACCAAACCATGCAATCCTGTTACCGAAATCGGAAATGCTTAAAACAATTTTAGTGGGAATCGATTTGTCGGTTTTCTGTTGTTACTGAATCAATTAAACTCGTTATAAGATTTCTGAAACCTCCACGAACCTCTCAGACCTTTCAAACCACATAAACACTACCTACATTGTCTCTGGTTCTCGTCTGTTACCTCGCCGGAATACGTAGTCGCCGGACATAGCCGGGAGCTCAATCCAATCGATACCGGAGACCTCTCTTTCGACACTTCGGTATCCTTTCACCCACATAACATTCCTGTTAATTTAATTTAAGTATTATGCACATTTAATAGGTTAATTGCTTGGTTTGACTTCTGTTGACTTACATTTGGGGAAGACGATGATGATTTATATTTGTATTTGTATTTTAATTTTTATTTTAATCAGTTAACAAAAGTATTTATATAAATTCGATATTTATGATATAAAATCCGAAATTTTTATCTTATATTCCTGTCATATTAGTGTATTTATTAAAAATATAAAAGTTTGAAAAATCTTTATGATTCAATGTTATTTAATTTAGAAACTGTTCTGAATTAAAATAATTATATTAATTCGATATTTTTGAATTAATTCATTAAATTTTTAGGGTAATTATTTTGAACAGTAAAACTTGTAAAAATAAATTTTTATAAATCTTTGACACTGTTTTCATATTTTTATAATTTAAACAGCTAAAATACTTGTATATTAAATTTAAACTTTAATCTGTTAAATTAATTAGTTATATAAATGATGCCCTAAATTATTTTTATGATATTACTTGTATTATTCTGAGCATGTATAAAATTTATCACTGTTTGATAATTTATAGATTTATTTACATAAATTAAATCAGATAAATCACTTAATTAGGCTTAATTGTTTTAATTAGATAATTAAATGATTTTGGCCTGAAATTTATTTTTTATATTTTGTGCATGTTTTACTGAAATTATAAAAATCCAGAAACCATGTTTCGATATTGCATGTTATTTTTATATAATTAAATTCACAAAATCAGTTAAATCATATGATTTATAGAGTTAATTTAATTAAATTAAATACTACGAGTTATGATTTATATTAAAAAAATTATTTTTTTAATTTTATACATGTTATGCTGGGATTATTAAAAATCAGAAACCATGTTTAATTATTTTACATGTCATTTTTAGATAATAAACCTTATAAATCAGTTATGTGCAATTATCCTTTTAATTTCTAGATTATTATATAAAATTAATTCAAGGCCATAATATTTATTTTAAATCTGTAATATTGCATGTTAATTTTTAAAAATGATATTTCTAAGTTTCTGATTTAAATCAGTTAATTAGACAATTATTTAGATAATTCTTCAGTTATTCCATTTTTAAACAAATAATTAACTGTTTATTTTAAATATATTTATTTCTGCCATGATAATTATTTTAAATCTGAATTATACTTATTATATAATTAAAACGTTAATTTTAATTATTCTGCCCTAAATTAATTATTAGATAATTAAATTGTATAATTATCTTATTATTTTGAAAATACACATATATATTTTGTTGTTTAAATATACAAATAATAATATTTTACTTATCATTTGTATAACTTAGTATTTTATATAAATACTTCACAAATTTATCAAATTACCAAGTGTTCCCCAAACAGATTGTCAACCCGTACAACACCAAGACCTAGTCACCCGTTATTACAAAAATTCAGTTTTGCCCGTGTTAATGTTATGCTCTATACTTGTTTGTTTGGTGCATGTTTATAGAATGACGTGGAAAGACTTGTTCCCGCAAACTCTTATCTAAATACTTGTTTGGAATTTATTTCACAAGCAAGGTGAGTTCATAGTCCCCATTTTCTGTTTTACAACATTTTCGGGGTGAAACATATGTAATAATGTGATATAAGCTCATTTTTATTGTTGTGGTTACCTTGATTGTTTTCTTGCAATTGTTGATTACTTGATGCTTAACTTACATTCATTAACTCCGTACAAGCCGAGCGGTAGTATTATAGCGCTATAGGGGGAACGCCTCACCCGACTTCACGGTCAATTGTTGTTGTTGTTGATAGTCATGTTAGTCATTATGCGAGGTCTGGGTGATCAATGCCGTGTCATGCAACACAGGTTTGAATGTTAACCAAGCGGGACTTGTTTCAATCAGTTGTTTAGAACATATCAAATGCCACATTGTTAAACATTTTATTTAATTATCACATTATTTGTTTATTACCAAACTAACCAAAACCTATGAACTCACTCAACCGTTTGTTGACCCGTTTATTTTAACATATGTTTCAGGTGTTGATTGTTTGAAGTTAGCTTTGCTTATGGATCACATAGGATTGCTCAAGACAAGTGCCTTAGCTTTAAATAAAAACAAGGACCTTTTTGTGAACAATGTGTTGTATTGTACTAGTTTGGATGTGAATGCAATCCTATCAATCAACTTAATTATATTTTAACTTTAATTTAATCACCATGTGCTCATATGCATTCTACCATGTTTCGTGATGCCCTCGACGTTTCCGCCTCCGGTCAGGGTGTCACATAAAACGGCAAAATTAATGACTAAAATTAATACATACTCACAAGAGGACGGGGAATCCTTATATGAAACTTGGGAAAGGTTCAAGGAGCTACTGAGAAGGTGTCCTCATCATGGTCTTGTAGTATCGCAACAAGTATCCACTTTCTACAATGGGTTGTTGCCACACATAAGACAAACACTTGACTCTAGCTCCGGGGGACTTTTAGGTAATCGTCACCCAAATGAAATTTATAATCAAATTGAGGAAATTGATCAAACCAATTTTCAGTGGCACACTCCCCGAGGCAATAAATCTATTGCCCCGGGCGACCATAAGGTTGATGAAAGCACCTCCTTGCAAGCCCAAATCGAGGCCCTTTCTTCAAAAATCAAAAATTTAGAAATGGCAAAAACGGCCTCGGTTATGGCTTGCGATGGGTGTGGTGGGCCACATGAAAATTGGAGTTGTATGAAAGAAATGGATAATCAAACAGAATCGGTAAACTACATTGATAATAGACCTAGGCCGTCAGGTCCTCCAACGGGTACCTACAACCAAGGATGGCGTAACCACCCTAACCTTGGTTGGAGAGAACCCGGAAATAGTAGTAACCAACAAAATCTAAATCAACGAACAAACTTTCAACAACCAAGAAATGAGTCACATAATTTCTCTCAACAACAACAAGAGGGACGAGAGAGGCTTGAAGATACTGTATCTCGCCTCATCTCCGACTCCGAAAAGAAAAACTCAGATCGATTTCAACAACTAGAATCGAACTTTAGAAACCAACAAGCTAGTATCCAAAACATTGAAAAACAAGTAAACCAACTAGCTCAAAATTTCTCCGAGAGACCTCAAGGCGCGTTACCAAGCAATACCGAAACCAACCCAAAGGCGCAAGTACATCTCATCACTTTGAGAAACCGTACCGTGGGTCCCGAGGAGGCTCCGTTACCTCCAACTGAAAAGAGCCGATCTAGCCAATCACCATCTCCACCAACACCCCAACAAGAGACAGCTCCTCCACCAAATCAAGAGCCCACCAAGAATCCTCCGGTACTATACCCCGGTCGGTTAATTCGCCAAAAGACCGATGAGCAATTCTCTAAATTCGTAAATTTACTTAAACAATTGCATGTGAATATTCCATTTGTTGACGTCCTAACCCAAATGCCTAAATATTCAAAATTTATGAGGGACTTCCTCACTCACAAAAGGAAAATTGAATCATTGCAATTAGTTAATTTAAGTGAAGAATGCTCCGCCTTGCTACTCAACAAACTCCTGCAAAAGAAGATCGATCCCGGAAGCTTCACCATCCCTTGTTCAATCGGGGAATCGCCCATTCGTAATGCACTAGCCGACCTCGGGGCTAGTCTTAACCTCATGCCCGTATCAATGTTCGACCGACTCGGCCTAGGAAAAACAAGCCCTACAAAATGAGCATACAACTCGCCGATAGGTCAGTTAAATACCCGCAAGGTGTCGCTGAAAATCTACTAGTCAAAGTTGGGGAATTTGTCTTCCCATCCGACTTTGTCATACTAGATATGGAGGAAGATACCGAAGTACCACTCATATTGGGAAGGCCATTCTTAGCTACGGCCCACACAGTGGTGTACATGAATGGCGGGACACTAACATTGAGGGTTGGGGATAAGGAAATGAAGTTCGAAGTTGGTAAGAGAGTAGAAGACGATGACCCGGTCAATTACATGCAAGTCATAGACTCGAGTTTGGATGATGCTCTCTGACGGTGCAACATGGGATGCAAAACATCCCACTTGGGTAGCATATGACTGCCTTTGGGTCTAGCCAAGGACCCTTATAAACGTGGCGCACCACGGGGGCAATCCGCGGAACTATTTCTAGTTTAGTTTAGATTAATATTTTTATGCTTTCTAGTCTAGCTTTAATTTTCAGGAATAAAACACACTCGGGATGGTGAAGGATACTAAGGGAAACTTGGACCAGCACCCCATGCACAAAAACAGAGCCTCCCGACAACTTTTCTTCATTACAGCAAGTTTGGAACGGGCAGTGTCCCGCCAGCACGGCCCCGTGCTGAACAGTCTGCAGGAAATCGCCCAGTTCAGGTAACTGGACACGGGGCGTGTTCGCTGAACACGCCCCCGTGCCCAGGCTTCTGTTTCGTTTTACTAATTTTTGTTACTGGCAACCTGAACACGGGGCCGTGCACGGACACCACGGGCCCGTGTCCAGAAGCCCAGTAGCATGAAAATTTGTTTTTAACACACCTTTTACACATTCAATCAACCTAAAAACTTATTTTTGGGACACGTTGAGGACAATGTGTAATTTAAGTGTAGGGGGGATGCTAAAACCTTGAATTTTGCAAGTCCTAATTACAAGCCTTACACAAAACTTTATTGGAACCGCTAAACACCCCAATTTTTTTCAAAAACTTTCCATTTTTTAGTTGTCTTAGTTTAATTTGGGAATAACAAGTTCTAAAAAGGTTATACTTTTATAAATTTACAACCGATAGCGTCGTGATAAAAAGAACAAACATAAGAAAATTATGAAAAGGCATAACAAATCTAGTTAAAATTTGATTATATATACTTGATCACATAAAAAACCCATTCCCACTAAAAGTGAGTTTTGAGCCTTTATTGAGCATACAAATACACATCTTTAAACTAAATGCTCATTTTTCGTTTCTTGTGTGAATAGCCGCTTGGTTTTTTACGACTCTAGAACTTGCCACGACGATACATTCCCGATCCTTACCAACTTAAACCCAATTAAGCAAATGATGGAGGCATTAGGACTAACCTTTTTATTTCAACACCATTATTTTTCTTTTTTTTACCACCTACCCAAAAATCCCCCTATTTAACCCTTTTGAGCCTAAACATTTTCATTTCTTAACCCAAAACAAACACCCTTTTACCCACCAAAACCCTTTTTCAATTTAAACCCTTTATTTTAGTAACAAAGCTCGGTTTTCTTGTGACTTTATAAAAAAAAATGAAGTTAGCAAGAAACAAACAAAGCTCGTCAAAAGAATGCTTGTTTGAATAAATGTTTTATTAAAATAAAAAGTCACAAAAACAAAATATTTTAAAAAAACCGACGCTTTTTACGCCTTTCGCCCTTTTCTACTAACCACTAACCCAACCACCAACCTTTAACCCAAGCCTAACCCTTCCCCAAAGTCCTTTTGATATTTACAAAGGTGTATAGTTAAAAAGGAGGAGGATTGATTGCTTGGCAAGCATATGGTAGAAGTAAGTTCCATGCCGCTCTAGAGTGTTTCACAAAAATGCATCTTCGGCCGAGTGTTGAGTGATCCCCCATGAGGTATGTGAACTTGTATATAAATGGAATTTTAGAGGCATGTTATGCCCAAATAAATAATTTTTCTTATGTAATGTTTTAAATAAATCATAACGAATAGGACTGTAAATAAAGTAAAAATAAAACCTAATAAAGAATCTTGGAATCCCGACACTCTATGACAAGCCCAAAACCTTCTCTTCTACCCATTCCATTTGGGTGTGTAAGCCACAAAATAAAGAGTTTTGCTTGAGGACAAGCAAAGATTCAAGTGTGGGGGTATTTGATGTGTACAAAATGCAACATATAAATTACATCAAATGAGGCATAAAACTAACCCTTTTTTAGTACTAATGTTGGAAAAAGTGTGCTTTTGTCTTCCTTTTGTATTTTCAGGGTTAAATGAGCTTAAATGAACAAAAGAAGCAAAAATGCAGCCAAATCTAGCAATAATACAAGAAAAGGAATAAACGTGGCATGCCCGACCCCTCGACATCATCTCCCCAAGCAAAAACAAGAGAACAGAAAGCTGAACACGCCCCGTGCTCAGTGTACACGGGGGCGTGCCCAAGTGTCTGCAGAAAAGACAAAGTTGTAGAAGCTTCTATCACCCACCACGGGAGCGTGCCCAGCGGACACGGGGCTGTGGTCAACGCTAAGATTCACAGAATCTAGGCAAATCTTGAAAGTACATATACGCTTCTGCACACGGGGTCGTGCCCAGCGGACATGGGGGCGTGGTCAACTAATGCAGACAAACTGCAATTAATGAAGAAAGAGAAGATGGGTGGACACGGGGCCGTGCCCAATGGGCACGGGGCCGTGTCCGGGCTTCTGTGCAGGCTATAAATAGGGGTGTTTGGCTCACTTGCAAACCATCCCTTGGCAAACCACCTCTCTCACACATCACCCACCCACCACCACCATCACAACCCACATCCACCACCATCATCCATCATCCATCATAGAGTGTGTGAGTAGTCTCGGGATCCAATATTGATTGTAAGAGTTCTTGACAATCAAAGGCCATGTTTGCCTAAGTCTCTTACATCACTTGGTGAAGACAAGCATTTATTGTAATACTTTTTATTTTTAATCTTTTCGCACTTTTTATTTGGTTATGTATTAATGACTTTAATAACTAGTTTCTTATGTTGAAGGTGAATCTTCCTTATCATTTGTCCGTGGTGTCTTGGCATTATTTTACTGTTTATATAAAATAAAATATTTTCACCATTCATATCTCCACGGTCTATATGGAGATATGTTGGCTACCTGGTCGGGGGTTAAGGGAATGATTTGGTAAGCGTCTTGCCTTGTTCAGTGTATAGATCCTGCAAGGATCTGGGTCAAGTTTAGTAGGACCTCCTTTAATACCCACTGGTATTGGATGGCGGGGGTCCGAACTCCTTGACCCCCTCATATGTAAACTACTATTAAAAATTTAACCCGGCTATTTAGGATTGTATCCCTGCTGACTCAAACTACTTAGCCGAGGGTAACGTCACCTACAAAAGGGGGGCCTACCACATTATGCATTAATAACTTAATTAATTATCTTTCAATAATCCAACCCTTTAGGATTGTATCCTTGCTGACTCAAACTACTGGGTTGAGGGTAACGTCACCTTCAAAAGAGGGGCCTACTACTATAACTAAGATAGTCTCTTAAAAAGTGCAAAAATGCGGAAATAATCAAAGGTTACACTAAAGGCGAGTCGGATCCAAGTGATTCATCTTGTCTATCTGTTTTTATTTTATTTTTATTTTTAGCATTTTTTCTTGTTTAAAAAATCTTTTTCTAAACTTTTGATTTGATTAGACGTTGAGGATAAACTGGTACTAAAAGCGCTTGTGTCCTTGGACTACCTCGGTATCTTACCAACACTATACTACGCTCACGATGGGTGCACTTGCCATATGTGTGTTTGGTGTTAGTAAATATCGTGTTTTATAAATTTAAAACTTGACTAATGTGTTAAAAAGGGCTAAAAATATACTTAAATATATATCACACCGCACGCACATCACATGACTGGTTTGACCACACCGAGTCAATGATAATGTGAAACGTATTGAAGAACTAGAAGATTCTTCAAGTTGGTAATTAGCATGCAATATTTGCTCTCAAGGGAAGTTATTGATATACCAACTAAAGTATGGTTTAGATCCCTAAATATATTGGAAATAATAAGCGAATATGTGTATCCCGACATGATACCATTTAGTATTCTGAAATCGATGCATCGTCTAAATGGTTATCAAATCCACAACTTGAAGCTTGTGTGATTGTGGCTTAGCTAATGTGATAGCAAACATATTAATCCAGATTACTATTGGTTACAGAGTCAATGATCATGAGAGGAACAAAAGTTCATTTAGGTACATGTAATTTTATATATAGTACCATCAATTCACATCAAGCCAATAAGTTATAATTCTCCCCATACAGTTAGTTCTCAACATTAGGAGAAGATAACAAGCAGTTGGAAAGTGAAAAGTAAAATGAATTATCATGTCATCTTGATCCTCAGACTATAAACTATGAACTAGAAGTTTAAAGTATAATTCATTTACCAATATTAAATAACAAATTACTAGACAAGTTCAGTGACCTAAATAGAGCTACTAAGTAAGTCACATAATCAACTGCTTATGCTCCGGTTATATTTGTGTCTCAAGAGGACAACCGCATATTTTTGTAATGAGTCTATTGCACGCCTAAAGCGTGGTAGACTAGTTGATTCCATTAATAAAATTCCTCGAAAATTGGAGCAAGTAATTAAGATGGTCAAGTCGAGATTATAGTAATAAGATCTCCTGAAGAGACAATAGACATGATGGTTCAATAAGAATCTCAGGTACCTGAAAAATAAAGAGATCTCGATAAGTTGTATCATGTCTAAGATATGTATGGAATCTAAATAAAAATCGACGTCGTTATACTTTTGTATATAATGTAGCGCTTAAAATAATTAAATGATCAGGATCAAGATTTAAGATCTGCCTATGAATGAACATTAAGAAATGATTGGCCAAAATAGAAAGACGCAAATAAGGCAGAGTTTAGTTCTCTAATGAAATGGAAAGTTTCTAGACCAACAATTCATACGACTGAAGTTGTAAAATATGTTGGATACAAATGTGTCTTTTACGCGAATCATGTGAAAATTAAATTAAGTGATATAAGGAAAAATTGGTGGCACAATAATTTTCGCAAAGACCTATGATTGATTATGAGGAGACGTTTTCTCCAGTGGTGGATGCATTGACTTTCCAATATTTTTTTAGTCTGGTAATATAAAGAGAGAATTGATATTCATCTTATGAATGTTATGTATCACTTGATACTGAAAGTTTACATGAAAGTCCCGAAGGATTAAATTATGTAGGTCATGTAAAGTAAGTTCTTGAGAACAATGTGATCAATTATGCATATTTGGATTTGAATAGGTTATGATTATTTTACATGTTGGATATAATTGGAACTCCTTATGGGTTTCTAAAGCAACTGTGTGCTTAAAAGGTTAATTGAAACATCTTAACGGTGTAATACTTGTGCACCAAGAAACATACATAGAAAATTTGTACCCGGTGATTGTTATATCTCAATAAATAGTGTACACGCATGGTACAATATGAGCTTTGGAGATAAAAACAAGTGTTCATGGCATTTTTGCATATGATATAGATATCAATGTGTTAAATGGGCAAATTTATGTAGCAAAACTTATAAAGAGTAAAAGCACATGCATATTTAGATAAGATGGAAAGAATTCCCCCATGGATTGATAATGCTAGAAGCATTAATGATGTCAAAACCTCAAGAACGTACTATATCAAGTTCCAAGAATATGTATGGACTAAAATAATTAGATCGAGTGTTATACAAATCGAGCTATTTGCATAAAGAGGGATATAAGTTTGATTAAATTAGCCATGTTTTATCGACGTTCTACTTTTAAAAGTTCACTATAATCGCAGTTTACAGTGATAATGTCTAGGCATCATCGAGGGAAATTGTCAAGCTTTTAGAAGGAGAATTTTTGAATGACCTTGGCACGGTCTAATTATTACACGAATTGCAGTTCGATTATATATATAATTATATTTTACCAATCCCACAAGTATCTGGAAGATGATGTTTGGATATTTTATTATGGATATAGTTGAACCTTAAAGTATGTTAAAGGTTGTTAAGTCATTTGTTATAAGAAATGCTTATTATTATCTCCTACCAAAGTAAAGATTCTCAATCTAGTGTACCATCGTTAAATGCATAAGTGCATTAATATGTTTTGCTAGCTATGTATGGTTATAATATCTTTCACTTGAGCTTATTGTCATGATATAACCTTTGTCAAGCGAAGAGACATTTGAATGAGTTCAAAGAAATATTTCAGGTATAAACGATATTTGATTATAGTTTACTAACCCATCAAAACAAGTTAGGTTAGTCTTGTAGATGCAGGAATGTAACGAAACACAGTCGTGGACATATGATAATTTTTGGAAGGAGGCACCTAAAGTCTCGTTAGAAGATTATACAACATTGCTCAACATAAAGGATTGCACATTAAGGGATCAAGTGACAAACCATTCACTACAAAGGCTTTATTCGACCTTCAAGGAAGATGGACACACGTCACTTAAAGGATACATGTTAAAATGAGGGGGAGACTTATTCAAGTTGCACTCTTTTTTTCCTTGACTAAGTTTTGTCCCATTGGGTTTTCTTAGTAAGATTTTTAATGAGGCAACATACCTGATCCAAAAGTATCAGGGGGGGGGGGGGGGAATGCGCGCTGCACTCTTTTTCCCTTAGCTGAGGTTTTGTCCCACTGGGTTTTCCTAGCAAGATTTTTAACGGGGCAACACTACCAAGCGTATAATACATTGTTTTCTTTTATCACGTGGATAGTCAAAGGGGAGTGTTATAAATATATTTTATGATATGACTATCCACATGCCTAACTCCCACTGGCATTTAAGTTGTATTGAATGATAGCCTTATAAATAGTGGCTTTTGAATTTCATACATACATGAATAAGAATGAGTTCTCTTATTCTCTTTATATGTTACTTTCTATAATCCTTGTTCTTTATGCTTATAGTTATACGTTGGTTGCTAGTAGGTCGTTGTTTCACAACAATATCTAATTATTTAATTATCAACAACATTACAGCAAATGTTAATTAAAGTATTAGAAACCGACTTTTATAAAATCTAAAATTAACATTAGAGTTATTTTTCTCAAATAAAAGCATACTTATTTGCCTTCGAAATCCCCATTTTTAAACTCCATGAGATAACATAACTTTTAGCCCTTTTGTCGTTGAAAATTAACTTATTTACGATATTACATTGCAAGCTTTAAGTATTTTGACAAGAGAGGCTGGGTTGATTGAGTTTCCTCTCAAAAGAAGAGACCGGATAGAGCAGAACTGATCGAAAATAGTTGGGATATACAACGAGGGAATAGAAGGGGATGATTGTTCTACAGGGGCGAAGGTAGTTAGAAGCAGTGGTAGCCTCGGAAGCACGGAAATGACTAGTAGGTGCCGTCTCCCGTTCTGGGGACTGCAAGGGGATGAAAACAGCAGGGGGACGGCGTGGATACGTTTCTGGCAAGCTGGGGACGACCTGGATACGCGCAGCAGCAGGGGACGGATTATGGGGACGACGTGGATACGTTTCCAGCAAGTTTCCTTTTATTTTTTTGTTTAAAAAAAAGATTATTTAATCCTATCTTAAAATACCCCGCCTCCTATTGAAACATACCAAGCGACGTTCAAGTTTCAAAACCCTACAGGATCATCAAACTTATGCCGATCCTCTTCTTCTTCTTCTTCTTCAGTTCTTCTACTCTTTTCCTATTCAAACTTCAAAATTATGGGTTCTAATGAAGAAACACAAGGATCATCATCATCTATAGATGAACCTCCATTGTGGGATTATGTGGAAAAAATAGAAAAGCAAGGTTCCGGAGGAACTTGGAAATTCAAGTGCAAAGTTAGTGGTGAAAATCGACAAGGATCGTATTCAAGAGTTAGAGCACACTTGCTCGGTATAAAAGGTATGATTTTTGACCAACTTTTAATTTTTGGTTGTTGTTTTTTGTTTGTTGTTTACTAGTTGTTGACTTGTTGTTTACAGTTTTTGTTGATTATGGCCATCATGAAAAGCATTGTGCATATACAGTTTAAAGTTAGTTGATTATGGCCATCATGATTTATGGCTTTGTTGTTGAATTAATGTGCAACAGCCAACATGTTTACATGTTTACAGTTAGTTGATTAATGCACATGTTTACATGTTTACCTCTATATTATTTATTATTAAAAAGATTACTGATTAGTTGATTATTGTTGATTTGTATAAAAGGTAGTGGGATTGCTATCTGCAAGAAAGCAACACAGAGTGATAAAGTTGCAATGAAAAAGTTAGAAGATGCATATGAAGAGAAAAAAAAAACAATTCAAAAGCGAAAGAAGTCGGGTTGCCATGTGAAGCTGGCAATCCCTTAAAGAGGAGAAAACCCGCTTCAAATCCTATTCAAAAAGCTTTTGGTGTGGAAATAAGGGACCAACTTGATGAGGAGATAACAAGGATGTTCTATACTGGAGGTTTACCTTTCAATCTTGCAAGAAACCCGCACTACCATAGGGCTTTTCAGTTTGCTGCAGAGAACAAAATTGAAGGGTATGTACCTCCTAACTATAATAGGCTTAGAACAACCATGCTACAAAAGGAAAAGGAGAATGTGCACAAGTTATTGGAACTGATTAGGTTATCATGGAAAGAGAAAGGTGTGTCTATTGTCAGTGATGGTTGGACAGATCGTACAAGAAAGCCTTTAATCAACTTCATGGCTACCTCAAGTAATGGTCCTTTATTTCTAAAGGCGGTTAATTGTTTTGGAGAAGTCAAAGATAAGTTTTTTATTGCTAATCTGATGAAAGAAGTTATCAACGAGACTGGTCATGAAAATGTTGTGCAAATCATCACCGACAATGCATCAACTTGTAAGGCGGCTGGAGAGATTGTCATGAGTGAGTTTACTCGCATCCACTGGACACCATGCGTGGTACATACGCTTAATCTTGCATTGAAGAATATATGTTCACCAAGGAATGTGGAAACCAATCAAACAACATATGATGAATGCAAATGGATAACAGAAGTTCACATGGATGCGGTTGCAATAAAAAACTTTATCATGAACCATAACATGAGACTCTCCATTTTAAGCAAGTTTACTCCTCTTAAATTGCTTTCGGTTGCTGATACTCGTTTTGCTTCAACTGTTGTGATGCTTAAGAGATTCAAACTTGTCAAACGGGGTCTACAAGCTATGGTCATAAGTAATGAATGGGCTTCTTATAGAGAGGATGACACGGTGAAAGCTAACTCTGTTAAAGAGAAGATTTTGGATGACGATTGGTGGGATAAAGTATCATACATTCTTAGTTTTACTGAACCGATATATGATATGATTAGATTTTGTGACACCGACAAACCATGTCTACATTTGGTGTATGAGATTTGGGATTCAATGATTGAGAAGGTGAAGGCCGAGATCTACAAGAAAGAAAAACGTCCCTTATCTACTCGTAGTATCTTTTATGATGTTGTGCATCAATTTTTAGTGGCTCCGTGGACGGAGAATAACACCCCTCTACATTGTTTAGCACACTCTTTAAATCTAAGGTATATGATTTAAAATTACATGCTTGGTTTCTATTATGTATCTATATTTTTAGTTTTAAATGTTGTAGATATTATAGTGACGCATGGTTACTTGCGGATAGTAAAAGACTCCCTCCTCATAGGGATGGAGAAATTTCACAAGAGAGGAAGACTTGTTTTAAGAGATTGTTTCCTAATGATGATGAGCATGATAGAGTCTTGGATGAGTATGCTTTGTTTTCAATGAAGGCTGGTCCTTTTGAAGATTTAACATGTATTTCAAAGATGGATACTATGGAACCCAAGTCATGGTGGGCTAACTTTGGTGCTCAAACCCCTCTTCTCCAAACTTTAGCTTTTAAATTACTTGGACAACCTAGTTCGTCTTCGTGTGCTGAGCGAAATTGGAGCACCTATGTATTTATCCACTCGCTTAGGAGGAACAGATTGACTACAAGTCGTGCTCAAGACTTAGTTTACATCCACAACAATCTTCGGCTTTTGTCTAGGGCCCCTAATGATGTTGTAAATATGTGGGATGTGGGTGGAGATGCTTTTGACTCGATGGAAGATGCATGATTTTTGGAGTTTGCTGATCTTTCGTTAGATGAACCGGAACTTGAAAGAGATTTGCTTGTTAACGTTTGATTAGATGTGGAAGATATGGTATTTTTGAACTTTACATCAATATATAACTATTTTGGGGTTTTGTGTTACATTATCTTAATATATATTTATTTTTTATATGTTTTTATTCCCGTACCCGTCCCGTCCCGTCCCTGCTTCTTGAATTTTTTAGTTTTGCCGTTTCCCGTTCTTGTACCCGTCCCCGTACCCGTCCCAGTGCATCATAGGTGGTAGCACGGGCTACTCCTCAACTCAGTTTTCATAGTATAAAAATATCACTCATCTTCGTTTACGTAGTGTAATTTTTTTTCGATTTTATACAAAAGATACTCCTGATCCCAGAAAAAATAATAAGGATACCCCTAAATTTTTGCTGTTCTACTTATATCATATCATCTAATGGATTATTTGGTTTTTATAGTTAAAAGTTGTTACATTATCTAAGACCACCCGTAGTGGGCTTCATTTTTGTCAAAATTGGCCCTCAAAAACGCCCCATTTCGCCCCTCACCCGCCCCCCACGGAGTTATTGGGCGTGATCTCGGCTGAAACTTGTTTTGGCGTGTTTTGAATAACGCTAAAGGGGCAATTGTTTGGCAAATCATTTTTGAGCTTCCTTTTTTTTAGCCAATAGGTTTTTTGGTTGGTTTTTTTATTTATATTTAATTCTCTACACACTTTTAACATAATGCCCACATCCCCACTACATCAATTTTAGAAAAACGTCCAATAATGTCCCTTGCTAACTGGGCTGCAACATGGCGCAAAGGCCCAAAGGTGAATCTTGCCCATTACGCATGGTCTAAGTAGGTATTTATGGGTAAGATCGCATCTCTTCTTCTCTTCTACTATATTTATTATAATAAACACGGTCTCTTTTCTACTCCATCTTTATTCACTAAGGGGCTGTTTATTTACTTCTTAATGAAGCTTTTAATGGTTCAGCCCTCTTACTGGTTCAACACTTAATGGTTCAGACTGTTTGTTTCACGAGCAGATGTCTGAATGGTTCAGGCATTTGCCTCTGAATGGTTAAGATTTATACAGAGTCTGAATGGTTAAGACATTTAATCTGAATTGGTCAGACAATTGAATCTGAACGGTTAAAAATTATACAGGCTCTTAATGTTCAGACCTCTTACTGATTCAGCACTTAATGTTTCAGACCTCTTACTGGTTCAGCACTTAACCATTCAGATATTGCCTAACAGCCCCTAGGTATAAGCATTTATGTGTTTTTTATATAAACTAGCAATAACACCCGTGCGCGTTGCGGTGCGCATCGCAAACATCGAATGAATTAGTTCAAACGTTATGTGATGTGTTAACCATATGAAAACACGCGTTCCGACGTATTTGATTGAACTCAATGTAACCCAATGCATATATTACAACAACATGAAGCAAGAAAGTGTTGCTTATTTATAGTTTGGAAATGATGTTTATAAAACCCTACCAAATGCACAACAAAAGAAGCATATAGTACATCTAAAGAGCCATAAAATGCTCTCAAAGCACAAAGTACAAACATCAATGCACTACTAAGTTACAAATTAATACTATATAAATACATTAACTTACTATTATGTAATAACGTATTAACGTGAGTCATGATAGTGAGAAACTCTGAAAAGAGAGTAATATACTCAAATATTCAATGGGCTATGCGTTTGCCCAATTTTATATATGTTTTAACTGACACGAAGTCATGCACCTGCCAGCCCATAAGTTTCCATTTTAATATTATATGATTAGTTATCATTTAATAAACAGGTTCAAGTTATTCTACAAAATCTTCTAATTGTAAGAAGTGTAAGAAGGATTTATAGAGTGACAAGTGTCCAATAACCTAAAACTAAACCCACTATATCACCAACAAAAACCTAAACACCCACCCCCACCCAAAAACCTACCCCCCCCCCCCCCCCAAAAAAAAAACCTAAAAAACCCTAAACCCCCCCCACACCCAAAAAAAAAAAAAAAACCTAAAAAAAACTAAACACCCACCCCCACCCCCACCAAAAACCTAAACCCCCACCCCCTCGGCAAAAAAAAAAACAAAATTTTTTTTTGGGTGGGTGATGGGGGGGGGGGGGGTTGGTGGTGGTGGATTTTTAAGTTTTTTTTTTTTTTTTTTTTTATAGCGGAATTTTTTTGTGTAGTGGGTTTTTTTAGGTTATTGGACACTTGTCACTCTATAAATCCTTCTTACACTTCTTACAATTAGGATCCTTTATATTTGATCATAATCCTAATAAACAAGACAAGATGCTTTATAAATCCAATAGAAGATGCTTAGTGAATCTTTCTACCGATAAAACTTGTACAGGATGTCATATGTGAGTGCTCGATCGTCTTATGGAAGGTATAACACTATATATTTTAAACTTTTCGGTTTGTCTGATTATTCATAGTTTAATTGAAATAATAATTGAGTTTAAATATTAGTTTATGTATTATATAACATTAAGGGTGTATCGTGTCAGGTTGGTTATTGATAGGTTTCTGGTAGAATAGGGGCGCAACTTAGAAAGGGCAAGGGGATGCCCCACCAATATTTCGGTTAGTAGTATAAATTTTCCAACTTTTCATCCAAAATTTTTAAAAATATATATGTCCCCCCTCCCGCCAATTATTTTACCTAAAAACTCTTTGCCCTTACCAAGCTTATTGTCCAAAATGTTTTTTCGTATTTTCGTATTGAGGTTAAAAACATGAAACGGGATTATTAGTAAATTTTTATAATTGTTTTTAAACTTGAAATGAGCTTAAATAAAGTTTAAAAGCAGTTCTTATATAAATGAAACTTAAGAGTTCATTTTTGGATTAATTGAAAGATGTTTAAAATAAAAAAAAAAGGAACAATACATGCTTGCGCCCCATCTTTATTTGGAGTTATTATTGTTTAACCCAAGTCAAATTGAATAACCGACTCGGACATATAAACCCGAAACATAGCGATATGAATTTTTTTTTTGGATTCCATGACTTTCCGCCCCTGCGGAACTTTTGGTCAAGCTCCGTCACTGGGTAGAATTCTTCAACCTAGAGAGTTAGGCTATGTGGTGTGGTCATGTCATGTCCCATATGACCACCACCACCCTCTACGTCAACACCATGTCACCCCATCCTCGTCCATCAACCTAATCCACCACACTAAATAGTGTGGACCATAACCCCCATTATCACCCACTATCCTCCCCCACCAATCAAAATCCCATAAGTGTTATTTTAGTAGTTTTTTGTTTCTTTTATCTTTCATTCTGACGTAAAAAATTAATCTGGTTCATATATCTAGTTCAAGATTAGAAAAAAATAGGAAGGATTAGAGAACAAATAGTTACAGCTATAGTCCCTAACTTTGGCAAATTCGTTCTCGGATAGTCCCTAAAGCGGATGGAGGTTAGTTTTTGATGTTAAGTGGGTATGAAATGACTACAATACCCTTGTTATTAAAATAATATTTATAACATTAACAAATATCTAACCCATCCACACCACCCCACTCCTCTTCAACTCTTTGTGTTCCCTCAACCCCCATCTCTGTTTTCACTACCTACCTTCTCAACCTCCTCTCCTGTGGACATACTATTGTAGACACCTATTCTGAGTAAAACCGAACCTGAATTGCTAGCACTATACTGTTGTCTGGTATAGAGAACAAAAATGGGTTTTGAATTGTATTGAACAAAAAACTCTAGGGTTACAGAAGAAGAGTGCTACTATAGAACACCATTTTATACATTTAGTCCCTACACTATGACGTATTGTTTACTTTCCTACACCCCCCCCCCCTTAAGTTGAGTAGTGGGATCACCAATACTTAACTTGCTTAAACAACTACTAAAGGCGTTTCCGTTGACGGCTTTTGTGAGAATATTTGGGAGTTGATCTTTTGACGAAACATACGGGAGTTCTATGATTCTTTCTTCCAACTTCTCTTTGATGAAATGTCGATCTACCTCCACGTGTTTTGTTCGATTATGTTGAACTGGGTTTTCTGAGATTTGTATTGCAGCTGTGTTGTCACACATAACTTTACTGGGAGTTTTTCTTGGGAAAAGCCAATGTCTTCTAGCAGCTTCCTAATCCAAAGAACTTCGCTTAACCCTCTAGCTATACCTCTAAATTCCGCTTCTGCACTTGACAGAGCAACCACCTTCTGTTTCTTACTTATCCAGATAATGAGGTTTCCACCAACTAAGGAAAAGTACCATGATGTTGACCTTCGGTTTCCCTTATCTCCTGCCCAGTCTGCATCAGTGTAGAGCTCAATATTTAAATGTCTATTTGTTTTGAACAACACTCCATGGCATGCGGTTCCCTTGAGATATCTTAAACTTCTCTAAGCAGCTTCCATGTGGGCAACTTGTGGTTGATGCATGAACTGACTCACCACTCCAACAGCATAAGCTTTATCAGGGTGAGTGTGAGAGAGATAAATTAACTTGCCCACGAGCCGTTGATACCTTTCTTTGTCTGCACGTTCTCCATTGAGTTCCATGTGAAGATTGTGGTTCACCACCATTGGAGTATCTGCTGGTTTACAATCAATCAACTCAGTTTCATACATGATATCAAGGACATACTTCTTTTGGCAGATGAAAATCCCCCGTTTAGACCTGAGAACTTCTATCCCGAGGAAATACTTGAGATTCCCAAGGTCTTTCATTTCAAACTTTGAAAACAGAGTCTTTTTCAGCCGTGCTATTTCTTCTATATTATCTCCGATAATAATCATGTCGTCTACATATATGATCAAGCAAGTTACAAGGCCGTTTCTTCTCTTAAGGAACAGAGAATGATCAGCGTTACTTTAGTGATACCCGTATTCTTTCATGGCCAAAGTGAACTTTCCAAACCATGCCCGAGGAGACTATTTTAGCCCGTATAGGGACTTTTTCAACCGACAAACTTCCCCTTCTTTAAAACCCCCTGAAAAACCTGGAGGTGCTTCCATGTAGACTTCTTATGTTAGGTCTCCATGGAGAAAAGCGTTTGAAACATCAAACTAGTGGAGAGGCCACTCCTTATTGGCTGCTACGGAGAAGAGGACTCTGATGGTGTCCATTTTTGCAACCGGAGAAAATATCTCAGACTAATCGACCCCATACGTCTGAGTGTAACACCCTGAAAACGGGTTTGGTAATCAAACCATGTAAATACTAAAAGACGGGTAAAGTACCTTTAGTGGTAAAATTAACCCGAAAAATATTAGGATTTATTTAACTAAACCTAATATTAATTAAAACTTAAACGAAAGCTTTTGAAGAAATACAGTTTATAAAAGGCTTGAGTTAACGGGACTTAAAATAAACTGAGTAGTAAATTCCCAGAACTCACTAAATTAACTAGGAATGTTTAACCTAGTTAATGAGTGGAAATATTGTTAGAAATAAGTAGGTTGTAGCCTACTTGATAACTAACCAAACACGAGGGGTTAAAGTGGGATAAATTGAAAGGTTATTTAATAACAACTAAACAAAACACACATACACAAAGGTGTGTTCTAGATCGACATCAGGGGGCTCCCAAGGAGCCAAAACCCTAGTCCACACATATGTATCAAATTGAAGGTCTAAATAATGCACAAATTCACAACCGAACATGGATTAATGATCACCCAAGCTAGGGGATCATAAGGTATGTAAAATGTTGATGTTTGGTGAAGTTATAAAAATTGGATAATCATCCTAGTCCACACATATGTATCAAATTGAAGGTCTAAATACTGCACAAATTCACAACCGAACATGGATTAATGATCACCCAAGCTAGGGGATCATAAGGTATGTAAAATGTTGATATTTGGTGAAGTTGTAAAAATTGGATAATCATCCTAATCGCGAATTAGGCATGGATTAGAAAAGCTATGGCTAGATTAATGATGTATACTTGCTTAGGAACAATACCCTAAGTGAAAATCATACATAACATGCTATGAATTGAATGATTGAATGATTTACCACACTATATTAAGTGGGTTTTAATCATATGACAAAATTGATGATATAACTATGATTAGAATCATCATACATGATTGTAATTAGGAAATACTTTAATAAATTGTGTATTCGAGTACATAATCATACTTGGTAGGAAACGGTTTTGTATGATAAAATGAAAATGATGATATATTCTTGATTAGAATGATGTTTGATATCATCATGTGTTAAAATGATTAAACCGGTAACATAAGAATGACGTTATCGAATAATGGACTAAGTAATTAAACGAGTAGTAGAGCTATATCGAGTAATTATTAATGTTGATCGGCGGTTGACTTTAAAAAGTCAAACTGACCAAGTATATGGTCGAATGATAAATTCGATATAAGAAGCGTAGGATGGAATAGTCGTAAATGATTATGATTAACCTGACCATCTTACAATTTTAATGATAGTTTGACGCTTGGCAAGCTAGGTGAAAGCTTGGAAAGGAAGCAGGTCAAACGAATCAAGAGAGAAGGAAAGGCATAATCTGGATGCAAGGTAAGTATAACTTACAACATTCTTAAATTATAGAATATCCTCTTATTGTATCAACTACGAATAAGACAAGTTAACAATCAAAATATAACGTTCCGACGTGCAGTCGTACGGAACAAGATAACCAAAGATTATGATAAACCATGTGTAATGGTTAAAAGGACTAATACGGATACTTAGTCATGCAATGACTAATAAATATAGAACTTTTAATGATTACCTTATTAGGTAAACCAAAACAAATAATAAGGGTAAAACGGTAATTTGGTCATGCGTTGACCATAACCGTTAGTTTTTGAAAGACACTTATGACGTAGGCCATAATAGGCCCAAAAGTGTTATGAAATGAACTATAAGTAAAATGACCACACGGTGTAAACCGGAGCTAGTCATGTAGACGAGATGGTAATAAACATCATCTCGCCAATATAATCGGTCATTTGACCAAACGGGTCAAAAGGTGAATATATCACCTTTGACAATATCGACTAATGATTATTGTCAAGTTATGTGATTTAAGGAGTAAATATCGAATGGATATCTGCATCGTTATTAGATAGCGATTATTAAAGCAGGGTATTAAAACATGTCAATATATTGATCCAAGCCAGGTATGAGTAATAGGGTAACTACCCATTTTGAACGTAAGGTTCAATGGGAGTAAAATGAAGTCTAAAATAGACATTCGGTTAGTTTAATAGGTAAATCGAGTGTTTCAAATAATGGACATTTCGTTTGGAAAGCGTAATGACTTTTCAAACATAAACATAGATAAAAGAGGGCTCGTGGGTCAAATATGCTTTCAATTGTCCTTCATCGTAAATGAAGGGTTAAGGATGACCAAAATGCCCTCAGAAGCTAAATTGAGCAAACAACCCTTAGAGGTTGTTTGGAAATGAGTTCTATGACCAAGTAAATACTTAGGATAAGTATAAAAAGGGAAAGATGTGAATCCTTGATAAAAAGACTCGATATGAGTCTTTGCCGTAAATTAATGATCCGAGGGGCAAAACTCGGATTATATAGATCGCCACATTAAATCCACCACATGTATAGTTGTGGTGTAAGATCAACTGATAAGAAATGTAAAAATATGAAGCTAGAAACGAACAAATGCAATTCGTACTAGAAATATGCTTAAATACCCTTAACGGGTCAAAATAAGCATAAGAGCGTAAACGGGTTTAAAATACATAAGAAACCCATGACTTGAATCTAATATGATAGGAAATATTGAAATTATGAATTTCATAAAGTTAGGGATCAAACAAACATGTTTTGTTTGATAAAAACATGAATGGGTCAAAAGTGGAAATTTTATATTAAGCCGAAGGCTTAAAAGTATTAAATTTTGTTAATCCAGATGTTGGATTTTGACTAAATATTATGGAGAATCAATATATGATCACGTAGGAAGAAACGGATCGTAAAACGGACCAATAACGACCAAGTTATGGTCGTTTTCGTAAAACTGAGTTTGGCTGGGAAATATGCAGACCTGAACCAAACTTACTGTTGAAATAGGGTCCTCGCGTCGCGCGATGGAGAACCCCAAACAAGGTCACGGCATGCGACGATGGTCGTGGCACGCGACGGCAAAACATCTATCCCGTCGCGGCACGCGACGGGTATTAAATTCAGAAAAAGCTGCTGGTTTGCTTGTTTTTGCATTTCGAACGCGTTTAAACTCGTTTTAAACACCATATGACTAACTTATTTGATGTTTTATGAAATATAGGTTTGATTTGCTTACCGTAGGATGATCAAGCTCATCGAGGAACCGAGCACGCTCAAGAATTAAGCTTCCGCGAATAGTTTCGTCGTCACGTTTAAACGGCAAATGAAATTACAAAATGTTGAAAGATTTTATTTAGTAAAATGTTTTAACAAGATCGAATTTTTAAGTGTATGTTTAATCTTAAATACACTATTATAATCAAAATTATATGATAATCGTATAAAATGGACTAAGGGTCTTACACAGAGTGTACCCCTTGGCTACAAGCCGAGCTTTGTATCGTCCAATGGAACCATCTGTTTTATATTTGATTGAATACACCTACCGGCACCCAACTGTTTTCTTTCCTTGAGGAAGAATGCACTTCTCCCATGTGTTGTTTTTCATAAGAGCATGCATCTCCATTTCCATTGCTTCTTCCCAGTTCTTCTTACCTTGAGATTCCTTTACAGAACTAGGTATCTGTTCAGAGTATAGTGAGGTAACAAATGCTTTCGCACTGTTAGATAAGTTCCCGTTGACCATATTAACTACAGGATACCTTGAATTTCTGGTTTCCCTCTCTGGGGAGTACCGTTTTTGTGACAACCCGAAATTCCAAGGTTAGTTTGGTAATCTTGATTCCTCGTTATTTCTTTGTCTTTCATGTTAATTGCCATTCTTGGTCTTTTATGTTACTTGCTATGTTAAAATGGTTGAGCGTAAACGCAACTTTGTGCTACACACACACACACATACTCTTGTTACCTCTTATGTGTTCGGCCCACACTTGTGTTGAACCCGATTCACACAAGCCGCATAAGCCCAAGCCATCACTTGGGTTATTAAGCCAAACATGGGTATTAGAAGCCCATTTAAGTTATAGATTAGCACATGTGGGTTCGGCCCACATTGTTTCGATTTGTTATAAGGGGGCCGTTCATGTATCTTGATCATTATCACAAGAAATAAACCCAAACCCTATACACCTCTTAGTTCATACGGCAGTGGAATACCCTCCCCCTCGAGACATCACTTCATTGTTTGAGGATCTTGGTTAGTAAATATATATTCATGTTGATTTTCATTGATTGTTTCCTATGTATTTATGAATTGCAAAAGTGCTATACATGTTGATATTTTGTTCCTGATGGGCATGCTATTGAAAGATTGTTATTAAGTTATTGCTACTTGATATTATTGTGAGTTGTTTATTGACATGGTGAATTATAATTGGATTAAATGCATGAGTAGGTTGGATTGAACTCGTTTGCATGTTATGATAAGCATTAACAACTAGGGTTGCTATGTATGATTAGGGGTGTTATATGTGAATACTATGTGAGATTGAAATATTTTAATTAGGATAAATGTTTCGTGAGATTTACAATCGGATGTATGATTTAATTAGTGTTATGTTATGTGACATTGAATGATGGACGATTATCATATCCATATATGGATTGATTTGCATGAAGTGGATTATTATGGTTATTAAATAGTAAGGAATCATTGGGATATTTGCATATCATAAGAGTTGTTGTGAATTAACAAGTGGGATTACTTTTGATATGGGCTTCACTTTCGAATAGTGGACAATGTGTTTTCTTCTGTTTTGTGGGCTGCTACTTTTAATTAGAGTGTAACAATGGGCCGAGCAATACAACATAACTGGGCCGCATCAGGTGGGCCTGGTGTGTGCTGGGCTGCGAAACCATTTCAGTAGCACGACATCGAACTAGGTAATGGTTGGGCCATGTGTGAGTTGGGCCGCAAGCCAACTAATGGTTCTCGGTTGGGATTCGGATGTTGTTTGGTTTGGGTTGATACTAATGGGCCTTACATAGAATGTTACCACAATATTAGGCCACACACATGCAATGTTAATATATATATATTGGATCTCGTACAACTTGAGTAGACATTGGACCCCATGAACTAAAACTGGGTCACTGATTCGTATGATGCATATTATCGAGGGACAACGAATGTACAGTGCATGGTTTGTATATATGTGTTTATGTGACAATTGGCTTGTGAACTAAGTGTACACTAGAGACTATTGATTCACTATTATGGTTTGAACTTTACGAGTGTGTTACATGTATCTTGACTGTGTGATAAGTGAAATAAGGGATATATGACTTGATATACGTGAAATGTGTGGTTTATGTGTGATTCGATGTATTGACTGTTATCGGTAACCCTTTTTAGGGCGTGTTTGTTCAACTGATAATCAAGATATTTAATCTTACCAAGCAAACCGAAGGTGAGTTTACTACTTTTGAGAATGCGTCCCGGTGGTTGGGATAGTCAGTGGGTATCCCGGGGAGGGATAAGTCTTTTGGGTAAAACTGTGATGTTGGATAATATTCTCACTCTCTATCTCTTAAGTCCCATCTTTTGCTATCGGGGGTGGTAGCAGGGTATTAGTTGGTAGCGCTACTTAGGTTTGGCACCCTCACCCCGTTCCTGAGAGAGGGCGGGTGTGAACTAATGACCCAGTCGGGCCCAGTGCTTTGATAGGAGCACTGGGGAACAGACAAAACATACATCAGGAGCCGTCTTGTTCAGTATCGAGATATTATCAACATTGCTTTCGTATTTGTTAATGAACTGGAATAAATACTTGGTAACAAACGTTTTCATAAACTGTGAACTCGCCAGCTTTGTCTGATACACTTGTTGCATGCTCGCAGGTCGTTAGGTATTTTGGATGGTGGAACTTGCTGTCTGAGGTAGCTAGAGTGGTCATGGGTCGACATAAGAGATTCATGAGATGGTTCTTGATATTGTAACTTGGTCTTGATACTCTTTAACTTTACTTATCTATTTTGCTTCCGCTGAACTTGTTGGGATTTACTAAACTTATTATTGGTGCAATTCTTTAATGATTGGTATTTTGTTTACAAACTTATTATGAGTTCGATATGATTGGTGGCTCGTTATTGGTTTGTCACACGCCTAGCAGGGACACTCCCTAGGTGGTATTTTGGGGGGTGTGACAGTTTGGTATCAGAGCCACTGGTTATAGTGAACTTGGTTTTAAAACGATTTTATAAAACCAGACTATAACCGAACTGATCTGAAATCGACCATGACACTCAGCTCCAGACTGCAAGGTTCGTCTCTTGTTTATTATTGCGCAGTATCTCTAGTATTTACTATTAGGAAACATCACACGTGAATACACACTTGGCACTATAGTATGAACTTATGTGTTAACATCCCATGTTATGTGTGAAACTCCTAGAACTTTCATGATCTATGTTGTGATGTCATTTGTCTTGTTGCATGAATTTGGGGAAACCTTTTAACACAAGTTAGGAGGAATTGAGACAAACATGCAAACTGGGTTATTATTATGGGTGCACACATAATAATAAGGTGGGGTGCATGTGAGTCCCAGTGAAACTTGACAAGTGTGAAAAGGGTTCCGCTCTGTTGGTTGATGTTATGTTAGAACTAAGAAACTTGTGGAGACCATAGTAATGCTTGACTCCTACATGAACTTGCATCTTAAATCCTTCCTTTTCTTATATAGAATCATGAGTGGACGTGGTGGAGGCCGCGGAGGTGGACGTGGCCATATTGCTATGACTCAACCTGAGTTAACCGATCTAATCAACACTCGCGTGGCTGAAGCCCTAGCGGCTTATCATGCTGGTACGACATGTACCAAACACTCTTTATCCTTGAGTCGCATGCTTGAGTCTTACCTGGTTATTATATGTGTCTTTTCATTAATAGGTCTACCGGTGCAGCGGAATCCGCACCATCCACCTGTTTGCACGTTCAAAACCTTAATGGATTATAAGCCGCAGACCTTCAGTGGGACTGAAGGGTCTGTAGGACTCCTGCGTTGGTTCGAAAAAGCGCAGTCCGTATTCGCGATGTGAAACTGTCCTGTTGGGGACAGAGTGAAGTATGCTACGGGCACACTAGAGGATGGTGCCCTGACATGGTGGAATGCCCAGGTTCAGCTGTTGGGCATCGAGGCGGCGAACGCCACTACTTGGGACGACTTTAAGGAGTTGATCAGGGAGGAGTATTGTCCTCGCGATGAGATACAGAAACTGGAAAATGAGTATTATGATCTGAAGATGGTGGGATCCGAGATTGAAGCATACGTGAAGCGGTCTCATGAGTTGGCTATCATGTGCTCGAATTTGTCCCGACCTCCGCATCGAAGAATTGAATTGTTCATCAAGGGATTACCTTCACGAGTGAAGGGTTTGGTTACTAGAGCAAACCTCAACGACTTGACTCAGATTGTCCGTTTGGCTCACAGGATCACCGATCAGGAGGTGGAGAGCAGGTCGCTACCACCGCTTGTTTCTACTGCTACTACTACTGCTGCGGCTACTACGGCTACTACTCCCGCCACTGACAGCAAGCGCATGTGGAACGATGTGGACAAGGTGTCCAATTCAGTGCAGTCACAGAAAAGGCCGGACACTGGCAGCAATCGTAGTTTTAGCCAGTCGTCTTCAGTGAATCAGAATCAGGGTAACAGTTCAGGTCAGGGTTCTTATACGGGAAAACTACCAAAGTGCAGTAAGTGCAACTATAACCATTGGGGGCAGTGTACTCGAGTATGTCACAGGTGCAACAAAGCGGGGCATATGGCCAAATATTGTAGGGTTTCACTTCCGAGATAGCAGCAGCAGCAGCCACAGCAACATGACAGACAGCAACCTCAGCAGAATCAGGGTAATCGCAAGAGTTGCTTTCAGTGTGGTGAGGAGGGTCATTTCAGGCGAGATTGCCCCCAGCCGAATCAGAATGCAGGTGGTAATAACAATGGGAATAATAACAATGCTGGGAACAATAATGGGAACAACGGGGGAAACGGTGCGCGTGGGCGCGTGTTTACTATTGGAGCTGGGGAGGCTCTGAATGATGGCAACGTAGTGACTGGTACGTTTTCGGTAAATGGTATATTTATTTCTATTTTATTTGACTCTGGTGCCGATTGGAGTTATGTATCATTGGGATTCAGTCGTCGGTTAGGGTTGAGTCCTACACCACTAGTAACTAAACACATAGTAGAGATAGCTGATGGTGAAACAATTGAAGCTTCACACGTTCTTGTTGGGTGCAAACTCGACCTCATGGGTCAAGTGTTCGACGTTGATCTACTCCCTATTACTCTTGGAAGTTTTGATGTGGTTATCGGCATGGACCGGTTGTCCAAGCATCAGGCGGAAATTCTCTGCAAGGAGAAAATCGTGCATGTTCCTCACCCTAGCGGAGAATCTTTATCGGTTCAGGGTCATCGTAGTGGTGCCACGGTTAGCATTATTTCGGCAATGAAGGGTCAGAAGTGTCTACGTAAGGGCTACCCTGCTATCTTAGCTCTTGTTACTGACTCGCAATCTGATGTGAGGAAGATCAAGGATTTTCCAGTAGTTCGTGAGTTTCCTGATGTGTTTCTTGAAGAACTCCCTGGTTTACCTCCACACCGTCAGGTGGAATTTCAGATTGACCTCGTGCCAGGAGCAGCCCCGATTGCTCGTGCTCCTTATCGTCTCGCGCCAGGGGAGTTACAGGAGTTGTCGAATCAACTCCAAGAGCTGTTGGATAGGGGTTTTATCCGACCTAGCTCTTCACCATGGGGAGCCACAGGTCTGTTTGTGAAGAAGGAGGATGGATCCTTTCGAATGTGTATATATTATCGCGAGCTCAACAAGGTGACAGTCAAGAACCGTTATCCTTTGCCATGTATCGACGACCTGTTTGACCAGCTGCAAGGGTCAAGTTTTTATTCCAATATCGACTTAAGGACGGGTTATCATCAGGTACGAGTTAGAGAGGAGGATGTTCCCATAACGGCTTTTCGGACGCGGTATGGCCACTATGAGTTTTTGGTTATGCCGTTTGGGTTGACTAATGCACCAGCGGTCTTCATGGATCTCATGAACCGCGTGTGCAAGCCGTATCTTGAAGATTTTGTTATTGTTTTCATCGATGACATCTTGATCTACTCCAAGAGCAAGGAGGACCACGAGCGACATCTGCGTCTTATCTTGGAGCTCCTGAGGAAGGAGCAACTTTACGCAAAGTTTTCGAAGTGTGATTTCTGGATTCGGGAAGTACACTTTCTTGGGCATATTGTTAACGAGATGGGGATACATGTGGATCCTGCTAAGATCGATGCTGTTAGGAATTGGGCGGCACTGAAGAATCCTTCGGAGGTGCAACAATTTCTTGGTCTTGCGGGGTACTATCGTCGGTTTATTCAGGATTTCTCGAAGATCGCGCAACCTCTCACCTCCTTGACACAGAAGAACGTTGTTTATTCTTGGGGAACGAAAGAGGAGGATGCTTTTCAGCTCTTGAAGCAGAAACTGTGTAGCGCACCGATCTTGTCTTTACCAGAGGGTACCAAAGATTTTGTGGTTTACTGTGATGCTTCGATTCAGGGTCTCGGTTGCGTGTTGATGCAACGCGAGAAAGTGATAGCTTATGCTTCTCGTCAGTTGAGGTACACGAGAAGAATTATACAACTCACGACTTGGAGTTAGGGCTGTGGTATTTGCGTTGAAGATTTGGAGACATTATCTGTACGGTACCAAATGCACTATCTACACCGATCACATGAGTCTGCAGCATATCTTCGACCAGAAGGAGTTGAATATGCGGCAACGTCGTTGGATAGAGCTTTTGAATGATTATGAGTGTGACATCAAGTATCATCCGGGGAAAGCTAATGTTGTGGCTGATGCACTTAGCCGAAAGGAGACGAAACCTAAGCGTGTTCGCGCTTTGCAGCTTACTATTCATTCTGGTTTACATGCTCAGATTCGTTCCGCTCAGATCGAAGCATTGAAAGAAGAGATCATCGAGGCTGAGTACTTGCGGGGCATGGAAAAACGACTTGTGGTGAGGTCTGAAGACATTTATTATTTCATGGAGCGGGTATGGGTTCCTTTGTATGGTAATCTTCGAGAGCTTGTGATGGATGAAGCGCACAAGTCTCGGTATTCTGTTCACCCGGGCTCAGACAAGATGTATCAAGATCTTAGGGTTATGTATCGCTGCCCAAAGATGAAGGCTCACATTGCGACGTACGTGAGTAAGTGTTCGACTTGTGCTAAAATCAAAGCAGAGCATTTGAAACCCTCGGGTCTACTTCAGCAGCCAGAGATACCCACGTGGAAGGGGGAGCAGATCGCCAAGGATTTCGTTACAGGGTTACCGAGGACTCAGGCTGGGAACGATACTATATGGGTGATTGTGGACCGCCTTACGAAGTCAGCGCATTTTCTGGCAATCAAGGAAACAGATAAGTTTTCCCAGCTTGCAGTAGTTTATCTTAAGGAGGTGGTTTCTAGGCATGGGGTGCCAACTTCTATCATCTCAGATCGAGATCCGCGTTTCACTTCTGAACTATGGCAGTCTATGCATAAATCGTTCGGTTTCCAACTCGATATGAGTACCGCTTATCACCCACAGACGGATGGTCAGAGCGAGCGCACCATTCAGACACTTGAAGACATGCTGCGGGCATGTGTGATTGACTTTGGGAAAGGGTGGGAGAAACATTTGCCATTGATAGAGTTCTCCTACAACAACAACTACCACACTAGTATTCAGGCAGCTCTGTTCGAAGCATTGTACGGGTGGAAATATCGTTCACCTCTCTGTTGGGCTGAGGTGGGTGACAACCAGATCACAGGTCCTGAGCTTGTTCTTGAAACTTCAGAAAAGATTGTTCAGATCAGGAATCGTATGGCGGCAGCGCGTGATCGTCAGAAAAGCTACGCCGACAAGCATAGAAAGCCTTTGGAGTTCGAAGTTAATGATCGTGTCATGTTGAAAGTCTCACCCTGGAAGGGTGTGGTGCGGTTTGGGAAACGTGGCAAGCTTAATCCACGTTACGTTGGGCCATTTAGAATCCTGGAGCGGATCGGTAAAGTCGCTTACAAACTTGAGTTACCTGCTGAGTTGGGTAATGTTCACGATGTCTTTCACGTTTCGCAGTTGAAGAAGTGTTTGTCTGATGAAACATTGGTTGTGCCGTTTCAAGAACTCAAGATTGATGACAAGTTACAGTTTGTTGAAGAACCTATAGAGATCATGGATCGGGAGGTCAAGGTGCGTAAACATAGTCGTATCCCGATCGTTAGAGTTCGTTGGAACTCAAGGCGTGGACCAGAGTTCACGTGGGAGCGTGAGGATCAGATGAAGCTTAAATATCCTCAACTTTTTCCTGATGACAAGTCTAAACCTGGTGAAACTGGTGAATTTCGGGACGAAATTCCTCTTCAAGTTGGGGATGATGTGACACCTGAGCAAAATCCACAACAATCTTGATTTCTCGCTTCATCTCTCTGTGTTTACTAGTCAAATTTCGGGACGAAATTTCATTCAAGTTGGGGATGATGTGACAACCCGAAATTCCAAGGTTAGTTTGGTAATCTTGATTCCTCGTTATTTCTTTGTCTTTCATGTTAATTGCCATTCTTGGTCCTTTATGTTACTTGCTATGTTAAAACAGTTGAGCGTAAACGCAACTTTGTGCTACACACACACATACTCTTGTTACCTCTTATGTGTTCAGTCCACACTTGTGTTGAACCCGATTCACACAAGCCGCATAAGCCCAAGCCATCACTTGGGTTATTAAGCCAAACATGGGTATTAGAAGACCATTTAAGTTATAGATTAGCACATGTGGGTTCGGCCCACATTGTTTCAATTTGTTATAAGGGGGCCGTTCATGTATCTTGATCATTATCACAAGAAATAAACCCAAACCCTATACACCTCTTAGTTCGTACGGCAGTGGAATACCCTCCCCCTCGAGACATCACTTCATTGTTTGAGGATCTTGGTTAGTAAATATATATTCATGTTGATTTTCATTGATTGTTTCCTATGTATTTATGAATTGCAAAAGTGCTATACATGTTGATTTTTCATTCCTGGTGGGCATGATATTGAAAGTGTAACAACCCTCGGTAAAACCAACACTCTCATAATTTTTCCGACACCCTATTATATCTTAAAATATCCTTATGTGTCTTATATTATGCCCCGTATGTAAAACCGAGCCCGAAATACGTTATAGTTTATAAAAATAAAAATAAAAATAAAATATGAATTCTGAGCTGAGGCGGGCCGCGTAAGATCCCACCTCAAGTTCGTGCGGGCCGTATCAAGACCAGACTTGACTCCGCTAACTTCTTTAGTTCATGCGGGCCGCGTAAGACCTCGTCTAAGTTGACGCGGGCCACGACAGATCATGAAACGCGGAGATATCCGGTGCTGAGAAAAGGTTCTATAGTGTATTTGATTTCTATAATCACTAACACTAAAGGAAAGGATTTAAAAGATATTCCAGTAGTATCTCAGTTTTCAGATGTCTTTCCAGAAGAATTGCCAGGGCAACCTCCAGACAGAGAAGTTGAATTCAGAATCCATTTAATACCAGGAACATCACCGATTGCCAAAGCACCTTATCGGTTGGCACCTGCAGAAATGCAAGAATTAAAGAAACAATTAGATGAATTATTAGAAAAAGGATTCATACAGCCAAGTTCATCGCCATGGGGAGCGCCGATACTGTTTGTTAAAAAGAAGGACGGATCAATGCGTATGTGTATTGATTACCGTGAATTAAACAAGGTTACGATTAAGAATCGGTACCCATTACCGAGAATCGATGATCTGTTTGATCAACTGCAAGGAGCCCGATTTTTCTCTAAAATCGATTTAAGATCAGGATATCATCAATTAAAGGTACAGGAAGAAGACATTCCTAAGACCGCATTTAGAACAAGGTATGGACATTATGAATTTACTGTCATGCCATTTGGTTTAACCAATGCCCCAGCTGCATTTATGGACATGATGAACCGAATATGTAAGCCATATTTGGATAAATTCATAATTGTATTTATAGATGATATTCTAATTTATTCTAAGAATAAAGAAGATCATGCAAGACATTTGCACGCACTTCTAAGTCTGTTAAGAAAGGAAAAGCTTTATGCTAAATTTTCTAAGTGCGAATTTTGGTTAGAACAGGTACAATTCCTTGGACACCTAGTCAACCATGAAGGAATTCATGTAGATCCAACAAAGATTGAAGCAAATACGAAATGGAAAACCCCTGAATCACCAACCGAGGTTAGAAGTTTCTTAGGATTGGCTGGTTATTATAGAAGATTTATTCAAGATTTTTCTAGAATAGCCATTCCCTTAACTAAGCTAACATGTAAATCTGTTAAGTTTGAATGGGGAATAAAACAAGAAGAAGCCTTTAGAATTCTTAAGCAAAGATTGACCCATACACCTATATTAGCATTACCAGAAGGAACTGAAGACTTCGTAGTCTATTGTGATGCTTCTAAATTAGGTTATGGATGTGTATTGATGCAACGACAAAAGGTTATAGCTTACGCATCTAGACAACTTAAGAATCATGAAGAGAATTATTCAACCCATGATTTAGAGTTAGGAGCTATAATTTTTGCTCTTAAAATTTGGAGACATTACCTTTATGGTAGTAAGTTTATTGTATTCACCGATCATAAGAGTCTAAGCTATGTTTTCAAACAAAAAGAGTTGAATATGAGGCAAAGACGCTGGATGGAATTTCTTAGTGACTATGACTGTGATATCCAGTATCATGAAGGAAAAGCAAATGTAGTGGCAGATGCTTTAAGTCAAAAATATCATGAAAAGCCAAAAAGGGTACGTTCTCTTAAATTAAATCTACAAGTAGATTTAAATAATCAAATAAGAGAAGCACAAGAATCAGTAATCAAGGATGATTCTGAAAAATTAAAAGGTATGTTAGAAGAATTAAAACAAGGAACAGATGGAATTTGGAGATTCCAAGAAAAGAGAATGTGGATACCTAAATTAGGAAATCTACGCCATCGTATATTAGAAGAAGCTCATAAATCTAAGTATACAATGCATCCAGGAAGTGACAAAATGTACCAGGATTTAAGGAAAAATTTCTGGTGGATAGGAATGAAAAAGGATATAGCAGCTTATGTTTCTAAATGTTTAACTTGCTCACAAGTTAAAGCTGAACATCAGAAACCCTCAGGTTTATTACAGCAATTAGAAATGCCAGTCTGAAAATGGGAATTTATAACAATGGATTTTGTTACTAAATTACCCAAAAATAGGAAAGGAAATGATACAATCTGGGTGATTGTAGATAGACTAACTAAGTCAGCTCATTTTCTACCAATGAAGGAAACAATTAGTATGGAACAATTAGCTAAATTATATGTAAATGAAATTGTTTCTTTACATGGTATTCCTTTATCAATTGTTTCTGATAGAGATAGTCGCTTTACATCTCATTTCTGGTTAAGTTTCCAAAAGGCAATGGGAACTAAGTTGAAATTAAGCACAACTTATCATCCTCAAACAGATGGACAAAGCGAAAGAACAATTCAGACAATGGAAGACATGCTTAGAGCTTGTGTAATTGACTTCGGAGGTAATTGGGATGATCACTTACCTTTAATAGAATTTTCTTATAATAATAGTTATCACACAAGTATCAATGCTGCACCATTTGAAGCACTTTATTGAAGAAAGTGTCGAACCCCAGTCTGTTGGGCATAAATTGGGGAAAAGCAACTATCTGGACCTGAGATAGCGCAAGAAACAACTGACAAGATTATTCAAGTCAAGGAACGACTGAAAGCCGCACGTGATCGACAAAAGAGTTATGCTAATAACCGACGCAAACCATTGGAATTCCAGGTAGGAGATAAAGTATTATTGAAAGTCTCTCCTTGGAAAGGAGTAGTAAGATTCATCAAACGGGGAAAGCTAAGTCCCAGGTATGTTGGACCTTTTAAGATTATTAGAAGAATAGGACCTGTAGCCGATCAGCTACAATTGCCAGAGGAAATGGCAGGAATACATGATGTGTTTCATGTATCAAATCTTAAAAAGTGTTTAGCTGATGAATCAATGATAGTACCTCTTAAGGATATAGAGGTAATGAACAACTCAAGTTTGTAGAAAGACCTCTACAAATTGAAGACAGAAAAGTCAAAAACCTCAAACATAAGAGACTAGTTCTAGTCAAAGTGAAGTGGGACTCCAAAAGAGGACCTGAATACACATGGGAGCTCGAGTCAGAAATGAAAAAGAAATATCCGCAATTATTTCAGTAGATCTCGAGGACGAGTTCTAAAACAAGGTGGGGAGAATGTAACAACCCTCGGTAAAACCAACACTCTCATAATTTTTCCGACATCCTATTATATCTTTAAATATCCTTATGTGTCTTATAATATGCCCCGTATGTAAAACCGAGCCCGAAATACGTTATAGTTTATAAAAATAAAATAAAAATATGAATTCTGAGCTGAGGCGGGCCGCGTAAGATCCCACCTCAAGTTCACGCGGGCCGTATCAAGACCAGACTTGAATCCGCTGACTTCTTTAGTTCAAGCGGGTCGCGTAAGACCTCGTCTAAGTTGACGCGGGCCGCGACAGATCATGAAACGCGGAGATATCCGGTGCTGACACGTGTCGACATCGTGTCGAGTCTACTTGGTGACCCAGCTAAGCTACAACGTTGACCAATGTTGACGCGGGCCGCGTAAGTGACCCTTGTCTTTTACGCAGGCCGCGACAGGACCAGAATCCAGTTATATAAATAGATAGCATCAGATTACAATTTCCGTCGCTCATTCACACTTCTCAGTCTCGAATTCTGAAAGTATTAAGCATTATAGTCGGGTACTATACCCCTAATTAGCGAGGTTCTGCTCCGTTGTAAGTATTATAACCTCAGTTTTATAATAGTTACGCTGCCCGATTGGTTTAGGGTTCCGTAACAACTGTCGTGGTTCTGCCCGACGTAGTTGTTGGAATGCCGTCTCGGGGAGGGTATTATTAATATTTTCAAAGGGTTATGATACTAACCAATGTACATTTGTATAAATTATAGATTATATCCAAGAAACCCTTACGAAAAGCCTAAGACAGCAATGTGAGTTTATCCTCTTTTTGTTAACCTTTTTGGAATGTTTTACAAAAACCTTAAATGTTTTACTATAAAATTAAGCGGTGATTGAGTCTTTGTAGTTCTTCAATTACTGCCGGTATTATGGGGTATTGTATACAAAATTTACTACGAGTAGTAGTAAGTCTGAATGACAGTGCATTACCATTGGACGACGAGTTAGCCAATGGGTAATTTGACCATAGCCATAGATCCGGTCGAGTGGCAAATATTGAATGAGTAATTGTGTAGAAATAAACAATGTGATCGCTCTCAATACTGTTGTAATTGATAAAATGTTTCTTAATTAAACTGGGATTCACTCACCAGTATTTCTGACTGACAAATGTTTTTAAAACACGTTACAGGTAACATAATGTGAACAGCCAATTAGTGAAAAGCCAGCTGGAGAGCACTGAAGTCTTGGGAAAATGTGGCTATAAAAGTTACCTAATAAACGATTGTTTTAAATTAAATAAAATAGGGTTTCTCCCTATAAATGTATTGTAATAAGAAACTTGGGTTTTACCCATAATATTAAATGAGGTGGTTTTACTCTGATAAATATTTCCTAACTACGGTCCTGATGTAAATTCCACTGCGAGATTAAACAAACTGATACCACCACAACTGAGCTCGCGTCCGCCCGTTCCCGGGAATAAGGGATCGGGGGTTGCGACAGGAGGTGGTATCAGAGCCTAGCCACTGGTCTGAGCCAAAGAAGTGTTCTGCTGACACTTAAATATTAAAATTTGTGTTAGGAAATAAAATACGAAAATATGTGCATAACTGTATTTATTTGTTATGTGTTATTTGACTATTTGATAGTTTACAGAATGAGTGATCAAGGACCATCTGACGTGAATCGTCAGTTAGCTGATTCACCTAGGAGTGAAGGTACATCATCACAGCCTGCCCTTTCAGGGTCTACTGCTGATCAGGAGGAGGGAATATTTGCCTTTAGAGCTCAATCTGAAGAACCATTTCCTACTAAGAAACGAGGATGGTTCAGTAAAGAAGCTTTTGCTCGTAGGAAGAGAATGCGAAAATTGCAACAGCAAAGAGCCTTAGCAGCTATTAAGAGAGAGACAGATGCTCATACGCAAGATATGCTAAATAGAAGCCTAGCTAATTTCCATATTTTAGCTACAACTGCTGCTGACCCGAGTCTGGAACAACTAGTAGCCCCACAACCACAAAACCCAGAACAACCCATGGAAATAGAAAATCCGGAGAACCAAGTAGAAATGCATGATTTTAATCTAGAAGAAATCCCTAGGGTGCCTGCACCAAACCCTCTAGACCCAAATTACGACCCCTGGTGGGACAACAATAGGGACTTTGTGCAACATTACCCTATCCAGGATTATCCACCCATACAGAACATAGAAGTTTACCCAGGTATGGACCCTTTAGATCCCTATTACCAAGATGAATATATTAGGGAAATTTTAGAGGATCCTTACCGATTTCAGGAACTATCACCCCCATATCAGGAACCTGCACCCCAGATTCCAAACCCAGTCCTAGAACCTGCACCCCCAATGAGTGCAGAAAATGTCCAAGAACTTAGGACTTTCGGGGAGGAAATTTTAGAAAGCAGTGAAAGGATGCGTCAGGTGGGAGAGCGTCTCGTATGGAAATACGATTAGCGCAATATGGATTTTTGGATAAATCCATATCCGTGAATGTTAGAATGGAGGAAGCGGTAGTAATAATAATATAATAAAATAAAATAAGATATGTGTGTACGGATGCATATTTTTATTTTATTTCTGTTGGTATTGTAATCTTTATTTCTGTACTAGTGTGTAATAGACGCATAAGTATATGAAAAGAGTATAGCAGCAATGATCTACGTTTTTGGCTAGATTGTGTGTTATGTGATTAACTATATTAAAATATTAATTGTGATATTAATATGGGATAAATGTTTAAAATTCAGATGGCCGATGAAGGAAATCAAGAAAATCTGAATAACGATAATCATAGTAACATTAACGTGGTTAATGATAATCCAAGCATCAATAACAATGGAAACCAAGTGGATAATAGTGCTATTCAACACATAGTAGCACAGGGAATTATAGATGCAATGCCATTTATTCTTCAAACTGTTAAAGATGCTGATAATAAAAGTAAGCATAGCAGTAAGCGACCAATTGAACCAGAAAACAGTGTGAAAAATGGACCTATACTTCAAATGCCTATTCCCAAAAGAAGAAGAACTGTGCCTAACGATTGTTCTTATAAAGAATTCTGGTCTTGTAAACCAATGGAATTCTCGGGCAACGAAGGGGCCATTGCAACCTTACGTTGGATAGAAAAGACTAAGGCAGTCTTAAGGATAAGCAAATGTGCTGAAGAAGATAAAATATTGTTTGCTTCTAATCTGTTTAAGAATGCAGCACTAGAATGGTGGAACACTATCCTCCAGACAAGAGGAAGTGATCAAACCTATAATATGGAATGGGAAGAATTTAAGAACAAGGTAGAAAGGAAATTCTGCCCACCCAATGAGAAGGAACAAATAGCAAACAAATTCCTAAATCTTAGGATGACTGGTGTGGATAGCAAAGGGTACACAAAGTTATTCTTCGAATATGCTAGGATAGTACCAACTCTTGCTTCACCAGAACCAGTATTAATCTCTCGTTATATTTGGGGATTAATTGGGGAGATAAGACACGTAGTCAAGGCAGCTAGACCTCAAACCATAGAAGAAGCTGTAGAACTAGCCAATACCTTGACTGATGAGTTAGTCCGTACCCGAGAAGAGGATCAAAGGAGAAACCTAACCCATAAATTGACTCAAGAATTTCGTTCTGGAAATTCTAACCGTGGGAAAAATATAGGTTCTACCTCTGCATCCTACTGTAGGTATTGCAAAAGAAAGCATTCAGGGAGATGCTCTATCTACTGTAACTTTTGCAAAATGTCGGGACACAAGGAAGAAAACTGCAGGAAGAAAGCTAACAGGAGGGTATGTTACAATTGTGGAGAACAAGGTCATATCAAGCTGAATTGCCCAAAATTAGCTCCAGCTCCAGACAACAAGAATACTAAAAATGCTAGAGCATTTGTTCTGACTGCAGATGAGGCCAAAATGATTCCAGATGTCATAACTGGTACGTTCTTAGTAAATGATGTTTTTGCTAAAGTATTATTTGACCCTGGTGCAAACCAAAGTTTTATTAATACATCGTTTTTCAAATTTCTAAATCAATCATTAACTAAACTACCACAAGAATGCTTAGTAGAGACAGCTAATGGAGAAACCGTTAGGATTTCTGAAATCTTGCAGGGAGCAAGAATAGAAATTTTAAATCAGAAATTTATTGCAAACCTATATCCCATGAATCTGGTAGGATTTGATGTTGTTTTAGGAATGGATTGGTTAATAGCCAATAAAGCCAGTATTTTATGTGATCAAAAGTTAATTCAAGTAAATTCACCAAAAGGTAAAACGATCACAATTAAAGGAGTTAAATCTTCTAGGTCAACTAAATTCATATCTGTGATGAAAACTGCAAGTTGTATGAGAAAAGGTTCTATAGTGTATTTGATTTCTATAATCACTAACACTAAAGGAAAGGATTTAAAAGATATTCCAGTAGTATCTCAGTTTTCAGATGTCTTTCCAGAAGAATTGCCAGGGCAACCTCCAGACAGAGAAGTTGAATTCAGAATCCATTTAATACCAGGAACATCACCGATTGCCAAAGCACCTTATCGGTTGGCACCTGCAGAAATGCAAGAATTAAAGAAACAATTAGATGAATTATTAGAAAAAGGATTCATACAGCCAAGTTCATCGCCATGGGGAGCGCCGATACTGTTTGTTAAAAAGAAGGACGGATCAATGCGTATGTGTATTGATTACCGTGAATTAAACAAGGTTACGATTAAGAATCGGTACCCATTACTGAGAATCGATGATCTGTTTGATCAACTGCAAGGAGCCCGATTTTTCTCTAAAATCGATTTAAGATCAGGATATCATCAATTAAAGGTACAGGAAGAAGACATTCCTAAGACCGCATTTAGAACAAGGTATGGACATTATGAATTTACTGTCATGCCATTTGGTTTAACCAATGCCCCAGCTGCATTTATGGACATGATGAACCGAATATGTAAGCCATATTTGGATAAATTCATAATTGTATTTATAGATGATATTCTAATTTATTCTAAGAATGAAGAAGATCATGCAAGACATTTGCACGCACTTCTAAGTCTGTTAAGAAAGGAAAAGCTTTATGCTAAATTTTCTAAGTGCGAATTTTGGTTAGAACAGGTACAATTCCTTGGACACCTAGTCAACCATGAAGGAATTCATGTAGATCCAACAAAGATTGAAGCAAATACGAAATGGAAAACCCCTGAATCACCAACCGAGGTTAGAAGTTTCTTAGGATTGGCTGGTTATTATAGAAGATTTATTCAAGATTTTTCTAGAATAGCCATTCCCTTAACTAAGCTAACATGTAAATCTGTTAAGTTTGAATGGGGAATAAAACAAGAAGAAGCCTTTAGAATTCTTAAGCAAAGATTGACCCAAACACCTATATTAGCATTACCAGAAGGAACTGAAGACTTTGTAGTCTATTGTGATGCTTCTAAATTAGGTTATGGATGTGTATTGATGCAACGACAAAAGGTTATAGCTTACGCATCTAGACAACTTAAGAATCATGAAGAGAATTATTCAACCCATGATTTAGAGTTAGGAGCTATAATTTTTGCTCTTAAAATTTGGAGACATTACCTTTATGGTAGTAAGTTTATTGTATTCACCGATCATAAGAGTCTAAGCTATGTTTTCAAACAAAAAGAGTTGAATATGAGGCAAAGACGCTGGATGGAATTTCTTAGTGACTATGACTGTGATATCCAGTATCATGAAGGAAAAGCAAATGTAGTGGCAGATGCTTTAAGTCGAAAATATCATGAAAAGCCAAAAATGGTACGTTCTCTTAAATTAAATCTACAAGTAGATTTAAATAATCAAATAAGAGAAGCACAAGAATCAGTAATCAAGGATGATTCTGAAAAATTAAAAGGTATGTTAGAAGAATTAAAACAAGGAATAGATGGAATTTGGAGATTCCATGAAAAGAGAATGTGGATACCTAAATTAGGAAATCTACGCCATCGTATATTAGAAGAAGCTCATAAATCTAAGTATACAATGCATCCAGGAAGTGACAAAATGTACCAGGATTTAAGGAAAAAATTCTGGTGGATAGGAATGAAAAAGGATATAGCAGCTTATGTTTCTAAATGTTTAACTTGCTCACAAGTTAAAGCTGAACATCAGAAACCCTCAGGTTTATTACAGCAATTAGAAATGCCAGTCTGGAAATGGGAATTTATAACAATGGATTTTGTTACTAAATTACCCAAAAATAGGAAAGGAAATGATACAATATGGGTGATTGTAGATAGACTAATTAAGTCAGCTCATTTTCTACCAATGAAGGAAACAATTAGTATGGAACAATTAGCTAAATTATATGTAAATGAAATTGTTTCTTTACATGGTATTCCTTTATCAATTGTTTCTGATATAGATAGTCGCTTTACATCTCATTTCTGGTCAAGTTTCCAAAAGGCAATGGGAACTAAGTTGAAATTAAGCACAGCTTATCATCCTCAAACAGATGGACAAAGCGAAAGAACAATTCAGACAATGGAAGACATGCTTAAAGCTTGTGTAATTGACTTCGGAGGTAATTGGGATGATCACTTACCTTTAATATAATTTTCTTATAATAATAGTTATCACACAAGTATCAATGCTGCACCATTTGAAGCACTTTATTGAAGAAAGTGTCGAACCCCAGTCTGTTGGGTAGAAATTGGGGAAAAACAACTATCTGGACCTGAGATAGTGCAAGAAACAACTGAAAAGATTATTCAAGTCAAGGAACGACTGAAAGCCGCACGTGATCGACAAAAGAGTTATGCTAATAACCGACGCAAACCATTGGAATTCCAGGTAGGAGATAAAGTATTATTGAAAGTCTCTCCTTGGAAAGGAGTAGTAAGATTCATCAAACGGGGAAAGCTAAGTCCCAGGTATGTTGGACCTTTTAAGATTATTAGAAGAATAGGACCTGTAGCCGATCAGCTACAATTGCCAGAGGAAATGGCAGGAATACATGATGTGTTTCATGTATCAAATCTTAAAAAGTGTTTAGCTGATGAATCAATGATAGTACCTCTTAAGGATATAGAGGTAATGAACAACTCAAGTTTGTAGAAAGACCTCTACAAATTGAAGACAGAAAAGTCAAAAACCTCAAACATAAGAGACTAGTTCTAGTCAAAGTGAAGTGGGACTCCAAAAGAGGACCTGAATACACATGGGAGCTCGAGTCAGAAATGAAAAAGAAATATCCGCAATTATTTCAGTAGATCTCGAGGACGAGTTCTAAAACAAGGTGGGGAGAATGTAACAACCCTCGGTAAAACCAACACTCTCATAATTTTTCCGACATCCTATTATATCTTTAAATATCCTTATGTGTCTTATAATATGCCCCGTATGTAAAACCGAGCCCGAAATACGTTATAGTTTATAAAAATAAAATAAAAATATGAATTCTGAGCTGAGGCGGGCCGCGTAAGATCCCACCTCAAGTTCACGCGGGCCGTATCAAGACCAGACTTGAATCCGCTGACTTCTTTAGTTCAAGCGGGTCGCGTAAGACCTCGTCTAAGTTGACGCGGGCCGCGACAGATCATGAAACGCGGAGATATCCGGTGCTGACACGTGTCGACATCGTGTCGAGTCTACTTGGTGACCCAGCTAAGCTACAACGTTGACCAATGTTGACGCGGGCCGCGTAAGTGACCCTTGTCTTTTACGCAGGCCGCGACAGGACCAGAATCCAGTTATATAAATAGATAGCATCAGATTACAATTTCCGTCGCTCATTCACACTTCTCAATCTCGAATTCTGAAAGTATTAAGCATTATAGTCGGGTACTATACCCCTAATTAGCGAGGTTCTGCTCCGTTGTAAGTATTATAACCTCAGTTTTATAATAGTTACGCTGCCCGATTGGTTTAGGGTTCCGTAACAACTGTCGTGGTTCTGCCCGACGTAGTTGTTGGAATGCCGTCTCGGGGAGGGTATTATTAATATTTTCAAAGGGTTATGATACTAACCAATGTACATTTGTATAAATTATAGATTATATCCAAGAAACCCTTACGAAAAGCCTAAGACAGCAATGTGAGTTTATCCTCTTTTTGTTAACCTTTTTGGAATGTTTTACAAAAACCTTAAATGTTTTACTATAAAATTAAGCGGTGATTGAGTCTTTGTAGTTCTTCAATTACTGCCGGTATTATGGGGTTTTGTATACAAAATTTACTACGAGTAGTAGTAAGTCTGAATGACAGTGCATTACCATTGGACGACGAGTTAGCCAATGGGTAATTTGACCATAGCCATAGATCCGGTCGAGTGGCAAATACTGAATGAGTAATTGTGTAGAAATAAACAATGTGATCGCTCTCAATACTGTTGTAATTGATAAAATGTTTCTTGATTAAACTGGGATTCACTCACCAGTATTTCCGACTGACAAATGTTTTTAAAACACGTTACAGGTAACACAATGTGAACAGCCAATTAGTGAAAAGCCAGCTGGAGAGCACTGAAGTCTTGGGAAAATGTGGCTATAAAAGTTACCTAATAAACGATTGTTTTAAATTAAATAAAATAGGGTTTCTCCCTATAAATGTATTGTAATAAGAAACTTGGGTTTTACCCATAATATTAAATGAGGTGGTTTTACTCTGATAAATATTTCCTAACTACGGTCCTGATGTAAATTCCGCTGCGAGATTAAACAAACTGATACCACCACAACTGAGCTCGCGTCCGCCCGTTCCCGGGAATAATGGATCGGGGGTTGCGACAGAAAGATTGTTATTAAGTTATTGCTACTTGATATTATTGTGAGTTGTTTATTGACATGGTGAATTATAATTGGATTAAATGCATGAGTAGGTTGGATTGAACTCGTTTGCATTTTATGATAAGCATTAACAACTAGGGTTGCTATGTATGATTAGGGGTGTTATATGTGAATACTATGTGAGATTGAAATATTTTAATTAGGATAAATGTTTCGTGAGATTTACAATCGGATGTATGATTTAATTAGTGTTATGTTATGTGACATTGAATGATGGATGATTATCATATGCATATATGGATTGATTTGCATGAAGTGGATTATTATGGTTATTAAACAGTAAGGAATCATTGGGATATTTGCATATCATAAGAGTTGTTGTGAATTAACAAGTGGGATTACTTTTGATATGGGCTTCACTTTCGAATAGTGGACAATGTGTTTTCTTCTGTTTTGTGGGCTGCTACTTTTAATTAGAGTGTAACAATGGGCCGAGCAATACAATATAACTGGGCAGCATCAGGTGGGCCTGGTGTGTGCTGGGCCGCGAAACCATTTCAGTAGCACGACATCAAACTAGGTAATGGTTGGGCCATGTGTGAGTTGGGCCGCAAGCCAACTAATGGTTCTCGGTTGGGATTCGGATGTTGTTTGGCTTGGGTTGATACTAATGGGCCTTACATAGAATGTTACCACAATATTAGGCCACACACATGCAATGTTAATATATAGATACTGGATCTCGTACAACTTGAGTAGACATTGGACCCCATGAACTAAAGCTGGGTCACTGATTCGTATGATGCATATTATCGAGGGACAACGAATGTACAGTGCATGGTTTGTATATACGTGTTTATGTGACAATTGGCTTGTGAACTAAGTGTACACTAGAGACTATTGATTCACTATTATGGTTTGAACTTTACGAGTGTGTTACATGTATCTTGACTGTGTGATAAGTGAAATAAGGGATACATGACTTGATATACGTGAAATGTGTGGTTTATGTGTGATTCGATGTATTGACTGTTATCGGTAACCCTTTTTAGGGCGTGTTTGTTCAACTGATAATCAAGATATTTAATCTTACCGAGCAAACCGAAGGTGAGTTCACTACTTTTGAGAATGCGTCCCGGTGGTTGGGATAGTCAGTGGGTATCCCGGGGAGGGATAAGTCTTTTGGGTAAAACTGTGATGTTGGATAATATTCTCGCTCTCTATCTCTTAAGTCCCATCTTTTGCTATCGGGGGTGGTAGCGGGGTATTAGTTGGTAGTGCTACTTAGGTTTGGCACCCTCACCCCGTTCCTGAGAGAGGGCGGGTGTGAACTAATGACCCAGTCGGGCCCAGTGCTTTGATAGGAGCACTGGGGAATGGGCAAAACATACATCAGGAGCCGTCTTGTTCAGTATCGAGATATTATCAACATTGCTTTCGTATTTGTTAATGAACTGGAATAAATACCTGGTAACAAACATTTTCATAAACTGTGAACTCGCCAGCTTTGTCTGCTACACTTGTTGCATGCTCGCAGGTCGTTATGTATTTTGGATGGTGGAACTTGCTGTCTGAGTTAGCTGGAGTGGTCATGGGTCGACAGAAGAGATTCATGAGATGGTTCTTGATATTGTAACTTGGTATTGATACTGTTTAACTTTAGTTATCTATTTTGCTTCAACTGAACTTGTTGGGATTTACTAAACTTATTATTGGTACAATTCTTTAATGATTGGTATTTTATTTACAAACTTATTATGAGTTTGATATGATTGGTGGCTCGTTATTGGTTTGTCACATGCCTAGCAGGGACACTCCCTAGGTGGTATTTGGGGGGGGGGGGTGACAGTTTTGAAGGAAACCCTCTATTGGCTCTAGGAGGGAGAGAGTATCTTCCGGTTGTCTCTGCTGCAACTGGTTCAACATGTTCAATAACTAGTTCAACCTCTTCAACATCTGGTTCAACCTGTTCTGTAGGTTGTGTTGTTGTCGGTTCTATGTGTTCCCCTGTTGTCTCATAGTTATGATCAGGGTTCTCAGTATTTCTTACCTCTGGTATCACGTTAGATGGACTTTCTTCAGTGGTACTGTGCTCCGCAGATTGTGTGGCTGTGTTTGAAGGTGACTGACTCGAAGTACTATGATGGTCTTCCATTGTTACTTCTTTAGATGATGGAAGTTGAGTTAGCCAACTCGGAGTGTCTATACTGTCACAACCCCCCAAAATACCACATGCGGAAACACCGCGGGGCATGTGACGTACTAGGATCTAGCCACCAATCACATTGAATTCATAGTTACATTTAAATAAAACTTTCATTTGTTAACACAAAGTGTTACAAAATGTTACATATCATTCATTGTATACAGCGGAAGCATAACTCATTTGTTAGGTGTTTCATAAACCAAGTGTACACAAACCATTAAGCTTGTATTGCGAATCCATTTATCTCGACCCATGACCACTCCAGCATCCCAGATAGCATGTTCCAGTGATATATACCAATAGACCTGCAAGCATGCAGACAAGTGTGTCAGACGACGCTGGTGAGTTCAAAGTTTGTTAATGTGTTTAGATACCAGTTACCAGATTAAAACGTTTCAATGATTTGATGTTGTAATAACTCGTTTACCGCTGATGGCTTAAAGTTGTTTTGCCCAAACCTCATTGCCTCTATCAAAGCAATGGTCAAGACTGGGATCATTAGTTCACTCCCGACCTCCCCGGTGCGGTGCGAGGTTGCCAAACCTAAATAGCGCTATTAACTAATACCCCGTTGCCTCCCCGACAACAATCGGTAGATGGGACTTGATTGATAGATATGCGAGTATTAACAAACATCCTAATAACCCAGCATTCCTCCCCGGAACGTTTACCAGATGTCCCTCCCCGGGACGCATGCTTGGAAAAAAAGCAGTGAACTCACCTTAGATTGCTAGGTATGTTACGTTACACTACTTGTTCCAAATTGATCAACCAAACCCTAGTGTGGTTACCAATAACAGTCAGTTCTATGTATTCATTATTCACGTATTCATCGCACGCATTATTCAAGTATTCATCATGTAAGTCATAACAAGTATCCAGTTCATAGTTACGACACAAGTTCATGTTACACCAAAGCACATGTCGAATGGTTCGGCTCACATTCAAGTAACCAAGTTAGTTGTGACTAGAAATCATGCAACATAATAAGCCGATTGTCCTTGTGTAATCATCTAGCAGGCACACGAGTTCACATTACAGTTTCATGCCCCAAACAAACAATTAACGGTCTAGTACATTATTCCCGTAGATGTGCGGCCCATGTGGTTCAGGCCGAATCATACTTATCTATATCAAATTAAGTCATGCAGCCCGGTTTATGTGTGAGGCCCATTTATGTGTGTGACTAGCCTAATACCCGGCCAATATACATGCCAATCTAAGATCCGTGCGGCCCTGATGTGCGTGAATTAAATATATTTTTTTATGAAGATATTTGTTCACACAAATTTAGTTTTAAAATGGTTTTTCACCTAGAAACTAACTACACACACAAAGGGCAAGTGTACCCGTCAGGTGGTAATACAGCTAATTGGTAAGAACCGGATATCAATCCGTGGATGCGGTGTCTCGATACTAAACTTTTGCTACTTTAAAGCCTTTTCAAATTGATTGGGTTGATTTTTCTAACTTAGCAAGCAAAGAAATAAACTACTAAAAACTCTAACAAAGAACAATATCTAAGAAAGGGTTGCCTAAACTAAGTTTCCACTAACTCACATGTGACAACAAAGGGGAAGGAGGTTGTGATGATGCAAGCTCTAAAATTGACTAAGTCCCCAATCAAGGTTTCCTAGTCTATAATTCTTAGGAAAACTAAAAATAAATTAACATTCTAATCACCTAAAAATTATTCTTTTAAGCTTACTTGCTAAGTTGATGTTAATCTTTAATCATGAGTTATTTGTTTGTCAAAACTCCTAACTCTACAAATTAGGGAAAACTAATATGAACAACACACTAATCACCCTAACTTGGTTTCAAGTAGTTGGCACTATCATCATGTTCTTGATATGAACCACAAGCATGGTCATGCTAGCTAACAATTTTGGCCTAAATCATCAAACTAACAAGAACACAAACTATAGAATCCATATAAACATACTCATGATCTTTCCAAATCTAGATGCAAGAATTCATACATATGCTCAAATCATCATTCAATCACATTAGCAATTACCATTCCTAGTTTCATGCTATGAATCATACTAACAAGTTAACAAGATTCAATAATCATAATCTTTACATGGGCTTTCCAACACAACATGTAAATACTTATGATCAAACATTCAAGAACAAGAACTTTAAGCATACACATGAACTCCAAGAACAAGATTAAATACCAACATGAAGATTAACAAGAACAATCATCACATCTACTTCCATGTTATCACATATTCATTAGCTTCAACAAAGTTTAGACAACTCAAATGTTTAGCCCATAAGGCTCATGGCTACCAAATCAAGTGCAAATAAACATAAATTGTTCATAATGTAGTAACTAGTAAGCTAACCAAGTTAAAGACAAGATTTAAATGATGTTTGAGTAGGTCTTCAAGTGATTAAGTCCTCTTCAAGGCTCCCTCTTGGCTCCAACAAGCTTCCAAGACCAGATTCTTGAGAGAAAAAGTCACCAAAATGCTCCAACTCCCCTCCAAATGAGCTAGAAACTCGTATTTAAGCTGCTGGGAGAATGGCACGACCATGCCACCTTTTGGCACGGTCGTGCTTGGCAAGTGTCAGAGCCACTTTCTTGAATGTTGACCAAGTATGCTACCATTTTGGGAAAAATCCCGCTCAAAAGTTCCCGAGGTGGCACGACCGTGCTCGGGCATTGTCTGGTCGTGCCAGCCGATAGTGCTCGGCCATGATTCACTTATTCTCGGAAACAAGATGATTTGGGGACAAAATTGACCTGGCACGGTCGTGCCACCATATGGCACGGTCGTGCTCCCTTGATTTTTGATGGTGCTGGTGCTGGATGATGGTGTTGATCGAGGGTGCCGATGTCGAAGTGGCTGGTACGGTCGTGCTCAGGGGTGGCACGGTCGTGCCATATCTGGCAGTTTGCTGGAAAGTTCCGTTTTTGCTCCATTTTGCTCCAAAAGCCTCCGTTTCATCACCGGGCCGAAGCCCGGACCTGTATTTTCACAAACAACTCAAATGAGTACCAAAATCAATGAAAATACAAAGAGTTTTCGCATAAACGGGGCGTATTTGACGTTTAAAAGATGTATAAATTCTTATACATCAAACATCCCCACACTTGAACTTTGCTTGTCCTCAAGCAAACTAAAATCAACGAAACTCTCTAAATGGCAATCATCTCAACTAGCATTTCATAAGCACAAACAAATAACTCGGGTCAAAACAATCAAGGAGTGCTCGATATAAAGAATGAACCGGAAAGAAGTATATAAAATATGTTTATGAGCAATGGTCCATCTTAGAAATCCCTACAAGTTCACCATGCATCCTCACAATGTTCACACACACTCGGCTAAATATAGGTGCACATACAATTTGTGGAGTATGTTTAGAACACTCGATGCCAAGACGATAACTATGCGATATCATAAGCTTGTGGAAGGATCAAATCTAATCACTTGGCAAAAATAAAGCATAAATCATGAGGTCTTGTTTGGGTTGTAACTTGGCTTGGGTTAAGGGTATGGAAATGGATTTTGAAAAGTGGCTAAAAACGGTTGTAACCCGACGGCTCGACTAACTTGAAATACAAGAAGATAGAACTAAACAACTAAATAATAACTAACCGAGTGCTAACCGACAAGTATTGCTTTTCACTTCCAAAATTGCTCTAATAAAGCCATTTGATAAGGCTTTTTCAACTATATTTCTTAGGTTTTTTTTTTTTTTACAAGAATAACCCATGCTTTGGAGAGAACTAAGTACGTCTACTTAGCTAAAAACTCTTGATCATGAGGGTACATAACAACAAAGAGGAAACTATACAAAACTACAAGTTAATCATCAACCGAACCGGGTTTCCAACCAAAAATGGGTTCAAAATATAAAAGGCTAATTTGGCTAAGTGGTTAATATTTTGGTGGTTTAAGAGAAACGAACGGGAAAGGCTCAAATTGGTGTAACTATGGGAATGATTTGGGTAGGGAGGTGAATATAAATGGCGAAAATAAAAAGGTTTCCTAATGCCTCAATCACTTCTATGCTTGAATTCTTGCTTTGTGGCCTCGAAATGCAAACCTAACACAAGTTCTAAATCGCAAAAGTTATCCGGCTCACTCAATCTTTGCCCGCAAAAACATGAGCAAAAATAATTCTAAAGCTATAAGGCTCAAAAATAACTCACGGAAACGGGCGTATTGGGTAAATATGCAAGGCAAACAAGTAGGTCAATCGCTTGATTTCTCATGCTCAATTTTATACAAAAAACATGTTACTTAACGGTTTTCCTTACACGAGCGAACCCCCTTTTTGCGTTTACCCTTATTTATTTATCAAAAAATTTTGGTGCGTATTTCGATACTTATGTTGATTTGATTAATATGCCACAAAAATTGTTAAAAGAGAGCTTTGCATCATTATTATTATTATTATTATTATTATTATTATTATTTTGTATGTATATATATATGACAACAAAGCTCAAGCGATAGACCACCTCCCCACACTTGAATTGTACATCGCCCTCGATGTACAACAAAAAAATGAATAAGCAATGGAAATGCGAATTCAATACAAATAAAGGAAGGTAGGAACACAAAAACTCCCCTGAAACAAAAAGGCTAGACTTGGAGCAATATGAAGTAAAAAGGAGCATCCACAACGAACTACCAAGCCATCCACCAAGCCAACACCTCGTCATTTATTCAAAAGAGTTTGAACCAACACTGCACATTTAGCAAACAAGGTCAAATTCACAAGAATATTACCCAACCCATTTTTCCCTTGCCTTTGTTTATTAATTTAACCACTACTAAAGCAATAAAAACTAACACCTACGACGGAGGGGTGTACGTACGACGGAAAATGGCACACCCCTCAAACACGAAATGATGATAAAAATACGAGATGGAGAGCGGAACTAAGACCTCTCGCCGGATCCCGAAGGACCGGCGTCGCTCCTGGGGTCAAATCTGGATCTACGCCTAAATTGGGGCGGTGGCTGTGTGTATGGATGGTTGATTGAGTTCGCGATGTGCTGCTGCGAACCAAACAACCAGTCCATGCTGCGCCGGGACTGCTCGTATATCTCCTCCAAGAAGTTACCCTGCCTGTGTTGCTCCGCGCGCATCAGATCGACATCTCGCCTCATCTCTTGCTGGCCTAATTCCAGCCCGTCCATGCGCCTCCACAAATCTACCCCTGACGGCTCGTAAGGACCATGCTCATAACCTCCACCACCAAATCCACCATACACATTCTCCCAGTTCGGACTCTCAAACCCCTGACCAATCTGCAATTGGGGACCCGCTCCTCCAGCGGCCCCCTCCTGTCCCTGAACTGGAATATCGTGCATGTGCACGTCATGATCTCCACCATCACCACCCTCGTCGTCATCATCCGTCTCAGCATCAACAGCTAGCGGGTCCCAAATCCTTCCCAATCTGTCCACAAGCTTTGGGACCCCGTTTACTTTTCGAATCAGGTGCATTGATTTCATCTGCTGCAGATCGAGAAGGCCGTAATCACAGGCTTCGGTTAAATTGTCTAAGGAAACCCGATAGTGTTTGGCCAGTTTTGTAGCGAAGGCCCCTCCGCAGATGCGCGATGTGGGTGTCGAACCGACACCGCGAAAAATCGATTCTGCCACACTGACGGCTACGTTGCAATGGTAGCCGGAGACGATGCAGTACAGGTGGAAAAGGTCGCGGGTGGTGATATTTCCCGTGCTATCACCCCGACCTCCGATGACGTGGAATATGGCGCGCTCGATGACCCGGTGAAGTGGGTCGAGGATCCATGTAGCTTTGGCTTTCCGAGGTTCCCAAAGTCGACCAGGCACAGTAATTTGATTCCAAAAGGCGGCCTTGTCTGTATCTGGCTCCCAATCTTGCAAACTCCCATGAAATAACTCAGAATCAATCTCATCTTCCGTATATAACCCCAACACCACAGCGAATCGACTAATCGATTGGTGATGCCATTTCCTTCCCAAGCGAAACTTGACACCAACAGTTTTCTCATAAACATCTGGGCATGGAAACGTGAAACGGAACGATGCGAAAAAATCGATCACCAACTCTATGTATTGCGGCTCTGCGATCTCAAAAAGGCGGGACCACGGAGGTGTAATAAGATCATCAAATCGCTCGGTCTGTCCGAGCAAGTCTAAATCAACCCTTTGTAACCTCCTCATGGGCTCGATTAGATGCCGTCGATCCCAAAACCGCTCCACCTTCGAGATACAGTACCCTTCCCTGGCATTGTTTGAGAACCGCAAATAAGGGTGATCCATCTGCAAAATTGAGACAAGATTAATCAGCAGCCAAAACAGACAGACAAATTTCGGGACTGGACAATATGGCACGGTCGTGCCACCATATGGCACTACCGTGCTAGGCCTGCAAATCAGTGAGTTTTTGAAGATTTTCTGGGAAAATTATGAAGTCTGGGTTTTTATTCCCCAGGAGCACGACCGTGCCATCCCACGGCACCATCGTGCTCGGCCGTAAACGGCTCGGATTTGAACCAACATTTGCTGAGAAGCACGGTAGTGCCGCCCAACGGCACCCTCGTGCCTGACCGACTACTGATCTGGGAGATCTTCGAGAAGCACGACAGCGCTTCAAGACGGCACCTTCGTGCCAGACCGATTACCCCGGAAGATTATTTGAGCGATTAGGCGCGGGGCACGATCGTGTCGTACATCGGCACCCTCGTGCCTCCTTGAAGATCTGGGCAAACTGTTGAATTTCTGGGCAATTTTGAAGATGTTACGAAGAGCACGACCGTGCCGTCTGGCGGCACCCTCGTGCTTGTCGGAGATCTGGGCGATTTATGAAGAACTAACACTGATTATGAAGATCACGATCATGCCGCACCGAGGCACGACCGTGCGTGTCGTAACCCAGAAAACCGACCGCCTCAAAACATCCCCGAAACTCTAATTTTTTTCACAGATTTGCTTAGGGGTTTTGTAAATCGGTCACTTGTGGTTCAAATCAACACAAAAAACTCTAAAAACGGGCTTGAATCGGGTGATTTAGACCAAGCCCTAAAAACTTAAAGAAACTAACTATGAAGAACATGAAGAACATATGAACAAAAACTCTACAACTAACAAGAAATGGAGAGATCCGTACCTGGAATGATTGTTGGGATGAAAGAATTTCTTGGAGGAAGCTAGAAGATGCAGAGGATTCGTGAGTGCTTTGAAGTGGGTTCAAGTGAGAAGATCAACTTATGAAGAAGAAGATGAAGGTGGTAGTTGGTTTTATTTAAAATGGGGCAATTATTGGACTGCAAAAATTGTCTGGTGGTGCCAGACTTGGGTGATGGTGCTGTTTTTCGAGATTTATTATTATATTAATTTTTTTTTCTAGTAGTGCAGAATTTTCGATTTTAAGTTTAATAATTTTAATTTTTTTTTATAGAAAATGGAAATATATATAGAAAAACTCCTTGAACCCGGGGCACTCACGAAGCATCTCCTACCAAGAAATTGAACCGAACTAACATACCTGAGAGCCGGTAACAAGCTCTAACATCCCTCGCGACCAGAACGAACCGCAACCTGAAAATAAAAAGATAACCACACACAAAAATAATAACAAAATAATAAACACACAAACATGCTAAGTTTATTTACGAGTCTTCAGCTAGACTCACCACCCCGAATTCATTTGTTCCTGGGGTGGAGGGTAACAATCTCCTCACTCGGGTCAACGGGCCCTCCAACATAAGCCTTCAACCTATGCTCGTTGACTTTAAACAACCGGCCATCCTCATGGCCTATCTCCATGGTCCCGTAAGGAAACACTGACCGTACAGTGTAGGGACCCGACCACCGAGATTTAAGCTTACCAGGAAACAACTTAAGACGTGAGTTGTACAACAACACACGATCACCCACTCGGAATTCTTTCTTGTCCTTCAAGCGGGCATCATGAAGCGTCTTAGTACGTTCCTTGTACAGCTTGGAGCTTTCATATGCATCGTGCCTAAGCTCCTCAATCTCATGAATCTGCACAAACCTGTTCTCACTCGCAGCGGCCATGTCAAGATTAACTGTCTTCAAAGCCCAGTATGCTTTGTGCTCGAGTTCAACAGGCAAATGACAAGACTTCCCATAGACCAATTTAAACGGTGTGGTGCCTATAGGAGTCTTGTAGGCTGTCCGGAAAGCCCACAGTGCATCATCCAATTTCTCGGACCAATCTTTACGGCTAGAATTGACCGTCTTCTCCAGAATCCGCTTGATACCCCGATTAGTAACCTCGACCTGTCCGCTTGTCTACGGATGATATGGTGTAGAGAATCGATGTTGCACACCATATCGGGACAATGCTTTCTCAAGCTGAGCATTACAGAAATGCGTCCCACGGTCACTAATCAACGCCTTTGGGGCACCGAAGCGAGCAAACAACTTTTTCAAAAACCTCACCACTACCCTCGCATCGTTAGTGGGCAAAGCCTGTGCTTCAGCCCACTTTGAAACGTAATCAACAGCAACAAGGATGTAGCGGTTCCCAAAAGAGGTCGGAAAAGGGCCCATGAAGTCTAGCCCCCATACGTCAAAAACCTCACAAACTTGGATGCCGTTTTGTGGCATCTCATGGCGTGCAGAAATGTTGCTCGCCCTCTGGCAAGCATCACAGGACCTCACCCACTCATGGGCATCACGGAAAATAGTCGGCCAAAAGAATCCGGCATCAAACACCTTCCTCGCCGTGTTGTTCGCTCCGTGATGGCCTCCCGTGGGTCCTTCGTGACAATGGCGTAAAATATCCCTCGCCTCGTCACCATGCACGCATCGCTGGATCATCCGATTCGCTCCTACCCTAAACAGATAAGGGTCATCCCAGAAGTAATGCTTGACATCCGCAAAGAACTTTCGCTTCTGCTGATGAGTCATCCCCTTGATCAGGATGCCACTAGCTAGGTAGTTTGCGAAGTCAGCAAACCATGGGGAATCATCACTAGTCTCGATCCTCATGAGGAACTCGTGGGGGAAATTGTCATTGATGTTAGGCCCACGAGATTCCTTTTCCTCAGAATGCTCAAGTCGAGACAAATGATCGGCTGCTAAATTCTCAGCCCCTTTTTTATCACGGATTTCAATATCGAACTCTTGTAGCAGCAAAATCCAACGTATCAATCTCGGTTTAGCATCTTGCTTGCTGAAAAGATACCGAAGGGCTGCATGATCCGTGTACACAATGGTCTTGGAAAGGACAAGATACGACCGAAACTTATCGAAGGCAAAGACCATAGCTAGGAGCTCTTTCTCTGTCGTGGTGTAATGCTCCTGAGCGTCATTCAAGGTCTTGCTCGCATAGTATATCGGATGGAAGTGTTTATCTTTCCTTTGACCCAAGACAGCCCCGACTACGAAGTCACTCGCATCACACATCAACTCAAATGGCAGCTCCCAGTCGGGAGCAACCATGATCGGGGCATTCACTAACTTCTCCTTCAACAACTCGAATGCCCGAAGGCATTCATCGGAGAAAACAAACTGGGCATCCTTCTCGAGGAGCTGAGTCATGGGACGTGCGATTTGGGAAAAGTCCTTTATGAATCGCCGGTAAAAGCCTGAATGACCTAGAAAACTCCTAATAGATTTCACGGATGTGGGAGGCGGGAGCTTTGAAATAGTCTCGACTTTGGCTCGGTCAACCTCGAGCCCCGCCTGTGAAATCTTGTGCCCAAGCACAATGCCCTCCTTCACCATGAAGTGGCATTTCTCCCAATTCAACACCAGGTTGACTTCTTCACATCGAGCCAACATCCTTTTCAGATTCCCGAGACACTGATCAAAAGAACTCCCAAACACGGAAAAATCATCCATGAAAACCTCCATGGAGTCCTCGATCATGTCATGAAAAATGGCCACCATACACCTCTGAAATGTGGCCGGGGCATTGCACAGTCCAAAGGGCATCCGCCGGTAGGCGAATGTGCCATAGGGACATGTGAATGTCGTCTTCTCCTGATCCTCAGGAGAGATGGGAATCTGAAAATAACCCGAAAAACCATCAAGGAAGCAGTAGTACATCCTGCCCGACAACCTCTCTAACATCTGATCAATGAAAGGAAGTGGGAAGTGATCCTTCCTCGTGGCATCATTAAGTTTGCGATAGTCTATGCAAACTCTCCATCCGGTGACAGTACGAGTAGGAATCAACTCGTTTTTCTCATTGGTCACCACTGTCATGCCTCCTTTCTTCGGGGCTACCTGTACAGGGCTAACCCATGGTGAATCAGAGATCGGGTATATCAAACCTGCATCAAGTAGTTTGATGACCTCTTTCTTCACAACCTCCTGCATGTTGGGGTTCAAACGCCTCTGGTGCTGTACTACAGGTTTAAAGTCCTCCTCCATCAAAATCTTATGGGTACAAAAGGATGGATTGATCCCTTTTATATCCATAATCTTCCAAGCGATCGCCTTCTTGTGCTGCTTCAGGACTTCAAGCAATCGATCCTTCTCTTCCTTCGACAATCCGGCAGAAATGATAACGGGCAGATGAGTCTCGCCCTCCAAGAAAGCATACTCCAAATGATCTGGAAGCTCCTTAAGCTCAACCGAAGGTGGATCCTCAATAGAAGGGCGTGCTTTAGGCTCAGCAACGCGATCCACAACCTCAAAAGCCTCGGGACACGGGGGAGACGCGTGACCTACCAGACAGGTCACCTCCTCGACTAATCGGTCCACCCTAGGTGAACTAAAATCCTCCCCTCCTAGCAGTTGTGTGTCCACAACATCCTCCTCGAATGCATCACGAAGATGATCACTCACATATGTGTCGATAGTCTCAATGAAGTAGAGTGTATCATCCTGACTTTGCGAGTGTTGCATGGATTTCCCAATGTCAAAGGTAACCTCCTCATCATCAACCCTAAGAGTAAGTCTACCGGTGCAGACATCAATCAAGGCTCTCGCAGTGGCTAGGAATGGTCGACCTAAGATAAGTTGAACATTTTTGTCCTCGTCCATGTCTAGAATCACAAAATCGACAGGAAAGACAAACTTGTCGATTTTCACCAGCATATTTTCAACTATGCCTCGAGGATACTTCACTGAACGGTCGGCTAGCTGAATGCTCATACGAGTCGGCTTGGGCTCTCCCAAGTCTAGCTTAGCAAAAACCGCATATGGCATGAGGTTTATGCTAGCTCCAAGATCAGCTAAAGCATTGCTGACCGACAAACTACCAATCAAACATGGGATAGTGAAACTCCCAGGATCATTCATCTTCTTAGGTAGTTTGTTCTGAAGAACTGCTGAACACTCCTCATTCAAGGTCACCTGCGAAAGCTCCTCAAGTTTCTTTTTGTTGGATAGGATATCCTTCAGAAACTTGGCATACTTAGGCATTTGAGCAAGTGCCTCGACAAATGGTAAATTTATATGAAGTTGCTTAAAAAGCTCGAGGAATTTACCATAGTGTTCTTCCATTTTCTGCTTCTTCAACCTCCCCGGATATGGAATGGGAGGGACATACTCTCTCACTGGCTCCTTGGGTCGTGCGGTACTTGCTGGGACTCGCCTCTGTTGCACCTCACCCGGAGACTCACACTCAATCTCCTCATCAACCTCATCATCATCAACCGGCGTTGCAGGAACAGCCGGAGGGATGGGTTGAGCGGTCTTGCCGCTTCTCAACGTGATGGCCTTTGCAGTAGCATTAGGATTAGTCTCTGTGTTGCTCGGAAGGCCCCCCTGTTGTCTCTCAGACAACATCTTGGCAATCTGGCCAACTTGGTTCTCAGTGGTCTGCATGGAAGCCTTTTGGCTTCTCAACTCATTCTCGTGCCTCGTGAAACGACTGTCATACTCCTTAAAACGCTTCTCATTCTCGGCCTTTTGAGTGTTCTGACCGGCTAAGATCTGGCTAAGCATATCATGCACACTAGGCTCGCTGGCGGAAGGTCCCTGCTGAGGTCGAGATGGACCATATGCTCCATGAGCTGGAGCTGGGGGACGTGGAGCAAATCCGGGTGGATGCAGATTAGAAGCATCGGGCCTCCAACTGAAATTCGGGTGATTCTTCCACCCCGGATTATAAGTATTGCTGTAGGGATTATTTTGAGGACGGTATTGGTTTCCCATAAAATCATCATGCTCGTGTGACATCTCTCCCGTCTGAAAATCACCTACCTGATATGCTCCCCCACTCGAAGAACCTCTCGAGTGCATCTCCATCACTCGATCAAATTTCGAAGATAAGGCATCCATACGTGCTGTCATGGCTGTGTAGTCGTCCACGTGATGAACTCCCTGCCGAGAACTCTTACCTCTTGGTGGCTGTTGCGTCCGGTTTTTCACGGCGCATCTCTTTAGAATCTCAAATGCCTCGGTGGCATTCTTCGTGCCGATATCCCCACCCGAGTATGTATCAACCATCATCTGTCCCTGACTGTCCAAACCATGGTAGAAGATCTGACATTGTTGCCACTTGGGAAACCCGTGATGTGGGACCTTCCTCATAAGCTCTTTGAAACGCTCCCATGCCTCGTAAAGGGACTCGTCCTCGTCCTGCCGAAAGTTCAGGATCTTGGTTCTCAACCGAACAGTTTTCTCTGGAGGGAAATATTTCTGAAGGAACTTCTCAGCTAATTGATTCCATGTAGTGATAGATCCAGCTGGAAGTGAAAGAAGCCACTCCTTGGCTCCATCCCGTAAAGAAAATGGAAAGAGCCGAAGGCGGATAGCATCCGATGATGCATCACGAATCTTGAATGTGGCACAAACCTCTAGAAACCCCGCAATGTGAACACTAGGATCCTCGTGATCCTTGCCATAAAACTGTATCGCATTCTGCAACATCGATATGGTGCCAGCCTTGATCTCGAAATTATTATTGTCAATCGTCGGTGCATTGATGCTCGCAGGTAAACCATCGAGTGACGGTTTTCCTATTTCGTTCAAAATCCTATTCTCTTCTGCGTCCGCCATGTCTACTTGAACCTCGTAGAAGGTGTCGTCTCCTCCCGCGTCTGTCTCAATCGTCTCGGCTACCAAGCGAAACCACTCTCGCAGCCTCCGATGAAGATCATGCTCCGGCTCCGCTGAAGGCTCAACGATATAAGCAGCGGGGGTTGAGGACATGCACGACCTGTAGGAAATAAGGAGGAGCACAATGCACAAAATATATACAAAAACAAAAACAACTAGCAAATAATCATTTTTTTTTTCAAATAGTCAAGCAAAGGCAAATAAAACAAGTAGACACAAACTTTTTACACTTTTCACAATGGCTAAATAAGCAACTCGAATCGTTTTCAAGAAGACCGCATCCCCCGGCAACGGCGCCAAAAACTTGATGTGCGTGAATTAAATATATTTTTTTATGAAGATATTTGTTCACACAAATTTAGTTTTAAAATGGTTTTTCACCTAGAAACTAACTACACACACAAAGGGCAAGTGTACCCGTCGGGTGGTAATACAGCTAATTGGTAAGAACCGGATATCAATCCGTGGATGCGGTGTCTCGATACTAAACTTTTGCTACTTTAAAGCCTTTTCAAATTGATTGGGTTGATTTTTCTAACTTAGCATGCAAAGTAATAAACTACTAAAAACTCTAACAAAGAACAATATCTAAGAAAGGGTTGCCTAAACTAAGTTTCCACTAACTCACATGTGACAACAAAGGGGAAGGAGGTTGTGATGATGCAAGCTCTAAAATTGACTAAGTCCCCAATCAAGGTTTCCTAGTCTATAATTCTTAGGAAAACTAAAAATAAATTAACATTCTAATCACCTAAAAATTATTCTTTTAAGCTTACTTGCTAAGTTGATGTTAATCTTTAATCATGAGTTATTTGTTTGTCAAAACTCCTAACTCTACAAATTAGGGAAAACTAATATGAACAACACACTAATCACCCTAACTTGGTTTCAAGTAGTTGGCACTATCATCATGTTCTTGATATGAACCACAAGCATGGTCATGCTAGCTAACAATTTTGGCCTAAATCATCAAACTAACAAGAACACAAACTATAGAATCCATATAAACATACTCATGATCTTTCCAAATCTAGATGCAAGAATTCATACATATGCTCAAATCATCATTCAATCACATTAGCAATTACCATTCCTAGTTTCATGCTATGAATCATACTAACAAGTTAACAAGATTCAATAATCATAATCTTTACATGGGCTTTCCAACACAACATGTAAATACTTATGATCAAACATTCAAGAACAAGAACTTTAAGCATACACATGAACTCCAAGAACAAGATTAAATACCAACATGAAGATTAACAAGAACAATCATCACATCTACTTCCATGTTATCACATATTCATTAGCTTCAACAAAGTTTAGACAACTCAAATGTTTAGCCCATAAGGCTCATGGCTACCAAATCAAGTGCAAATAAACATAAATTGTTCATAATGTAGTAACTAGTAAGCTAACCAAGTTAAAGACAAGATTTAAATGATGTTTGAGTAGGTCTTCAAGTGATTAAGTCCTCTTCAAGGCTCCCTCTTGGCTCCAACAAGCTTCCAAGACCAGATTCTTGAGAGAAAAAGTCACCAAAATGCTCCAACTCCCCTCCAAATGAGCTAGAAACTCGTATTTAAGCTGCTGGGAGAATGGCATGACCATGCCACCTCTTGGCACGGTCGTGCTTGGCAAGTGTCAGAGCCACTTTCTTGAATATTGACCAAGTATGCTACCATTTTGGGAAAAATCCCGCTCAAAAGTTCCCGAGGTGGCACGACCGTGCTCGGGCATTGTCTGGTCGTGCCAGCCGATAGTGCTCGGCCATGATTCACTTATTCTCGAAAACAAGATGATTTGGGGACAAAATTGACCTGGCACGGTCGTGCTCCCTTGATTTTTGATGGTGCTGGTGCTGGATGATGGTGCTGATCGAGGGTGCCGATGTCGAAGTGGCTGGCACGGTCGTGCTCAGGGGTGGCACGGTCGTGCCATATCTGGCAGTTTGCTGGAAAGTTCCGTTTTTGCTCCATTTTGCTCCAAAAGCCTCCGTTTCATCACCGGGCCGAAGCCCGGACCTGTATTTTCACAAACAACTCAAATGAGTACCAAAATCAATGAAAATACAAAGAGTTTTCGCATAAACGGGGCGTATTTGACGTTTAAAAGATGTATAAATTCTTATACATCAGGCCCAATTTACTTAACATGCCCAAGTGAAGTAATCTAATATCAGTGTGTGGCCCATGTTTCGTCGACAGGTTGGGTGACGAAACATCAGGTGTTTTGTCAAGGGTCATAGTGATGAAATATCATATCTTTCGTCGGGACCAAACAAGACCAAACAATAGTCTTTCGTCAAGACCAATAATGACGAAACATCACTGATGTTTACCAAAGTTACGAGACATAATCACAGCATCAGTTACAGATCAAAACATGAACCCCCAATCATCAGTTACGGCTACATCTTGACACACATACAATAACAGTTCATGCGATAATAATCATTTAATCAATCCGATTCACACAACAAATCTTCATATTTAATAGATCAGTTCTTCAGGTAATATTTAACCATCATTATAAATATTATCAAAACATTAGCAAACGAGTTATCAATATTCAACCGATTTAAAGAACACATCTATCATCCACACCACATAGTTTTCATAACATAAACCAAACCTTACAACATGCATACATATCAGTAACACTTCACATACAATCGATACTAGTCAAACAAGGTTGCAATCATTAAGATTATACTTACCCGACGATGTACTGATCACAAGCTGATAAGTTCCAAGGGAGAAGAGACTTCGAAGGGGGCCTACTACCGCCGGGTTAAGGGGAAGTAGAAGAGAGGTAGTTAGGGTTTTCTTGTGTTACCAATCCTAGTTTACGTAACCCCCCTAAACCCTTAATATACAATTAAGCCAACCATAAGAAGTATGGGCTGCGATGCGGGCCAAATCAAAACTGTGGGCCGGATTAAACATAGCAATAATATAGGCCTAGTGGTTAAGAGGTAAGGTGAGGGGTGAGGTGTAACTCGAGGGGGTATGTGTGCGGCCCAAGTCTTCATGCGGCCCAAACCCAAACATTATACACTTAGAGTAGCCTAACAACCCACTCGATCAAACACAATTACGTTTACGTAAAAGAAGTTTGGCACAGCCAAGAACATGAACGAAGAATAAAAAGAAATCAAAATTATGAGATTACACAATACTAACCTTGAAAGTTCGGGTTGTCACATCATCCCCAACTTGAAAGAAATTTCATCCCGAAATTTGATAAGTAAGCACAGAGCGCCAAAGTGTTAGATTAGGATGACTGTGGATTTTCCTCGGGTGCCACATCATCCCCAACTTGAAAGGGAATTTCGTCCCGAAATTCGCCAATGATATCAGAAGTTGATACAACCGTTTGAACAACTGAGGGTACTAGAGTTTCATCCGATCATTGCATTCCCACGTGAACTCCGGTCCACGTCTTGTGTTCCAACGGACTCTCACAATTGGAATTCGACTATGTCAACGAATCTTGACGTCGTGGTCCATGATTTCAGTATATTCCCCAACAATTGCAACTTGTCTTTAACCTCAAACTCTAATAAGGGTATCACAAGCGTTCCATCGGACAAACACTACCATAGATTCGAGACATAAATGCCATCACGTACGCTACCCAAATCATCAGGTAAGTCGAGTTTATAGGTCACGTTACCGATTCTTCCCAGAATGTTGTATGGCCCAACATGATGTAAGTTAAGCTCGCCACGCTTCTCGAGGCATACCACACCCTCCCAGGGTGAGACTTCCAATATGACACGTTCGCCTGCAGCGAACTCCCGGTGTTTCCTAAGTTATCAGGTTTCCTGGCGATCACATTTTGTCACCACACGACTTCTAATCTCAATAATCTTCCCAAGAGTTTCGAATGCAAGTCCTAGACCCGTGGTTAGGTTGTCATCCACCTCAGTCCACGAGGAGATTGGCAATATCATCCATGCAACGCCTCAGACAGAGCTATATGCATACTAATACAGTAACGGATGTAGTAGAGCTCACCCAATGATAAGTGTCCTTCCCAAATGATTACTAAAGTCAATCACGCACATGCTCGTAGCATGTCTTCGTGTGCCAAGATAGATCGTTTTCTTTGACCTTTTGTCCAATAATCATGTCTAGATGTGAGCCAAGGGTGTTGTGTGTTGCCTGTCATAAATTAGGTATAGATCAAAACCAGAGGTAACAGTAGTTGGCACCTCGTGCGTAAAAGCCGCCTCTCTCAGAGGAATATTCACAGCTGTGAAGACTCGTTAGTTTCCTTGATTGCAAGAGAGTGTGCTGGTTATGTGAGACAATCAATGATCACCCAGGTGATATCGGTTCCGTTCTGAGTTTTAAGTAAACCAATGACAAATCCACGGTAGTTTGTTCTTGTTTCTATATGGGTGTTTCTGGTTGCTGCACAAACCAGTAGATCTCTGGTATTCCACCTTGACTTTCGCACAAGTCAGACATCGTTCACATACAGTGCTATGGGGGCCTTCCCGCCCGGTCATCAATACAAGGCTTAAAATACTATTATCTCCTATCAAACCCAGACTACTAGAACAACGAGGCCGGTGTGCTTTTCTCAACACAAGTTCCCTACGGTTTCCGTATCGTGAGACCCACATTCATCCCATGAAATAGCGAGTATCGTCCGGCCTTGCCAAAAGTTGCCCCTGCATGCCCCGCATGAGTTCCATCTTTAAAATTTTCCTTCCTTTCGTTCTTCAGTTTGAACAGAGCGAGTCTGATCAGGTAAGTTAGGGTCGATAGCAAGCTGCAAAGCTCGTGCACATTCAAGTTCACCGACGTAATCATCCAAAAGTTCCATCCAGCGATGCCATTAACTGATTTAGCTCTTTCAAAACCAGGGTACACGGGAGGCCCTTGTGATCAGTCTAAGTAGTGCATTTGGTACCGTCCAAGTAATGCCTCCACTTGAATCCAAAGACCATGGTTTCCACCGCAGGTTGTGATTCGTGCAGTTCTTCTTGTAAACCCACTGCGTAGGTCATCACCTTCTCGTGTTGCATCGGCGTGTGACTGGGACTCCGATTCGAACAATCATGGTATACCACGAAGTCACCCGTACCCTCAGGTAAAGACGATGCTTAGTGCATTGTTGTGTTGGGTTTCCAAAAGTTGAAATGATGCCCGTCTGTTCTATCACTTACAAGTACACAACACCCTGCTGTGCTAAAGAGGTTAAAGCTGCGTAATCTTCAAAGATCCCGCGATAAATCTGCGATAGTATCTAGCGAAACTAAGGAATTGCTGTATCCCCGAAGGGATCTTTGATGTCGATCATTTTCTAACAAAATGGGTCCTAGCGAGATCCACGTGTATTCCCACTTTATTATTTATATGACCAAGAAAGTGTACCTCTCAAATCCCGAAGTCACACTTAGGTAGACTTCGCGTGGAGTTGCTCCTCCCCTAGGAGCTCTAAAATAAAATACAAATGTCGCCCAGGATGTTCCTTTCTCCTGGAAATAATTCAAAACGTCACCAATGAATACAGTCGACTCATGTGATCCATAAAGCTGCCAGTGTGTTGGTTAACCCCAAAGGTCATGGAATACAAAGTCACAACAACCACGTTGCATTTTATATTCCGTTTTAGGAACATCCTCCCCTTGGACTTCCTTCTGAATATAGCTCGTTTGTTCGCCAATCCTCGAATGAAGCTTGTCCCTCGCACTAGTCGACAGGTGGTAAATACATGATCGAGGCAAACGGTTATTGACTGCCACCTTGTTAAGTTCTCGATAATCAGAACACATACGAAATGGTTTATCTTCATGGATATAACTGGGGCTCCCCAAAGCGAAAAACTAGGTCCGACAAACTCCTGTCCAGTACTTCCTGTAGTTGATTAGACCGTTCTTGCAACCCTCCTGGTGCAAGATGGTACGGAGTACGAGTAATCAAGGCTGCCCCTGACGTGAGGTTGAACTGAGATTCCATCTAATCAGTTGTGGCATTAAACCTGAAAATCCCTTGAGTAGCACACTGAGAGGAGTCACGAGCAATTGGTGGATCCTCGATCCTCTTTTCCTTAGCCTTAACATTAGCAACGGTTGCCAACATAGCGGGGTAATCCCCCCATAAACACTTCTGGGTCTTCATTGCTGTAACGATGCTAACCTTTACACCGGTCTGACACCTTGGGATAGATGACGATTCTCCACTAGGGAGAGGGATACGCAAAATTTTCTCCTCACCGGGTGTATCTACGGGATATCTGTATAACATATCTATACCAACTACTGTGCCGAAACCATCAAAGATTGTAGAAGGAAGGTCGATGTCGAACACTTGTCTCACAAGGTCGAGTTTGCACCCAACAAACATATGAAGTTTCAATTGACCTACCATCAGTCGATTCCTCAACAGGTTCGGTTTCAAGAAACATTAGGATTAAGCAGAATAGAGACAAAGCGATTAGCTACCCATACAAGCTACCATGTTGCTATAATCCTGGCATCGCCCACGCCGATCCTAAATGCCCTTCCACGAGCATCGATTCCAGTGTTGTTGTTATTGTTACGAGGATTTCCAGTACTACCGTCGTTTCCCCCGGTTGTTGTCTTTATTCAACAACGGCCAATCCATGTCGTAGGCACCTTATTTCTATACTGTAGGCTACGATTGCGTGTTCTTTGATGTTGGCACGACTGTTGCCTCTAATGTCGTTGCTTGAAGCGAAGCCCTACGATCTTTCACCAACCAGGTTCATCTTTTCACGTGTTATGCCACGTTCTAATACGCTACTCACTGTGCTGGTAGTCACACATTCCACACCATAACCAATCGTCATCCCTTATGTCCCGATTGATTCGTAAGAGTTGACTCCCATAAGTCGCTGTCTAGGGTCAAGGGTTCGATTGAAGTTAATGTGCTGGTGTCAATTGCCGGTAATCAGGGTCGTTCTAATACTGAGGTCGGCGAGATACTACGCTCATCCCCTTGCTCATCGTTCTTGCAAGCTGACGGGGTAATACACGCCATGTTTCTAGAGTGTTGCAGAAGTGATCGCACTTAGGGGTCTATGGCGTCAGCACATTGGGTTCCCGCAAATAAAAGAAGTGAGAGAGGTATAGACCAATCATTGACGCTGCAACATCCAACTCAGGGACGTTCGTACAAGCACCTAACATTCTACACAGTTCGCTAGGCGTTCAAATGTGTGTTCAGGTAATACTCGATAGCATCGAGATTCGTAAGGATTCAGAAAGGAGTGAAAAGATCATGTTCGAGTAGGAGACAATCACTGCTATGGCTCCTATAGACTGTTGTGTTTCACATCGATCAAATAACAGAACGAGACCCCTTTTTCACTTGTTAGGCCTCATTGGGACTCGCATGCACCCCACATTATTATTATGTGTGCACCCACAATAATACTGTGATTTGCATGCTCATCTCAGCTCCTCCTAACTCATGTCAAATGGTTCCTCAAACTCGAGTAGCAAACAAAGAGCATCACGAAACGTAAGTCATGAATATTTAGGGAAATACCACCCTATCAGTCACATAACACATGCAAGTAATACATGAATTCATACTGTTGTGCTAAACGTGCAATCACATGCAATATCATATGTAAGTGTTCACTAGTTATGCAGTACAATGAGTATACGAGAGATGAACATTGCAATCTGGAGCTGAGTGTCATAGTCGTATTCACATTTTTAGAACTGTTCGGTTATAGTCTGGTTTTTATAAAAACATTTTTAAAACCAAGTTCACTATAACCAGTGGCTCTGATACCAAACTGTCACAACCCCCAAAATACCACCTGCGGAAACACCGCGGGGCATGTGACGTACTAGGATCTAGCCACCAATCACATTGAACTCATAGTTATATTTAAATAAAACTTTTATTTGTTAACATAAAGTGTTACAAAACGTTACATATCATTCATTGTATACAGCGGAAGCATAACTCATTTGTTAGGTGTTTCATAAACTAAGTGTACATAAACCATTAAGCTTGTATTGCGAATCCATGTATCTCGACCCATGACCACTCCAGCATCCCAGACAACAAGTTCCAGTGATATATACCTATAGACCTGCAAGCATGCAGACAAGTGTGTCAGACGATGCTGGTGAGTTCAAAGTTTGTTAATGTGTTTAGATACCAGTTACAAGATTAAAATGTTTCAATGATTTGATGTTGTAATAACTCGTTTACCACTGATGGCTTAAAGTTGTTTTGCCCAAACCCCATTTCCTCTATCAAAGCAATGGTCAAGACTGAGATCATTAGTTCACTCCCGACCTCCCCGGTGCGGTGTGAGGTTGCCAAACCTAAATAGCACTATTAACTAATACCCCGTTGCCTCCCCGGCAATAATCGGTAGATGGGACTTGATTGATAGATATGTGAGTATTAACAAACATCCCAATAACCCAGCATTCCTCCCCGGAACGTTTACCAGATGTCCCTCCCCGAGACGCATGCTTGGAAAAAAAGCAGTGAACTCACCTTAGATTGCTCGGTATGTTACGTTACACTACTTGTTCCATATTGATCAACCAAACCCTAGTGTGGTTACCAATAACAGTCAGTTCTATGTATTCATTATTCACGTATTCATCGCACGCATTATTCAAGAAATAAACAATCAAAGCACATATCATCATGTAAGTCATAACAAGTATCCAGTTCATTGTTACGACACAAGTTCATGTTACACCAAAGCACATGTCGAATGGTTCGGTTCACATTCAAGTAACCAAGTTAGTTGTGACTAGAAATCATGCAACATAATAAGCCGATTGTCCTTGTGTAATCATCTAGCAGGCACACGAGTTCACATTACAGTTTCATGCCCCAAACAAACAATTAACGGTCTAGTACATTATTCCCGTAGATGTGCGGCCCATGTGGTTCAGGCCCAATCATACTTATCTATATCAAATTAAGTCATGCAGCCCGGTTTATGTGTAAGGCCCATTTATGTGTGTGACTAGCCTAATACCCGGCCCATATACATGCCAATCTAAGATCCGTGCGTCCCAATTTACTTAACAGGCCCAAGTGAAGTAATCTAATATCAGTGTGTGGCCAATGTTTCATCGACGGGTTGGGAGACGAAACATCAGGTGTTTCGTCGAGGGTCATAGTGATGAAATATCATATCTTTCGTCGGGACCAAACATAACCAAACAATAGTCTTTCGTCAAGACCAATAATGATGAAACATCACTGATGTTTACCAAAGTTACGAGACATAATCACAGCATCAGTTACAGATCAAAACATGAACCCCCAATCATCAGTTACGGCTATATCTTGACACACATACAATAACAGTTCATGCGATAATAATCATTCAATCAATCCGATTCACACAAAAAATATTCATATTTAACTGATCAGTTCTTCAAGTAATATTTAACCATCATTATAAATATTATCAAAACATTAGCAAACGAGTTATCAATATTCAACCGATTTAAAGAACACATCTATCATCCACACCACATAGTTTTCATAACATAAACCAAACCTTACAACATGCATACATATCAGTAACACTTCACATACAATCGATACTAGTCAAACAAGGTTGCAATCATTAAGATTATACTTACCCGACGATGTACTGATCACAAGCTGATAAGTTCCAAGGAAGAAGAGACTTCGAAGGGGCCTACTGCCGTCGGGTTAAGGGGAAGTAGAAGAGAGGTAGTTAGGGTTTTCTTGTGTTACCAATCCTAGTTTACGTAACCCCCTAAACCCTTAATATACAATTAAGCCAACCATAAGAAGTATGGGCTGCGATGCGGGCCAAATCAAAACTGTGGGCCAGATTAAACATAGCAATAATATGGGCCGAGTGGTTAAGAGGTAAGGTGAGGGGTGAGGTGCAACTCGAGGGGTTATGTGTGCGGCCCAAGTCTTCATGCGGCCCAAACCCAAACATTATACACTTAGAGTAGCCCAACAACCCACTCGATCAAACACAATTACGTTTACGTAAAACAAGTTTGGCACAGCCAAGAACATGAACGAAGAATAAAGAGAAATCAAATTACGAGATTACACAATACTAACCTTAAAAGTTCGGGTTGTGACATATACATTCATTCTCCCACTGACCACTAAGCTGGGTGTTATAAAAGTATTTTCTTTCAAGAAAATCACAATTCATTATGGTGAACATTTGACGAGTTTTTGGATTATAACACCGGTAACCTATTTGATCGATCCCATAGCCGACAAATACACATTTCTCAGCATATGGACCAAGCTTGTTTCGTTGGTTTTTGGTATCTGGACAAATGTTGTACAACCAAAGATTCGAGTTTCAAGTGTAAGAAGATGGGGAATACTGGTAGACTTAAATAGACAATCTAAGGGAGTCTTAAACTTAAGAGCTTTGGTGGGAAGCCGATTTAGGAGATACACAGAGGTTGTGACCGCCTCCAGCCAGAAAGGTGTAGGTACATGAGATTCAATTAGAAGAGCTCAAGTCATTTCAAGAATAATACTATTTTTTCGTTCAGAAACACCATTTTGTTCGGGAGTATGAGAACAAGAGGTTTGACGAACTAATCCTTTTGATACGGATCCGGGTCTACTTGAAGAACCGCCGGAAATGATAGCTTAGTGTCCAACCCGTCAACTCGTGGCTAGATGAGTAGCCGGTTTTATCGTTAGCCTTCCAACCAGTTTATTACAGTTATTTATTTTGTTTTGTTTTGATTTTTATCTTTTCCTTTATTGCTGGGATTTCATTCCATGTTTATTTCTTTAGTTTTCCTATTTAAACATTGGAGTTCTGAGGTTGGAAGGTTAGGTTATTTTGCATAATAAGAATTCTTATTGAACATTGATTCTTTTGTTCATTGTCATTCGGTTGGCCGAAGACAGGTTATTTTCGCTAGGGTTCTAGCATCCACTAATACGAATCCGTATCAAGTGGTATCAGCAACTTCAGGTTCGTCAGGATGTCCGAATATAGGAGAGATCATCGTCAGCCACACCGCAGATTTGCCTCCGGAGGCAGCGGCCCTGAACCACGTGATCCTCGTGACGCCGAGATTGAACGTCTACAACAACGGATTCGTGACATCGAATTCGATAAGTTCCATGGGTATGAAAGAGATGACCCGCACACCAGGACGATCCATCAGCCACCGAATCCGTCGTCTGGGATGATTACGACGACGACGACAGATTCGAGAATGTCTTTGCTCGTCGAGGTCATCGCCACGAACCACCACCACCACTACCTCCTCTTGATCCGCTCAGAGCATTGGGTATTCGCACCGAGATTCCTGAGTTTGAAATTCGCATGCAACCAGATGATTTTATCGACTAGCTTCACACAGTCGAACGCATATTTGATCTCCGCCAAGTTCCAGAAAACCTAAAGGTAAAACTAGTTGCTATTCGTTTACGTAAATATGCATCGTTATGGTGGGAACATGTTCAGAATCAACGATATCGGGAGGGTAAACATAAAGTTGAAATGTGGGACAAGATGAAAAGGTTATTACGGTCGAAGTTTTTACCCATTAATCATCTCCAAGTTTCTTTTCTGGATTATCATAATCTGCGACAACATTCACTATTTTTAGAAGACTTTATTGCTGAGTTCGAAAGGATAAGTATGCGTTGCGGCACGGACGAAGACGATAAACAGGTTATTGCTCGTTTTTTAGGAGCTTTACGGTCGGATATTTCGGACGTCGTTTATTTGCAGCAATATTGGTCGTTTAAAGATGTTTGTAGGCTAGCCCTCCAGGTGGAAAAACAGCTACTGACCAAATCTAAAACACAAAGTCGTGTACCACCGTCCTCTCGACCTTCTGTCAACGTCTCATCATACCCACGGGGCGGCCAAATCAAAGCCGAAACCCCACCCACTCCCCCGACAGGTCAGTCCGGGTCCGGAACTAATGCTCTAAGTTGTTTCAAATGCCAAGGTCTTGGCCACCTTAAATGTGACTGTCCCAATAAACAAGTCATTGCCTTCGTTGACGAGCCCATTCCCACATATGATACAGAGGGAGACGATGATGAGGAATCCAATGTTCTTTACCCCGATAAGGGTGAGGCCCTTGTTATTCAACGAGTTCTCAGCACGTCCATGGATAATACTTCAGACGACACACAGTGGCTTTGCAACAATGTTTTCCGAACAAAGTGTACGTCCAAGGGTAAGGTTTGTACCGTTATCATTGATGGTGGCCGTTGTGAGAATATTGTGGCTACTTCAATGGTGGAAAAACTCAATTTACCGCTACAAGGCCACCCCGAACCATACCAACTTACATGGTTAAAAAAAGTTACTATCCTCAAAGTTTCTCATCGGTGTTTGGTTCCGTTTTCCATCGGTAATAAGTATACAGACGAAGTGTGGTGTGAAGTCCTCCCAATGGACGCGTGTCATATCTTGTTGGCACGCCCGTGGCTGTATGACCGTCGGGTTAAACACGATGGGTTCCGCAATACATATACGTTCAATAAAGATGGTCTTAATATCACCTTGGCTCCTTTTAATCCTAGAGAAGAGGGGTAGACCTCCATGCTAGTGACGCGATCAGAATTCACAGGTCTTACAAAAACTAAACCGGAACACATTATTTTTGGTCTCCTATTAACCGAAGAAAATGCCATTGTTCCACTTGTCCCACCACAGATACAACCTCTTTTGTCTGAATTTGAAGATGTGTTTCCTAACGAAATTCCTCCATGCCTTCCTCTTGAGAGAGAGATTTAACATTGTATCGATTTCTTACCCGGTGCGAGCATCCCAAACAAACCAGCCTATCGAATGAATCCCAAAGAGTTTACAGAACTACATCGTCAGGTAACCGAACTCCTGGAAAAAGGCCTTATTCGGGAAAGTATGACTCCGTGTGCTGTCCCAGCTCTTCTGGTTCCAAAACCGGGTGATGCGTTTCGAATGTGTGTTGAGAGTCGCGCGGTTAACAAGATTACTATCAAATATCGGTTCCCTATTCCACGTTTTGATGACTTGCTTGATCATCTACATGGTGCACAAGTTTTTTCCAAGCTTGATTTATGTAGTGGGTATCACTAAATTCGTATGTGACCGGGTGATGAGTGGAAAACCGCGTTCAAGACACGGGATGGGCTATATGAATGGATGGTTATGCCTTTCGGATTATCAAATGCACCGAGTACATTTATGCGGTTAATGAATCATATATTCAAGCCTCTAATCGGTCATTGTGTTGTCGTTTATTTCGATGATATTTTGATATTTAGCAAGGATGTGGCACATCACCTCAACAACCTGAAGGATGTTTTTACCATCCTCTGTGAACAGAAACTATATGCAAATGTAAAAAAAATGCCACTTTTTGACAACAGAAGTTCTTTTCTTGGGGTACGTGGTGTCGGGCAAAGGAATACGCATGGACGAGTCCAAAGTTTCTAGCATTACTACGTGGCCCACTTCGCAATCGCTTCATGATGTGTGAAGTTTTCATGGACTCGCGTCATTTTACCGTCGTTTTATTCGAAATTTTAGCACCATCATGGCTCCCCTTACCAAGTGCTTAAAAAGTAGTAAACTTGCTTGGTCCGCAAGTGCACAACAGTTTTTTGATGCTCTTAAACAAGCCGTCACGTGGGCACCTGTTCTTGCTTTACCGAATTTCGAACATGTTTTCCAAGTGGAGTGTGACGCTTCGGGTTTGGGTATTCGTGGTGTTTTGAGCCAACAACACCGCCTCATTGCTTTCTTTAGTGAAAAGTTGAGTGACACACATCGGAAGTATAGCACGTATGATAAGGAATTTTACGCCATTGTTCGAAGTCTTGAGTATTGGCGCCATTATCTCCTCCCCGGTGAGTTTCTTCTTTACTCGGACCACCAAGCACTTAAATTTATTCAAGGCCAAGCAAAGCTTAACCCACGCCATGCAAAGTGGGTGGAAACTCTTCAAGATTTCACATTTGTTATCAGGCACAAGGCAGGTTCCGCAAATACCGTTGCCGACACGTTAAGACGACGTCCCGCTCTCATGTCTTCCACCGTTTTTGAGGTAACGGGGTTCGGTTCATTTTCAAATTTGTACCAGGATGATCCTGATTTCCATACTATTTGGCAAAAGAGTACACATAGTACGTATCAGTGTTTTTTTGCAAAATAATGGTTTCCTCTATAAAGGGATTCATTTATGTGTTCCACATTGATCGTTTCGTGAAGCCATTGTGCTTGAATGCCATCAAGGGGCATTGGCCGGTCATTTTGGGGGAGCAAAAACTATATCCTTGGTTCAGGATCGTTTTTTTTGCTGGGTATATCGAAGGATGTTTCAAAGTCTTGAAGAGGTGTCGTGTTTGCCACGTTGTAAAAACCCGTCATACGAATCAAGGTTTATATACTCCTTTGCCTACTCCTGCTCGACCTTGGGAGGATGTTAGTATTGATTTTGTACTAGGCTTACCATTGACACAACGCAAAAATGATTCCATTATGGTGGTCGTTGATCGGTTTTCTAAGATGGCTAATTTTATTCCGTGTGTCAAGACATTTAACGCATCACAGGTTGCGCGTCTTTATTTTTCAGAAGTGGTCCATTTGCTTGGGGTTCCAAAGTCCATTACTTTGGATCGGGATATGAAGTTTGTTAGTCATTTTTGGCGTACATTGTGGAAATGTTTGGGTGCAAAGTATCAATTTAGTAGTTCACACCATCCTCAAACCGACAGACAGACCGAAGTGACCAATAGGAGTTTGGGAAATTTGTTACGTAGTCTGGTTGCTGCTAATCCAAAACACTGGGATCTTGTCCTTCCTTAGGCGGAGTTTGCTTATAATCGGTCTAATCATAGTTCAACCGGAAGGAGTCCGTTTTTTGTTGTTTATGGTCGCAATCCGTTCACCCATTTGGATCTTGCTCCTTTTCCAGAAGAACACGAGTATTTTAGTGCCGATGGGGATGAGCAAGCTAACCAGATTAAACTTCTGCATGAACAAGTTCGGGAGCAGATCGTTAAGCATAATTTACAGTATCAAACCCGGGTTAATAAGCATAGGAAGAAGGTGGTCTTTAACGAGGGGGGTCTCGTTTGGGTTTATTTGCGTCACGAACGTTTTCCGCGGCGACGGTTTGGGAAGCTTCATCCGCAGGCTGATGGGCCTTTCCGTGTTCTTAAACGTATCAATGGTAATGCTTACAAAATTGACCTTCCTGGATACTACAAGGTCTCACCTACCTTTAACGTCACAGATTTGTCCCCATGTGTGCCGGGTGAAGAAGATGACTCGAGGCCGAGTCCGTTTTTAGAGGGGGAGGATGATACGGATCTGGATCTACTTGAAGAACCGCCCGGAAGTGATAGCTTAGAGTCCGACCCGTCAACTCGTGGCTAGATGAGTAGCCGGTTTTATCGTCACCCTTCCAACCAGTTTATTAAAGTTATATTGTTTTGTTTTGATGTTTATCTTTTCCTTTATTGTTGGGATTTCATTCCATGTTTATTTCTTTAGTTTTCCTATTTAAACGTTGGAGTTCTGAGGTTAGAAGGTTAGGTTATTTTGCATAATAAGAATTCTTATTAAACATTGATTTTGTTGTTCATTGTCATTCGGTTGGCCGAAGACAGGTTATTTTCGTTAGGGTTCTAGCGTCCACTAATATGAATCCGTATCACCTTTCGTTTTAAAGAATTGTTTCATGGATGTATTGACAAACACCCCCCATTGTCGGATCGAGGATTTGGATTTGGGTTTGGAACTGAGTGTGAATCATAGCATAAAACGTGATAAATTTCTCGTAAACTTTGGCTTTGTTTTTAAAAAAATATACCCATGTCATGTGAGTGCAATCATCCACGAATAGTAGAAAGTACCGAAAGCCCTGCCCCCCCCCCCATAACAGGAGCAGGACCCCACACATCAGAATGGATTAGTGAAAAAGGTAAAACAAATTCTGTATTGCAAGGTATAAAAGGTTGTCGATGGCTTTTAGCACGAAAACATGTTTCACAATCTATTTTACCATTTGAAGGGAAGAGTTTTGGAAACAGAAGATGCGAATAACCGGTGGATGTGTGTCCCAAATGTCTATGCCATAGCCAGGCTTCCCGGTTTTCAGTTCCATGTGCTAACATCACCGTACCCTGTTGAGCCACTTCATCCACGTAGTATAATCCTTGGCGCTCAGTTTCACATCCAATAATCACACCCGTCCTGATATCCTGTAGGAGGCAAAAATTAGGATGCATTAGTACCGTACAATTTAATTCTTTGGTAATATGGCTAATTGAGAGTAGTTTGTGTGATAATGACGGAACATAAAAGCAATTTGATAATTTCATAGTTGGTGAAATTTCAATTGTTCCTCCTCCACTCACTTGCATTGTTCCGTTGTTTGCGGTAGGGATTTGAGCCTTTTGAGGTTTGATCATCGAGCGTATGTCCAATGGTTCAAACGTCATGGTGTCAGTGGCACCAGAGTCAAATAGCCAAGAACTGTTTTTTCCATGATTGATTGCCATAGTAATAATATATTTTTTTGGTAAATACGCTGTCTTTGCGAACAAAAACAGCTGACCTGCGCTGGACACTTGAACTCGCATTCAAGATTTATCAATTACTTCGGAAACAAATATGTTGGGTAACTTAAATCCGTCAGAATAACAACGCAAAAACGTTGTCTTATTGGCGTATTTATCAAATGCGCCAGGTAACTTGAACTCGCGTTAAAGATTTGAGTTTTCCCAACAAAAAAAAAAACAAATCCGCTCAGAGACTAAACTTTGGAATGTGCAGCGGATTTATAATGTGTAGCGGAGTTGAGTTTTAGGGTTTCTATGCAGCTGATTTATCAAGAATATATTTATGGTTTCTTTGGGTGGACCAACCACTTAGTCAAGTTCCAAACGGTTCTGGGTCACCTTCAAATGCTCCAAATAGCCCACACAAAAAAGATAAACAGCGGCGATTATCAAAAAAGAAAAACAATACGTGAGAATAAATACGTGAGAATGAAGGTTTTAGGGTTTGTTGGGGATGAAGGCGGCGACTGCTAATTGAATGCGGATGAACCACTCGTAGAATGAGCAGTACTCATGTATTGTTGTTTTGATGTGGATCAACAATGATGGATCTGCTGCTGTTGTTGTTTTGATGCGGATCGAAAATGACGGAAACGTCAGGTTCGATTTTTGGAGTTTGATTTTGATTTGATTATCAGGTTTTGTTCTGGTGTGAGGTTGGATTGGCTGGGGTTGATTGTATATGATGAGCAAAGTGTTCCAGAATCAGAAACACTGCTCTGATACCATGTTGTCTGGTATAGAGAACAAAAATGGGTTTTGAATTATATTGAACAAAAAAACTCAATTAGGGTTACAGAAGAAGGGTGTTTATATAGAACACCATTTTATACATTTAGTCCCTACTCTATGACGTATTGTTTACTTTCCGACATATACAGTAGTACTTGTTTTCTAAGTGTAGCATGTAAGATATGACACAAAAAATACAACTTTTGTAGCCTGTTATGTAAATCCAAGAAGCATAGGATCCAAGATAAAGCACCCAAAAACTAAACCTTATAAATTTAGTATGATGAGAGTAATTACAAGTCTTTTCAAATGGGTATTGTTTGGTATCAGGAGTATGAGTATTGTGTAAGATCAGGATTATCAGGAACTAAGAGGGACATTTGCAGTGGTTGCGGAGTTTATATATGTAACGACTCTCATCAAAAGTCATAATTATTAAATTAATTTGACCAATAGGAAACCCTAATTGAGACACCCAAGTGATTCTGTACAAACCCTAGAATTTTCATAATTTTCAGAATCAGGATCAGGGCCCCTAAAACTCAGGGGGGGCATTCCCTAGTTGATAATTATCTATAATTGCGTGTTCAGGAAGTTGAATTTATGATATCGTCGACTCAGCAGGCATTCTCCCAAAACGTGGCAAGCATATAGTGAAAATGGAACCCATACGATGCGTATGGTATGTCTGGCCTACGATGCGCAGCCAGTTTAACATACCATACGATGCGTAGGGGATATTTGGCCTACGGTGCGTATGGTCACCATACGATGCGTATGGTATCTTTGGCCTACGATGCGCAGGGCTGACCAAATTTCACCTATAAATAGAGAACATTGGCATTCGCTTTCTGGTGCTCAAACGACGAAAGAATTCGTCCAATTCTTCGTGTTATCGTCTGTTTACTTCAATTAACACACACAAATCTCTAATTAAGTATAGCGGGGTGCTGCAGAACAGGGTATTAACTCAATCGCTATTACGATTCATTGTCCGATTGATCTAAATATCCAATGAATGTTTAAGTGCCGCCCACATTAGGGTTATACTTTATCGTTCGTCATTAATTTGACGGATCATCGTTAATTCGATGGGAAAAGTATTATACTTTGTCGTTCGTTGTTAATTCAACGGATCATCGTTAATTCGATGGATAAAGTATTGCACTTTGTCGTTCGTTGTGAGAATTTGATCTCGTGAGTTATCGTAAATGCTGTATTAGTTATTACCTAATTCGTGTGCACTAGGTTACCAGGCTAAAGAAATAGGCTAAAGCTCTGCTCAAATTAAATCTGCAATATATATCAAGGATTATCTGTAGACTAAGCTTTGCCTGTAGAAATCTGCAATGTGAGTTCATTTCTCTTTTCTCACAGTTTGTGAGTCCATTATATTTTCTCACAGTTTTATCACCTTTTTGTGAAACAATTATATTTACAAAGATTTTACAGAATCCTAAAATGATTACCAGTTATACTTACAGTGATTAAGTTTTTATATTAACTGCTGGTATAAAAGATTTATATATTATTCTCATTATTATTTGCCAGAAAGTTAGTTAATATTATCATGATTACAATAATAGTGGAAATTATGCATTTTACTAAGATTATATTTTAGTCTTAGTCACGTTAAAATATTAAATAATGATATTACAATTATTTAATTAACATAGTTGATAAGTCATATTAATTTGACATAAATTGATATATGTAATTTTCTGGATTAAATGGTTTTATGCCAAAAGTAATATATTTGACAAAGAAATGTCACGGGACACCATTATGTCCAAAGACACGGGTTGAGAGAATGATCAACAGTGTTATGAATAGAAATTACTAGTTGAAAGAATGATCAACAGTAATATAATCTGAGTTACTAGTTGAAAGAATGATCAACAGTGACATGACCGAAAGCATTAGTTGAGAGAATGATCAACAGTGTTATAGAATCACTAGTTGAAAGAATGATCAACAGTGATATGACCAGAATCATTAATTGAAAGAATAATCAATATTAATATGATTATAGTCACAGGAATCGCCTAGTGACAGATAAAGTGAATAAAAGTCAAATAGAATTATTTGATGAATTCACTAGTGGACTAAAGTGAGTCAATAAATTAATATGATTACTGTTATATTGAAACTATCATCATTTGACAAATACTGATTGAGTTGGGTAATTACAAATAAATATAAAAACCTTAATACTGTAAGGTATAACAATATGTTTATAAAATGGAATGAATTCACTCAGTGTTATCGCTGACAAAACCTTTTTCAAACATTTTTCAGGTAAGTGGAATAAGAGCTGGATACGATACTGAAAGGCTTCAAGAAGTGGCTTATTTTATTTAAATCAAATTAAGAAATATTGTAAACAAAATTCACTTTATAAAACATGGGTTTATCCTATCTATTTAATAAATAAAATCCGGTGTTTTCTAAACTCTGATATTTTTCCTAACTCACGGTCCTGATGAAATTTCCGCTGCAACGTTTTTAAAATAATCACCGGTACCGCTGGACTGTTCACGGCACCCGATTCCGTCCAGGGTGGGTCGGGGGTCGTGACAGAAGGTGGTATCAGAGCCAAACTCAAAGAGCCACTTGTTTAAGTTAATTAGGTGTTCTTTTTAATACCTAAACTTAAACAATAAAGTTAGGAAACTGATACAAATTAATATATGTGTTTTATATGAATATATATATATATGTTAATATACACAGATAATATCCTGGAAGTATTGTTTGTTTTCTGTGATGTTAATATGTGAAAATGTTTGCAATTCAGATGTCGAATGAAGTACCACATAATCCAGAAGTTCATGTTAATAATGAAAATCCTTTGGATAAAAATGCTATAGAAAATTCTAATAGCCCAAGGAATAGCTAATGCTTTACCTTCAATAATTAAAGCTGTTAAAAATACCGTAGAACCTACCAAAGTTGTGAGTAGCAAGCATACTCGTGACGATGGTTTTAGCCATAGTGTCAATGGAGGTAATGATGAAATTATCAAAACCCCATTTCCCAAGAAAAAGAAGGCGATGACTTTCGGGTGTACCTACAAAGAATTTTTAGCCTGTAAACCAACTGAGTTCGCCGGCAGTGAAGGAGCCACGACTGCTCTGCGATGGTTGGAAAAGATGGAAGCTGTTCTTACAATCAGCAAATGTGCCGAAGAAGATAAGGTGATGTATGCATCTAATCTCTTTAAGGAAGAAGCCTTAGAATGGTGGAATACAATTCTTCAGGCAAAAGGAAGTGGTATGGCTTATGCCATAAATTGGGAAAAATTCAAGGAAATGACAGAAAGGAAATTTTGTCCTCCTTATGAAAAGGAACGAATAACTAACAAGTTCCTAAATCATAAAATGATAGATGTGAATTGTCGTGAATATACGACAACGTTCTTCGAATATGCAAGAATGGTACCAACTCTGGCTTCGCCAGAACCTGTACTAATTTCTCGTTATATTTGGGGATTAGTTAGCGAAATCCGAGACATAGTTAAGGCCACTAGACCACAGACTATTGAAGAAGCAGTCGAGCTGGCTAACATGCTGACAGATGGACTAATTCGCACAAGAGAAGAAAATAAGAAGAAAGAGTTAGCCCAGAAAATTTCCCAAGAATTCTACAAGAAGACAGGAACTGAACAGTCATTGGAGCAACCTATCTGCAGAAGATGTAACAAAAAGCATTCAGGAAGATGCCATTTTAGGAAAACATCCTACTGTAACTTCTGCAAGATGACCGGGCATATAGAGGAAGAGTGTAGAAGGAAAACTATTGTTTGTTTCAATTGCGGAGAAACAGGACACATTAAACCATATTGCCCTAAACTAACCAAAGCACCTGACAACAAAGCCAGAACAACAGACGGAGCTAAGAAGAACGAGCGAGCATTCGTACTTACTACGCAAGAAGCAGAAATGATTCCAGACGTAGTCGCTGATATGTAGTATCTAAGTTAAGTTATTATTCGACCCTAGTACAAATAAAAGTTTATAAATAAATACATTCTGTCAAGAATTTCATCTATTCAAAACCATAACAGAATTGTTTGGTTTTCACTTTCACTGAATCATTTATTTGGTCACGATCACTTTGCGGTGACGTTTTCACAAAATTTGAAGCTTGTGCTAATCTCATATACAGGTTTAATTATTTATTTATATTGAATCCATTTTGTTAAATCAATCTTAACACAATTATGTGCTAAGATTATGATACACAAATTCATTTCATACATTCAGTGTATCTTCTAAAAATTTTTATATCAACAATCGAGCGTTTCGAAATCCTTATTGTTTTATCATCTTTGATCGAAAAACATTATTCAAGTATTTCGATTTCAATCCTACTCGATTTATTTGAAACATTCGGATTTACTTCATTTGATTTAAAGCATGGTGAAATTTGTTTCATTCACCACTACTATTTTCAATTCCTATGACACCTTGTGGTGGCATTTTCTTTAAATTTGAATCTTGAGATAATCTCATTTTCACTCCTGATGAACGAATTTTAATTTCTGTTGGTTCATCATCTTAAACAGTCTTAATACAATTATGTGTTAAGATAAGTGTACACAAATTCATATCATATTCCGGTGTACCTCTTAACGTTTCTTTCATCATTTATCGAAAATTCTATACTATTCATTTGGTCTTATCATTTGAAAATCTTATTCGAACTGAATATCCAAAATTACTTCATTAAAACTTTCAGTTGATTACACGGTGAAATTGTTCAGTCACCGTAATTATTGAATTATTTCAATCCCTACGACACCTTGCGGCGTCGTTATAAACTTGTAGCTTGAGCTAATCATAAGCATACGAATCTTTCAAAATCACGTATGTATTTCGTTTGACTCATCATTTGAAAAGTAGTCTTGATGCAATTATGTATTAAGACAATGATACACTAAACTCTATTGTATTCCAGTGTATCCTTGCAAATTCAATAATGTCAACACACTGATTTTCTCTTGTTATAATTCGATAGTTGACAATCATTTTCGTGTTTCTATTTCATTTTGAACTTGTTGATTCTGAGTCTTCTTCAGTTGCCAATCAAAGTAAGTTTTCTTTTGACAAAAGAATTTTTATTTGATTCTAAAAGTTCTTCATATTCATTTTAAATATCTATTTGATCATATATCTTTTGGATTGAACCTTGTCACATTGGAAATTATATCATTTCATCTCATTCGTTTGACATTGATTTCTTGAACTAATTCAGTTGAACCTTTGAATCCTACCTATTGTACAACTTATATTCACAAAATTCGATTTTGTGTCATCTACCTTAATATTGTTTTTATTGATTAGAATATGACATAAGTCTAAAAGAAATATCATAACCCAAATACACTTGGAAGCTGGAACCTGAGATGAAGAAAAAGTATTCCTATTTATTCCAGCAAATCTCGAGGACGAGATTTTTATTAAGGTGGGGAGAATGTAACGACTCTCATCAAAAGTCATAATTATTAAATTAATTTGACCAATAGGAAACCCTAATTGAGACACCCAAGTGATTCTGTACAAACCCTAGAATTTTCATAATTTTCAGAATCAGGATCAGGGCCCCTAAAACTCAGGGGGGCATTCCCTAGTTGATAATTATCTATAATTGCGTGTTCAGGAAGTTGAATTTATGATATCGTCGACTCAGCAGGCATTCTCCCAAAACGTGGCAAGCATATAGTGAAAATGGAACCCATACGATGCGTATGGTATGTCTGGCCTACGATGCGCAGCCAGTTTAACATACCATACGATGCGTAGGGGATATTTGGCCTACAGTGCGTATGGTCACCATACGATGCGTATGGTATCTTTGGCCTACGATGCGCAGGGCTGACCAAATTTCACCTATAAATAGAGAACATTGGCATTCGCTTTCTGGTGCTCAAACGACGAAAGAATTCGTCCAATTCTTCGTGTTATCGTCTGTTTACTTCAATTAACACACACAAATCTCTAATTAAGTATAGCGGGGTGCTGCAGAACAGGGTATTAACTCAATCGCTATTACGATTCATTGTCCGATTGATCTAAATATCCAATGAATGTTTAAGTGCCGCCCACATTAGGGTTATACTTTATCGTTCGTCATTAATTTGACGGATCATCGTTAATTCGATGGGAAAAGTATTATACTTTGTCGTTCGTTGTTAATTCAACGGATCATCGTTAATTCGATGGATAAAGTATTGCACTTTGTCGTTCGTTGTGAGAATTTGATCTCGTGAGTTATCGTAAATGCTGTATTAGTTATTACCTAATTCGTGTGCACTAGGTTACCAGGCTAAAGAAATAGGCTAAAGCTCTGCTCAAATTAAATCTGCAATATATATCAAGGATTATCTGTAGACTAAGCTTTGCCTGTAGAAATCTGCAATGTGAGTTCATTTCTCTTTTCTCACAGTTTGTGAGTCCATTATATTTTCTCACAGTTTTATCACCTTTTTGTGAAACAATTATATTTACAAAGATTTTACAGAATCCTAAAATGATTACCAGTTATACTTACAGTGATTAAGTTTTTATATTAACTGCTGGTATAAAAGATTTATATATTATTCTCATTATTATTTGCCAGAAAGTTAGTTAATATTATCATGATTACAATAATAGTGGAAATTATGCATTTTACTAAGATTATATTTTAGTCTTAGTCACGTTAAAATATTAAATAATGATATTACAATTATTTAATTAACATAGTTGATAAGTCATATTAATTTGACATAAATTGATATATGTAATTTTCTGGATTAAATGGTTTTATGCCAAAAGTAATATATTTGACAAAGAAATGTCACGGGACACCATTATGTCCAAAGACACGGGTTGAGAGAATGATCAACAGTGTTATGAATAGAAATTACTAGTTGAAAGAATGATCAACAGTAATATAATCTGAGTTACTAGTTGAAAGAATGATCAACAGGGACATGACCGAAAGCATTAGTTGAGAGAATGATCAACAGTGTTATAGAATCACTAGTTGAAAGAATGATCAACAGTGATATGACCATAATCATTAATTGAAAGAATAATCAATATTAATATGATTATAGTCACAGGAATCGCCTAGTGACAGATAAAGTGAATAAAAGTCAAATAGAATTATTTGATGAATTCACTAGTGGACTAAAGTGAGTCAATAAATTAATATGATTACTGTTATATTGAAACTATCATCATTTGACAAATACTGATTGAGTTGGGTAATTATAAATAAATATAAAAACCTTAATACTGTAAGGTATAACAATATGTTTATAAAATGGAATGAATTCACTCAGTGTTATCGCTGACAAAACCTTTTTCAAACATTTTTCAAGTAAGTGGAATAAGAGCTGGATACGATACTGAAAGGCTTCAAGAAGTGGCTTATTTTATTTAAATCAAATTAAGAAATATTGTAAACAAAATTCACTTTATAAAACATGGGTTTATCCTATCTATTTAATAAATAAAATCCGGTGTTTTCTAAACTCTGATATTTTTCCTAACTCACGGTCCTGATGAAATTTCCGCTGCAACGTTTTTAAAATAATCACCGGTACCGCTGGACTGTTCACGGCACCCGATTCCGTCCAGGGTGGGTCGGGGGTCGTGACAATATATCTATAAGGTTTGGGTCATTTGGCTCAGGTAGAGATTGTCCCGCTTGTTTAAATATGTTTGCAGAAAAATGGTAATGGATCAAAGAAAATTTTTAAGATCCAAGATACAACACCCAAAACTAAACTTTACGAACAAAGTAAAACCAAAGATTCAAAGAAGCCATAATCAAGCTCCTCCTAACCAATCAGAACCTCAAAAGCATGATATGCCCTGTCCTGTTAGCTATTGTGTTGCTTCAGGAATATCATGACAAGTTGCCGGAGTTGCAGTGATATGGGTTGAGGAGGCCGGAGTTGGGTGGGGGTTGAGGGAAAACAGAGAGTTGAAGAGTGGGGTGGGGTAGATGGGTTACATATTTGTTAATGTTATAAATATTAATTTAATAACAAGGGTATTCTAATCATTTTACACCCACTTAACACCAAAACCTAACCTCCATCCACTTCAGGGACTATCCAAGAACGAATTTGTTAAAGTTGGGGACTATAGCTGTAATTTTGAAAATGTAAGGACCAAAGGTGAAATCAGAGCAAACCACAGGGACTATCCGGGCACTTTTCTCATTTTTATTGGAAATTAAGTGTTGGTAATGATAAGAGAAAAATGTCCGGATAGTCCTCGTGGTTTGCCCATTTTTCACTTTTAGTCCATAATTTTCTAAAATTACAGCTATAGTCCATAACTTAAAATATGTATTTTGTTTAAATTGATCAGCAATTATAATGGCAATAAGAGTGAGAAGAGTACCATAAAGTCAACACAACCCTAATAATGTGTGAAGCCAAGTCAATCTGCAAAAACAGTAGTCAACATTATTACAGGAGATCAAAATCCAAACAGACAATACTAACAATAGCAATAAACAAAAATTAACCTAAATCAACAACAAGCTATTGCATTGATTAAATTTTAAAACCTCAATCGTTCCAAATCTCAATTCAATCGCCAATTACCATCTCATCTTTAAAATTCGTTCAAGAATCTAAACGCGATCGTTTTAAAGTTCACTTTAGCTAACCAAGATAGGTTATAACAATTCATTGCGGAAATGATGAGTTATGATCGGAGATCTTACTCTGCGTTCGGTGGTGAGGATCTTGAGTTCCATTGGTGACGACGAGAGTGAAGAAGACGATCGGAAACATAGGGAGATCAAGACGAAGAGTTAGAAGATTAGGGTTAATGGGGATCTGGTAACGTAGACCTCCATCTCTCTCACTACCAACTGAATTGACCGAGAACTGGTGACGATTACAATGGCAATAACTTAAAATACGTATTTTGTTTGGATGGTGGATTGGTGGCAGTCGGTGGTGATGGAGCTGGCTTTGACTGATGGCGGCAATGATGGAAGAGGTATAGTTATGATGGTTGCAAGGGTTTAAGAGATAGAGATGGGGATGTTGACTTTACTGATAATATTACTTAACCGTAGGGGTATTTTGGCCATTTCACATCCACTTAACACCAAAAACTAACCCCCGTCCGCGCCAGGGACTATCTGGGAACGAAATTGTAAAAGTTGGGGACTATAACTTTAATTTTAGAAAGTTAGAGACTAAAGGTGAAAATTTGCCAAACCACAGGAACTATCCGAGCATTTTTTTCTCTAAAGATAATTAAAAGTTAAAAGGAAAGTAGCGAAATATTAAAGTAAATATTAGAAAATTTTAAATAACCCCTTCTAAAATTTAAAGAGGGACCCTTAAGAAAAACCTTGAACAAAGCGGCTAACCTATTTATTAAAAAGGTCGTGTTCATGCTAACTCATTTATTAAATGCGTTGTGTTTGGGTTGACTTGTTTAATAAGACAGATTATATTAACCGACTCAAAAATTTTTTAATTCGTGTCTTATGCCGGTTTATGTCAGGAATTACCACCCTAATCAAGAACAACTCGATAAATAGAGTTAACTGCCATTTTTGTCCCCATGGTTTGTTCACTTTTGCCTCAGGCCAATTTTCAACAATGCCCCAGTTTCCTCCCTGACATACTGAAAACGTGTCACTTCAGTCCAAAAATTAAAACCCAGTTAAGTCAGAAGGGTTAAATGAAAGGTATTATTGTCAATTCATATATATTTTATTTTCACCTTATTTTATGAATTGACAATAATACCCTTCATTTAACCTGTCTGATTTAACTGGGTTTTAATTTTTGGACTAAAGTGTCATATTTTCAGCATGTCAGGGCGGAAACTGGTGCATTTTTTATTTGACCTGAAATGGCAAAAGTGAATAAACCATAGGGACGAAAATGACAGTTAACTCTGATAAATTAAAAGGATTTTGTAGCTCATTGCATGATTTCCCTGACTTGTGTTCATCATCTAAAGAATCAATCTTATCTGGGTTGGCATCTTTTTAAGCTAAAACATTTTGGACTGGTATTATTAAATTAAATCCCTTTGAATTGATACATTTTTTAGTTTAACAAAGTTTGAAGTATGGCTTGACGGTCATTTACGTGATTATTGATCTAAATGACCAAAATCAAAAGTTTTAAGCAGCTTTCATATAATTTATATACCAGAAAACCAGTAAAAAATTCAAGTTTTACATAAGTCTTTGTTTTACAAATGTAAGTTTGGTTTTCTATAACTGGGAATGAGATCAAATACAAACACTTATGTTTGTAAGAATAGTAAAAGCCACCATATTGACAAGTGTCCCTCAATAAAAAAATTAGTTTAGGGGTAATTTAAACATTTTGACCCTATTTATTTATAACACTACTAGAAAATTGGGCAATTGTCACTAAAATTTGCTACCGAAAAAAATGGTAGCAAATTTAGCAACCCGCTTCCCCCAAAATTGAAATTAAGCGTACTTGTTATGATATGGTGGCTAAATGGTTAGAAATTTTGCCACCCTTTAATTTTGGTGACAAATCCATAGGAAAAATACTAAACAAAATTAAAAACATCGTAAATACATTAGAAATAAAAGGGCCTTTTTTTTAATTGCCACCGTGTTAGCGGTGGCAAGATGAAAACTTAAATTAAGCGGGTTAATTTGTAGAGGTCCGCTCTTAATTTCACATCGCTCCTAATCTCCAATATAGTTAGGGTTTTGATCTAATGAGGAGGTAACCCCCCAAAGTTAATTTCCTCTTCCGCTCATCCCAACATCCTTGAGATTTTCTACCAAGTCGAAGAACTCAGCTTCATTGTCCGAATTCGAATGTTGCTACACGGTTTTCAATCTGCTCGGTTTGTCAGCAAAGACGGGCGGATAGCTGTTTAGCTCATTCAATCTGTAGCAACAACTCATTCAATCTGCCCTTAGCCCAAAATCGCAGGTCCCGGCTGAAGATGATGACGATCTGTTAGATCCAAGTCTATTGGAGGTTATGATGATCGGAGAAAACGCAACCTCAGTTGTCGGAGATCTGAACCTCTTCGAATAAATCGATCCTTTTTTCTGGAACCTCTATCGATATTTTTCTGGAACCTCTATTGGAGGTTATTTTTCTGGAACCTCTTCGAATAAATCGATCCTTTTTTCTGGAACCTCTATCGATATTTTTCTGGAACCTCTATTGGAGGTTACAATTGGATATTGTTATCTTTGCAACCAACTTGACTCGTTATTAGTTTTCGTTAATTCTGAATTCTTTGATTTATTTCATTGGTTGTTTTGTAGATTGAAAAGTTGAACTTAGTTATCAAGGAGCTCGTTAAGGAAAATGATGAAGAAAAAAAAGGCTAAATGGAATTATTGCCGGGTTGTTGGCAGAAAAAGAAAAAGATAAGATGGATAAAGATGTTATGCTCGATACGATGTCACAAATTGAAGCTATGTTAACAAGTACAATTTGAAGATAGGCTACAAACACTTGGTTTTGAATGTTTTATCGTATTAGGATTTTTTAGTTATTTGATGTTTTAGCTGGTATTTCTATTATAATGTTTTATACGCTTTTGATACACATATGTTTTATATAATTTTGGGTTTTTGTGATCTTATTAGACTTTTTATATAATTTTGTAATTTTATTATGTATTTTTTATGAAAAAAGCAGGGAAAAATGAAAAATCAAGCTGAATAAATCACAAAATGGTAGCAAATAATGGTAGCAAATAATTCAACAAGCTCGCTAAATACCCACTAGTTTTCAATGAAATGGTGGTTAAATGGTGGCAAATAAGTAGCAAACATGGTGGTTAAATGGTGGCAAATCGGGAGCAAACAAGGTGAACCATAACAAACTTTTCAATGAAAATGGTGGTTAAATGGTGGCAAATCGGTAGCAAACATGGTGGTTAAATGGTGGCAAATCGGTAGAAAATAAGGTGGACCGTAGCAAACACGAAGCGGTGGCAAATAATTTTGACCAATTTTGTGGTGGCAAAAGTAAGGTGGCAAAATATAAAAATGGTGGCTATTTGGTGGCATTAGGGCAATTGACACGGGTGTTTTTGTCACCGCATTTTCGGTGGCGAAATGGTGACAACAGGGAAATTGCTACTGTTTTGTGACCAAAAGTTTCATGACAAAAACCCTCTTTTCTAGTAGTGTAACTAATTAAAAATAATTATTAAAATATCACTAAATCCATGCAAGTTTAATTTAAATTAAAGTTTGAATTTTTTTAACAATATCCATGATCTGGTAACTCTTCAAGATTGAACCAACCTGCAGGAACCACAAAAAAAAAAAAATAATACAATCAGCACTACACTATATAATTAGGATAACATCCCCAATCGTTTTTAATTATCAGCACATCGTCCTCAATCGTTCTCATTATCAACATAAACGACATCAACACAGCATACTCAATCGTTCTCCATTATCAGCATATCAGATGTGCTGATTATATGTACTTTTTGGTTTTCAGATTCAACACAGATGTGCTGATTATATCTACTTTTGGTGTTTTTTGTATTTTATTATAATTAACACATAATCAGCACACACCCGTGTACTATGTCAGCACATGAACAACCAACTCATCTATCCCACATCTATGGTAATTAACACTTTAACAACACAAAACCAACATCAAATCCATCAGAAACACCTTACAGACCACCGAAAATTCCCAATATATCAAACATTACAAAACCCTATGGTAATTAACAATTTATCAGCACAAAACCCACAATCCGCCCCAACACAAAAACTCCCAATCATTATACACTCATACAAAAACGTATTATAGAAGATTTTACCTACCAAATATGTAGTGATGATGCTTATTGTTGATTATTGCTGGACGTTTGCTTCGAGGCTGCTTGTTCAGCTTGTTCATATTTAATCTGTTGTTCGTCTTCGAGGCTTATCGCACAACAGGGTTTTATATGGAATTGAACTTTATCGCACAAAAGGGATTAATGTGGGTGAGTTGTTTTGATATTGATTCTCATAAGAATTACACAATAAAATAAGAAAATACGTATAGAGTTAAAATCAACACAATACATTTTTCATACTAGCACATTCCAACTACATAACTAGCACAATTATAAAACACTTTTTTTTGTAACTTTTTAAAAAGTCACTTTTATAAAAAAAAAATGGTAAAGCAATATGGTACTCATATTAAAGATAAAAGAATACTTAATTTTATGGTATAATTTAAAAAAATAATAATGAAGTATATAAAAGTTATTTTAGTTTAAAAAACCTTGGTGGAATTAGTATTTATGGAAAATGGGTAAATGACTAAAATATCCATAAATAATAGATCTTATTATTTAATATAAATTAGCAATTTTACGAAATTACTCCTAACTTGTTGGTACTAATTATTAATTATGAGTTTTATTTGTAATCAACACCAATCATTGATTTAAACTATCAATAGCTCGAATCTGTTCTTACAGTTTTACAATTAGCATTGTTTCTACATGAACACAGTATCTATATATAATCTAAAATTTAGTTGCATGTTCTATTTTGAAATCAACATTTATGAAGTTTTAAATACAGTCCTTCCTCTCATTTAACATCTAGAAACTCAAACGTCCAAACCGTAGTGATGAATTAATTTCATTGGAAACCCTTGAGCTATTCGATCAGTTTCATCGTTTTCATAGCTCTGATTTGTCAATTTGTAGAAGCAAACCCTAGGGCGTAGCCTGTCCCACTGTCACCAAACTACCTTCCAATTCAGTTTCAAATCTCAAGCCTACTTATCTTTCTTCACCGTTGAAATCATCCTTCAGCTTTCGCCCAATTACCGGTGTTTCGGTTCGTAAATTGCCTTTAATCTGTTGTTCGTCAAACCTAGGACACTGGATTTCAACCCCGTTGCCGGTGCCGGAGCATGAATCAGATGGTTTTGAGGTTAAGGTGTCGGTTTTTAATAGTGGTGACGCAGGTCACGTGGCGGCATTGAAGAAGTCGTACAGATGGTGGTGCTTGGATCGTTGTTTGGGCTCTGGTATCTATTTAACATCTACTTCAATATCTATAACAAGTAGGTTTGTTTTGTTTGTTGTATGATTTACAACTTTTATATTGATTGTTAGGTGATGCCCTCATCCTTCAGATTAGTTTAAGTTATTTAGGCACAGTGATTGATGTCTGATTAGTTGTTGTTTTTTTTTTTTTTTGTTATGGTTGTTGCAGATTAAACTGAATGGGCTTTTGCACCGTGGTGATAATTGTGCTCTAAAGGTGAGATTTGTTTCTCTTTATCTTTATAACTTATGCATTGGTCTATGTTTTGATTTTGTGAATTCTTTTGCTACTGTTGGTTCTGTGTTTCAATGGATATTAGTTTAGCTTTTACATAATTAGCATGAAATTAATAAAGTACTCAAATTTTTAAATCTTTTATCTTCAATATTTATTTTTCATATGTATTTACATTGGGTGAGACTCAGATTTATCATCGTCGTCCTTTCTTTTTCTGTTACCGTTCATCGCAAACCAGCAGTCCGCGACCATTGGTGCTGCATTGATTCGCCTTTGTTTGATCGTAAAAAAACTTAAATCGTTCTTCCGGTCGGCTCCGCTCCGCAATCGAGGTAGCATCTAAATTATTATAACTTTGGTTACTTGCACCATTAGACCAAAAAAAAAAACCTTCAACTTCCTTACGAAGAAAAATTTCGAAGACTCCATTTTTGTAACTGGCATGTATTAATCTTATAATCAATGACTTTAATTAAATGAAAAATTAAAATCATTGAATGAATAGCATCTGAATTATTATAACTTTGGTTACTTGCACCATCAAAACAAAAAAACAAAAAAGCCTCTTAAATACATTTGTGTCTTTCAAGTTGTAATTGCATATTAACAAAGGGCCAGAAATAAACAAAATTTGACCCGTTTCTAATTCCCCCTTTCCTGTTTCTCACACCCTAAAATGTTCTTCCCTTTCGTCCGTGAAATTGAACAGGCCCTCCATGGAAGCATGAATCGGTCTTCTTTCTTCTCTATTATGGCAATCGATGGGGCAAGAAATCCTTACCAAGAGAAGTTTCGCAATCTTCAATACAGGTTATTGATGTCCAATGTTTTCAATCGACCTTCAATCTTCAATACAGGTTATCGATCTAGGTTGTGGATTTGGAACTCTGGTGACTTTGCAACTTCCAGATACCCAATCGTTTTTCTTTCTTCTAGAGCCTGTCACAGTCATAGTTCTGAACCCTAATACCCAGCAGTTTCCTCTCATCTATACTACACCCTCCATCTCCAAACACCACCTCCACTTCGCCGGTCACCCATCCTCATAAAGCACCGGCCGTCGCCACCACTCACACGATCCATCTCTGTCGCCGGTCACCCACCACCGTACCCAATCGTCATCGGACACCTCTTCTGCCGCACACAGTCATCATCACCGGCAGGTCGCTGGCCTGAACCACCACCCTTCTTCGTCGCCGTCATCAGGTATGTCTCCATCTCTTCCTTCTCTCTCACTATTTCTGATAGTGGCAAACGAGTAGTTGCTAATGTCTTCTGTTAGTTCTGTACATGTATATTTTTTGAGTTCTTAGAAGGATATATAACACATCATTGTAAAGAGAAAGGGATGATCAGAAGGATGTTTATTTCATTTTTCAGGCGCAACACTTCTCTTTGCGATTTATATGAAATAATCCGAATCTTGAAATTCATAAATTTGTTTCTTGACTTTGTTATTATTTGCAGCAGTTCGGTTGACATGGCTTTATAGGAATTGAACCCCAAATCATGGGGGCGGAGAATCGCTTCAGGTGGCCTGATTTGTGTCATCGGTGACATTGATTTAAGTGCCCTTCATGACTGTTTCATTTATCACATTTGTAGCAGGTAATCAATTGCTCTTGATTAGTATTAACATGTATCGAAACCGGTTTTGTGAATCTATAATAAAATGTTGAAATGGGATAATGCAATTTAATTTCACTTGGAATCTGGTAGACAAACGTGGTCTGATTTGTTTGTGATTTTGGTTACAACTTTTGATTTATAGAATGATTCGAAATTATTACCTGTTTGGCACACCATGTTGTTTTTTAGTTTTCCATTTGTTTCTTGCTTAGCGGGTCATCTGTGATTAAATTTCTTATTGAATTTTTATTTTTAGGGCTCCATTACTACCCATTTCAACAGTGATTCATCGCCACACAAATTGTTTCTCAAGGTATGATTAAAAATTCAAGTTGCGTGATGTTTTGTTATAAGCTTTTGCCTGCTACCCGATTGGGTCATAGGCTATGAGATATGAAGATTACTAATTTGACTTCTTCCTCTTTGGTCATAACTAAATAATGGTTAACTGATCAAGGGTTGCTTCTTCTTTTTTTTTTATAGAAATTTAAGCTTAATTTTTTATTTCTAAAACTCTATGTTTTTAGATTTTGTTTATACTTTAATCTTTTTGGATTCTTTTACTCCTGTATTTACTTAATTTTAAGTTGATTTTTATATTTATACGAATCTAGGGGAAAGCCAACCACTAAAATGGGCTATGTGGTTACGGGTGGCATTATCTTTGGCACAAGCATTAGACTGGATAAAAACATAATAATTAAAGACAAAATTGCAGAAAACAACCTTTATGTATACCCCAAACTGCACTTTATACCTTTCACTATGAAATCCGCCAAAACCAACCTTTACGTTCATGTTTTGTTACAGTTTCAACCTTTACCACTAACACCGTTTGTTTTCTTGGTTAAATTACCTCACATGCTTTGCATGTGAGGGTATTATGGTCATTTTACATCCCCTTTTAATATTACTTTTTTTTATAATAAACAACAAATAATTGTGTAGGCTGTCTTCACCCCTTAGTTCAATCTAAATTTTTTCGATACATTTTATTTATTTATGTATTTAGAGAGTGAGATCAGATGAGAGTGAAGCGTAGATAGAGATCAGATGAGAGAGAAAGTGTAGAGAGAGTCGGAGAAGATGGTGGTCACGGCCTCTCGCCGGCTACGCTCCGGCAGCGTAGGCAATCGAAAACACAAACATAAGTTGTGGTAGTTATTGACAGTGGAGGTAGCTGTCGACGGAACCGGCATAACTCCGTTCAATTTTCAGTGATTCAAGCTCCGATCGTCCCTGTAAAACCCAAGACAAACACCAAGAAATAACCCAATTCCAACACCAATGATTTCAAGAAAAATGCCAAGAAACCCCATTGGAAACAGAGCACGTGAAGTAAAACAGAGGACATACAGAAACAAAATGTTTAAAGAAAACGGGAACAGTGATGGGTCTGGAGGTGACAAAGACGGCGATTGTGTTGTGATAGAGAGAAGTAGATCAGAGATGAAGAGAGAGAAAGATAGAGATCGGTAGAAAGCAGAGATTCGATCGGAGATAAGGGCCGGCCATCGTTTAAAGATAGATAAGAAAGATTGTAGCTTTGAACTCGAATTAGAACGAAATCACCACCTCAGATCTGAACGGAACAACCAGTCCACCGTCGGAACTAACAAATTTAGACAAGATATAATACATATTATTGCTACTGTATTTGATTTGGAAAAGTAAGGTATAGAATTCTTTTGTTTAAAGTAACTGTGAAACCCTCAATAGTTGGTTAACAATGTTTAGATCTTGTTGGTTCTATGAGACATTTAAACAAACAGCTGGTAGCCAATGTATATAAGTACAAGAATCTCTGACAAGATTTTGATCCAATTATATATTTACCGCATATGATGAAAGCGTCCCAAAAATGTCTCGAGTCTTTCCTGTTTTAATATAAAAATCTGAATGAATGGGATAATCTGCACAATTGTTTTTTGTTTATCAAACCTGCAATCAGGGTTTTGTTTGAACTAAGGGGTGAAGACAGCCTACACAATTATTTGTTGTTTATTATAAAAAAAAGTAATATTAAAAGGGGATGTAAAATGGCCATAATACCCTCACATGCAAAGCATGTGAGGTAATTTAACCAAGAAAACAAACGGTGTTAGTGGTAAAGGTTGAAACTGTAACAAAACATGAACGTAAAGGTTGGTTTTGGCGGATTTCATAGTGAAAGGTATAAAGTGCAGTTTGGGGTATACATAAAGGTTGTTTTCTGCAATTTTGTTATAATTAAATGATAAATGGTTGTACTTGGAATTTGGAAAGGGTATAATTTTTTTTCTGTTTCTAATAAATGTGGAAGATATTAATTAGAGTTGATAAGATATGTGGGTGTATGTAGTTGATCAAAACATGTTCGTTTGAAATGGGTCAACTTAGTGTTGTTGGTTGAAACTCAAATTTGACCTGGCTGGATTTGATATTTTTGGATAAACGAGGTCTTCAACCCATTTGACACATTCACGTTTTAGCTAAGTTTTACATTCGACCTGTTTAGGATAAACTATAACCCAAATTAACCCATACATATGTATTTGGGTTAGAACTGCCACCTCTAATTCTGATTTTTTTTTTTTGCTAATGCATGGACCTTTGTAGATAAATGCATACATATCCAGTTATTAGAGTCAGTTTAGGTATGTGCTAATTGAAATGTTGAGTGGCTTAGTGGTAAGTGCTTAAGTCCCTCTTGACACATGTCTAATGTTCAACACTAGCTTCTACCGGTTTTCTGATTTCAAACCTCTTGAAGACCACATGTCCGGTGCAAGCTGCGTTTTACCATATCCCATTGGTTTAGCATAGGCTGGTCCTGTGAGTTTTATGTTAAAGATTTTCATGGTTACCAAAAAACTATTAAATATATAAATAAAAAGTTTAGCTAAAACGAAACGTGTCAAAGGGGATTATAATTAGATGTATAGAAAAACGTTTGTGGGTCCACCAGTCCAACCCGAACCCATGTTAACATTTGAGCTTTTTGGTTTATTGCAGTTGAATGAGGGCCAATGGAAGTCACCAGTCCAACCCAATGTTTATTCAAAATAGTGTCGTGTGTCCGCTGCATCACACGAGTCTGGTTGTGTAACGGGTCAAACGGTGAAAAGGCGCCTCTCAGGGCGCAACGCGAAAGCTGCGCTAGGCTATGCTTCAGTGCCTAAGGTGCTTTTGACATTATACGTTTATCTCAAATTTTAGTTATGAAATTTCTGACTGAAAACTTCCTCTAAAGTTTAAGCTGATGTGCTCAAATGTTGTGAGTTCTTATTGACTTTATTAAGTAACAACGTAAAGTGCTTTTTGGGATAAAATTCCGAATCAAGAGACTAAAGTCAATATGGAATAGAGCGGGTGGTGATAACCTTTATCGTTCTCAAATTATGTCCGACTTATGTTTACTCCTGTGGAACAACCACCAATGTACATTGTGTTTAGTGAATGACTGTTTTGGAATTTCTAGAATCTCAAAACCTTAATTGATTTCATTTTGTTTCAAGGAGATTTCGAGTTGCGGAAAGTTCAAGACCACAAAACGAGTTCGAGTTCAGTTGCACTGTGAGGTATATTTTTTTATTTCTTTTCGAATTCATGTACGATGTTTTGAATTCGTGCTATAAATCTACATATATTACATCCTCTTGCTTACAGAACACCTCTTCCTTTCTAAATTGGCCCATGTTGAGTGGTACTCACATTATAGAACACCTCCTGCTTTGTTTGGTTTAGATACTTTATAAATGCCATATGAGTTTTTTGATTAATTAATGGTAGCAGCTACTTTAAAACAAGATATTCTTTTCAGCAACACATGAGTTTTTATGAAACAATGAAGAAAGACACGACTACTGATTTGAGTCATTGAGGCCTTGAAGTTCTATTTATGCTTGGTAGCCATATTTGAAATTATCTTATAGAGTTGCAACTTGCAAGACGAGCGGGTCTGATTGGTTGGTTAATGGGTCGAAACGGGTTTAAGGTAAAACATGTCATTTTAACATTGGTTAAAGTTAAACGGGGTAGGCTGGTGGGTTGACCCGTATAACATTTAATGTCCATTGTTAGAACTTTTATGAATAATTAATAATATCCTAAATCTATAAATAAAATGCTTCAGGAGCTTTTATGCCTAACAAGTAGACTTTTGGTACCGTTAAACCCATTCGGCATGTTGTACCAATTTGATCTGGTTTTTATTCGAATTCTTTGGATAAAAAAACACAAAGTGGATTGACCCGTTATAAGTAAAAATCACAACCTCCACTTTTACTACAGCTGGTTTTGGATCTAAATTGCCACATCTACCATTTTGTTTCATCTCTTCAATCTCCTTTTGCTAATTATTTATTTTCTTGTGTGATTATATATAAAATGCAACCTTCAAGAGACTATTTAGACTAGAGGGCATAATCCCAGCTTTGGAAACATCACATGTACTTACTTATTTGGAGAAACTATGCCCCACCAAAGGGTATATAAGAGAGCTTGACCATCTGCGTGGTACATAAACAATGTAATTGTGCATATTTATTTTTGGATAACCGTCTACATAAATGTTTCGTGCTTTTCCTTCCCAGGCCTGCTTATGCAGATTCGGATTCAGAAGAAACAGTTGACAGTGACCCACATGAAAGGTATACCGTCTGCACTTAGTGTTAGTAATGAAAACCCATACTACTTTTCGATGCATATATACGTAAACATAGTATACCATTTTTAATAGTTTTCTTTTCGTTATTTCACTGCAATCAGTTGGCTGGTGATGGGATTGGGGATGACGGTGACATGCGTTAGCAAAAGTTTGGTCTATGTGTTATCCAATAAGATAGGAAGGCGTGTGAGAGTTTATGCGTTTTTCCTTTTTCTGTTTCATGTTTTTTTTTTCTTGGAAGACATCTTTTTTCACTTCTTTTTGGCCGGCAAGTTTTGCCAAGGAAACAACTTATGGTCCATGGTTTAATAAAGTTTAACCACGCCCCTTTGTAGGCGTATTGTCTTACATGTTATGCACCGGCCGTGTCAGACGTCTTACCACAAACAAACAATAGCTATTATGCATGCCGTGCATCGCACGGGCTTTCTCCCTAGTTATAACAAAATACGAGTATATTACACAGCATCTTTAAACAAAAGTTTTATTTCGGTGTGCAAATTAATGTTTATTAAAGTGCACGCCCATACAATTGGTGGGCTGTGTCTTATTTATCTTGTGGACTAAGGCCCAAAACTCACAATATCTTCACACTACATTGGTTTAAGCCATCTGCTTAGATTCTCTAAACAGGAAATAAAGTTTACACAAAAAAAAAAAATCTTCACACGACTTTAATCAACAAACATGTTTTCGTGATCATCATTCCTGAACAAATTTCCATGTCGAAAGAGATTGCAATGGAGTTCCTTTCCACCCAATAATCAAACACTTGCCGTTATTTTGGAGCGTGCAAGAACTCGCACACGAAAATTGTTGCAACACGAGGTTAGTCTGATACATGCATGAATCGCTTAACTCGATCTCTACCATCCCAAACCGCTTGAAAAATAACCTCCATGTGTTTATATTTACACTCCTACTAACCCGCTCGTCACCCTCACATGCGACAATGTTTTTCATCCCGTCAGCAAAATGAACACCTTCCAATATGCCTCTATGAACATCGTCGCGGCTCATACATGCTTCCAAACAATCGAAAAAAGCACCATAAAAAAATAATGCCTCAGTAAACCGGTTCACAAAAGACGTAGAATTATGATTGGCTTCAACCTCAACCACAACAATAACCAAAGGATTGATTTTTCGAATTGCTCTCATCAAATTTTCAAAACTTTGGGGCCTTGAGATCATTGTTCTTAGTATTACTTGACAAAAGACCGCAACGGCTTCACCTTCTTGAACATCGAATTGTTCTTCTTTCACCTCCGTGATGTCGGATAACACGAGTATTTTAAACACAAAGGGTAAACTCAAAGTTTTTGCGAAACACTCTAATCTTTTTCCTGTTTCCCCTACCTTTTGGATATCCGAGGATGTTGCAAGGGCGGTTATTTTTAGAAGTTCGATTTCTGATTTTCGTTCTGACAATGCTTGAATCAAAGCCGTCCATTGTACACCGCTACGAATGTGGATGTCGATCAAGTGGACCTTGCTTGATGTCCCTACTTGATCAATGATTGCTTGTATGCCACAAAGTTGCAAAACTTGAGTGAATGGAAGGGCTTGGTGAGTTGCCAAGAATGATGGATTAGCTCCTAGTGCCAAAGGATTTTCATTCTTTTGATCCTGCCAAAAGTATTTGATAAAACATATAGTTGCTGTTTATTTTTCGTCTCTTGTTACTGTCATCATATTGCTCATGTCAATATCGCCCTAACTAAAATATTTCATATAATAAAAATATACATCTATAATCTAAGTTTGTCTTGAGATTGTTCTAAAATCAAATCCTTTTTAGTTTTTACTCAAAAACGTTTTGACTTTTTAAATTATTTTACTAATATATTTTTAGACTACCAGTAGGGTTATTCAAAAAGTTCGCAGGTCGCTCGAAAAGAACTTAGAGAAGGCTCTTTTGTAAACACGTCGAGTTTGCTCGTTGACTCGTCTAAATTAAAGAAAATCTTTATAAATATATAATTTATAACCAAAGTTTTAATATATATAAATTATGAATTTTGCATTATGTATATGTAAAATATTACTTTTTGTTTCTACGTATATCAACACATGTAAAAATACAATACTTTTCTTCAGAAAAAAACGAGTTGACTCGAGCCTTTTACAAGCCGAACATAATCTCAACACTACATTTTGCTAAGATAAACGAGTCAAGCTGAGTTGAGCGAAACCCGAGCTAATTAAATAGCAAGTAAAAGAACTTACGAATTTTTTTGGTTTCTTAGGAACAGGCATTCCGGTTTCTTTCCCAATTCTTTCTTGTAGAGCATCACACAAATGAAACACCAGTCGTTCCACCGGAGTTCCATCATCCGACGCCACCCACCCACACCGTACCAAAAACTTACTAGCAATTTCAAACTGTTTCTTCCCAACTTTCTCAGCAGCAGTCAAAAGCTGGAAAACAAGCTCCACCTCTCTAATCTCATTCATCGACAGCCTAGTAAACGCCGAAGACCCATACGGGTGCGTAAACATCGTGTACCCATTCGCTCTATTTGCCGAAAAACTTATAAACTTCTCAGCTGCCAAATTGATAATTTCCACCGTGGACAGTGTTCCCACACTGTCCGTCCCCACTTCGTCAATCGAAACTTCTTTTGAACTGATGAACTTGCTCCTGTATCGGCTTAGGAGCTCCAAGGAGGTCGTAGAACTTAACACTGTATCTACTGACTTTGAAATTGAATCGGTTGATTCATCAAATTGTGGTAATGGATCATGAATATTTTGGGACTGTAGAACTTGGAGTGTGTCAAAGGGATTGTTGTAATGGTTAATGTTAATAATATTGTGATCTACGTCAACCAAGGGTGGGAGACTATGGTCAACGCAGATGGGCTGAAATTCCGGCGCCGGAAACTGGTGGTGGTCATGTTCTAAAAAGGGGTTGAAATTATCTGGGAGGTTTGTTTGGTGGAAATAGAAATTTGGGCACATTGTTGTTGAGGATGTGTAGAAGTGGTTGGTGAATGGGGGACTAAAGAAAAGGTGGCGGCCGGCGGGTGGGTGATGAAGACAATGCCAGGTGGCGGCGGAGATTAGTTACTAAGGGAGGGAGTACATTAGTACAGAAACATATTTGTTAGTGAGGAATCTAGACGGCTTTTTTTTTGTTTGTAGTTTGGAAAAGGAAAGATGTTTGTTGGAGATACGGTGTAAAAAGAGTTAAAGATTGAGCGCCGATTATTGAATTTAAAGTTAGTGAGGAATCTAGACGGCTTTTTTTGTTTGTAGCCCTTTACACTTATATATTTGTATGTGTTATTGTTAATTAGTTATTTTTATAATATAATGATAATAACTATGTAAAAGTTATTAGCAGATGAAATTATTGCGTTGTACAATGTCGTGCTAGTCCCTAATCTTTTTTACAGCATCTGTCCAACCATCACTACTAGTCTTCCAGCTATGTGATGGTTAAGAATTCATCATAAATAAATTTAACTTTTCTTCTTAACCACGCTCCTAGCTCCTAAGAGTTGTTCCGATTGAAAGCCTTAAAACGCATCCATGTCACACCTGCTCAGGGTTTGTCCCTCTTTCTCTCCTCCCTCTCTCACAAAATACGAGTATATTATATAAAAGCTATGTGATGGTTAAGAATTCATCATTTTAATGTTTAATTAAATGGCATACTCATACATGGGCAGGTTGTGTCCTTTGTAATTTGTTGTCTAAGGCCCAAAACTCCCAATGCCTTTGGTCTTCACTTGGTATTTGTTTAAGCCACAATTTAATGAACATAAAATAAAGCGTACATGTACAAATGCTTATCAAAGTTTGCTTTATATTCCTTCATAGGACAATCAAATAATATTGAAATGGGTATGTGATTCAAAGATGAAGTGTCTTTGAATACCAATCTGGCGATGATATGATCTCGAGCCTTAAGTGATCTTAGTAGACAGACTTCAATTCATATTTTAACTGGTCATGTTTAACTTCGAGTCTTAAGTGGTCCTCAGTATAGTCATATTGCAATTATCAGTTGAGTTTCTTAGATATATCCTTGCCTCTTTGTATCCATGGTATGATCATATTGCAATTATTCAATGAAAATTAGCTTTTTTTTATGAATAAAAAAAATGAACTTAAGCTTAATATGATTGAAAGAATCATGTACCTCAAATAGGTCAAAAATATATCATCAAACTAATAAAACTAATAGGAAGTCTTTAGTTCATTGATTCATATTTAAACATTTACAACGTCCTCTATCATTTCATTCATATTAGAACAAGAATCTTCGCATGACTTTAATCGACAAACATGATGAAAAAATAATTTTAAGTATTACCGGATGAATCTCTTGATTATTTCCTTTCCTCTTTGTATCCTTGGTATAATCATATTACATTTATTCAATGAAGATTAGCTTTTTTTATAAATAAAACAAAACTTAACTTAAGCTTAAAGTGATAAAAAGAATCAAATATCTCAAATAGGCCAAAAACATCATCAAACTAATAGAAAGTCTTTAGTTCATTGAGTCATATCTAAAATTTACAACATCCTAAATCATTTTATTCACATTAGAACAAAAATCTTTCCATGGCTTTAATCGACAATCATTTTATTCACATTAGAACAAAAATCTTCCAATGGCTTTAATCGACAAGCATACACTACTAGAAAATACACCTCTCTTGACACGCGAACAATGACACGCGCTCATTTTATGACATTATAAAACGCGTGTCAAGAAAACAAATGTCATAATTTACAAAATTCAATAAATTTATGACCTTCTTTTTGTGTGTCATCATTTTAGTGTCATAAAAAAGAACACTATAAAAATGTGTATATCAAGTTGTATGAAACTCTTTTTTGTGTCAACTTTTTAGGAAGTCATGTTAAATTTCCACTACTAGTATATGAGGCTAATGCAACTTTTTAGGTGTATTTTTTTTAAATTATGTTGTATTTGACTATAATGTAATTTCTTTTAATATAAAGGTTGCATTAAAAGATCTAATGCAACCTTTTTCATTAAATATTGCAAAATTTTATTAAAATAGCAACCTTTTTATTTAAAAGGTTGTGAATTTAACTAAATATTACAGTTATTTTCTTGAAAGGTTGCAAAAATTAGTGAATGAAACTACTTTTTTTTTCTTAAAAAGTTGCTAATATTTTTGAAAGATTGTAAATTTTTTTAAAAAATTTACAAAAGTATCACGATCGAACGAAACTACTTTTCGAAGAAGCCACTGAAGATTAGTGGTCTAGAGCATATCCTTAATATAGTTATAGGTAGTTTCATCTTCTAATATTCATCTGTGTCAAATTCTAAAACAAAGAAGCTTTTCAATAGGGTCTACATATTCACACACCCAAAGGCCTATTTTCACACTTTCAAGACGCCTAGTATAGGCCTAGACGGGGCGTGTAGGTTCAAGTCTCCGACCAGTTGGTCAACCTCGTACCACGTCAAATCAATCACTTCACACGGCACGTACAGGGTCAGACTGGGGTCTAGTGTGGTCCAAAAGACCATTATGGCCCTGTGTTGCCCCAAGTCTAGCCCTACAACCCTAAACGACCAGTCTAGCCCTGTACGCGACGTCTAGCCCCTCAAGTTTAAAAGTTTTTTATACTTCAAGGGCTAGATGTCGCATACAGGCCTAGACTGAGGGTGTCTCAGGGCTAAAATGGTAATTTACCATTTGCTTTTTTAAAATTTTTATACTTCAAGGCTAGATGTCGCGTACAGGGCTAGACTGGGCATCTAGGGTTGTTTAAAAGACTATTATGCCCCTGAGTTAGGGCTAGACTGGGAGCAACACAAGACTATAAGAGTTTAATTTGATATAAAGAAACAAATTTTGTGACAGAAAAAATTTGCACAGAAGAGCCGATTTACGAACCGAAACAAAACCAGTTTTTTAAACCGATAGTTAAACCGACCAAACTGGGACGGAACCGAACCGAAACTGGTCTTTTAAACCAGTAGTAAAAAACGACCAAATTATGACAGAACTGAAGTAGTTTCAAACTAAAACCCGTCAAAATCAAAATAGGGTCCAAACCGATTACGGTTTAGAAAAAAAATGCTTTGTTGACCTCTACTAACAAATAATATAACTAGTTATAACCTTATGATGCTAAAACTCAAACCCCATATACTATAATTATGATATTCTAATATGTATGTTTACACGTACCACTTAACTCAAACCTCAAATAATAAATTATGATATTCTAATAGGTATATTTACACTTACCACTTAGGCCATGGGGTATGGGGCGTGGGTTGGGGCTTGGGTTGGGGGAAAACGCCCAAGTCACCACCCCGGGTGGGCTTGGGTTGGGGCGTGGCCCCTTGGGGCTTGGCTTTCAAGCCGGGCGTGGGGCGGGGGAGCAAGCTGACATGGCGGCATGGCAGGCTGTGAATGGTTATAAATATACATATATATATATATATATATATATATATATATATATATTAAAAAAAAAAAAGCTGAACTCAAGCCCCAACCCAAGCCCCACCATACCCCCTTCAAAGTGGGTTTGAAACTTGAGTTTTGAATTTCCACGTGTCAACCAATGCCCCAACCCAAGCCCCAACCCAAGCCCCGTAGTCTTAATATTTTTGTAAGTTTCATAAGATTTAGAAAGAAATATAATATTATACTTATATAGCTTTGTAATTTTAACTTTATTTTACACCTAATATTATTATTTCCATTCACTTAAAAAAATAAATTTTGACTTTCATTTCCCTCCCCAAATTCAGTTTCCCAATTCAAACCCACTTACCCCATAAAATTCCAGATTTCCCTCCCATCGAGCCATTTTCACCCTCCATCGAACCTCCACCGGCACCACCATCGCTGCACAATGCTATTGCCGTCTTCGCTGATAGTTGACCACCACAGCTTTCCTCCAATCGATTGGCATCCAAGCTGTTTGCAGGTTTCGAGATGAATGAGCCCGGGGCTAAACGCCTAAAATTCAACAGGCCAGTTCAATCGTGTTCTTTATCTTTCATTCTACAACCCAAAATAGTTTCACTTTCTTATGTTAGTCGGGGGATGGTCTCATGGGGCAAAACTGTTTATACAGGTAAACACATACTAGAATATATGTTTATTGGTTTCTTTTGCTTCTTATTTTTTATTTGTTGTATTCTACGTAGTTGGGATGTTTGATGGTAGTTATTGGAGTTGAATTAGATTAGCATGAATCTTGTTTGGTGTATCAAATTTTATGGTCGAACCGACCATAATAAGGCTAATTATTTGCAAGATTCAATCATGCACTCCACATGTTTGATGAAATGTCTCAATGAATAATTTCTTTTTGTTTAATTGTTTCATATTAATTTGCATTAATTTGCTAAAAGCATTTTGGTCGAACTGACCATAATAAGTCTAATTTTGTTGTCGCTTCAATTCGAGAACTTGTTAAAAATTGTTAGGTTTGTTATGTTTCATCATATTTTGATATTATAATAATATCCCTAATTTCTCTTGCGTCTTGCCATTTGCAGATAGTACATTTAAGGTCTCTGGAAAAGAAAGAAGATTTATGTCTTGAATTGTGAGTTGGGCTTTCTTACTTATATATAAATTTTGTAATCCTTGTATGAAAATTTAATTGTATCTCTTGACCAAAATTGACTGATCAAATTTTCATAATATATGATGACGGGTGAACGGGTCAGCAGGTTAATGTGTGATGTAGTTGATATAATTATTCTTATAAGGACTCCAAATCACACTTCTAATAACCACATGTTATATATATATATCAACATCACTTGTTACTTGGATGATGCTTGCCTACTGTTCTAGCAAGATAATGGCTAGTTATTCTTTTGATCTAATGTCATCCATTCACACACTTTTATAGAGCATCTTCGTGGTACCATTACATGATTCACTCACCATTTGCTATTTAGATTGGTAGATGTGTTAATTAGTTTGACTTTGCATCAAGTCTTTTCAATTAATTACTCAAGGATCCAGATATAGTCATTCACATTGTTTGTAGATACAACCTGCACATGAAGTATGTCATCTAGCCTATCGACATGTTATATTGTAACCAACATGCTACTTTTTCGTTTCTTTACTATATCTTTTTTCAACAGGTATTGTGAATGGGTCAGCGGGTTAACGGGTCAGCAGGTGAACGGGTCAGCAGGTCAGTGGGTTAACGGGTCAGTGGGTGAACTGGTCAACGGGTGAACTGGTCACGGGTCAGTGGGTGAACGGCAGGTCAGTGGAAATATTCTTTGATATATTTTTTATAGGGCAATGGTCGTGTTTGCTGCACGAAGTGGTACTAGCATGAGGGTTAAACTCAACTCTGTCAACGCTAGGGTGAGTACTTAATTTCTTATTTAGATTGTGGTTGGAATGATACTATAAATACAGGAACCCTTTACTTTAAACTTAAATCGCAACAGTTTCACACTTGATACTTTTAGTTGTGTAGTGTCCATGTCAGCGATGAAGTACTAATTAAATGTGGCTACTATGTGATGAAGTTCATGAGAGAGAGACCTTGCAAAGGAGTTGATATTTTGGATAATGACAATGTAAGTTTAGGCAAATTTTAGCCTGCATGTTAGAGAAATCTGGCATTTAATGCTTAAGTTCATTGATTCTGATTTTTAAGATTTAATTGTTGCTCAGGTTAGGAAGGAGTAGCGGAATACTTGGCTGTGGATATGGATGACATTCGTGAAGATTGGCCGACTTATGCAACTACCTTTATTATTAAGTGACAAACCGCATTTTAGGTGTCCACAAATGTATTCAAACAATTTTTTTTTGTTAACGTTAAAATATTTGTACTATATTTGACAAATGATTATGTAATGGGTAGTTTGGGTATGTATATGCGTATTTGTTTTATGAAATAGATTTATTGTTTTTGTTATAATATATGCATCTAGGGTAAATTAATAATTCTATATTTTTTTTAAATAATTAAAAGCATGACACGCGTAAATGAATGTCATAAATATGTGTTATAAATGCGTGTCATGAATGTATGTCATTAAAGAGTGTCATAAAATGTGTGTCATGAATGTGTGTCATAAAAACATGACACACAAATGCATGTCATGTTAAATTTATGACTCCTCAATCAACGACTCGTTTTTGCGTGTCATAATTACCGTTTTATGACACACAATGTGCGTCAAGAAATGTGTATTTTCTAGTAGTGATAATGAAAAAATAATTTTAAGCATTACTGGATGAGTCTCTTGATTATCTCTTCGCCTCTTTGTATCCTCGGTGTAATCATATTGCAATTTTTCAATGAAGATTAGATTTTCCTGAATAAAAAAGCTTAACTTAAACTTAAAAGTGATTGAACGAATCAAATATCTCAAATAGGTCAAAAATATAATCAAACTAATAAAACTAATAGAAATTCTTTAGCTCATCGAATTATATTTAAAAATTTATACCGTCCTAAGTCATTTTATTTGTATTAGAACAAGAATCTTCTCGTGGCTTTAATCGACAAACATGTTTTTGCATTGATCAATCCCAAGTGAATTCCTATGTCGTAAGACAATGTAGTGGAGTTCCTTTCCACCGACAACCAAACACTTGTCGTTTTTCTCAAGCGTGCAATAACTCGCACATGAAAATTGTTGCAACACTAGGTTAGCCTGATACATGAACAAACCACTTAACTCGATCTCCACTACCCCAAACTTCGCAAAATGTAGCCTCCATGTATTTCGAGTCATATTTAAAAATTTACACCGTACTAAATCATTATATTTGTCTTAGAACAAGAATCTTCACATAGATTTAATTGACAAATATTTTTTGTGTTAGAGCAATCCTAAGTGATATTGGATAACACGAGTATTTTAAACAAGAAGTGCTACATCGTGGTTTTTGCAAAACTCTCCAATCTTCTTCCATTTTTCTCTACTTTGTGCACATTTAGGATACTGCAACAACGGTTAGTTTTAGAAGCTTGATTGGTGATTTCGTTCGGCTAATGCTTGAATCTCAGTCGTCCATTGTACACTGCTTCGAATGTAGCTGTCGATGTTACTATTTGGTCAATGATCGGTTGTATGCCACATAATTACAAAACTTGATTGAATGAAAGGGCTTGGACCGGAGACATCCAAGAATGTTAGATCTATTCTCATTCCCACATAATTTTCGTAATTTAGACCCTCCTTCAAGTATAGGCGAAGATAAATAACATAGTTAGTTTAACCTCTGAAGTTATAACTCTCATTTTTTTCATTTGTTCATTGCGATACATTCGTCAAATTATTATGATTAGACAATGCTGATGTAGTTGTCGTGGGCTAATAAAAAACAAGTATTTTTACTTAAATACCTATACGAGTAAGGGTAAGTAATGTCGTATCCATAGGGAATTTGTGGTTAGTGTATAGTGATTTAACTAATTAATCACTATTATCTAAATTGGGAGTTTGTTTGATTGATTGAGAAAACACACATATCATTAAGATAGTGTTATCAGATTGAGAAGAAGTAACCCCCACCCGGAATCCTGATTACAAGGTTAACACAACAAACATGTTTACTGATTCAAACACCACATAGACATGACCTTGGGATTAATGACTTTGACTAACGATTAGTGACAATTTTTAACAAAAACCATACAATCTAACAATCCGTGAAACTATACAAATTACCCACCAAATTACCAACCCGCTAACGATGCAAGGAAATCGCCAATACGCATGATAAATGACAAATAATTCAATCATAATTAATGTTTACCAAAAATCAACACAAGTGATCAAGATTATCGGTTACAAGAATCAAAAACAAAGTTTAATGTGCAAAACCTAACAATCACTCATCCGCGGGAAGTGACAAGGGTTTAAGCCTCGCATCCTTGCCATCACGGCTTCAAATCTTGATTTGGAATGAATTGGCATAAAGAAACGGGATGAAGGGGCGACACGTCATAGCGGGTGATGCAAGTCAAGCGTCACATCAGTTAAAGGAAAAGATAAAGTAACTGCCAGTCATCTAGTGAAAATCACCACCGAAATTCAAAATTCAAAAACAAAACCGCCATGAGAAAAAAGCGCCGAATCCAAGAAGGCCCCGACCTTTTAGTTCGAAGTTTTTACTAAACAAACGCTACGAACTAGGGGGCTTGATGAGGATACGTCCTGGGTCGGACCGAAGACTCAGTAAAGCACAAGGACGGACCGTTAGTACATAGGCCTGGACGGACCTAGTGTCCCCCGGTCGGAACGGCCAGCCAATAGGATCTTCTCTAACTAACTGGGACCCACGGCTTTAACTACTTGATAACGACAGGTCCGACCCTAACTAACTCGCCACGTCAGCATACCCAAAAGTATAAATACCCCGCCAAGACTTCCAACAAGGGGTAGCCGCTACTTTCTCTCTCTAAAAAACTCTCTCCTCTCTCTCACTGACCTATTTCTCCTCACAAATACTTATCCTCACGCCCGAGCTTGGTCACAGAGAGGCCCCCCTCCCTGTGACGAGGCTAACGGTGAGCTTTCTTCCTTGTGATCTTGCAGGTCTTTGCCAAGGTCATCTGAAACTCTGTGCAAACCAGCACGAACCAACTGGTTTTTGAGTCTTCAGTATGTGAACTTCTTTGCTAGTGTGGGTAAACCACATACAAAAACAAAGATTTCAAGACCACCTTAACACTTCATTTTCGTTTCCCCAAGTAATGTAGTGTGTATGAACTGCAAAACCACTTGCAAAGAAGTATTTTGATTTCAAGACCACCAATACCAACATTTTAATCACCACCAAACATCCACTGAGGTCTAAAAAAGGAGGCCTTGGTGTGGGACGTAAACGGTAACAAAAATAATTCAATATTTAGAAAATGATAGTTGTAATTTTTGACTTACAATGAAGATTAAAATGGTTTATTTAGACACTATATTCGACGTAAATCCATTAGAAAAAAGCAAACACACAACTTCCGACCCACTTCTGGAAAGTTAATTATTGCCAGAGAAGAAATTGTATAGTTTCTAACAGATATTCTGTCAAAACTCATTACCGAACAAATGTTGTGAATAAAAACTGAAAAAGTCTGGTCATGGAACAATTATTAGTCACTTATTGTTGGATTAATCGGTTCGTTTACGGGTCATGGGTCGGTACAATATCGGTCATGGGTCAAATAAGTCAGAAAGATCATCAAACAAATATAAATTCTTCACGTCATAAACAAATGTTTAAAAACTTTGAACGTCCTAAATCATTTTATTTTCATGTTACATGTTTAGGGCAAGAATCTTCACATGGCTTTAATCGATAAACATGTTTTCGTGGTCATCTTTCCTGAACAAATCTCCATGTTGAAAGAGAATGCAATGGGGTTCCTTTCCACCCGACAACCAAACACTTTCCGTTATTCTCAAGCGTGCAAGAACTCGCACATGAAAATTGTTGCAACAAGAGGTTAGCTTGAACCACGCACAAATCACTTAACTCGATCTCTACCATCCCAAACCTCGTGAAAAATATCCTCCAAGTGTTCAGATATAGGCTCCTATTAGTTCGTTCGTCTCCCTCAGCTGCCACAAGGTTTTGTATCCCGTCAGCGATATGGACACCTTCCACTATGGCTCTATGAAGGTCATCTCGGCTCATACACGCTTCCAAGCAATCGAAAAGGGCACCATAAAAGAACAATGCCTCAGTAAACCGGTTCACAAAAGAATTTGAATTATGATTGGCTTCAACCTCACCCACAACAATAACCAAAGGGTTTATCTTTTGGATTGATCTCATCAAATTCTCCAATCTTTGGGGCCTCGAGAGCATCGTTCTTAGAATAATTTGACAATAGACCGCAACGACTTCACCATGTTGAACCTCGAATTGTTCTTGTTTGACCTCCGTGATGTCAGACAACACGAGAACTTTAAACAAGAAGGGCAGCCTCAAATCTTTTGCGAAACTCTCCAACCTTTTTCCAGTTTCCACTACCTTTTGGACATCGGAGGATGTTGCAACCGCGGTTAGTTTTAGAAGCGTGATTGGTGATTTTCGTTCGACTAATGCTTGCATCATAGCCGTCCATTGTACACCGCTTCGAATGTGGATATCGATCAAGTGGACCTTGCTTGATGTCCCTATTTGGTCAATGATCGCTTGTATGCCACATAATTGCAAAAGTTGACTAAATGGAAGGGCTTGGTGACATGCTAAGAATGTTGGATTTGTTCCCATTCCCAGTGGATTTTCGTTCTTTCGACCCTCCTTTTAAGTATAGACCAAGATAAATAACATAATTAGATTGTCATCAAAAGTCAAAACTCTCGTCTTTTTAGTATTTTGTCTATTGCCATAAAATCGTCCAAGTATTATGAAAAAAAAAATGTCAGATTTGTTACTTTTGAACATTACAATAGGTGCACTTTCAAATCAACATATAGCTAACAGGTAGATAATACGTTTCTTTACAAAATTACATTTTTCATCATTTAGCTGCATAGAAAACTATATTTATTGTTCTTAATCTTCATAAAATTAAGTAATCAATTTAAATATTTTAGAAAAATATATGTGTTTATTTTATAGATTTTCACCTTTTATATATTTAGGGTAAGTTACAAGTTTTGTCCTTTATGTTTACACCAAATTGCAAGCAGGCGCTGTCCTTTAGCGCAAAAGTTTACGAGTTTTGTCTTTAACGTTTCAAAATCTTGCACGTCATGTCCTTTAGGCCAAACCCAGTTAGATTTTTTGGTTAAATCTGGTCATGTGCCTTGCACATGGGGGTATTGTTGTCATTTCACCCTTTCAAGGGCTATTGTGTAATTTTTGATGTCGTTTGCTAGTTTGTAGTGTTGGTTTGGTGAGGTGCTTGGATCATGGATGACACGACGGGTTGCTTGTGGCGGATTTTTCGTTGAGCTCCTTCCCCACCTTCGTTTTAGGGGAGTTTTCGTGTTCCTGCTTTCCTCCATTTGTATCGAATTCTCATTTTCATTGCTTATTCATTTTTTTGTTGTGCATCAAGGGTGATGTACAGTTCAAGAGTTGGGAGGTGGTTTAGTATTTGAACTTGTTTGTCCAAAAACTATTTTCTTTTGCAAAAAAACTTCTCTTGAAATAAAAATTTTTATGGCATAAAAATAATCGAATCAACATAATTATCCATGAAGCACCAACAATTTTTGATAAATAAAGAAGATAGGTCGCTTGCTTTAAGAGTGCCATTAAGTCAAGCATGTTTTTTTGTATATCTTTGAGTTTGAGAAATCAAATGATTGACCTACTTGTTTGCCTTTCATATTTACTCAATTTGCCCGTTTCCATGAGTTATTTTTTAGCCATATAGCTTTAGATTATTTTTGCTTATGTTTTTGCGGGCAATGATTGTGTGAGCCGGATGAATCTTGCAATTTAGAAATTGTGTTAGCCTAGGCATACATGTAAAGGCCACAAAGCAAACTTATAGCATGAAAATGATTGAGGCATTAGGATGACCCTTTTTGTTTTTATTAATTTATTTTTCTTATCCATACTCGAAATCATACCATTAGTTAACCAAATTTAAGACTTTTTCCATTCGTTTCTCTTAAACTACCAAATTTTAGCCACTTAGCCAAATTAGCCTTTTATATTTTAACCCATTTTTAATTGGAAATCCGATTTGATTAGTAACTAACATCTAATGAAATCCGGTTGGAAAAAAGAGCGGCACAATAACAAAAAATGGATGACATGTATATATGGCAAAAAAAACAACCCACAAAAATGAGCTATTAGGGGTGCTCTAAGAATATATTATATTAAAGAAAAAAAAAGATAAGTACAAGTTATTCACATCCATTCCATCTTTTTTACACTATAATTTTCACTAAAAACATCTAGATTTTTTCTCTTCTTACAATTAAATAATATTTTTTATACTTTTATCATTATTTTTTCTCCCTCCTCCACTCACAAGCACTTTCAAAATATATTAAAAAATTATAGAGGATGAACAGTGTCTCTCAAATTTTCAGATAAAATGTAATGTTTTTTCTCTCCTCTACTCATAGCCACTTCTAAACACTTACAATCACTTTTCATATATAAAAAGTTCCCTCACATAATGTAGGGGATGAATTGTGAATGCTCTAGTGTATTATTTGATAAATGATTTTGTATGTCTTACTATTTGCAACTCATCTTCGTTTTACCCCTATTAAAAACTTATATATGTGACTTTGTTACAAAATAATATGTTGTGGCTTCGCTACAGAAATATGTTTTGATATTTCTTTTTCATATAACAAAAAATAATAACTCACCAGTTTTTCTAGTTTCACAGGACCGGGTATTCCTGTTTCGTTTTCAATTCTTTTCTGTAAAGCTTCACATAAATAATATACCAGCCGTTCCACCGCTGTGCCGCAGTCTGATGCCACCCATCCACACCGAGTCAAGAATTTGCTGGCGGTTTCAAACTGTTTCCAACCAACCTTTTCGGCCGCGATCAATAGCTGGAAAACAAGATCCACTTCTCTCATCTCATCTATCGTTAAGCTCGTAGACGCAGAATATCCATACGGGTGTGTTAACACGGTGCACCCATCGATTTTCTGGGTCGAAAACGTTATAAACATCTCTGCTGCCATTTTTATAATTTCCTCCGTGGACAGATTTCTGTCTATAAAGTCTGTCATTGTGAATGGAGGGTGGTGAAGACAATGTGAGGTGGTTGACTAAGAAAGTATACAACTACCCGTGTTTTTACACAGGTTTTACATCTAGTATATAAAGTGAAGGGGGCTTTTATTCCTATGTATTGCGGCCGGCTTTAATTTGTTTTTATAATAGAAAACAGAAAGATGCAAAGAGAATTGCTCCAAAGAGTTTTGTTCGTATCCCTCTTTCGTCAAGTTGACATTTGGTTAAAGTTGTTGCTACATTTTCTAGTCGCGACATGATTTATGTTGCAACGTGTAAAGAAACCACTTATCTTTTGTTGGAAGTTTTGATGTGAATGGAAAGTCTCAAGCGGTAAAACCACTTTGCCCCACATTGGAGTGGGAACAAAAAGATAGGCTATTTATAAGGTGAAACCTTAATGAAGCCTTTGAAGTCTTATGACATGTTTTACCACAAGTCATACCTGCGCGCAGGGGGGTGCAAAAAATGGAACCGGAATTAGTTGAACTAGTGTATGCCCGCACGTCCTGCAGACACGAATGCAGCTCCGAAAACCCAGGCTCGCGGGAGACAGAATAATTGTTTTAATCAATTATGCGATGTTGCTGCTTCGAATCTGCTTAAGGGAATTGTGTCAAACACAAGCCCGGTTCTCGTTAACTGTTTCTTTATTTCTGTTTTGATTATTTTGCAGCTCTTTCAGTAGCAGGTTTCTAACATCTTTTTCTGCAAACATATATTATGCAACAAACTGTTGAACCCGATTATCTTCGTTCTCGTGCAGCTCCGAAAACCCGGGCTCACGGGAGACAGACTAATTGTTTTAATCAGTTATGCACTGTTGCTGCTTCGAACCGGCGACAAATTTGCTTAAGGGAATTGTGTCAAACACAAGCCCGGTTCTCGTTAACTGTTTCTTTATTTCTGTTTTGATTATTTTGCAGCTCTTTCAGTAGCAGGTTTCTAAAATCTTTTTCTGCAAACATATATTATGCAACAAACTGTTGAACCCGATTATCTTCGTTCTCATGCCTTGGATCTTCAACCGTAGTGATTCCTTGCGTCAAAATTTTCAACTTTTGAGTTCCGGGAGTTCCAAATTCGCCCAAAGATATCCAAATTCGTCTAGAGTTATGGATTGCTTTGATTATGATCAATTATAATGTTTTTATAACTCAACCATGATCAAAACTCGTATCTTTCTGCAAAAACAAGCTCCTCGTGCCACGCGAGGAGCATCACATATGTTGGTCGTGTGACGCGACCACAACAAAGTCAGCAACAGTCAAACTCCTCCTCGCGTCACACGAGAGGCTTCCTTTCCCTCGTCGCGCGATGCGAAGAGGTGTTATTCCTCGATTTTTTGCCAGTTCAACTCTCGGTCTCCCGAACGCGTTCCGGTACTCAGTTTTTCAATATATGGCTCGTTTTTCTTCCTTTTCAGTTGTCTTCATCACCCGAGACTTAGAAAACACAAACTAATCAGTAATATACACATTCCACCTAAAAACGACGCAAATGGACTCGAAAACTGTACAAACTATACACGAGAAATATATGTATTTTGCAATACAGAAGTGGCGTATAAAAAGGTTTTTTACAAACATTTTTATAAAAGATTTATCGCTTTAGCAGAGTTTTATAGTATTTTTAAAAAAATAAAAATAAAAAACATTGTTAAGCATCGTATCGTATAGTATGATATAGGTCTCGTATAAGACTATGGATGTAGTATCGGATAGTGTAGTATCTTAGTTATAGTGTAGTATAGTTTCATATCCTAGCATATCGTATCATATAGTGTAGGATAGGCCCTAAATCAGGGGTAAAATGGTCTTTTTTTTTTCTAGACGTCGCGTATAGGACCATGATAGAACACAATCAGATATTCTTTTGGAAATTGAAAAAGGTGGCCATCCCACATATAGACATATATAAGGGTCCCACTTGGTGTATAGTGTATCAAGTTGCGTTTCACCTGATGATTGCATTGGTAAGCAAGCCGAATAGTAGTAACCCACCAGTCACCACCAATACAAGAAAATGGCTTACATTTTATAGTAATATTTTGTATTTATAACCAGGAAAATTTGTTCCTGTATAATGTATAGAATATGGATCTTTTAACGATCAATTTTTTAAATCTTGTTTGGGATACCATAAAGAACATAAACTTATTAATATCGAATTCAAGTCACAAGTTACACCACCACCACCACCATGATCACCGCCTGCCGCATGAGCACGCGAACAATAAACAAGACACAAAACACCACCGTACATAAACTAAACAACGACACATAATAAAGACAAACAAAGGACATTAAATTTTGATCTAGCAATGGAAATTATTCCATTTTTTTAGCTGGCATTTTGCTGGTAGCTCCATGGCGTGCTTCGGGTCGATGTTAAAATTACCCAACATGTCCTCATACTTGCAAAAACAAGGCATATCAGCGTCCCCTAGGGCTGCACAACAATCCGGTGTTGGTGACGGAAGAGGATCCACATTTTTTGCAACTGCAGGCTGGCAGGTCTTTAGACCATCTGTGGTCACCCCACATATTTTGTAGCCATTGGTTCGGTTACGAGGGTTGCAACTAGAACAATGGCTACAATGGCTAACTTTGTGTAGGACTCCATAAGGTTTCTTTGAAGATTCTTACTTGTACTCTTTGTGTATTGGTATGTTTTTTTGGTGTAACCATGATTGGTTTATATAGAGAAACAAATGGCACAACTTGCATGCATTTTTGGATATGTGGTGTGAGGATGCTCTGGTCCCACATAATTAATTTACACATTATATAGTTTTTTATACACATCTGGTCGGGTTCCCTGAGAACAGTTCACGGGTTATACTTAGACCGCCCGTAGTGGGGCGTTTTTTTTTTTTAAATTCAAAAATAACGCCCCAAAACGCCTCCCCTCCCACTACTCCCGGCGTTATAGGCGTTTTTTTTTTTTTAAATTTGATCTTCGCGTTTTAATTATAACGCTAAATTTGCTTGCATGTGGATTGTGGGCACATGGTGGGTCCAAGCTTTTGACTAGCCGCCGTTTTATTTGAATAATGTGCAAGGGTCCAATGGGAGACTTCCAAGTGTAGTGCCATTTCCTTTTTTTTTTTTTTTTTTTTTTTCTTTTCTCTATAAAAAATAATTGTTTATTGATTGGAAGGGCCGTTATTGGAATAATGCCCCACTGCACCACTTTTGCTATAATGCCCCAACGCTGACTAGGACGCCACGTGTCGGATAATGCCCCATGGTGGGGGCATTATAACCCACTACCACTACACATGGTCTTATAACCGCAACTATAATTTTGTGAAGTTTCGGCTTTTCTACTGTTTGATATTGAAATTTCTACATGTTAAGTCAAAATACACATATATATAATATTAAAAGTTTTTTCGCTACAGGTTCGACCAGTTATGTCTCTAAGAATTCATATATCCTGTTCAAACTCGAAAAATGTGTCTTTATGCCTTAACGATAAACAACGCAATTATGAAAATGACAAAATCGTAGTATTCGATAAACAATTCAATTACGAAAAATGAGAAAATTATAGTATTCAAATAAGTTACATTACATACCGTAATAACTAATAAACTAATAGCCAGTGGCGGACCCAGGATTTTTTTCCTGGGGGTGCGGATTTTTTTTAAAGATTTTAGACCCCTAGCTATATAAAAAAATCGGTTCATAGCGGGTCGGATCGGGTCGGGTCATGTAAAACAAGTAAAAACAAACAAACAAAGTTTAATGGCGTGTCGAATCAGATCGGGTCGGGTCCATTTCAATTCTCAAACAATCAAACCCTAGTTCCTAACTTCCTATCACATTAACAAACAAAAAAACATCAAAGTTCAAACCATCCATACTTTTATTTCTCTTAATCATTCAATAAAAGAATAAAAAAACTTATCTATAACATATCTTGGTCTTTAACTAGAATAATCTGGCGAAAAAAAGTGGTTCAACCCATTTCCTCTTGAGAAATCGCGCCATAACTTCCCTACTCATTGTTCATTCCTAATCCTATCACATACAAAATAAACCAAGGATCTTCAAGTATTCAACCATAGCCCATGTTCCGTAATTTTCAATTTAAAATTTTGAATTTCAAGCCCTAGTAATTATTATTTGCCAACCAACAATTATATAATCAACAAACATGTTTGCCAAGTGAGGCAGAGGGAGGGCGGGAGTCGCTGGCAAGTGGCAGCGATTTGGGTTTTTTTTTAATTACGTGGTCGGGTTTGTTTAACAAAACTAGTAGTTGGGTTGGGCTTGAATGGGTATTAAGTTATTGGGCTTGATGAATTGAATTTAAGTTTTATTAAAGGGGTTAGTAGGCTAACTTGTTTACATAATTTGATCGGGTTTCAATCCGTGTTCACAATTTTTTTACATAAATTCCTAACATTTTTTTCTAAGGGGTGCGGTCGGAATTTTTCAAGGGGTGCGGACGAAAATTTCCAAGGGGTGCGGTCTGGATTTTTCGCGAAAAATACCACTAAAATTGTTTTTTTCAAGGGGTGCGGCCGCCCACCCACCCCATAACTTGGGTCCGCCCCTGCTAATAGCTAACTAATGATTCGTGCAGCGTTCCTTGCATTCTTCATAACAAATTGGTGGATTAACTCTTCACAATTTATATTATCTAAAACTTCGTTTTCAGTTAGTAATTGGCTCAATTAACCTAGTGGGTTAAATTCTAAAGTCTAAACTATAAAAATAGAGTAAATTACAAAAATCGTCATTTATGTATGTCATTTAAGTATCTGTGTCATTTGTCTTCAATAATTACAAAAAACGTACTCGATGTTTGTAAACCCTTGCAAGTTATGTTCTTTAGCCCTAACTCAGTTAATTTTTGAGGTTAAATCTGACCAAATGGACCCTACATGAGGGTATTTTTGTGGTTAAATCTGAACAAATGAACCTCACATGAGAGAAAAATGACCAAAATACCCTCATGTAGGATCCATTTGATTAGATTTAACCACAAAAAATGGCCAAAATGCCCTCATTTACAATTTCAGTTAGAGCATCCACAATAAGGCCCCTTAAAAACACCTAAAAACATGTTCAGTCAGCTGCCACATCAGAAAAACACTCACCATTCAAAAACATCAAAAACCCACCCAATAAGAAAACACAAAAACACATAAAAACATTGTCACATCATCACAACCTTTTATATTTAAAGGTTTTTTTTTTAAATTTATCACCCAACCCCCCACCCTTTAGCCCCACCACCTGACAAAAAGCATCTCAAATATGCGTTCTTCATCAAATATGGATCTCAAATATGAGGGGAAAACATGAATCCCACAATAAGAACAAATGGATGAGGTGGACAAATGGCAAAAAACAACCCATAAAAATGAGCTATTGGGGATGATCTTAGTAAACCCATTACAATTTCAACTGTAAATGAGCCTTACTTGAAATTGTAATGGGTTTACAATTTTAAAAAAATTAACATGTATATCGGATTTTTCTTTAAAACCATATGTCCTGCGAAATCACGGGCCCTATGCGGAAGTCCTCCCCATACACCATCTAAGCCTCCCCTGGGTTCGACCGAACCCGTACCCTCTTATGTAGCTACGCCACCGTATATGCGTATTCATTGATGGGGTCATGTTACGCCCCGTTTGCGGTATGCTCATATAATGTATATATGTGTGGGCGCTCGGGGGGGCAAAAGTGAAAGTGCACTAATTTTAACGTTATTTTACTAATTTCGTGAAAATAACGTTAAAAGAGGGAGATGGTTAATCATGCATCATGTGGTGACGTTGATAGCCGAAAGACAAGGGGGTACATGCACTAATCGGCGTTTGGCTCAATTGCTAAGTGTTATGTGCCTTATGTCCAAGGCTTGATGCAAAACTACAATCGAGCCGGGGGGTTTCATTGGAAGCAGTCTCTCTATTCCTTTGGGGTAGAGGTAAGACTGTTTACATCTCACCCTCCTTAGATCCTACGTTAGCTTTGCTATTGGTATGATATATTAAGTATGATGATGATTGATGGGGTCATGTGTTGCATAAGTTTTAAAACTACAGTGGAACAAAATTATGCACATAATTATCATATATCTAAATATACATACGTCTAGAAATTCATGTACCTTACCTGACTATATACATATAATAATATATATGTAAATTTTGGTACTAAGATAATACTAGTAGAATGTTATAGAGTGATCTCGTGAGTCTTTTATGAGACGTTTGCTGTCATACTTGACCTTATTCATCACGGGTTTGCTTAGAATAATGATGCACTCATCTTTAGTTTTATATTTCGATAAGAAAAAAAAATATTTATTCTATAATAAGATACATAAAAAATAAAAAGGTGTATCTTATATAGTGATAATCATTCGTAATATGTTCTCGTGACATGATATAAAAAGGAGGACATGGTTTTTGGTAGTAGCCTTTTCCTTTGTCTCATTTACAAGTTGCAAAAACGTACTAAATGTGTGGCTGAAGGATCTCTCATGTAGCTCCAAAATTCGTGGTTTTATATAAAACATGAACTCACATGTTACATCTTACTTTTTGCGTCAGATTTATCTAACTTATATTTATCTTAGGGGCTGTTTGGCAAAATCTGAATGGTTAAGTGCTAACTAGTAAGAGGTCTTAACCACTGTTGCAGAAATCGGCCTAGGCGGCCGATTAATCGCCGCCTAGGCGCTAGTCGGCTGCTAATCGCCTAAATTTGAGCAAATCGGTCAATTAATCGGTCCAGGGATTAATCGGTCCTAGTCGGTCAAAAGTCGGTCCTAGTCGGTCAAAAGTCGGTCTAGTCGGACTAATCGGACCATGGTTTTTTTGCTTAAAATCGGTCCTGGTCGGGATTAATCGGTCCTGGTCGGGATTAATCGGTCCTAGTCGGGATTAATCGGTCCTAGTTGGTCAAAAGTTGGTTAATTTTTGAATTTTTATGTGAATTTTGAAGTATTTATGTGAATTTTGAAGTATTATTTTTATATTATTGGGTATATATATATAATTTTGAAAAAATACATATAAAAATCCCATTCCGATTAATCCCGATTAATCCCTAGGCTGTACCTCACCGCCCGACTAGCGCCTAGCGCCTTCTACAACATTGGTCTTAACCATTAAGTGCTGAACCAGTAAAAGATCTGAACCATTAAGAGCTTGTATAAACCTTAACTGTTCCGAGACAAATGTATGACCAATTCAGATTAGAGGTCTTAACCATTCAGTCTCTGTATAAATCTTAACCATTCAAAGGCAAATATCTGAACCATTCAGGCATCTGCTCATGAAACAAACAATCTGAACCATTAAGTGCTAAACCAGTAAGATGTCTGAACCATTATGAGTCTCATTAAGAGGTAAACAAACAACCCATTACTTATATAGAATATTAGACTATGGGGTGTGGAGGGACTTGGGTTGGGCGTATTGCTTGACACGTGGCAGGTGTGGGCTCTACCAGTCAACACCCAGAAAAGTGGGGTGTGGTAGGGGCGTGGCTAGGCAGCGTTGGGGTGCCATGTGGCATCTAAATTTTTTCTTGTGTTTTTATATTAATCGTAGAATTTACTAAATAATTTTAAAAACACATTTTATTAATTTCCATATTATAAATTAGCAACCATTTGTTGCATTATGGTGTTGTACCCCAAGCTTGGGGAGTTTTTCAAAAAAAACTTTGATTTTTCATTTTTAACCCAAACATTTTTATATTTTGTATTTTAACCCCTTTCAATTTTTTTTACTTTTAACCTAAAGTTTTTCATCTTTTATAATTTAACACAACACTTTATTATTTACAACTTTGGTCCGCCTTACTTTTTATCTTTCGTAAATTTTACGTTTCGTTCTAAATTTTGCGAGTTAACACGTCGTAGCGTGCATGTAAGGTTCAACGTTTTTGCTCTATTTTTTCATATTTGACAGACTCGTCGCAACATGTCCATTTTTTTCCCTTTTGACAAGGTCGCCGCAACGGGCGGGTCCTGGATCTGGATCGACCAAGTTATTATTTTCTACGTTTTACGTTTTTGGTTAATTTCTTCGCATTAACACATTGTAACGGGTGTGCGCGGTTCAACGATTTTAAATCTGCTTTTCGTTCAGTGTAATTTTTCCCATTTTATCTATTTTATTTTTACGATGTCGAGAGTCGATGCCGTTGTGGCATTTGTGCTACTTGGCACTGTTTTACGAACGTTTTTAACCTATTAAATTTTTTAATAATATTTTGTTTCGGTTTACCCCTATACTTCCTTTACTTAAAAACCATTTTTTACGTGCATATTTTATGTACGGGTAGGTATAAATATGATTTGTTCTACATTCCGACGTAAACTTTATTTATAGACGAGTTAGGTCAAATATAATACGTTTTCGTTTAAAGAAACCATGTTTAGGTGCATATTTTTATGTTCGTTTTGGTATAAATTCAAGTTGTTCTACGTTTCGGCGTAAACTTTTTTGGGAAATGATTAAGGTCAAATATAATATTTTTCGTGTTTGTTTTTATGTATGTTTCGTAAAGTTTGTTTCGAACCGAGTGGAGTCAAATTATGGTTTCTTTTTCTCCTCTTTTTTTCGAAAGCTCTAATTAATCTCTTTCGATTACATGTGCAGCTTTTCCTTCATACCCATTACGTTTTCTATGTATGAGTTGGGTCACATATAATATGTTATGATTGTTCGATATGAATTTGATTTACTTTACGTTTGATCCAATCACAATGCTTATACAAGTCATATTGAGTTCAACTGGATACGTCGAAATGTGTGTTTTCATATGGTTATGCATCATATAACGTTTGGACCAATCCATTCAATGTTTACGATGTACCCGCGCCGCAACGCGGGCGGGTCTTAATCCTAGTTCATATATAAATAAGCAAGTTTTTTGTCCATAACCACTTGTACCTTGTGTTTTGTGACTTTTTCAAAAAAAAAAAAAACTTGATTTTTTACTTTTAACCCTAATGTTTTTACCTTTTGCAATTTTAACCCTACATGATTTTTTTAACTTTAACCCAAAACTTTTCATTATTTGCAATTTAACTTCACAATTATTGTCACTTATACTTTTCATCTTTGGTAAATTTTCGTTTTACGTATAGTTCTAAATTTTTCGAGTTAATACGACGTAACGTACGAGTGTAGTTTAACTTTTTTATGTTTTGTTTAAAATGTTGCAAGTTAACACGGCGCAACGTGCATGTGTGGTTCAACGTTTTTACCTCTATTTTTTCATGTTTGACAGGTTCGTTGCAACACGCAGATCCTAGCTAGGTCGAGTCAGTGTTGGTGGTCGATGACGGTTGTGTGATATTAGTACTATTTGACACCGTTTTATGCCCCGTCACAACGCGGTGTGTGCTTTGAGGGTTTTCCAAAAAAAAATGGTTATGCATATGGTTGTCGTAACCTTGACTTTGGGAGTTTTCCAAAAAAATGATTTTTTTATTTTTCACCCAAAAGTATTTTATAAAATTACTTTTAACCCAAAACTATTTGTTTTTTTACTTTTAACCCAAAACTTTTTATCTTTTGCAATCTATCCTCACAACTTTTTTTACTTTCAACTTTGGTCGTTTATAGTTTTTAGTTTCCGCAAATTTTTCGCTTTATCCTTTGTTCTAAATTTTGTGACTTAACACATCACAACGTGCGTCTTTTGTTTAACGTTTTTACGTTTCTTTCTAAATTTTGCGAGTTAACACGACACAACGTGCGTGTGTGGGTGAAAGTTTTTACATCGTCTATTTTTTCTCGTTTATATTAAATAACTACAATAAAAATTACATCACCAAAAAAAAATCAACCATCTTCATCTTCATCTTCGTTGTAGTCGAATCTAGGAAGTGTCAAAACAGATTCTACCAAATCAGCTCGAATGTTTGAATTTATTTATCTTGACTCGATTAGATATTGGTGTTGCATTCTGTCTTCGTCACTAATGTCTTCGTTATTTGATTCGGACTCCTCGCCATAATATTCAACAATTGCACGCCTCTCTAAAATCATGTTGTGTAGAATAATTAATGCACGCGTACATCACATTTCTTATTTGATCTTTTACATACAATCGAAAAGGCATGCTCAAAATGCGCCACCTTTTCTGCAAAACACCAAATGCTCGCTCGATGTCTTTGCCGTGCCACCATCTGAAGTTTGTTAAACTTTATTCTTTTAGGATCTAGGGTTCCATCTCTTGAAAATGATTTCACAAAACAGCATACTCAGAGTAAATTCCATCAACAAAATAGTACCCATACTTGTATTCAACCTCATTTACAAAAAATGTTCCTTTCGGTCCAATACCATTTATCAGATCGTTGAATAGGGGCTAGTGATTTATTATGTTTATATCGTTATGTGAACCAGGCATACCAAAGAATGTATGCCAGATCCAAAAATATCTTGTGATGCAACTGCTTCAAGCATCATAGCCGACATTCCATGATATCCACATGTGTGAGAGCCTTGCCATGTAGTTGGACAAAGTTCCCACTCCCATTTCATACAATCTAAACTACCGATCATCCCGGTGAGACCATGATATTCAGCGTGATGTTCCAAAATTTGTTGCATATCAATAAACGTTGGTTTTCTCAAATATTTTTTCATATATAGTTCAATGATATACGCACAAAAATTGTGAAGACTTTCCCTAGCCACTCGTGCCGACATTTTTAAATAGTCGTCCATTATGTCAGAACTATTGCCGTAAGTCAATTGTCTTAGGGCGGTTGTAACCTTTTGTCACGTGGTAAATCCTAAAATATCACGCGCATCGGGTCTTTGTCAGAAAAAAGCATAATTATCCTCTTAATTCTTTGATATTCTTAAAAATAATTTTTTACTCATATGAAAACGATGCCTAAACATTCGTTCATCATACGTTGCTTTGGGTGATAAATAATCGCTTATCAGCAAATCGTTTGCAGTTTCGCGTTCACGAACAATATACTTCCTCCGTTTGGGTTGGGGTTGGGAAGTCCCTTCATCTGCATCTTCAACAATAGCTTTCATCACCATCGTCACTGCTGATAATATCAATTCCATCCCGTCGTCGGATGAGGATGACAAAAAAAATCTATCATACGAATCGCTTGAACTTGAAGAATCCATTTTATATATTTTTTTATTTTTTGGATGGTAAAAATGAGTAACAAATGTTTGGTTTATAGAGAAAATAATTAAAAGTTTTTTTTTTTTAAATAGTCGTTGGCCAACGGCTATGCCTAATGGCTAGCCCAACGTTCATCAAATAGTAGCCAATCAAACCCAACCATGTCACCCCAACACCTCGCCCCGCGCCAGGCTCAATCCCCACGCCAGCGGGGCAACGTCATGACCAACGCTAGCCGGGTATAGACTAGCCAGCATTTTTGGCATTCCGTCGCCCCAACCTATGCCTCATACCCCAAAGTCTAATTCACAAAATATTGTCTACAATGAAAGTAAGATAAAGATAAGACACAAAGTAAAATAACATATTTTTTTTGAAACGTAAAATAACATAAGAAAAATTACACTTTTCGTCCTTTATGTTTATAGCTAGTTGCAATCGATGACCTTTACCTTTAATATTTACAGCCACAGTCCTTTATTTGGAAAACTCAGTACGTCTTTCGTCCTTTAGCACTAACCAAGTTAAAATTTAGTGTTAAATCTAATTAAATGAGGGCATTATGGTCATTTCATGTTTTTTTAATGTTATTAATAAACAAAACTAAAAATAACATAACATAATGCAACTTATTTAATCTCTTTATCATTTCATCTCATCCCCTAAAACCCTTTATCTCCTCCAGTCACTCACACTCTCTCCCTCTGATAAGTCCACCACCGCCTAAGTCCGCCACCGTCTGTAACATCACCACCATCATCATCGGAGCTACACGACCACCACCGTCTAAGTCCGCCACCGCCACCATCTGTAACATCACCACCATCATCATCGGAGCTACACGACCACCACACACACTCTCTCTCTAAATCATAACACCACCGCCGGATCTACAAACACCACCAGCGCCGCCGTTGGCGTTTAGTTCATGGTCTCATCCACAATCGGAGCCCTAGATTTTCTGGATCTACAAACACCGCCAGCACCGCATGTGACATCCACCATCATCGGTTCAAGAAGCAATAACTCATGGTTCAAGAAATTTCTCACTCAATGAGCTCAAACTCATGGTTCAAGAAGCAATAACTAATAAAGATTCAACCTTTACACTTAATCCAGAACAAACCACTTCAGAAATCACAATTTGGGGGATACCCCTGTTCAAAGATGAAAGAACTTGAAAATGTTGGATTTACCGACTCATGTGTGCGTTTGTCTGTTTCAAGGTGAAAAGGTGTTGCCAGAAAAGGTTGCAGGTCACCTGTGATGAGAGATCTAATGGAGGCGGTGATGATGGATGAATAGATCCGATGGCGGCGACGGGGTGTCCGGAAGACAGGGGTGGTGGTGATGGATGAATAGATCTGATGGAGGCGGTGGTGATGGATGAATAGATCGGAGACGTGGTGAGCTAGTTGTAGTGTCTGGCGATGGTGTGGTGGTGGGGTGGGATTTCTTGTTTGTGGTGGTGGATCTGAATCGGAAGACAGGGGTGGTGTCTGTGTTGTTTGTTTAGAGAGAGAGAAAGTGAGAGATAGAGAGAGTGTTTAAAGTGAGAGAGAGAGAGTGAAAGAGAAAAAAAAGGTATTTATATTTGATTTTATTTTTTTATTTATACTATAAATAATTAAGTAGAAAGACTAAACTGCCCTTAAGTAAATAAATTTAACTGAAAATTTTAACCAAGTTAGTGCTAAAGGACGAAAGACGTACTGAGTTTTCCAAATAAAGGACTGTGGCTGTAATTATTAAAGGTAAAAGTCATCCATTGCAACTAGCTATAAACATAAAGGACGAAAAGTGTAATTTTTTCAATAACATATTTAATTGTAGATAATATGTATTCAAAAAAAAAAAAAAAAAGATAATATGTATTCAGATTTCAGAAAGTGTTTAGAATATATTATTTAAAGTTTATTGTAGTTATTTCTAATTGTAGATAATACTTATTCAGAAAGTGAAACTTATAATTCTTTAACTTTATAGAAAATTTATAATCTTTTTTATGTGCGTATATTTATTACGTGTCATATAAATTCAAGTTGATTACGTTTCTTAAAAATGGGTAGGCTCAGATATAATATATATTTTTATACGTTTTCAATTGATCTACGTTTTGGCATAAATTTTGTTTTACAAATTTGACTTACTTGACGCTTCGGCCCCACCACAACTCGCGGTACCATTTTTAACTTAAAAACATATTTTTTACTTATTTTTATGTACGTGTCGGTATAAGTTCAGGTTGGTGCTCACGTAAATTTTTTTCGCAAATAAGTCGGGGCCATATATAATACGTTTTCGTGCTTATTTTTATGTACATCTTCATCTTCAGTTTATCTACGTTTAGACGTAAACTTTGTTGAGAAACGATTCAGATCTTTACTGCACAAATCCAAGTTACTTTATATTTGGACTCGTTGCATCGCATAGGGAAATTTACTAGTTAATTAATAAAGGTTAGTTTTGAATCAACCATGTGACCAGGTTCTAGAATCATCATAGTTAGGGGGACGGGTCACTTTTCAGGTAGGGCATTGAGGGTAAGTATCCATGACAGCACGCCACCACCACCCCAAGGTGAAGAATTTGGTAATCAGAGAGATTAATTTTTCTCTCTTAATTTTTATTCATGGCCAAGATCATACTTAAATACAAAAGAAACTTGAAGAACAAGAAAAATCCTAAAACAAAGGAAAAAATGATATATGCAAAATAATAAATGATCTGGCCAAATATATCACAATATGCGATATATCCAATATTCCCCCTCAAGTTGGAGCGTGTAAGTTCTGCATACCCAACTTGACCAGTAAACTTCGAAGATGTTGAGCTCCCAGTGGCTTAGTGAGAAGATCGGCGATTTGATGTTTCGTACCAATGTACCTTGGTTGTACTTCTTTCGACTATACTCGTTCACGAACAAAATAACAATCCATTTCTACATGTTTTGTTCTTTCATGGAAAACTGGGTTGTTCGCAATGTGTTTAGCAGCTAGGTTGTCACAAAACAACACGGTTCCCTCTGTGGGGGTCTCATTGAGTTCTGTTAGCAATGAACGAACCCATAATACTTCGCTAACGGTGGTTGCCATGGCTCTATATTCTGCTTCAGCCGAGGAACGAGAGACAACCGATTGCTTCTTTGATTTCCATGAGATAGGAGCTCCACCGAGAAGTAACAAGTATCCGGTACGTGATCGCCTGGAGAGGGGACACCCGAGCCAATCTGCATCGCAATAAGAAACAAGCTTCATGCCTCCTTCTTTTGGTAACAAAATTCCTTGACCGGGTGTTGACTTTAGGTATCTTAGGACACGAGTAGCGGCGTCCATATGATTTTGCCGAGGATCAGACACGAATTGACTTAATACGTTGACAGAACACGTGATGTCTGGACGTGTAGCCTGTAAATATAGCAACCTCCCAACCAAACGCCTGTATGTATTTGCATCAACCTTTTGCTCCTCCTCTCCTTTGTCAAGTTTAAGATTTTGCTCCATGGGAAACCCACTTGGGCGACATCCTTGTAACCCACTGTCTTTCAAAATGTCAAGTGTGTATTTACGTTGGCTAAGGACTAAACCATTCTTTGTGCGAGCCACTTCTATACCCAAAAAATATTTCAAAACACCAAGATCTTTGATGCTAAACTTTTCATGTAGTTGGGACTTGGTGTATTGAATCATGTCCATATTATTTCCGACGACGATCACATCATCGACATAAATCAAAGCTGCCACGAAAACCTTCTCTCGTTTGTACACAAATAAAGATTAATCGGCTTTAGACTGAGTAAAACCTAGTCCCAACAAAGCACTTGTGAATTTATGATACCAATTACGCGAAGCTTGTTTAAGACCATATAAGGACTTTTTGAGCCGACAAACACGAGTATCACTGTTACTTGAGAACCCTTGTGGAAGCTTCATGTAGATCTCCTCCTCAAGATCACCATGCAAAAAAGCGTTATTGACGTCGAGTTGGTGGATGAACCAATCCTTCTTTACTGCCAAAGCGAGTAACGTTCGCATTGTCACCAGTTTTGCAACTGGGGCAAAAGTGTCATGATAATCCACACCTTCCATTTGCGTAAAACCCTTTGCTACCAAACGCGCCTTATAGCGGTCAATCTCACCATTTGGTTTATACTTGATCTTGTACACCCATTTGGAATCTATAGTTCTTTTTCCATGAGGTAATTGTTCAAGTGACCATGTTCCATTTTCTTCAACAGCTTTGATTTCCCTTTTCATAGCCTCTCGCCATCTTTCATCCTGTGATGCCTTGGAAAAAGTTTTCGGCTCATCATGTGACGAGATGGCCGCAAGAAAAGCTTTGTTTTTATTAGAAAATTTGTTATATGAAATATAGTGAGCTAGAGGATGTACCGTAGAGGAAGCCTGATCAGAGTTTGGGTGTGCATGGTTGACAAAACGGGGATATTCACTTCGAAGTCCTTAAAACGAGCTGGCTGAGTTCTGGTTCGCTGAGATGTTGTCACGACCCTCGACCCCACCCTGGACGGAATCGGGAGTCGCGAACAGCCCAGTGGTACCGGTGATTATTTTGAAAACGTTGCAGCGGAAATTTCATCAGGACCGTGAGTTAGGAAAAATATCAGAGTTTAGAAAACACCGGATTTTATTTATTTAAATAGATGGGATAAACCCATGTTTTACAATGGTAGCTTTAATAAAGATAAATTTTATTACATAAAACAATATTTCTTAATTTGATTTAATTAATAAATAAGCCACTTCTTGATGCCTTTCAGTGCCGTATCTATCTCTTACTTCAATCTACTGTAATTACCTGAAACGCGTTTTAAAAAGGTTTTGTCAGCGGGAAATACTGAGTGAGTTCATTCATTTTATATTTGTTATAATTTACAGCATTAAGAGTTTTTACATTTGCTTCTTAAAGATTGGCAAAGACTTAATCACTGCAAATTATAACTAGAAAACAGTGTTATAAATTACAGCATAAGAGCGATTACAATGGCTTCTATCTTATTTTTATCTGGCACTCTGTCACAATGGTGACAAGTCACAATGGTGACGATGGTCATACCACTATTAGATCAATGAACCTAAATAGTGATGATTATCCCTAGTAGGTCAATGAACCTAACTGAGAAAATTAGTAATGTGCACAATACCCCATTAGCCAGTGATTCAAGATATCCACGACTTAGTCCCTGTAATTATAACTTTTGAAAATAATTTGAGGTATTGTAAAATAGTTGATAAAAAGAGAATGACTCACATATAATCATGCAGATTCATACGACCACAATTTAGTCTACAGATAAGTCTTGATATATTGCAGATTTATACAGGCAGAGCTTAGCCTATTGATTTAGCCTTGTAACCTAGTGCACACGAACTAGGTAGGTAACTTAATACAACATTTACGATAACTCACGAGATTAAAACCCTCACAACTAATGACAAAGTGCAATCACTTAAACATCCATCGGATTCACAACGAATGACAGAGTATTCCCCGAGTTTGGGTGGTACTCAAACATCCTGTCGAAATCACGACTAATGACAAAGGATAGCGCTTAAACATCCAGTCGGATAGTTTCAATCAATCGGACATTGAATCGTAGCAGCGATCGAGTTAATACCCTGTATCGTAGCAGCACCCCCTCTACTAATTAGTGATTTTGAGACTATTTCGAAAATAACTCGACGTACAGATCGAATTTGATCGTCGAATGAACAACAGAATGCGATTGCCAATGCCTGCTATTTATACAAGAATTTTGATTAGCTTACGGACCGTAAGCCTAATAATGTTACGGTCCGTAAGGTTCGAAAATAGGCTATAGGGTAGCCACGTGTGGGACTAGGCCTGCTGAATCAACAGTTTCTTAAAATTCTATTTCGACAACGAATTAAGTGGATAATCGTTAATAGAAAATACCCCCCTCTGAGTTGTAGGGGCCCTGTTCCTGATTCTGATTGTTCTGAAAATTTTAGGGTTTGTGTAGAAACACTTGGGTGTTTCAATTAGGGTTTTCTATTGAATAAAATAATAAAATAAATAGGACTTTTTAATGAGGGTTGTTACATTCTCCCCACCTTAATAAAAATCTTGTCCTCGAGATTCACTGGAATAATTGAGGATACTTTTTCTTTATTTCAGATTCCAGTTCCCAAGTGTATTTGGGTTATAATATTTCTTTTTAGATTTATGCCATATTTTAGTCAACAAAATGACACAGATTTAAATATCAAATTTTGTGAATACGAATTGTATAATAAGTAGAATTCAATGGTTCAAGAAATCGATTGTCAAACGAATGAGATGAAATGATATAATTTCCAAAGTGACTAGGTTCAAGCCAAAAGATATATAATCAATATATATTTAAAATGAATGTGAAAGGCTTTCAAAAGGAAGCTTACTTTAATTGGCAACTGATGAAGATTTAGAATTGACAGGTTCCAAATGAAATAAAAGCATAAAAAATGATTTGTCAAATATTTATGATATTAGAAAATCAAAGTGTTGAGATGAGTGAATTGCAAAGATACACCAGAAGATAATAGAGTTAGTGTATCATTGTTTAGAGTTCCAAGTTGTTTTAATTGTGAAACAATGTGATAGTACACTATTAGTGATCATATTTTTCATATTATGTCCCAGAGATCAAAATATAATAAAAACAAATTGTTTGGCATGACCAACCATTATATTATATTTGTAAGGAAAATATAATATATATTATTTGTGTACTTGTCTGAACCGTATTTTATATATCAAATATAAATACTATGTAATATATATTATTTATTACGCATTTTTATTATATGTAGATGGTCACTACTTTTAAATAAATGTTATTTTAGTATTTTACTATACTATGTATAATAACTTATATTTACTATGTAATATATATTACAAAATACCGCAATGAAGTTTATTACATTACAAAATAATTTAGTATTATTATTTTGTAAAAGAAATCACTATTATTTATAACGTTAAATGAAAATTGTAAATAAAGGTGTAAAAATATTTATTGTACAAAAATATTTGTAAAATATTTTGTAAATATATAATACTTAATAGGTCGATTCCATGTGATTACTTATTTTCATTTTGAAACCATATAACGTTGTAAATGTATTTACAAATGTTATAAATAAGTGAACACGGGTACTATTCTCATATAATACAATGTTCCCCTAACTCAATTTAGTTGATGACTACCATATTATTCTTATATGGTCATTTTCTTGCAAAAATATATGATACTTTAATTTATTAAATATCTTTTCCTTTTATGTTATCATAAAGTAAAATACTAAATTAATATAGATAGTTTAAAATATCAAAACCCGTGGTAATTTTGACAAAATAATGATATATGTTTTGTTGATCCAAATATCCTAGAATTCACGATCATTATTTTAAAATCAAATATGTTTAACTATAAGATTTTACAATAATATATTTTAAATCATAAAAGTAAAATAGTAATTGTTTATTTTAATATCAAGCATACTTAAATATTGGCTTGGGTACATAACATTTGATATTTTAATATATATATATTAAAATACATATATTATAAAAATATTGTAGACTATTTAAACAAGATGAATAATAAGTATAAATGTCTTGTTTATGAATACTTAGATAGTTATTTAGATAATTTTATTCATTCATCTAATTCTTGTATTGTTTTATGAAAATATATCTTCTCCTTACAGTACAAAGTATATATAAAAGAAATATTTTTATATATATTTAAAATTTGCTAAATAAGTATGATAAGTCATTATTATGGTTGGATATTGGTTAGTGCTGCCTTGTTTAAACATAGATGGCCAGTCCATGCATAACTAAGGCTAGGCTATTCAATATCTGCCCCTAATAATAACCCTAGTATTTTAAAATAATACTAATTTATTATTAATAATAAAACTAATATTAATTATCAATAATAAATAACTGAACCTAAACTTAAATGAGAGTATACTTCAACATAAATTATATATATATATATATATATATATATATATATAAATATAAATTCTTTACCTTAATGGTTTAATAAGAATATAGTAATACTATTTTGTAATTTAGGTAATCACTTATGTAAGTTTCCATATAAAATAAATTTTATATAATATTTTTCAATTGAAGATATTAAAATAATAAGTATCACGAAAGACTAGATTGATGTTTAAAAGATACACTGAAATATGACAAGAATTTGTGTATTATTATCTTAGCACATGATTTGTGTTAAGATGGCTTTTATAAATATATAAATAATTAAATCCGTATTTGATATATATAAACGAGATTAGTGCAAGTTTTAAATTTTTTGTGAAAATGTCAGTATAAGATGATCGTGATTAAAGAAATGAAGTCGAAGACTAAACAAGCCGATTATGGTTCAAAACAAATGAAGTGCTTGTTGGGACTATTTTGAATATGATAGCTTCCATTCATCATATGGGATTTTGAAATGAATATGTAATGTGAGCAAGTCAAATAATTTGAATTTGATTTAAACAAAACAGGTTTTAATAAGAAAGTTCGGATATAGTCACAATAGAAACTATGTATGTCAAAGAAAATTAAATTTTTCAAGAAATTTATTGACTCGATATCAAGGAGTTATTGTTTTGCAATAATGCGGTTCATAGTACAAAGAGGAGAATGATATTTTGAGTTTGGATAAAATAACAAATCGGAATGAAATCCTCCTGTGGTTTTGATAAATCAAATGAATCACATGCGCAACAAACAGTGCATGTGTAATGTGTGAATTTTATAAAAAAATGAAATAGATAAATATTTGCTACTATGAAAGAAATCCTTATGGTATGATGACTATTAGGAAAAGTAGAAATGTGAAAGTCAACTTATTATATACAGAAGTTAGAATTTCAATGAAAGAAATTTAAGAGCTTTATCTGGAATTTCTTGTGATAACCGTTGTTAAGTGAAATTACCAGGAAATGTCGAATAAAATGAAATAGGGAATTTGCAAAGGTATGTGACTCCTTTTTCAGTGATAAATAATTATGACTCTGATTAGACTGTATACTGATAGTTGTGAAATCTTGTTACAACGTACCTCAACGAGATTCAGGTTGTTTGTAGGATCGCGTGATAGAGTGCTTCCTTTTAATTAGTGGTTCTTCTATTTGACGGAATTAGCATTGGTGTCATCGTGCCCAATTATATTTTTCAAAGGTCTTGCCTTGGAAATTGTGTGTGATATACTTCAACTTCTGTGGAATTATAATTAAATTTTCATGTGTTTTCTTGTACCTTATCACAACTTTACATGCTTCTTACTTGCGTTAATAGTTTATGGTAACGTGTTAGAAATTCTTTACACTTTCGATGGTATCCCAACTTAATGGGTTTTTATTGTTATTATTGTCGCTCAAGTTACTAGGCAGATAATCAAATGAAATAATGTTTGATATCGGAAAAGAGATTCCTAATAAAGAAATCTAGACACAGATGCTTGTGCTTTATTCCAAATTGACTTTTGGAATTCCTTATAGATATACATATCTATATAATCACATATTTCACATGCTGAAATAAACATACCATTTATCAGGTCAATGTATTTAATAGATTCGTATTTCCAAATATCATATCATGATACTATTTAGGGAAATCTTGTCACTTGTTTGTCATATTATATACCCCGTCTTACCCGGTTCGCGCCGGAGCGGTAACCTCAGTATATCCGGACAAACTGGAGAGTCTTGCTACACCATACCCAGTCTTGCCGGAGAAAATTTTCTTTTTCCCATAAATAGTATCTTTTCAAAAAGTGCCTCTTTTATTAGGGCTTTTATCCAGAACCAAGGAAACTTGTATTTCCCATAACATATCTTATTCTAGCCCAAGTAATATCAATAAGCAATAATTACTATTAATTCTTGCTTATTTATCATATCTTGCAATATTCTAATTACCATTCTTATGGCATACCAAAACTCATCATACTTTATTTACAAAAGTACTTAGCTTATCCTGAAGTTTATTGACGTGTTCGTAAATATACATAATTTTTGCAATGAATTACACACGATTTGGTTTTAAATTTATAAAAGTGATTATTACTTTTACATCAAAACACACACGAAAGAGGCAAGTGTACCCCGTCATATATGTAATAAAGTATCGGTAAGAACCAAGTATCGATCCAAGGAAATGGGCGGAGAATTAATACTAGACCTTTGTCATTAAACTACCGGTAAAAACATAAGTTTGGGTGATTTGAACTAAACTAAAGTAAGCATAACCAAATACATAATAAAAACATAATAGATAGTAGATAAAAAGCCTTGCTAAATACACAACCACAACATGTCAACTAAGTCAGTTTTGGCACTAGAAGCATTCGGTCAATTTTCCAATTTAAGACAATTAGTATCCCTTTCGGGAATCCTAACATGATAATCATTCGGAAAGCTAAAACGATAAACACACTTTAACCACCTAAAATTGTTCTTTAACGTGCAATTGATAAATGTCTATGAAAATCTCTTAAAAATAAGTTAGTCAGCCGTTAGGATTATTCTAACCTCACTTAATCAAGGAAAGCGACACCGATAAACACAATGCAACCACCGAGATAAGCATAAACTAGATTAAATCACAACCGAGTTCATTTTACAAATCTTACACAATAATTCACTAAGATAGCAATTTTGGCCTAAACTACTAACTAAGCTAACAAATCATGGCAAGAATCTATAACGACACCATCTAACCCGTTTAGGCCCTTACGTGACGGCAAGCTCTCTTGATTAACAATAATTACATTTTATTAAATCACTAACCATTTCTAGTATCATGATGCATACATTTAAACCAAGTTAAACTAGTTAACCAAATTCAAAGTTTACTAATACAAGATTAATTAAGCTTCATTTTTCAACTATCATAACTAACCAAGCATCAATCATCCAACATAATTACTTATAATCAAGAATTCAATATCAATAACAAGGTTGCAAACTAATCATCAAAGATAATCATAGAAAATACTTCAAGTGTCATTACAAACATAGCTTAACACACTAATGGCAATAATCTAGCAAGGGATTGTTTATGTTTTTGCCCAAAGGCTACAATAATACATAAACATTAATCTAAGTACTTGAAAGATTAACAAAAACATGGAAAGATTAGAAAATCAAACTATAAACAAGTACTAGACTAAGGATCCGGGTAGTAATCGAGCTAAACGGGACAATGTGGCTTGATTCCGGGTGAAAGCTAATGCCTCCGGAGCCTGAAAATCGCCTGAGAAGCTCTCCAAAAATCCAGAATGTCGAGCAGAATGTTTCTGCAAGTTTTTATACTTTTTGCTGTCGCACGGTCGTTCTCCATATGGCACGACCGTGCACTTTATTCAATTATTAGGGATGGGTCACCATACTGCATACGTCATCAGATCGTTGACCAGATTCGAAATGGCACGACCGTTCTTCGTGTGGAACGGTCGTTCAGTTCCGGGTTACATGTTGCACGCCGAGTCGCACCGATCGTTCATCACTGAGACTCTGCTGGTCCACTGGAGACGCACGGTCGTTCCTCAGATGGAACGCCCGTTCTTCACCGAGCTGCCTTGTTTACCTAGAACGACCAGTTGCACCTCTCGTTCATTGCCGAGATGATCAACGATGTCAGAGATGCACGACCGTGCATCAGGTGGAACGACCGTGCCACAGGCCCAGATCAGTTTCCTTAACAGAATGTCCGCAGCTTCGTCGTTTTGTCCGGAAACTCCTCGTTTTTGCTATCATCTTGTCTGGTATGCTGTTTTAGGCCTGTAAACATAAATGTAGATAAATAAGTATCCGAATGACGGTTTTACGGCCAAAAACGCATAAAATAGGGGTAAAACGGGGAACTAAAATATGTGTAAATTAACGAATATCAAATCTCCCCACACTTGAACCTTGCTTGTCCTCAAGCAAGCTAAACTAAAAAGCAATAAAAGACATAAACAAACAAGAACGAAAATTTACACACTATTTTATTGAAAACTAATATAAACGGTTAGCCGGTTTGTCGAAAGACAACATCAAAAAAAATTCAAACCCAACAAGCATATGCAATTTAAAAAGCGACAACCAAAAAGCCGTGACAAAACATTTAATTGACTCACATGTTAATCTTCACACAACTCACAATGTTCACACACACTCGGTTTTATTTATGAAACATACATAAAATGTGTACGTGTAAACACTCAATGCCTAGTCAATGAAATGCGCAATAACATAAGCTTGTCATAAGATCTCGTCTCCACCAACTAACATGCGAATAAGTGTAAATCAAGAGGTCTTTACGGGTTGTAACGTTAGGCTTGGGCGAAGGGTATGGAAGTGGACATTTAAAATGGCGAAAACGGTTAAAACTCGGTAGTAGCGTTTAACTAGCAACAAAATAGTACAACTATACATACAAACGCCTTAAAAAGGCGACTAAAGCGCAATCGAGCTAATCAACTAAATTTTAACAATTACGCATTCAAAATTGCTCGATTTCTATCAACTTTACCCTATTTTAGGGTGTTTTATTTTCTGTTTTTTTAACATATACAATGAAATATAAACAATAACAAGCTAGTTAAACTATTATTTTAACCGAGTTTCAACACTAAAAAGGTTTAAAAACATAAAAAGGCTAAATTTGGTTAAGTGGGCGATAATGTGGGTAAACAAAGGTGAACGGGAAGGCTCGACAAGGTTAATCCTAAAGGGTAATATAAGGTGAACGGGAAGCACAACACAAAGAACAAGGTACACAACAAAGGGTAATCTAAGTGCCTCTATCACTTTTACACAAATCCGCACGTTCATGGTCTTAACAAGCATACTAGTGACAAGTTCTAGATTACACATAACATCCGGCTCACTCCTATATCCGTAATGAACAAATATATAACAATCTAGGCTCAAATATGCTCACGTAACGGAGGGAATGGGTAAAAGTGTGAAAACTATCATGTAAGTCTTTCTTTGTTTGTCACGCTTTCCGGTTTCCTTTTTCAAAAATATTTTGCTTGTCGAGTTTTCATCAAATCCGATGCTTTCTAAAACACACCCAACCGGTTTATTTACCAACATATATACAAAACACAAGTATTTTTAAATGATTTTTCTGATTTTCTGTTTTTTTTTTATATGAGGACAAACAAAGTTAAGTTAACAAAGTTAACCCCCTCCCCACACTTGAACTTCGCATTGTCCCCAATGCGAGACCTGAAATATAGAGAAAGGGATAAAAAATACTCCCCTCAAGATGATGTTGGTGCCACGAGACTTCCGAAGCTGAATCTGGTACGTGCTCCGGTCCAAGATCCGATAGATAAAACCTGCGAGTATGTCGTGTACACCCAAAATATAACAGAAAAAGAAAAATCAAACAACAACCATAATGTACATAAATACTAATATCCAAACAAAACACAAAGGAAGTTGTCTGAAAATACATATCCGGGGTGTTTTAAATAATAGTCAAAATAAACACCCAAATAAAACAAAGTACTGAAAAATAAAACACCACCAAATGCTATCACCACCGCCAACTACTCATCATCATCATCATCATCATCATCATCATGTCTCGTGCCAGATGGGCCCTGATCGCCATATCCAGGGGGGTTCCACGGTGGGAACTCCGGCGGGTGCTGAAAATAGTTGGGGTATGCGTGATGCATCTCCCCGAAAAGATATGAGAATCCCGCACTGACCCCCTGATATAAAGTATCCTGGCGATGCTGAAGCTGGTCATGTGTGGCCCGAAGCTCTGCCTGACTGGCCCGAATCTCGTCCTGGCTAGATCTGATCTGGTCAAAGTAGGTACCATGCTGCTCCTGCGTCACACGCATATCCTGGAACTGCTGGTAGAAAGTGGGCCAATCCTCATGCTGATGAAATGCATGGTGCTGCGGCGAGTGTGGTGGTGTCTGTGGCTGGTGCTGCTCACCCATCTCAACATCCTCCTCTTCCTCCTCATGTTCCTCCTCCGCTGGAGGTAACGGGTCCCAGACCTCGTTATTCAATCCCCTCAACCTATCTCCCCTATCAAGCTCAGCAATAACCCCCATGAACTTCAGAGACCGGATATCAACATGAACCCCCTCAGTAATCAAAGTGAGACCCCTAAGCACCCCTGGCGTCATATAGCGCTCATTGTACGCTATTTCGGTCACGTACTGACCGCCATGGATCTCACTATTCGGGGTTCGCCCCGAGCTCTTGACGAAATACTCAGCCATTCGAGCAGCTAGGTTGATTGGTGCTTTGTCAACCAACGCATATAGAAAAAGCAAGTCAGGTGTGGGACAGTTGCCGAGACTGTCCATGCGTCCGCATATCGAGTGGCTGAATACATGGTGCATCACTCGCACCAGAGGGTCTCGGAGTCGCGAGTCCTTTGACATCCTCGGGTTGTAGGGGTCCCCAACGGCATTACGTGCCCAAAATGCATCCCGCGCTGCATCATTAGGGAAGTTGAACTGATCGTTGAAGACGTCGGGATCATCCATGTCCTCCCGCGTATAAATCCCAAGCCTCCGTCCCAAACGACCCACCGACCACGTATGCCATCGCCTACATAACCTGAAGGTTACCCGCTCCCTGTAGCGGAAATCGGGCTGTGTATGTGCAACAGGCCTTTCATAGGCATACGATGTGAAGAATTCGATTGTCAACTCCTGGTAAACGGGTCGGTTGCAACCGACCAAGTTTGCAAGCATGCGAGTCATCATTTCATCAAGTCGGTCATATTGATTGAGTTCCCGCATGACCTCCCAGTCCAACCATCGGGGTACTCCAAACTGATCCCGCCTCGCCCACAAGGCGTTGCGCTTCGGGATGCATAGAGCTTCTTTCTCAATGTTGGGGTCAAACTGTAGGAAGGGATGGTTCATCTGTAAAGGGGAAAATTGTTAGAAAGACAGAAACAGGAGAGAAATGAATTGAAAACAGCCGAGCAGCAAATTATGAATAAACTGTCCAACTATACTGGGCGAATGGCACGGTCGTTCTTCGAGACGCACGGTCGTGCGTCTCCGAGAACTAACAGACCAAGCCCAGAGATATCATGAACAAGCCGGTGAGGCATGACCGTTCCACACGAGGAACGACCGTGCACTTCCGTGTCTGCAGTTTTTCGACCCCTGCACTTAGAACAATCTGATCTTTGCAAAATTTCAACAAGTATTGGGCCAACAGGGGTCTGAAAGTCAACCGGGTGCTCACGATACTTCGATTTAACAAGGGTTAGGGTTTCGATTTGTTTATGAAGAGAACCCTAAAAATTCCTTGAAAAATCGGAAGAAATCTAACCTAGAAAACAAGAAATCTACAACTAGGAACGTACCGTGCGAAGAAGGGTGTTAGATCGTGCGAAAAACCGTGCGATATGGTGAAGAATCGCCCTGGAACGGTCTGCAGCGGCTAGGGTTCGCGAATGAGGGATTTTGCAACAGATGATGGTATATATAGTGTGCAAAATGACAAAATTGCCCTCAGCCTGTGGCACGGTCGTTCCTGGTATGGAACGGGCGTGCGTCACCGACATCGTACAAACCCAGTAGCTTCTTCTCGGAAATGCACCGAGGGTGCGATCCATCATGCCGGCTTGCTCGGAATCGCACGGTCGTGCGACCCGAGGAACGGGCGTGCATCAGCTGCAGATGCAGAATTTCTGCAGAAGCTATTTCCAGCAACCGTTTCGGCCGTTTTTCGCCGTTTTTTCGACACACCAACTGTTCTAACAATATTGCAATACAGAACCTTCGCCCGGTACGTACGGAAACTAAACAAACTAACGTAAACTACCTAACTAACCTAAATTACGCTAAAACTACAAAAACACAAAAAAGGACTATTTTACCCTTATAGCGCCAAAGACGCTCCTGCTGCATTTTTGTCGGCGAGTCAGCAGCGTAGACTCATGCTAAATTTTTGTCGACGAGTTGATAGCAAGACTCAAAGCTAAAAACTAGAAAAACTACTAAAAAGACTATACTACCCCTAAAGCGCAAAATACGCTCTTGCTACATTTTTGATCCGCGAGTCAGTAGCGTAGACTCTCTCCTCCCCACACTTATGATGTGTGCGGGGTTTGGAGTTCAATCACCTCCACCACCGACTCTATCGGCCCGGCAACGTACAACTTCAACCGGTGACCATTTACCTTGAATGTAACGCCATCCGCGTTCTCTACTGCAACAATACCATACGGAAATACTTCCTTAACTGTGTATGGTCCTGTCCAGCGTGAATGAAGCTTCCCAGGAAATAAGCGCAGCCGTGAATTATACAGAAGAACAAGATCACCCGCCTGGAATTCCTTGTGGTCCTTCAAGCGTTTGTCGTGAAGTTTCTTCGTGCGCTCTTTGTAGAGTACGGAGCTCTCATAGGCTTGGTGCCGCAATTCTTCCAATTCATGAATTTGGAGAAACCGGGCTTCACCTCCGGTTTTAAGGTCCAAATTCGCGGTTTTCAATGCCCACATAGCCTTGTGCTCCAACTCAACCGGTAAATGGCATGCCTTTCCGTATACCAACCTAAAGGGGGTGGTCCCTATAGGGGTCTTATAAGCTGTACGGAATGCCCATAATGCCTCATCAAGCTTGTCCGACCACTCCTTGCGGTTCGCTCCAACAGACCGCTCAAGGATGCGCTTAAGCCCACGGTTCGTGACCTCCACCTGCCCGCTTGTCTGCGGATGATAGGGCGTGGACAAACGGTGATGCACACCGTATCGGGACAAAGCTTTTTCAAGCTGTGTATTACAAAAATGAGTCCCTCGGTCACTAATGAGCGCTTTCGGAGCGCCAAATCGGGCGAACAAACTCTTAAGAAACCTCACAACTACTCTGGCGTCATTAGTGGGTAAGGCTTGCGCCTCCGCCCACTTTGATACATAATCAACAGCCATGAGTATGTATTTGTTTCCACGTGAGGGGGGGAACGGTCCCATGAAGTCTATCCCCCAAACATCAAAGACTTCACAAACCTGTATCCAGTTCTGGGGCATTTCGTCGCGTGCAGATATGTTCGTCGCTCTCTGACAAGCATCGCACGCTCTCACCCAACTCTGCGCGTCACGGAAAATGGTCGGCCAGTAAAACCCGGAATCCAACACCTTCTTCACGGTGAAGTTGGCTCCGTGGTGGCCTCCGGTAGGTCCCTCATGACACTGGCGCAGAATGTCGGTCGCCTCAGACCCAAATACACATCTCCTAATCACCTGATCAGCACTCACCTTGAACAAGAAAGGGTCGTCCCATATGTAGTGCTTGAGATCCGAAAAGAATTTCCTCTTTTGCTGGTGTGTCAACCCTTTTATCAGAATTCTACAAGCAAGATAGTTCGCAAAGTCAGCGAACCATGGCGACTCATCACATATCTCAACACCCATCAAAGATTCGTGTGGGAACTTGTCATTGATTGAATCCCAACGCGAATCCTCGATGTCTCCGTGCTCTAACCGAGACAGATGGTCGGCCGTTACATTCAAAGCACCCTTTTTATCTTGTATCTCAATATCAAACTCTTGCAGCAACAGGATCCATCTGATTAGACGCGGTTTAGCGTCCTGTTTGCTGAAGAGGTATCTAATGGCTGCATGATCAGTGTATACAACGGTTTTCGAAAGCACTAAATACGATCTAAATTTATCGAATGCGAAAACGACCGCCAAGAGCTCTTTTTCAGTCGTGGTGTAATGCTCTTGAGCGTCGTGAAGAGTTTTGCTCGCATAATAGATCGGATGGAAGTGCTTTTCCTTCTTTTGACCCAGAACGACCCCTATAGCGTAATCACTCGCGTCGCACATGATTTCAAATGGCAGACTCCAGTCCGGTGCAACTAAAATAGGGGCCTCAATCAACTTCTGCTTGAGGAGGTCAAAAACCCTCAAGCAATCATCTCCAAACACGAACGGAGCATCTTTCTCCAACAAACGGGTCATGGGTCTGGTGATTTTTGAAAAATCTTTGATGAATCGCCGATAGAACCCGGTATGACCGAGAAAGCTCCGTATAGCTCAAACAGAGGTGGGGGGCGGAAGTCGTGAAATAACGTCGACTTTAGCTGGATCGATTTCCATGCCCGCGTGAGAAATTTTGTGTCCCAGAACTATGCCCTCCTTCACCATGAAGTGGCATTTCTCCCAGTTCAGGACCAGATTGGTCTCCTCACACCTCTTCAACATTCTTTTCAAATTTTCCAGACATTGATCAAAGGAATCCCCAAATACCGAAAAATCGTCCATGAACACCTCCATGGAATCCTCAATCATGTCGTGGAAAATTGTGACCATACATCGCTGGAAAGTAGCCGGCGCATTACACAGCCCAAATGGCATACGCCGGTAGGCGAATGTACCGAAGGGATAGGTAAATGTGGTCTTCTCCTGGTCCTCAGGAGCGATAGGAATTTGAAAGTAACCCGAGAACCCATCCAGAAAACAATAATATAACTTCCCTGACAGACGCTCCAAAATTTGATCAATGAATGGAAGCGGGAAGTGGTCCTTGCGGGTGGCGTCGTTGAGTTTGCGATAATCAATGCAAACCCGCCATCCAGTGACCGTCCTAGTTGGAATGAGCTCATTCCTATCGTTTGTGACCACAGTCATGCCCCCCTTTTTGGGCACTACCTGCACAGGGCTGACCCAAACAGAGTCGGAAATGGGATAGATCATACCAGCATCTAACAACTTAATCACTTCCTTTTTAACGACCTCTTGCATGTTCGGGTTCAGTCGCCTCTAGTGCTGCGCACACGGCTTGAACTGATCCTCCATAAGAATTTAATGTGTACAGAAGGAGGGATTTATACCTTTTATGTCCATGATTTTCCAAGCGATTGCTTTCTTATGAAGTTTCAACACATTAAGCAGTCTGCTCTTTTCCTCTCCCGCCAAACCAGATGAAATAATGACAGGCAAGTGACGCTCCTCATCCAGAAATGCGTACTCTAGGTGCGGTGGGAGCTCTTTAAGCTCCAAGGTAGGAGGATCTTCCACTGAAGGCTTCGACTTCACTTCACTCTCGCGATCAATTTCTGTGAAACGATCCGGACTCTGGGGACCATCATCACCAATCTGATAGACTGGCTGCTCTAAATAGTGGCCCTCCTGCGTAATTCCATCTAAGTCCCCACACAACAGATGTGTGTCCGAATCTATCTCCTCGATCGTACCCTGGAAATGCGTGCTCACATAAGTGTCGACGATGTCAACATAATAGAGCGCGTCGTCCTGACTCGAGGGTGCTGCATAAAACGTTTAATGTCAAACGTCACATGCTCATCATCTACTCGGAGTGTGATCTGGCCCGCCGCCACGTCCACAATCGTCCGGGCGGTATTCAAAAACGGGCGTCCGAGTATCAGAGGCACTCTCGAGTCCTCATCCATATCCAGGATAAAAAAATCCATGGGAAATACAAACTTGTCAATCTTAATAAGCATATTCTCTACAAACCCGCGTGGATACTTGACAGAACGATCCGCAAGTCGAATACTCATCCTCGTAGGTGACGGCTCACCTAGATCCAACTTTGTAAAAACCTTATAGGGCATAAGGTTTATACTCGCTCCTAGATCTGCTAACGCATTACTGACAGACAGATTGCCAATGAGGCAAGGAAGCGTGAAACTGCCTGGATCACCCATTTTTGTAGGCAGGCGATTCTGGAGAATAGCAGAGCAGCTTTCATTCATAAAACTCGCCTACCTCCCCGGCAGCGGCGCCAAAAACTTGACGTGTGCGTATATATACATAATTTTTGCAATGAATTACACACGATTTGGTTTTAAATTTATAAAAGTGATTATTACTTTTACATCAAAACACACACGAAAGAGACAAGTGTACCCCGTCATATATGTAATAAAGTATCGGTAAGAACCAAGTATCGATCCAAGGAAATGGGCGGAGAATTAATACTAGACCTTTGTCATTAAACTACCGGTAAAAACATAAGTTTGGGTGATTTGAACTAAACTAAAGTAAGCATAACCAAATACATAATAAAAACATAATAGATAGTAGATAAAAAGCCTTGCTAAATACACAACCACAGCATGTCAACTAAGTCAGTTTTGGTACTAGAAGCATTCGGTCAATTTTCCAATTTAAGACAATTAGTATCCCTTTCGGGAATCCTAACATGACAATCATTCGGAAAGCTAAAACGATAAACACACTTTAACCACCTAAAATTGTTCTTTAACGTGCAATTGATAAATGTCTATGAAAATCCCTTAAAAATAAGTTAGTCAGCCGTTAGGATTATTCTAACCTCACTTAATCAAGGAAAGCGACACCGATAAACACAATGCAACCACCGAGATAAGCATAAACTAGATTAAATCACAACCGAGTTCATTTTACAAATCTTACACAATAATTCACTAAGATAGCAATTTTGGCCTAAACTACTAACTAAGCTAACAAATCATGGCAAGAATTTATAACGACACCATCTAACCCGTTTAGGCCCTTACGTGACGGCTAGCTCTCTTGATTAACAATAATTAAATTTTATTAAATCACTAACCATTTCTAGTATCATGATGCATACATTTAAACCAAGTTAAACTAGTTAACCAAATTCAAAGTTTACTAATACAAGATTAATTAAGCTTCATTTTTCAACTATCATAACTAACCAAGCATCAATCATCCAACATAATTACTTATAATCAAGAATTCAATATCAATAACAAGGTTGCAAACTAATCATCAAAGATAATCATAGAAAATACTTCAAGTGTCATTACAAACATAGCTTAACATACTAATGGCAATAATCTAGCAAGGGATTGTTTGTGTTTTTGCCCAAAGGCTACAATAATACATAAACATTAATCTAAGTACTTGAAAGATTAACAAAAACATGGAAAGATTAGAAAATCAAACCATAAACAAGTACTAGACTAAGGATCCGGGTAGTAATTGAGCTAAACGGGACAATGTGGCTTGATTCCGGGTGAAAGCTAATGCCTCCGGAGCCTGAAAATCGCCTGAGAAGCTCTCCAAAAATCCAGAATGTCGAGCAGAATGTTTCTGCAAGTTTTTATACTTTTTGCTGTCGCACGGTCGTTCTCCATATGGCACGACCGTGCACTTTATTCAATTATTAGGGATGGGTCACCATACTGCATACGTCATCAGATCGTTGACCAGATTCGAAATGGCACGACCGTTCTTCGTGTGGAACGGTCGTTCAGTTCCGGGTTACATGTTGCACGCCGAGTCGCACCGATCGTTCATCACCGAGACTCTGCTGGTCCACTGGAGACGCACGGTCGTTCCTCAGATGGAACGCCCGTTCTTCACCGAGCTGCCTTGTTTACCTAGAACGGCCAGTTGCACCTCTCGTTCATTGCCGAGATGATCAACGATGTCGGAGATGCACGACCGTGCATCAGGTGGAACGACCGTGCATCAGGTGGAACGACCGTGCCACAGGCCCAGATCAGTTTCCTTAACAGAATGTCCGCAGCTTCGTCGTTTTGTCCGGAAACTCCTCGTTTTTGCTATCATCTTGTCTGGTATGCTGTTTTAGGCCTGTAAACATAAATGTAGATAAATAAGTATCCGAATGACGGTTTTACGGCCAAAAACGCATAAAATAGGGGTAAAACGGGGAACTAAAATATGTGTAAATTAACGAATATCATTTATACTAAGGCATCTTTTCTTAAGTTCAAGTCTAAATACTATCCTGTGTACTACCAGTTAACAGCAATCTCCTAACTCTTTTATTTAGGTATTATTATCACAACACCTATTGGCTTTAAGCAGTGGCTCTGATACCACCTTCTGTCACGACCCTCGACCCCACCCTGGACGGAATCAGGAGTCGCGAACAGCCCAGTGGTACCAGTGATTATTTTGAAAACGTTGCAGCGGAAATTTCATCAGGACCGTGAGTTAGGAAAAATATCAGAGTTTAGAAAACACCAGATTTTATTTATTTAAATAGATGTGATAAACCCATGTTTTACAATGGTCGCTTTAATAAAGATAAATTTTATTACATAAAACAATATTTCTTAATTTTATTTAATTAATAAATAAGCCACTTCTTGATGCCTTTCAGTGTCGTATCCATCTCTTACTTCAATCTACTGTAATTACCTGAAACGCGTTTTAAAATGGTTTTGTCAGCGGGAAATACTGAGTGAGTTCATTCATTTTATATTTGTTATAATTTACAGCATTAAGAGTTTTTACATTTGCTTCTTAAAGATTGGCAAAGACTTAATCACTGCAAATTATAACTAGAAAACAGTGTTATAAATTACAGCATAAGAGCGATTACAATGGCTTCTATCTTATTTTTATCTGGCACTCTGTCACAATGGTGACAAGTCACAATGGTGACGATGGTCATACCACTATTAGATCAATGAACCTAAATAGTGATGATTATCCCTAGTAGGTCAATGAACCTAACTGAGAAAATTAGTAATGTGCACAATACCCCATTAGCCAGTGATTCAAGATATCCACGACTTAGTCCCTGTAATTATAACTTTTGAAAATAATTTGAGGTATTGTAAAATAGTTGATAAAAAGAGAATGACTCACATATAATCATGCAGATTCATACGACCACAATTTAGTCTACATATAAGTCTTGATATATTGCAGATTTATACAGGCAGAGCTTAGCCTATTGATTTAGCCTTGTAACCTAGTGCACACGAACTAGGTAGGTAACTTAATACAGCATTTACGATAACTCACGAGATTAAAACCCTCACAACGAATGACAAAGTGTAATCACTTAAACATCCATCGGATTCACAACGAATGACAGAGTATTCCCCGAGTTCGTGTGGTACTCAAACATCCTGTCGAAATCACGACTAATGACAAAGGATAGCGCTTAAACATCCAGTCGGATAGTTTCAATCAATCGGACATTGAATCGTAGCAGCGATCGAGTTAATACCCTGTATCGTAGTAGCACCCCCTCTACTAATTAGTGATTTTGAGACTATTTCGAAAATAACTCGACGTACAGATCGAATTTAATCGTCGAATGAACAACAGAATGCGATTGCCAATGCCTGCTATTTATACAAGAATTTTGATTAGCTTACGGACCGTAAGCCTAATAATGTTACGGTCCGTAAGGTTCGAAAATAGGCTATAGGGTAGCCACGTGTGGGACTAGGCCTGCTGAATCAACAGTTTCTTAAAATTCTATTTCGACAACGAATTAAGTGGATAATCGTTAATAGAAAATACCCCCCTCTGAGTTGTAGGGGCCCTGTTCCTGATTCTGATTGTTCTGAAAATTTTAGGGTTTGTGTAGAATCATTTGGGTGTTTCAATTAGGGTTTCCTATTGAATAAAATAATAAAATAAATAGGACTTTTTAATGAGGGTTGTTACAGATGTGCGGTCCAAAACACCATGAGTGGGCTGATCGTTGTTGGGCTGTTGATTATTTTCAATTGCATCGGCCCGTGCTGTTGTTTCTGGTGGGCTATGAGGCTCATCGGCCCATTCTAACTGGTTTGTGTCGCCTATCGTTTCTTGTTCATGGGCCACATTGGAACTACTTTGGACATTCTCATCACTATGATCTTCATCATTCTGTGGCTCATTTAATTTTTCGGTTTCAATGTGACATTCACGTTCAAAATCTTGTTGATATGTGGTGACTATCTCGTTGTCACCTTCATCAACACTTTTCTTTTCATTTGCAAACGGAAATATATTCTCCAAAAATTTCACATCTCTGCTAACAACAAGCTTTCTTTTTTTCTAAATCATAGATTTTATAACCCTTTGTGCCAAAAGGATAACCCAAAAACACCCATGCTTTCCCTCTATGAGCGAATTTATCTCCTTTTGTGTCAGTGTTCCAGAAATATGTTAAGCATCCCAAAACACGCATGTGATCATAAGACGGTTCCCTTCCAAACATAGTCTCATAAGGCGTTTTGTAACCGATTACTTTGGAAGGTAACCGATTGATGATGTAAGCGACTGTCAAAACATATTCCCCCCAAAATTTTATTGGTAAATTCGCCTCAAACCGCAAGGCACGTGCTATTTCTAAAAGGTGTCTGTGTTTTCTCTCCACCACCCCATTTTGTTGTGGGGTGTGCGGACATGTCGTTTCAAGTAGGATGCCATGGTTGTTGTAAAAAATTTTCATGCGACTGGAGGTAAATTCTCCACCATTATCACATCTGATTCGCTTTATGTCCCTTTTAAATTGGGTGTGAACCAAGTTGTAAAAATTAATCAAGCAATCACTTGCCTCATACTTGTGTTTGAGCATGTACACCCACACGGCTCGACTATAGTCATTGACTATGGTGAGGAAAAAACTCCCATGTTCAAGTGAAAAGGTTCTATAACCACCCCAAATATCACAATGAATCAAATCAAAACACTCATTCGTCTTTATTGAACTCGTTTGAAAAGGAAGTCTAGTTAATTTTGCCTTAACACAAGAATCACAAAAGTCTTCTTTGGAATGAAAGCTAGTAACCTTAAAGAAAGAAACATGAGACATCTTATCATTTGATGGGTGACCAAGTCTTTTGTGCCACTGATCTGAAGTCGTTGCTGCCATAGCCTTCCGATCCTTTTGCATGATCCCCATTCTGTAAAGTCCACCAATGCACTTACCCATTCCAATCAAGTTCCTCGTCCTTAAGCCCTGCATAACAAAGAAATCCGGGAAAAAAGTGATGGCACATTATAAGTCTCTCGTTAGTTTACTAACTGACAAGAGATTGCATTTGAAATTTGGTACAAAAAGAACCCCTTTGATTTTAATTCCCCCCTTAAACATAAGTTCACCATTTCCTTTAACAGGAACGGCTTCACCATTTGGGATGGTTACTGGTGTTTCTTTATTACTTGTGGAGAGGTTCTCAAGATACTCCTGAATATAGGTCATATATTCGGTTGCCCCTGAGTCAACTACCCAGTCACCTTCCTCGCTGAATTTACCTGCCATGTTTGCCTTTGGAGGAAAATCTGTTTTCTGATCACCGGTCTTGCCAAAGAGCTTGAGAAACGTGTTATATTGCTCATCGCTTAGCCCTTGTATATTGCATGGGTTTGTCTCGGCCACAGCTGCCTTTGGTTTTGCCATCTCTTTCTTTCCCTTTCCTGGCCACCAATCCGGGTAACCAACTAACTTGAAACAGCCGTCCCGAACATGCCCATCTCTTCCACAAAAAGTGCAGTGTCCCACCTTATTATTTTGCCCTGCTTTGTCATTTTTATGCCAAGGTTTCTTATAGTTTTGGTTGTCATGACTAACCTGCTGAGACGTTTGGAAAGCCGCTGCATCAGGAGTCGCCTCCATCTTCTTTCCAGCGGCAATGTTTCTCTGCTGCTCATCTTCGGCTACCAAATGATAAGCTGTACCGAGGCTTGGAGTGGGTTTTGTAGCAAGTATTTAAGTTCTCATAACAGAAAACTCAGCATCGAGTCCCATCAAGAATTCGTAAAGCCTTTCCTTTTCCTTGAGTTCTGTAATCTTCTTTCCAACATTGCAAGTGCAGCCATCGCATTCGCACCGCGACGTTGGTAGAACCGAATCAATTTCATCCCATAGGCTTCTTAGTTTTGTGAAATATGCTGAAACAGAGACCCCTTCTTGGCGTGTCTGCGTGACTGACTGCTTTAGTTCGTATGCCCTTGGGGCACTTTCTTTCCCGAACCTCTCGTGTAGATCCTTCCAAATCTCGAGGGCTGTGTTTGCGTATTTTATGCTGCTTCTAATCTCTTTTTCCATTGCAGTTGTGAGCCATCCTTTGATCATGGCATCACAACGCATCCACTGCATATACTTGGCATCGTTCTTGTCGGGTTTGAGAAGGGAGCCATCGACAAAACCAATCTTGTTTTTGGCGAACAAAAAATTGGTCATCTCTTGGCTCCAGTCATTAAAGTTGCTGTCAGAAATGTTTTCGTTTACCTGGAACTGTTTTGGATAGTCAGACGGGTGTAGGTAATATGGAGAATTGGTGTCGATCGTTTCTCCATTGTCTTTGGAGCCTTCGCCTTTCTCTCCGGCCATAAGGAGTCGGCTGTTTATGATCTTAATGTTGTTGTATCTGCTCTGATACCATGAAGAATTTGGTAATCAGAGAGATTAATTTTTCTCCCTTAATTTTTATTCATGGCCAAGATCATACTTAAATACAAAAGAAACTTGAAGAACAAGAAAAATCGTAAAACAAAGGAAAAGATGATATATGCAAAATAATAAAAGATCTGGCCAAATATATCACAATATGCGATATATCCAATACAAGGGTAGGCTGGGAGGGTTCGTTTGGCCAATACAGGTACCCGCTCCACATTTGTGTTATTCCATGCTTTTTTAACCGTTATACCCATTTGACCAAATTTAAAAAATAAAAAAATTAAATTTGTGGCATGGGTAGGCGTCACCACCACTTGCTAATTAATGGGTATTTTGAGCACTTGATGTGGCAACTGGCGAGTGATGGTTGGTCGGGGCTAGGTAGAGGTGTACAAAAAAACTGATTTCAGAACCGAAACCGGAAAAAACCGAAACCGTTTTTTTTAACCGGTTTTTTTTAACCGCGGGTTTTTATATCGGTTACTATTTTTGACTTCAAAAACCGGTTATTAACCGAAACCGGTTTTAAAAAAACCGGTCCCAACCGGTTATACCGGTTATTGTTTTGGACCTCAAAAACCGGTTAGTAACCGGAACCGATTATAAAAAAAACCGGTTTTTATTTTGGGTGAAAAAACCGAAACCGGTTTTTGAAAAAAACCGATTTGTACATCTCTAGGGCTAGGGTACTTACCCTGGAGTGCCCCTTCCTCCCTTAGTTAGTAACTATCACAATGTACATAGTGGGCCATTGAATGATGGGTTTTATTAGAGTGTATATCTATGTTATAGTTGTGTAGAGGTAGTTATGACACTTGAATTAGTTAAGAGCGTTAGGTAGATTGGTAGTTAGTTGTATTGTGTGCTATAATAGAGGTGTATATGTATGATTTGGATTAACACTTCAATATACAAGAAAATACCTTTGCAGCATCTGATACTTCTTTGTGGTATCAGAGCTTTCTGCTCAGGCAAAGTAGTTACGGTTTCGGCAAGACTCTTAGATCTCTGGTTAAAATTCCGGCAATTCATCTTCATCTTCAGTGAAACTGTTAGGTTTCCGGCCACTTCTTCTTCCTTTCTGACTATTACTCATCTGCCCTGATACATATTTTTCTCTGTTCTCTCATGGATATTTCTTCATCTATTAGTATTAATAATTCGAATTCTGGATCAAATCCATCTGATAATCTATCGAACATTATAAATTTTGTTCCAATAAAGCTTACATAAGATAATTACTTGAAATACTTACTTACTTTACACTCTTGGATTGTTTAAATTTTTGAATAGCTCCAGAAGCTATCCGTTTGTTGACTAGGGTCCAAAAGGTTGTCCACAGCAGTTGCTCATCAACAGGGGGCTGGGGTTTGTCTTTAATAGGCTAGGGTTTGCTATTCAGAAAGGGGTAGCGGCGCAGCTTGATGCTCGCTTACCTGCGATATTGATGTAACTCGGCCAGTTGTTTATATAGAAATTCCTATTCCTGCAATTGGATCTGATGAAGGTGTTATTTGGGAACAGTCTGATGATTATGTGTATACCTTCATCACTGCAATGCTATCTTCATCTCTATTGTATTTAGCACAGGGATCTAATTCTTCGTCTGAGTTATGGAAGAGAATCAAACATAAAGCTATTCAAAGTCAATGCAGTGGTGGTTTCGATGGCAACCATAGTGGTCAACAGAGGTGTGCAATAACAGAACCGTTAACCGAAACCGAACTGAAAACTGACAAAACCGAACCAAAATTAACCGAAACCGAATTAACCGAAAGTCGGTTAACGGGTATTTTTTTTTACCATCGGTTAACCGAAATTAACCTAACCGAACCGAATCATTTATTTATTTTTATATATTTCTAACGTATTTCATGTTTTATACATTCATTTCGTGTAATAATACCTCTATTTCATTTATTTGTGTCTTCATTTCATTTATTTATACATTCATTTCATTTATTTATACCTCTATTTTATGTATTTAAACATCTATTCATGCTTTTATACCTCCATTTTATTTATTTATACATCCATTTCATGTATTTATACATCTATTTATGTATTTATACCTCTATTACATGTATTTCTTAGCAAAAAAAATTAGCCCTTATTTGAATTGGTTATTAACCGAAAATTAACCGAACCGAACCGAAGACCGACAAATTAACCGAACCGATTAACCGATGACTTCGGCTACGGTTACGGATAATGCTAATAACCGAATCGAACCGAACCGTGCACACCCCTAGTGGTCAATGACGAAGTTATGGTGGTAGTGGTAACATGGCGGCCTCTACTTCTAGGGTTGCATCACCCGTAATTGATTTTGTGACTGATGGTTCTCAAACTTTTGGACAACGGTATACATCTTCATAGGCCCAACAACAAACTCCTTTTGATTTTGGGCCCAACATTGTTTTGGATCAGTTGTGTGTTTTAGATCAGCCATCTGTTTTGGACTCACGCCTAAATTTACATACTGAAATGTCTAATTTTGGGCCTACTCGATCGTCTGTTTTGGGCTCAGCAGGACACGTGACTTCTCCTCATTTTGGATTGTTGGCTGATTTATCGAGTATATGCGAGCGTGTTGATTCTTGGATACCCGATTTGGGTGCCACTTATCGCAACCCCCGATCCCTATCTCCCGGGTACGGGCGGTCGCGAGGCAGTTTTGGTGGTATCTGGGTTTGTCAATTTGGCAGCGGAATTTACATCAGGACCGTAGTTAGGAAATAGTTTATCAGAGTAAAGTACCACGCTTTTATAATATTAAACACCTGGGAAAATCCCAAGTTTTAAATACACACATTTTCATAGGGATAAAACCCTATTTTATTTAAATAAAACATCTATTCATTTTAGATAACTTTATAGCCACTTTTCCAAGCCTTCAGTGCTGTCCAGCTGGCTTCTATTTGGCTTTCATATTTTGTTACCTGAAACGCGTTTAAAAACATTTTTCAGTGGGAAATACTGGTGAGTGAATCCCAGTTTAATCAAGTTTTAATAAAAACCATTGTACAGTATTGAGGGCGGTCGCGCAATTACATTTGTTTCCAAGTCATACTAATTACCACCCACGGTACTGTCGTCTCGACTTATGGTCATGTTACTCCTCGCAAGGCAGTAACAAATTTTGTATACAAAACCCCAAATATACCGACGATAATTGTATCCTTACAAATACTCAATAACTGTTTAATATATAATTAATCGTGCGAGGTTTTGTAAAAACAGTTTGCAAAAAGGAGATTACTCACATTGTTGTCTTAGATTTTCTTTAAGAGTTTCCTGGTGATTATCTATAATTTACACAAATGCACACGTGTTAGTATAATAACCCATTATTTATATTAATGATACCCTCCCCGAGACGGCATTCCAACGACTACGTCGGGCAGAACCACGACAGTGGTTACGGAACCCTGGATCAATCGGGCAGCGTATCTAATACGTAACCGGGGTTATGATACTTACAACGGAGCAGAACTTCATTATTTAGGGGGTATTATGCCCGAGAATTATATTAATTCTTCAGAAATTTGAGAGAGGAAAGATTTATGAATGATTTGTGAACTGTCGCCAACGAATTCTATATATAGGGCTGTTCAGGGGGTCTGTCGCGCCCCGCGTAAAATGAGAAGGGGCTTACGCGGCCCGCCAGGGACTACGTGTCCCGTGATAGGCTTGCCGAGTCAGCCCGAGACCCCACACGCGTCGGACACGTGGCGTGCTCCGGTGCGTCCTCGTATCCAAGTCGTCGCGCCCCGTGTGCCTTGTGCTATATCCGTCACGGGCCGCGAGCGACATTAAAAATTCATTTTTATTTTATTTTTAATGATATAATGTATTTTGGGCTCGATTTTCACATACGGGGTGTATTTTAGGACATATTAGGGTATTTTAAATATATTAGGGCGTCGGAACACATTTTGGAGGGTTGTTATATCCTCCCCACCTTGTTTTAGAACTCGTCCTCGAGGTCTACTGGAACAAGTGTGGATATTTCTTTTGCATTTCTGATTCAAGCTCCCATGTGTACTATGGTCCTCTTTTGGAGTCCCATTTCACTTTGACCAGAACTAATCTCTTGTGCTTGAGGTTCTTGACTTTCCTGTCTTCAATCTGCAGAGGCCTTTCTAAAAACTTTAACTGTTTATTTACCTCTATGTCTCTAAGAGGTACCATTAGTGATTCATCAGCTAAGAATTTCTTGAGATTAGATACATGAAATACATCATGTATCCCTGCCATTTCCTCCGACAGTTGTAGTTGATAGGCTACAGGTCCTATTCTTCTAATAATCTCAAAAGGTCCAACATACCTGGGACTTAGCTTTCCCCTCTTGATGAATCTTACCACTCCTTTCCAAGGAGAGACTTTTAATAACACTTTATCTCCTACTTGAAATTCTAACGGCTTTCGGCTGTTATCAGCATAACTCTTTTGTCGATCACGTGCTGCTTTTAGTCATTCCTTGACTTGAATGATCTTGTCAGTTGTTTCCTGTACTATCTCAGGTCCAGATAGTTGCTTTTCCCCAATTTCTGCCCAACAGACTGGGGTTCGGAACTTTCGTCCATAAAGTGCTTCGAATGGTGCAACATTGATACTTGTGTGATAACTGTTATTATACGAAAATTCTATTAATAGTAAATGATCGTCCCAATTACCTCCAAAATCAATTACACAAGCTCTAAGCATGTCTTCCATTGTCTGAATTGTCCTTTTGCTTTGTCCGTCCGTTTGAGGATGATAAGCTGTGCTTAGATTTAGCTTGGTTCCCATGGCTTTTTGGAAACTTGTCCAAAAATGAGAGGTAAAACGGCTATCTTTGTCAGAAACAATTGATAAAGGAATTCCATGTAATGAAACTATTTCATTTACATATAACTTAGCTAATTGTTCCATACTGAAGGTTTCCTTCATTGGTAGGAAATGAGCTGACTTAATTAGTCTGTCTACAATCACCAAGATTGTATCATTACCTTTCCTGGTTTTGGGTATTTTGGTAACAAAATCCATTGTTATCAATTCCCATTTCCATACTAGCATCTCTAACTGTTGCAATAAACCTGAGGGTTTTTTATGTTCAGCTTTAACTTGTGAGCAAGTTAGACACTTGGCAAAATATGTTGCTATATCCTTTTTCATTCCTATCCACCAGAAATTTTTCTTTAAATCCTGGTACATCTTATCACTTCCAGGATGCATCGTATATTTAGACTTATGGGCTTCTTCTAATATACGGTGGCGTAGGTTTCCTAATTTAGGTATCCACATCCTTTCTTATGGAATCTCCAAATTCCATCTGTTCCTTGTTCTAATTCCTTAATCATTCCTTTTAATTTTTCAGTATCTTCCTTGATTACTGATTCTTGTACTTTCCTAATCTGCTCATTTAAATCTACTTGTAGATTTAATTTAAGTGAACGTACCCTTTTTGGCTTTTCGTGATACTTTCGAATTAAAGCATCAGCAACTACATTTGCTTTTCCTACATGATATTGGATATCACAATCATAATCACTAAGCATCTCCATCCAGCGTCTTTGTCTCATATTCAATTCCTTTTGCCCGAAAACATATCTTAAACTCTTATGGTCAGTGAAATCGGTAAACTTACTACCATAAAGGTAATGTCTCCAAATCTTAAGGGCAAAAATTATGGCTCCTAATTCTAAATCATGGGTTGAATAATTCTCTTCATGATTCTTAAGTTGTCTGGATGCGTAAGCTGTAACCTTTTGACGTTGCATCAATACACACCCATAACCTAATTTAGAAGCGTCACAATAGATTACAAAATCTTCAGTTCCTTCTGGTAACGCTAGTATGGGGGCGTGGGTTAATCTTTGCTTAAGAATTTTAAATGCTTCTTCTTGTTTGGTTCCCCATTCAAACTTAACAGATTTACAGGTTAGCTTAGTTAAGGGAATGGCTATCTTAGAAAAATCTCGAATAAATCTTCTATAATAACCGGCTAATCCTAAGAAACTTCTAACCTCGGTTGGTGACTCAGGGGTTTTCCATTTGGTAATTGCCTCAATCTTGGTGGGATCTACATGAATTCCTTCATGATTGACTAAGTGTCCAAGAAATTGTACCTGTTCTAACCAAAATTTGCACTTTGAAAACTTAGCATAAAGCTTTTCCTTTCTTAATAAACTTAAAAGTGCGTGTAAATGCTTTGCATGCTCCTCTTTACTTTTAGAGTAAATGAGAATATCATCTATAAAGACAATTATGAATTTATCCAAATATGACTTACAAATTCGGTTCATCATGTCCATAAATGCGGCTGGGGCATTGGTTAAACCAAATGGCATGACGGTAAATTCATAATGACCATAGCTTGTTCTAAATGCGGTTTTAGGAATGTCCTCTTCTTGTACCTTTAGTTGATGATATCCTAACCGTAGATCGATTTTTGAGAAAAATCGAGCTCCTTGTAACTGATCGAACAGATCATCGATTCTTGGTAATGGATTCTGATTCTTAATCGTGACCTTGTTCAATTCACGGTAGTCAATGCACATACGCATTGATCCGTCTTTCTTTTTGACGAACAAAATTGGTGCTCCCCAAGGTGATGAACTTGGCTGTATGAATCATTTCTCCAACAATTCTTCTAATTGTTTCTTCAGTTCCTGCATTTCTACGGGTGCCAAACGATAAGGTGCTTTGGCAATTGGTGCTGTCCCTGGTAGCAGGTGAATTCTGAATTCAACCTCCTTGTCTGGCGGTAGTCCTGGTAATTCTTCTGGAAATACATCTGAAAACTGAGATACTACTGGAATATCTTTTTGTTCTTTTCCTTTAGTGTTAGTGATTATAGAAATCAAATACACTAATGACCCTTTTCTTGCATAACTTGCGGTTTTCATCATAGAGATGAATTTTGTGGATCTAGAGGTTTATCTCCTTTAATCGTGATCTTTTCACCCTTTGGTGAATTTACTTGAATTGACTTTTGATCACATAAAATACTGGCTTTATTGGCTATTAACCAATCCATTCCTAATACAACATCAAATCCGGCCATATTCATTGGGTAAAGGTTTGCAATAAACTTTTGGTTTAAAAATTCTATTCTTGCTCCCTGCAAGATTTCAGAAATCTTAACGGTTTCTCCATTCGCTGTTTCTACTAAACATTCTTGTGGGAGTTTAGTTAATGGTTGATTGAGTAATTTGCAAAATGAAGTATTAATAAAACTTTGGTTCGCACCAGAGTCAAATAATACTTTAGCAAAAACATCATTAACTAAAAACATACTGGTTATCACGTCCGGAATCATTTTGGCCTCATATGCAGTCAGAACAAATGCTCTAGCATTTTTGGTGTTCTTATTACCCATGGTTGGAACTAGTTTCGGACAGTTTGGTCTGATGTGACCTTTTTCTCCACAGTTGAAACACATTCCATTATTAGGTTTCCACCTGCAATCTTCTTTCTTGTGCCCTGGCATCTTACAGAAATTGCAATAAGTGGAGCATTTTCCCTAATGCTTCTTCTTGCAAGCCTTGCGGTAGGGGGCAAAGGTAGAACCTACATTCCTACGGTTAGAATTACCGTAGCGAAATTCCTGGGTAAGCCTTTGAGCTAGGTTCTTCCTTTGATCCTCTTCTCGTGTATGCACTAATTCATCTGTCAAGGTATTTGCTAGTTCTACAGCTTCTTCTATGGTTTGTGGTCTAGCTGCCTTGACTACATGCCTTATCTCTCTAATCAATCCCCAGATGTAACGGGAGATTAATACTGGTTCAGGTGATGCAAGGGTTGGCACTATTCTATCATATTCGAAGAATAACGTAGTGTACCCCTTACTATCCACTCCAGTCATCCAAATGTTTAGGAATTTATTTGCTATCTGTTCTTTTTCATTGGGAGGGCAGAATTTCCTTTCTACCATGTTTTTAAATTCCTCCCATTCCATATTGTAAACACTATCACTTCCCCTAGTTTGGAGGATAGTGTTCCACCATTCTAAGGCTGAATTCTTGAACAAATTAGAAGCAAACATTATCTTGTCCTCTTCTGCACACTTGCTTATTTTCAAGACTGCCTCAGTCTTTTCTATCCAGCGTAAGGCTGCAATGGCTCCTTCATTGCCCGAGAATTCAATTGGTTTACAAGGCCAGAATTCTTTATAAGAACAACCATAAGGTATGGTTCTTCTTCTTTTGGGAATGGGTACTTGAAGTGTGGGTCCATTGTTTACGATGTTTTCTTGTTCAGTTGGTCGCTTACTGCTATGCTTACTTTTATTATCCGCTTCTTTAACAGTTTGAATAATAAATGGCATCGCATCTATTATTCCTTGTGCCACTATGTGTTGGATGGCACTATTATCCACTAGGTTTCCATTGTTGTCGTTGTTCGGGTTATCGTTATTCAGATTATTATCATTCTGGTTTTCCGGGTTATTATCCAGATTTTCTTGATTCACTTGGTCGGCCATCTGAATTTTAAACAATTATCACGTATTAATATCACAAAATATTATCTTAATACGATCAATCACATGACACGCATTTTGGTCAAAAGCGTCGATCATTGCGACTTACTCTATTTTTATATAATATATATCTAGTACAAACCGATACTGGAAATTAAAATTACAATACAACTGGAATGGAAATTATACTATTAGTAGTAGGCATCCGTAGTTTTTTTTATACACACATAATATATATATATATATATATCTATTATTACCATCTCCCTCATCACTTTCACGGATATGGATTCATCCAGAAATCCATATGACGCTCGTCGTACTTCCAGACGAGACGTTCTCCTACCTGCCTCATTCTCTCGTTACTCTCTAAAATCTCTTCTCTGAAAGTTCAGAGCTCTTGCACATTTTCTGCACTCATTGGGGGTGCAGGTGCAGGCACTGGATCAGGGTACTGTGGCATGGGTTCTTCCTGAGGATACGGATTCTCTAAGATTTCCCTAATGTATTCATCAGTATCGTAGTTGGGATCTAGAGGGTCCAGACCTGGGTAAGCTGCTAGGTTTGGCATGGGTAGGTCTGCCAGCTGGTAGCGTTGCACATAATCCTTATGATCATCAAACCACGGATCGTAGTCTGGGTCTAAGGGATTGGGTGCTGGTACCCTAGGTATCTCCTCTAGATTAAAATCATGCATTTCTACTTGATTTTCTGGGTTATTTTCTATCTCCATTGGCTGTAATGGTTGGGGTGCTATCAGTTGTTCAAGGTTTGGATCGGCAGCTGTGGTTCCTAAAATATGGAAGTTTGCTAAACTCCTATTAAACATGTCTTGGGTGTGGGCATTGGTTTCTCTTTTAGCTGCTGCTAGCACTCGTTGTTCTTGTAACTTCTTCATTCTTTTCCTACGCTCATGTGCTCCCTTACTGAACCATCATCTCTTTTTCTGAGGGAATGGCTCTTCAGATTGAGCCTTAAATACGAATATTCCTTCTTCATCATCAGCTGAATACCCTGAGAGGGCAGGCTGTGAAGAGGCGCCTTCCCTTCTAGGCGAACCAGACAACTGACGATACGCGTCGGATGGTCCTTGGTCGCTCATACTGTAAACTAACAGATAGTCAAATAACACATAACAATAACATACAATTATGCACGTATTTCCATAATTTATTTCCTAACAGATTGAATTTTGGTGTCAGCAGAACACTTCTGTGGCTGAATCACTGGCTTAGCTCTAATACCACCTTCTGTCGCAACCCCCGATCCCTATCTCCCGGGGGACGGGCGGCCGCGAGCCAGTTTTGGTGGTATCTGGGTTTGTCAATTTGGCAGCGGAATTTACATCAGGACCGTAGTTAGGAAATATTTTATCAGAGTAAAATACCACGCTTTTATAATATTAAACACATGGGAAAATCCTAAGTTTTAAGTACACACATTTTCATAGGGATAAAACCCTATTTTATTTAAATAAAACATATATTCATTTTAGGTAACTTTATAGCCACTTTTCCAAGCTTTCAGTGCTGTCCAGCTGGCTTATATTTGGCTTTCGTATTTTGTTACCTGAAACGCGTTTAAAAAAAATTTGTCAGTGGGAAATACTGGTGAGTGAATCCCAGTTTAATCAAGTTTTAATAAAAACCATTGTACAGTATTGAGGGCGGTCGCACAATTACATTTGTTTCCAAGTCATACTAATTACCACCCACGGTACTATCGTCTCGACTTATGGTCATGTTACTCCTCGCAAGGCAGTAACAAATTTTGTATACAAAACCACAAATATACCGACGATAATTGTATCCTTACAAATACTTAATAACTGTTTAATATATAATTAATCGTGTGAGGTTTTGTAAAAACAATTTGCAAAAAGGAGATTACTCACATTGCTGTCTTAGATTTTCTGTATGAGTTTCATGGTGATTATCTATAATTTACACAAATGCACACGTGTTAGTATAATAACCCATTATTTATATGATACCCTCCCCGAGACGACATTCCAACGACTACGTCGGGCAGAACCACGACAGCCGTTACGGAACCCTGGATCAATCGGGCAGCATATCTAATACGTAATCGGGGTTATGATACTTACAACAGAGCAGAACTTCGTTATTTAGGGGGGTATTATGCCCGAGAATTATATTAATTCTTCAGAAATTTGAGAGAGGAAAGATTTATGAACGATTTGTGAACTGTGGCCAACGAATTCTATATATAGGGCTGTTCAGGGGGTCTGTCGCGCCCCGCGTAAAATGAGAAGGGGGCTTACGCGGCCCGCCAGGGACTACGTGTCCCATAATAGGCTTGCCGAGTCAGCCCTAGACCCCACACGCGTCGGACACGTGGCGTGCTCTGGTGCGTCTTCGTATCCAAGTCGTCGCGTCCCACGTAGCCTTGTGCTATATCCGCCACGGGCCGCGAGCGACATTAAAAATTCATTTTTATTTAATTTTTAATGATATAATGTATTTTGGGCTCGGTTTTCACATACGGGGTGTATTTTAGGACATATTAGGGTATTTTAAATATATTAGGGCATCGGAACATATTTTGGAGGGTTGTTATACCACTACGCATATGACCGCTGATTCTTCTATTGGATTCAATGTTGCTCCCTACACCGGCTCTGAGCAAGTTGTTGTAGGCAATGGTATGGCTCTTACTATTTCTCACATTGGCACTGCCTTATTTCATTTATCTAATCATACTCTTACTCTTATACATGTGCTTGTGGTTCCTGGTTTAGCCAATAACCTTTTTTGATCACGCAATTAGTGATTGATCATCTTATCGCTATTGTTTTCTCGTATCTTGGTATCTCCATTCAGACTCTTGATGGACAACTCCCCCATCATACGCATGGTAGTCCGCATCAGCTATATTCACTTGTTGTTTCACTTTTGTTTCTCGTGAGACATGGTATTCTTGATTGGGTTATCCTTCAGATGATGTTTTGTCTAGATGTTCGTTTTTACATTTGACAAACAAAACCACCCACACACATTGTACTGCTTGTTATGTTTCAAAAATCGACTAGATTGCCTTTTACATCAGTTGTATCCCATTCTACTTTACCTTTACATATTATACGTTGTGATATTGGGTGCCTCACCTGTTATGTCTAGAGATGGATACCGATATTTCATTACTTTCATTGATGATTTTAGTCGATTTACATGGATGTATCCTTTGACTTGTCTTTCTTAGGCGGTCGATCGCTTTCGGAATTTCAAACCGCTTGTTGAGAACCTCTTCTCCTCTACCATTAAACATCTTCAGTGTGATGGTGCTCCTGAGCTCATTCATGGTTCTATAACTCGTTTTCTTTCAAATTCTGGAATTGCATATCACATTTCATATCCCTATACTCCCCAACAGAATGGGGTTGCTGAGCGGAAAAAAACCACCATCTTTCTAAGGTAACTCGAGCTTTACTAAAGAAATTCTGGTATGATTCATACGCCACTGCTACCTTCCTTATTAATCGGTTACCATAACTGGTTCTTCATCACTCGTCTCCTGACGAGGTCTTATTTGGTTCTCGCCTGATTACTCTCTTCTTCGTACCTTTGGGTGTTTGTGCAATCCATTTCTAGGTGATACTCGAGCGGATAAAATTTCACGCAAGTCTACTGTAACAACCTGACTTTCCGGGTCATTACTTGTATCTGTCATTTCTTGCTTAATTACTTGTACTCTTAAGATTTCGATTATTGCCATGGGTTAACTATTTTACACTATATTTTCAACACACATTTTAAACACATATTATAAAGGTAGTCATCGCATTTAAACGCTATTTTACAACGCATACCATTTAAACGCATTTTATCACATTTCGCATCACCCATTTGGACTAAACGCTATCTCAACGCCAACACAACGCACACCCGAAACGCAGTTACCGGTATTAGTAATAATGTATATGTGTGTCCTTATGTGCCCTACTTGTGTGTGCTTGATATGTTTGGGATGTTATTCGCAAACGCAATCACAACTCTATCGCAACACAAACTCAACGCAGACTCGAAACGCGGATTTATGTTATATGTTATGTGTGTTTATTGGTGTGAATATTTGTTTAATTGTTATGTGGTTATCAACGCAACGCTTACACACTTAAACGCTCACTCGCAACTCGACTAAATGCAACGCAATGCTTAACGCAAGAAACAAAAGTTGGGAAACCAACAAAACGCAACTCGGCCGATCGAATGGACAATCGGTCGAATGGACATCCATCCGGATGAGCATCCGACCAGATGACCATCCGACCGGATGGCCATCAGACCAAACGCCACTCTCCACCGCCTTACTCTCTCTCTCTCACGCCTATAAATATTACCCGTACACCTCATTCTCTGATGTTGACACTTCCATCCGACCAGTCGCTCTCAAGTCACTCTTAGTCACTTTTCATCAAGATTCGAGGTAATTTCGTATGTATTTCTCCTCAAATCTTCTACAACCTTCATAATTAAACACTTCTACATCATCTTCTCCATCAAAATCACACACAAACACCTACTTTTCTCTGAAAATTTGGACCTCTTGAAGGTGTTCTTCACTCATTTTGCTTATGCAAGGTATTGTGGAGCACCAACTCATCAAGATTGGTTCAGATCTAAGAGATTTCCACCGTTTTTCAACTAAGTTTTTCAAGATTTCACACTTTTCATCTGTTTTCAAACTTTTCTTCAACTTTCTACACAAAACCAATGGAATCTGGACTCATTCAGACTCTCCACTCGTTCCTTAGTCGAGAGCCGGCTTGAAAATGGATTTCCACCCGAGAGATGACCGATTAACGGGTTGAACATGGAACTTCATCAAGAACAGTGAGTCTGATCTAATGGGGTGATTCCCATCCGGACGAACGAACTGGGCTTGTCGTTATTCCCGATAGTTTGACACGTCGTCTCCGTTAAACCCAAGGCTTTTACTTAGAAAATTTCACAAGTTTTCAAATATCAGATTGCCCACTCGAATTTCCATCCGATCGGATGACCATCCGATCAGATGACCATTCGACCAGGTGACCTGTTCCTCATACTAAACCTTGTTCAGAACGATTTGGCTAAATTCGAATTTTAATAATTTACAAACAAACACACGAACTCACTCGAATGGCCATCCGTCCGAATGGACATCTGCTTGGATGACCATCCGACCGGATGCCCATCCGTTCAGATGGGTTATCCCCATTCGTTCGGATCACCAGTCAAACACTCTACCATTCTGTTTACGCTTTGTTCAACGCTTATGCTACTATTCCATACACAGGCTAACCTAGCGCTCCCTTCAATCCAACACAGAGCGTGTTATCAGCTGCTAACTCACTGTGAGTATATTCGAACCCATTTTCTTTAATTGCACTTTTGAGTGTTACATACATTCTATATCAAAACATAACACACAACGCAAACACTTTACAATGCTAACCGCTCCCGCATGCTATGCGTGTGCTTTGAATGCTTGTACTATGCTATATGGTGTTACACTATACCGCCTCTAGCAACGATAGTACTATAGTTTGGACTCAGCACCTGTCGTGGACGGGGGTTGCTAGGGATCACATTACTTTACTTCACGTGTTCGCAGTGGTGAACATGTGTCGCGCATACTCTAAAACGCAGTCTCGTGGTTAAGTTGTAGACATTGTTTGATAGTTACTTGCTTCGCCCATTACGTTATACATGTTGGTTATGCGTAAATGCTTTCTCTACTATATACTATGCAAACTTGTGTACTCACCCTTACATTTTATGTATTGACTTTATTTTAACGTATGTGACAGGCTGATAGGATGCTATGCTATGCTGTGATGAATCAAGTTGGAAGTCTAGAAACTCCACGAAATAAATCTGAGTTGTCAGAACAGTATTTGTTTTTGAGACACGCTATCTGTAATGACTGCTATTACTTTATATGTTAGTAGTATGGGATATTAACGTTAAATATATTGTCATTAATGGTTGTTATGGATTCTCTTGGACAATATGTTTTGTTCAGTTCCACGCCCCGATGATTCCGCCATCGGTTGGGGTGTGACATCTACTCCATGTATTTTTGTTGGTTATGCTCTATGTCATCTTGGTTATCTCTGTTATGATCCCCATGCATCTCGTATATATACTTCTCATCATGTTCGATTCCATGAGTCGATTTTTGACATTCAAGGGAGTTCTACTACTCCAACAGCTTCTTTAGATTCTGTTCCTTTCTTCATTCCTCCTTCTACGCTTCTGATTTCTTCTCCTTCCTCTTCATCTCCTCATAGTATTCGTTCTTCACCATCTCCTGTTATTTCCTCACCTATTGTTTCTTCTTTTCTTCCTCCTCATGTTCCGACTCATACAATGGTTACACGATCTCATGATCGTACATGGCAGCCGAATCAATTTCCTGATCATGTTTTTCTTCATGTTTCTACTACTCCCACCACTGAGCCTTCCACATTTCGACAGGCTTAGCAGTACTCCATTCGGTGGGATGCGATGCGTGCTGAGATTGATGCTCTTGATACAAACCAGACTTTGATTCTGGTTCAGGCTCCCACCGATGCCAACATTGTTGGCTGTAAATGGGTTTATAGGATTAAGCATAATCCTGATGGATCGGTGAATCGCTATATAGCCCGGGTTATTGCCAAGGGCTTTCATCAGACTGAGGGTATTGATTACACTGATACTTTTAGTCTTGTGGTCAAACCCACTACTATTCGTCTTATTCTTTCAGTATCCTTTTCTCGAGTATGGTCAATTCGTCAGGTTGATATCAACAATGCATTCTTACATAGGGATCTTTTTGAGATTGTGTATATGACACAACCCCAGACATTGTATAACAACTCTCCTAAAAATTTATTAGAATACCCCTATACGACCTAAAAGACACCCCATATACGAAAACGTCTCAAAATACCTTAATTTTTACAAAAATCAAATAAAAACAATATTATATGTCGCTCGCGGGGCGTGACATATACCTCCTGGTCCGTCGCGGGGCGCGACCTAGTGCCACCAGGCTCAACCTGGTTCTGACACGTGGCTATTGACTCGACGTGGCTAGATCCCTAACTCAGCCAAGCTAGGCCCTATTATACCTAGCTCGCGGGCCTCGAAAGCCCCTTGTTTCTCTCTCGCGGGCTGCCAGGAACCCCTGGTCAGGCCCTATAAATGGAGTAGTCGAGCTTCATTTGTTCGTCGTTCAAATCTCGATCTCTCTCTCTAAATTCTGAATAATAGAAATAATCTTAAGGTATTATACCCACTAAAATAGCGAAGCTTTGCCTAGATGTAAGTATTATAACCCCCGGTTATGTATTAGATACGCTGCCCGATTGATCTAGTGCTCCGTAACGCATGTCGAGGCTCTGCCTGACTTAGTCGTTGGAGTTCTGTCTCAGGAAAGGTATAACTAATGTAAATTTGGGTTATTATACTAACGCTTGTGTATTGTTTAAATTAATAGGTTATAACCAGGAAGTCACAAGGAAATACCTAAACTAGCAATGTGAGTAATTCCTCTTTTTGTAAACTGTTTTTACAAAACCTCAAGTATTTTAAACTAGAATTAACAGTGATTGGGTATTTGTGATTCTACAATTATCGTCGGTGTGTTGGGGTTTTGTATATATTACTTGTTACTACACTATGAGTAGTAGCATGACCACAAGTCAGGGTTGACAGTACCGTGGGTGGTAATTAAAGTAGATGTAAACAAATGTAATTGCGGGTTGCCCTCAATACTGTAAAATGATAAAACTTGTTTTGATTAAACTGGGATTCACTCACCAGTATTTTCCACTGACAAAAATGTTTTAAACGCGTTTCAGGTAACAAAATGTGAAAGCCAAAATAGAAGCCAGCTAGAGAGCACTAAAGGCTTGGAAAAGTGGCTATAAAAGTTACCTAAATAAAGAAGAAGTTTTATTTGAATAAATTAGGGTTTATCCCTACAAACATATTATGAATGGAAACTTGGGTTTTACCCATGTGGTTATTATTTATAAAATGAGGTGTTTTACTCTGATAAAATATTTCCTAACTACGGTCCTAATGTAAATTCCGTTGCCAAATTAAATAAACACCGATACCACCGAATGTGCGAGCTCGCGGCCGCCCGCCTCCTGGGGCAAGGGGTCAGGGGTTGCGATAGGAGGTGGTATCAGAGCTACAATCAGAGCTACAGCTACTGATTTCAGCCACAGAAGTGTTCTGCTGACATCAAAATTTTCAATTCTGTTAGAAAATAATCTATGTGACTATGTGCATACGTGTATATTATTATTTTGTGCTATTTGACAATCTGTTAGTTTACAGTATGAGTGATCAAGGACCATCGGACGCTTATCATCAATTGTCTAGTTCTCCTAGAGATGAAGGAACTTCCTCCCAGCCTACTCCTTCGGGGTACTCAGCTGACACCGAAGTGGGGATATTCATTTTTAAAGCGCAATCCGCAGAACCATTCCCTACCAAAAAGAGATGATGGTTCAGTTAGGGAGCCCATGAGCGAAGAAAAATAATGAGGAAATTAAAGCAACAAGGGGCTTTAGCAAGCAGCAAATAGGGATATGAACACCCAGACCCAAGACATAATCAATAGGTGATTGGCCAATTTTCACATATTAGCTACCACTGCCGCAGACCCAAACCTCGAACAAATCATTGCACCACAGCCATTGCCACTGTTTCCCACATAACCAATGGAAAGAGAACCCAACCAAGAAGAACCAGTTCCCATACCAGCTTTTAACCCTGATAAGATACCTAGAGTTCCAACACTCAATCCCTTAGCATATGATCCGTGGAATGATAACCATAGGGATTATCGAGAACTCTACCCACAGGAGGAGCCCATGCCAAACTGACGGGTAGTCTGTAGGACGACCCTTAAGTGCTATAAATAGTATTTTAATCCTACATTTAATCGAGTAATTTTCTAGAATTAGATGACTACGTTTGCTTGTGTTTCAGGTACATTGGGGCTTAAAAGTGTGGAAATGAAGCTTCAAATACGCGCATCAGGATTGGAGATTGAAAGACGGAGAATAAATGAAAAAAATCAATTATTTGAATTGAAGAATTAAGGAGATAACATAATAGAGGATGAAATTACAAGAACGTAGGCGAAAACGGAGTTGAAACGAAAAAGTTATGCTGAAAACAAAATTTCTTGTTGAAGCCTACCGTAGGCTTCGGCAAAGGCCGTTGCTTACGGTGCCGACTGGCAATTTTTGACCACCGTAGCCCAGTTTTGACCCACCGTAGCACTTTTATGACCGCCGTAGCCTACGGCGGGTGCCGTAGGTTACGGCGCTAACCTGCGTAAATGTGTAACTCCCACCTTTTAATTCGGTTTTATGATGTCCTTTCAAGTCCAATCATTCCCATTCTGTTACAAAGTCTAGAGGCGATTTTGGGTGTTCTTGCTTGGTTTTGAACATTTATAAACAATTGTTTTGGTATTTTTGATTCATATGAACATGGATATGTGTATGATGATGATTTCCCAAGACATGAGTGCCTAATTTCGTTAGGGTTCATCTCGAATGTAAGGTTTTCTTGTGTCGATTATGTTTTTGTTGTTGAATTCCTGGAATAATAGACTTTGCATGTGTTGTTTAGTTTATTATAGTGCTTGATTGATAGTTTGTAAATTGTTAATGTGTGTTTACTTATAATTCTAAACCATACGTTCTTGGTGTCATTGGCAATCGAGATATCATGGGAGGGATTATGGGTTAGATATATGTTAATTGATCATCGGGTAACAACCTCGCGTTCTAGGAATCCGAGTACTTAGTTCCCTTTCATTACAAACAATTGATCTTGCATGAGCTATGTCTATGTAGTTCTTTCCAGTTGAGCATAAACATTGGTTGTCACTTAAAACCTGAACCTCGAGATGATCACTATTCTCTTATTCTGTTTACAAACCAAATCCGTCTTTTGTAATTAAATTAGTTAATTTTAGTTTTCAAAACCAAACAACCAAATCTCTGAATATACTTTTGCAATTTAGTTTACTTAAGTTAATTTAGACATACATCGAGATAGCGCATATTCCACAAACTCCCTGTGTTCGATACCTACTTACCGCTAGCTAATTAGTTATAATTAGATTAAATTTGAGTGAGTCTTCGACCTCACATCAAATTTTGGCGCCGTTGCCGGGGAGTAGTGCGCAACGTGTGTTATCGTGTGTATTAGTTAAAAAATTTAAAATTAAAAAAAAATTCAAAATAATTAAAAACCCAAAAAGATTTTTTTATGTTCATGATTTACACATGGTAGTTGAGTTGTGCTGTGTAGGATGACAGAGTATTACACAGATTTAAGCTTTTCTACATGTATATGGTGTAGGGGTCCACGTCATCCATGTATCGGTTGCCACGAGGCCCACTACAGGAGGGCACATGGAAAACCGGTGTCTTATGTATCACAGCTTCCACCTACATCACATTTTGATGATTATGAAACAGAAATGGAGGATGATTATTACTCGGATGGATATGATCGGGACGAGGATGTTTATTATGAGACAAGGACGGATGGTCTATGTTTCTGTTACGGATGGTCTATGACAATTTGTTAGTGCACGGTGTATTCGGAAAACCCAAAGTATTGGAATAAAAAAATGAGGGATGCGCACATTTTAAGACCGTATAAGGGATATTGACAGTACCATCCTGAGAAATATTCTGAGCCCGAGGGTGTTTATACTTATCAGACTAAGGAGGAGAGAGAGCTTGCTATATTGGAAGTAACTTTGTCCAAACTCGAGCAGTATTTATCAGCACCCAATCTTTCCGATGAAGATCGAATCAACTGTTTAGTTTCTAAGTATCAGAATTTAAAAATGAAGATAGAGATAGAACAACGCCTCTCACCATTACCTGATGATATTAGAGATTTTTCTCACATGAAGGAGGAGGTTGTGGAGGATAAACCACACCAATGAGTCCTTTATCTGATGAAGAGTCACTGGTGGATCAGATGGTGTGTGCAGATGATGAGGCAGAACAGTCTGAGGAGATGATTATGTGTACCGAACCTCTTCCCATATCAATCATTCAAAATAACAAGTGTGGGGAAGAGGGTTCGAGGAAGAAGATGAGAAGGGTGAAATTACAATACATCAGGGTATACATCATAAAGAGGATTAGCGAAACCCAAAGGTGCAGTCTGAACATGCCAATTATACTGACAAACCTATGGAGATGGCATGTAAATTTCCGGGCATTCGTTGGAAATGTTTTGGGTAAGTGTGCATTGAGACCACCGTAACGCATATCAGGTATGGTCTGGCTGAAGACCTTTAAATTTAGCGCTCTCGGGAGGCAGCCTGAGGATGTAGAGTATTGTATTCGTGTTTTGGTTGGTTTTGTTTTGGCGTTGCGTTTGTGTTTTGGCAGGTTACTACTTTCAATCCTCACGGATGCAATGATTCAAGTGTGGGGATGCTTGGCAACATCCCCGATGAGATATCAGCGAATCCAAGAGATGTTTTTGAACCTGTCCGATTACCGCAACTGCATCACTACCAACACTGCTGATGTACTGATCAGGTCGTGTCTTGTTCTGATTTCGTGCACCTTTTTATATATTCATATGTATGTTCGTGGTTGGGCGGATGGGTGGTGTTTGATGTGTTTAGTGATGGGTTGTGAAAGTTGGTGGTGTTTTTAGTAATAAGAATAGAAAAAAAACCAAAAGAAATTTGGGTTTAAGTGGAAAAGCTACAGTTGATGTTTTTGGTGTTTAGGGATCTTCCCATCAAAACAATACATTGGGGATAATGTATCCCAAGTGTGGGGATGAGGGAAATTTTAAAAAATTTGTGAAAATTGTGAAATTTTTAACAAATCAAGAAAAAAAAATGGTCCAAATTGAACATTTGAGTATTAAATCACATGACACACCGGCAACCCCATATCCCTTTGTTCTTTCTTGGTGAGAGTTGAGCCATCTCTTTGAATTTACTAGAAATATTTTTCTTTGATGAGAGTGGCAATGCGTGGGGGTACATTAGAATTTGTGCTTCGATGCAGTTTGAGGCCTTAGCTTTGCATGAATGTGAAAAGGATAAGGGCATTTAGGTAGCCTCGTTAAGGTGTGTGTGAGTGTGGGATTTGGGGGGTTGGACCTCATAAATTACATATATGAGCATGGCAGTGAGAGGGGCGGGGATTTGGACTTTAGTAGCCCATTTGAACCTAAGAGCCGATCATTTGTAACCCGTGCCTAGCTTCTCTAAAAATTATCCCGTATTTGACCCGGTCTATTAGTATTGCGTATTGTATGAGTTTGATTATCTTGTTTTAGTATGTTATCTTGTTATGTACAAAAAAAAAAGAGAAATGAAAAGAAAAGAATAAAAAGATAAAAAGCAACGAAAAAAAAAATGAAATGAAAAAAATGTTGAGATGTATTGTATATAGTTGCTTTTGTTTTTTAGTTAGAAATAAAAGACCGGGTTAAATCGTTAGCTACTACATATATTTCCATTTCCTACCCATATGCCTAGTCGTGTTACAACCTTTAAGTGCCATTGATTCACATGCATGTTTAGCAAATTCTTTAGGCGAAGGACCGATTTAAGTACAAGCATATTGTCGTGCAACCACCCATTTGCTTTGAGTGTGATCTAGCTTATCTTTGCTAGTTATTACTTGCCACCGAGAGGAGAGTTATTGTGAGGGGTGTGTTATGTGTGGTTTTAAGAAAGAATTAGTAAATGAGGACATTTGTTGCTTGGTTTGTACTTGATTGATCGCTTGATAACTTGTGTTTTGAATAAATGGGTTGTTTGGGACAAGCAACAGTTAAGTGTGGGGATGTGACGGGTAGTCTGTAGGACGACCCTTAAGTGCTATAAATGGTATTTTAATCCTACATTTACTCGAGTAATTGTCTAGAATTAGATGACTACGTTTGCTTATGTTTCAGGTACATTTGTGGCTTAAAAGTGTGGAAATGAAGCTTCGAATAGGCGCAGGATTGGAGATTGAAAGACGGAGAATAAATGAAAAAAATCAATTATTGGAATTGAAGAATTAAGGAGATAATATGATAGAGGATGAAATTACGAGAACGTAGGCGGAAACGGTGAAGAAAACTGAGTTGAAACGAAAAAGTTATGCTGAAAACAAAATTTCTTGTTGAAGCCTACCATAGGCTACGGCAAGGGCCGTAGCTTATGGCGCCAACTGGCAATTTTTGACCACTGTAGCCCAGTTTCGACCCACCGTTGCACTTTTATGACCGCCGTAGCCTACGTCGGGTGCCGTAGGTTATGGCGCTGACCTGCGTAAATGTGTAACTTCCACCTTTTAATTCGGTTTTTTGATGTCCTTTCAAGTCCAATCATTCCCATTCGGTTACACAGGAGTCTAGAGGCGATTTTGGGTGTTCTTGCTTGGTTTTGAACATTTCTAAACAATTGTTTTGGTATTTTTGATTCATATGAACATGGATATGTGTATGATGATGATTTCCCAAGACATGAGTGGCTAATTTCGTTAGGGTTCATCTCGAATGTAAGGTTTTCTTGTGACAATTATGTTTTTGTTGTTGAATTTCTGGAATAATAGACTTTGCATGTGTCGTTTAGTTTATTATGGTGCTTGATTGATAGTTTGTAAATTGTTAATGTGTGTTTGCTTATAATTCTAAACCATACGTTTTTGGTGCCGTTGGCAATCGAGATATCATGGTAGGGATTATGGGTTAGATATATGTTAATTGATCATCGGGTAACAACCTCGCGTTCTAGGAATCCGAGTACTTAGTTCCCTTTCATTACAAAAAATTGATCTTGCATGAGCTATGTCTATGTAGTTATTTCCAGTTGAACATAAACATTGGTTGTCACTTAAAACCTGAACCTCAAGATGATCACTATTCTCTTATTCTGTTTACAAACCAAATCCTTCTTTTGCAATTAAATTAGTTAATTTTAGTTTTCAAAACCAAACAACCAAATCTCTGAATATACTTTTGCAATTTGGTTTACTTAAGTTAATTTAGACATACATCGAGATAGCACATATTCCACAAACTCCCTGTGTTCGATACCCACTTATCGCTAGCTAATTAGTTGTAATTGGATTAAATTTGAGTGAGTCTTCGACCTCACGTCAAATTTTGGCGCCTCTGTCGGGGAGTAGGGCGCAATGTGTGTTATCGTGTGTATTAGTTTTGAGTATTAGTTAAAAAAATTTAAATTAAAAAAAATCAAAATAATTAAAAACCCAAAAATATTGTTTTTATGTTCATGATTTACACTTGTTAGTTGAGTGGTGCTGTGCAGGATGACAGAGCATTACACAGATTTCAGCTTTTGTACATGTATATTGTGCGGGGGTCCACGTCATCCATGTATCGGTTGCCACGAGACCCACTACAGGAGGGCACATGGAAAACCGGTGTCTTATGTTTCACAGCTTCCACCTCCATCACATTTTGATGATTATGAAACAGAAATGGAGGATGATTATTACTCGGATGGATATGATCGGGAAGAGGATGTTTATTATGAGACAAGGACGGATGGTCTATGTTTCTCTTGCGGTCGTGATCATACTTATGATTATGATGTGTGCACGGTGTATTCGGAAAACCCAAAGTATTGGAATAAAAAAATGAGGGATGCGCATATCTTTAGACTGTATCAGGGATATCGACAGTACCATCCTGAGAAATATTCTGAGCCTGAGGGTGTTTATGCTTATCAGACCGAGGAGGAGAAAGAGCTTGCTATATTAGGAGTAACTTTGTCCCAACTTGAGTAGTATTTATCAGCACCCAATCTTTTCGATGAAGATTGAATCAGCTGTTTAGTTTCTAAGTGTCAGAATTTAAAATTGAAGATAGAGATAGAACAACGCCTCTCACTATTACCTAATGATATTAGAGATTATTCTCACATGAAGGAGGAGGTTGTGGAGGATAATAACACCCCAATGAGTCCTTTATCTGATGAAGAGTCACTGGTGGATCAGATGGTGTGTGCAGATGATGAGGCAGAACAGTCTGAGGAGATGAATATGTATACCGAACTTCTTCCCATATCAATCATTCAAAATAACAAGTGTGGGGAAGAGGGTTCGAGGAAGAAGATGAGAAGGGTGAAATTACAAGACATCAGGGTATACATCATGAAGAGGATTAGCGAAACCCGAAGGTGCTGTCTGAACATGCCAATTATACTGACAAACCTATGGAGATGGCATGTAAATTTCCGGGCATTCGTTGGAAATGTTTTGTGTAAGTGTGCATTGAGACCACCGTAACGCATATCAGGTATGGTCTGGCTAAAGACCTTTAAACTTAGCGCTCTCGGGAGGCAGCCCGAGGATGTAGAGTATTGTATTCGTGTTTTGGTTGGTTTTGTTTTGTTTTGGTGTTGTGTTTGTGTTTTGGCAGGTTACTACGTTTCAATCCTCACGGATGCAATGATTCAAGTGTGGGGATGTTTGGCAACATCTGCGATGAGATATCAGCGAATCCAAGAGATGTTTATGAACCTGTCCGATTACCGCAGCTGCATCACTACCAACACTGCTGATGTACTGATCAGGTCGTGTCTTGTTCTCATTCCGTGCACTGTTGTATATATTCATGTGTATGTTCGTGGTTGGGCGGATGGGTGGTTTTTGATGTGTTTAGTGATGGGTTGTGAAAGTTGGTGGTGTTTTTAGTAATAAGAATATAAAAAAAAAACAAAAAAGAATTTGGGTTTGGGTTTGAGTGGAAAAGCTACAGTTGATGTTTTTGGTGTTAAGCGATCTTCCCTTCAAAACCATACATCGGGGACAATGTATCCCAAGTGTGGGGATGAGGGAAATTTTGAAAAATTTGTGAAAATTGTGAAATTTTTAACAAATCAAGAAAAGAAAATGGTCCAAATTGAACATTTGAGTATTAAATCACATGACACACCGGCAACCCCATATCCCCTTGTTATTTCTTGGTGAGAGTTGAGTCATCTCTTTGAATTTATTAGAAATATTTTTCTTTGACGAGAGTGGCAATGGGTGATGGTACATTAGAACTTGTGCTTAGATGCGGTTTGAGGCCTTAGCTTTGCATGAATGTGAAAAGGATAAGGGCATTTAGGTAACCTCGTCAAGGTGTGTGCGAGTGTGGGATTTGGGGGGTTGGACCTCATAAATTACATATATGACCATGGTAGCGAGAGGGGCGGGGGTTCGGACTTTAGTAGCCCATTTGAGCCTAAGAGCCGATCATTTGTAACCCGTGCCTAGCTTCTCTAAAAATTATCCTGTATTTGACCCGGTCTATTAGTGTTGCGTATTGTATGAGTTTGATTATCTTGTTTTAGTATGCTATCTTGTTATGTAAAAAAAAAAAAGAGAAATGAAAAGAAAAGAAAAAAAAAGATAAAAAGCAATGAAAAAAATGAAATGAAAAAAATGTTGAGATGTATTGTATGTAGTTGCTTTTGTTTTGTTTAGTTAGAAATAAAAGATCGGGTTAAATCGTTAGCTACTACATATATTTCCATTTCCTACCCGTATGCCTAGTCGTGTTACAACCTTTAAGTCCTATTGATTCACATGTATGTTTATCAAATTCTTTAGGCGAAGGACCGATTTGAGTACAAGCATATTGTCGTGCAACCACCCATTTGCTTTGAGTGTGATCTAGCGTATCTTTGCTAGTTATTACTTGCCACCAATAAGAGAGTTATTGTGAGGGGTGTGTTATGTGTGGTTTTAAGAAAGAATTAGTAAATGAGGACATTTGTTGCATGGTTTGTACTTGATTGATCGCTTGATAACTTGTGTTTTTAATGAATGGGTTGCTTGGGACAAGCAACAGTTAAGTGTGGGGATTAAAAAAAATGGTCCAAATTGAACATTTGAGTATTAAATCACATGACACACCGGCAACCCAATATCCCCTTGTTCTTTCTTTGTGAGAGTTGAGCCATCTCTTTGAATTTATTAGAAATATTTTTCTTTGATGAGAGTGGCAATGGGTGGGGGTACATTAGAACTTGTGCTTAGATGCGGTTTGAGGCCTTAGCTTTGCATGAATGTGAAAAGGATAAGGGCATTTAGGTAGCCTCGCCAAGTTGTGTGCGAGTGTGGGATTTAGGGGATTGGACCTCATAAATTACATATATGAGCATGGTAGCGAGATGGGTGGGGGTTTGGACTTTAGTAGCCCATTTGAGCCTAAGAGCCGATCATTTGTAACCCGTGCCTAGCTTCTCTAAAAATTATCCCGTATTTGACCCGGTCTATTAGTGTTGCGTATTGTATGAGTTTGATTATCTTGTTTTAGTATGTTATCTTGTTATGTACAAAAAAAAGAGAAATGAAAAGAAAAGATAAAAAGCAATGAAAAAAAATGAAATGAAAAAAATGTTGAGATGTATTGTATATAGTTGCTTTTGTTTTGTTTAGTTAGAAATAAAAGACCGGGTTAAATCGTTAGCTACTACATATGTTTCCATTTCCTACACGTTTGCCTAGTCGTGTTAAAACCTTTAAGTCCCATTGATTCACATGCATGTTTAGAAAATTCTTTAGGCGAAGGACTGATTTGAGTACAAGCATATTGTCGTGCAACCACCCGTTTGCTTTGAGTGTGATCTAGCGTATCTTTGCTAGTTATTACATGCCACCGAGAAGAGAGTTATTGTGATGGGTGTGTTATGTGTGGTTTTAAGAAAGAATTAGTAAATGAGGAAATTTGTTGCTTTGTTTGTACTTGATTGATCGCTTGATAACTTGTGTTTTGAATTGAACATTTGAGTATTAAATCACATGACACACCGGCAACCCCATATCCCCTTGTTCTTTCTTGGGGAGAGTTGAGTCATCCCTTTGAATTTATTAGAAATATTTTTCTTTGATGAGAGTGGCAATGGGTGGGGGTACATTAGAACTTGTGCTTAGATGCGGTTTGAGGCCTTAGCTTTGCATGAATGTGAAAAGGATAAGGGCATTTAGGTAGCCTCGCCAAGGTGTGTGCGAGTGTGGGATTTAGGGGATTGGACCTCATAAATTACATATATGAGCATGGTAGCGAGAGGGGCGGGGGTTTGGACTTTAATAGTCCATTTGAGCCTAAGAGCCGATCATTTGTAACCCGTGCCTAGCTTCTCTAAAAATTATCACGTATTTGACCCGGTCTATTAGTGTTGCGTATTGTATGAGTTTGATTATCTTGTTTTAGTATGTTATCTTGTTATGTAAAAAAAAAAGAGAAATGAAAAGAAAAGAAAAAAAAAAGATAAAAAGCAATGAAAAAAAATGAAATGAAAAAAATGTTGCGATGTATTGTATATAGTTGCTTTTGTTCTGTTTAGTTAGAAATAAAAGACCGGGTTAAGTCGTTAGCTACTACATATATTTCCATTTCCTACCCGTATGCCTAGTCGTGTTAAAACCTTTAAGTCCCATTGATTCACATGCATGTTTAGAAAATTCTTTAGGCGAAGGACCGATTTGAGTACAAGCATATTGTCGTGCAACCACCCGTTTGCTTTGAGTGTGATCTAGCGTATCTTTGCTAGTTATTACTTGCCACCGAGAAGGGAGTTATTGTGATGGGTGTGTTATGTGTGGTTTTAAGAAAGAATTAGTAAATGAGGACATTTGTTGCTTGGTTTGTACTTGATTGATCACTTGATAACTTGTGTTTTGAATTGAACATTTGAGTATTAAATCACATGACATACCGGCAACCCCATATCCCCTTGTTCTTTCTTGGTGAGAGTTGAGCCATCCATTTGAATTTATTAGAAATATTTTTCTTTGATGAAAGTGGCAATGGGTGGGGGTACATTAGAACTTGTGCTTAGATGCGGTTTGAGGCCTTAGCTTTGCATGAATGTGAAAAGGATAAGGGCATTTAGGTAGCCTATCCAAGGTGTGTGCGAGTGTGGGATTTGGGGGGGGGGGGTGGACCTCATAAATTACATATATGAGCATGGTAGCGAGAGGGGCGGGGGTTTGGACTTTAGTAGCCCATTTAAGCCTAAGAGCCGATCATTTGTAACTCGTGCCTAGCTTCTCTAAAAATTATCCCGTATTTGACCCGGTCTATTAGTGTTGCGTATTGTATGAGTTTGATTATCTTGTTTTATTATGGTATCTTGTTATGTACAAAAAAAAGAGAAATGAAAAGAAAAGAAAAAAAAGATAAAAAGCAATGAAAAAATGAAATGAAAAAAATGTTGAGATGTATTGTATATAGTTACTTTTGTTTTGTTTAGTTAGAAATAAAAGACCGGGTTAAATCGTTAGCTACTACATATATTTTCATTTCCTACTCGTATGCCTAGTCGTGTTACAACCTTTAAGTCCCATTGATTCACATGCATGTTTAGCAAATTCTTTAGGCGAAGGACCGATTTGAGTACAAGCATATTGTCGTGCAACCACCAGTTTACTTTGAGTGTGATCTAGCGTATCTTTGCTAGTTATTACTTGCCACCGAGAAGAGAGTTATTTTGAGGGGTTAGTTATGTGTGGTTTTAAGAAAGAATTAGTAAATGAGGACATTCGTTGCATGGTTTGTACTTGATTGATCGCTTGATAACTTGTGTTTTGAATGAATGGGTTGCTTGGGACAAGCAACAGTTAAGTGTGAGGATGTGACGGGTAGTCTGTAGGACGACCCTTAAGTGCTATAAATGGTATTTTAATCCTACATTTAATCGAGTAATTGTCTAGAATTAGATGACTACGTTTGCTTGTGTTTCAGGTACATTTGGGGCTTAAAAGTGTGGAAATGAAGCTTCGAATAGGCGCAACAGGATTGGAGATTGAAGGACGGAGAATAAATGAAAAAAAAAATCAATTATTGGAATTGAAGAATTAAGGAGATAACATGATAGAGGATGAAATTACGAGAACGTAGGCGAAAACGGTGAAGAAAACGGAGTTGAAACGAAAAAGTTATGCTGAAAACAAAATTTCTTGTTGAAGCCTACCGTAGGCTACGGCAAGGGCCGTAGCTTACGGCGCCGACTGGCAATTTTTGACCACCGTAGCCCAGTTTCGACCCACCGTAGCACTTTTATAACCGCCGTAGCCTATGGCGGGTGCCGTAGGTTACGGCGCTGACCTACGTAAATGTGTAACTCCCACCTTTTAATTCGGTTTTATGATGTCCTTTCAAGTCCAATCATTCCCATTCAGTTACACAGCAGTCTAGAGGAGATTTTGGGTGTTCTTGCTTGGTTTTGAACATTTCTAAACAATTGTTTTGTTATTTTTTGATTCAAATGAACTTGGATATGTGTATGATGATGATTTCCCAAGACATGAGTGGCTAATTTCGTTAGGGTTCATCTCGAAGGTAAGGTTTTCTTGTGACAATTATGTTTTTGTTGTTGAATTTCTGGAATAATAGACTTTGCATGTGTTTTTTAGTTTATTATGGTGCTTGGTTGATAGTTTGTAAATTGTTAATGTGTGTTTGCTTATAATTCTAAACCATATGTTCTTGGTGCCGTTGGCAATCGAGATATCTTGGGAGGGATTATGGGTTAGATATATGTTAATTGATCATCGGGTAACAACCTCGCATTCTAGGAATCCGAGTACTTAGTTCCCTTTCATCACAAACAATTGATCTTGCATGAGCTATGTCTATGAAGTTCTTTCCGGTTGAACATAAACATTGGTTGTCACTTAAAACCTGAACCTAGAGATGATCACTATTCTCTTATTCTGTTTACAAACCAAAACCTTCTTTTGCAATTAAATTAGTTAATTTTAGTTTTCAAAACCAAACAAACAAATCTCTAAATATACTTTTGCAATTTAGTTTACTTAAGTTAATTTAGACATACATCGAGATAGCACATATTCCACAAACTCCCTGTGTTTGATACCCACTTACAGCTAGCTAATTAGTTGTAATTGGATTAACTTTGAGTGAGTCTTCGACCTCACGTCACAAACCCATTAGCACCATACCCCAATCTTGACCCCCTAGATCCATATTGGGATGCCGATCAGTATATTCAGGAAATACTAGAAAACCCATACCCATATGGAGAACCTTTACCTATGTATCCAGACCCAGTACCCGCACCACGACCACCCATGAGTGATGAGAACGTTCAGGAACTCCGCCTGTACGGTGAGGAGTTGATAGATGAAGGAGAAAGGATAAAATGGATAGGAGAGAAGCTCGTTTGGAAGTACGACAAGCATGAAATGCAGTTTAACCCTGAGAAATAATATATATATATATATATATATATAGGGGAGGGTTCATTGGGGAACACTAAAAAAGTGGGGAACAGGGGAACACTTTTAAAAATTATACTTAACATGTTAAAAAAAATATTTTTCTAATTTTTTTTCGGCGCCTTTTCTTATAAATACAAGTAGAAACATTTTTGATAAAAAAAATCAAAAACTAAAAATATAAAAAAAACAGTTATATCTTATAGAATTAACTTAACATGTTAAAAATAATTTTTTTTAAAAAGTTTTTCAGCGCTTTTCTTTATAAAAAGGAGGAGAATCTAGTCGAGTAAAAAAATATTTTTTCGAAAATTTTTTTTTTTTAGCCTTTTTTTAATTGTTTTTTTTATTATTTTTAGTTTTTGATTTTTTTTATTAAAAATGCTTCTACAAGTATATATAAGGAGAAGCGCAGAAAAAGATGTTTAAAAAAATAATTTTTAACATGTTAAGTTAAATTTTTAAGAGTGTTCCCCGGTTCCCCACTTTTTTAGTGTTCCCCAATGAACCTCACACTATATATATATATATAAGATCAGGATTTAGAGAAAACGCCCAAAAGTGTGAGAACGGAGAGAACTGTTATGGATCGTCAGATCAAAACAATCTATGGACTAGATGATGCGGTGGCGTTTTCGTAAATAACATCACTTTTATTAATCTGGCGCGCTTCATTAAGGGTAAAAGGGTCTTTTGACTTCTCTACACAAAACGCCAAACTCACGCTATTAAAATCCCGCCTTGACACACATAGCACACTTCATCATAATATAAACGCCATTAGATAAAAAACGCCAAACTTTGTTTTTAACTAATAAAGCTGAACAAACAGTACTGAAACGACGGAACTTAATTACTAGCATTTACTGTGATAAAAATCGTGCCTAAAATACGCGCCAAAAACTTCCTATATAAACAAACTCTCAGAACTACTAAAATCCACACCAAAACCCCAAAACCTATATTTTCCTCTGTACCATTCATCTTAGAAACGCTAAAAAAAACCCAAATATCAAAGATTCCAATCCATGTTTCTTTGACATACACTATTTTCTCAATAAACTTTCGCTCTATGTAATGAGCAAGATCCTCAATATAAACGCCAAAACATACAAAAACCACAAAAATTCAAAAACGCCATTTCATGGAGATTCAGTTTTTGTTCTCAATAAAGTTTAGCTAAACGGGATGGATAACATTGTTAGACATCTTTCTTGACTGAGGATTAACAATGTTATCCATCTCGTTCAGCAAAACATTATTGAGTTTAGCATGATCAAAATTAGAAGTTTATGGTAGTTTTATTTAGTGGCGTTGTTGTTTTTTTTTTGGCGTTTGATTTGCTTGTCCGATCTTATATTGTTTGTTATGCAACTTCGAAGTAGCATGTTATGAATAAATAGGTAGAAAAAAAAGATGGAAAAAAATGATGTATAAAAATGATGTAAAACGCCAAACTAAGATCTGTCTGTGTTCTATAGGATTGAAATATACAAAACGCCAAACTACTCTACACTGGCTCTTAAAGACCATATGTGTGTGTTCTGTAAGAATGAAAAATACAAAACGCCAACCTACTCTTCACTAGCTCTCAAAGACCTTGTCGATCTTCTTTTAATTACCGCCTGTTTGCATGTCGATGCGTAGTGTCCATAGCCTTTACAGTTCTGACACTGTCTTTCTTTGGCCCCGGGTTTCGACTTTGATTTCTTTTTTTCGATTGCTATATACTGTTTAGATTTCAGGCGCTTCCGAGAACCAAAACCTTTGGATTTATACCCAACAGGGACTCTTATAGGATTCTTGTCATTTTTATATTGACCGGTTATCTCGGCAAATCTATCCCTAGTACTAGTAGGAGGAGCAACAATCTGCATATCTTGAACCTTCTTCATATAAGATTGAACATGATCCTTGTATAAGGATAGCTCCTCATTATTACCAGATAAACGGTTCAAAGTATATTCCGTTGAAAAAATAATATCTCGCATCATACTTTGGACATCAGGATCAAGCTCAGTCATATATTCACGACTAATTGAGTATTCAGGAGAGCAGTTTGGTGAAGCCTCTTTGTGCCATCTATTCAAAATGTATTGTTTTGGAAATTCCCTAATGTCCATAATTCTCAAAACATAGAATATATGTCTACATAGCAAACCAAACTGTTCAAAACGCCTGCATGAGCAACTGCATGTGCAATCAGACTTACGGAACATTACCTGAAAAACGCCAAAAACAATATCTCTATAACGCCATGCAGAGAATGTTTGTATAAAAAAAATAAAAAAAAACACATTGCATATGATAAAACGCCATTAACAGAAAATGCCATAAAAACAAAACGCCATTATTTACCTCAAATAAGGATGTACAAGGCTGTTGAAACTCATTTACGTAAAACTTAACAAACCCATCAGGTTGATCTTCGTAATGTTGATTTATGCAATCCACAACTCCAATAAGCTCTGCTTGAACGTCAGAAAAAATACTTTTTTGTGTATATGTCAACAACTTGCCCTTCTAACAATTGGTAATTACTCTTCAACTGGGGTCGTTTGTATCGAGATTCATGATCATTTTTCCGGTGTGTGTGACGCTGTGCTTCTATTGAAGTCTCGTAATGAGTCATGAACTCAACAAGAGTAGCTTTCGAATTGCACACTTGACCAAAAAAATGATTCTCACTCTCCGACCTCGATGTCGTTCGCATAAGACCAGACATCTCCTCCATTCTATAGTATGCAGGGATCCAAGATTCCCTAGGTGAAAAAATATCAGATAGCGAGTCATTATCTGCTAAATTGAACTCTGCGATAACCGCTTCCCATTCTGATTCAAACTCTTCAGGTGTGAGAATATCCGTCCCCACAACACCACAAATACGTTCTTTAAAATTGGTGGAATTGCATAGCCTAACACCAACCTATGTATAACACGAAAACTACATGCATAAAAAAACTTATAAATTAAAAAGACAAAACTTAATTAAAAAAACAATAACAAGGTAAAGAACGCCATGTATTTTAAAACGCAGTGTATCCTAAAACGCCAAAGGTAAAAAAAGCATAACAACCTTCAGAGAAAGTTTATGCATCACATGCCACATGCATAACCGATGCCTCGTGTCAACAAATACAATAGAAATAGCCTTCTTCATTGCTGGATCTTGGTCAGTGACAACAACTTTTGGTTGAGAACCAACAGCTTTTAGAAAAACTCTCAATAACCAAATATACGTATCAGCAATTTCCGACGCCATTAATGAAGCACCAAATGTAACATTGCAGTGATGATTGTCTATACCAGTGAACGGTACAAACACCATAGAGTATCTGCAGATAAAAACACCATGAGAACTGAAACAATAATAAAACGCCATTGCATGTAAACTAATAAAACGCCATTGCATGTAAACTAATAAAACGCCATTGCATGTAAACTAATAAAACGCCATATCATGTAAACTAATAAAAACGCCATTGTATGTAAAGTAATAAAACGCCAAAAACAGAAGAAGTTGAATTATAAAATATTACTTGTTGGAACGATACGTTGCGTCAAACGAAATCACATCTCCAAACACGTGGTAATTACGTTTGGCTTGATCGTCACACCAAAAAAGCCCCTTCAAACAATTCTCTTCGTCTGTGAAGTAATCAAACGAGAAATTAGGCTGGGAATGTTTTTTTTCATTCAAATGTCTCACCACCATATCAGCGTCATATTCCCCTATAAACAAGTTAATTTGCCTCTTATAGTTCTTAAATTCAACTTTACTTGCACCCACGTCTTCAAAACCACCAAAACAAGTCTTCATAACATTAAATGACTTGACAGGACCCAAGTTCAGCTTAGACATGTTGTGTATAACATGCTTCTGAAGCTAAGTGAGGTGTCGTTCAGTTGGAAGAAAACGCTTATCAGGACGTTCAACAAGATCATGATTGTGCTCCTCAACAAACTTATACACCTTCCATGATCCAGCCTCAAAAAGTACACATAACAGTGCACCACAATCAGTCCTCTTTGAAAAGTTGGATCGCACTAATCGCTCCTTTTGATTGGGGTCCAACGTATCAACCTTCTTGTCCTTGTATAACCCAGATCTCGTACACAAGTAATACTTAATATGTAAGACACCTTTAGAGTTTGTCTTTGTAGTCCCTTTCCTGACTAAAAACCCACACTCCTTGGCATACTTAACATACATTGAATAACAATCATCGAGGCTTGAGAATACCATGTCCATTATGGGCTTTATTTCTTCATTGACGTCAGGAATGATAAATGGTAATCTAGTTTTGGGGCAAAGCCTTTGACTCGAGGAAGCAACTTCGCCTGAGAAAACACAGTGAGGAACAGAAAAATCAGAAAAACGCCATTAAAAATAGAAAATGTCTCATAATAACATTATATATTAAAACACCATTAATTGAATAATAAACAAGACATAATAAACACATAATTTAAAAACGACATGATAAAAACGCCATGAGATGAATAATTAAAAACACTTAACAACATAAATAATTAACAAAATATAACATCATAATGAAAACGCCAAAATTAACAAAACCGATGTTTACACAAATTAACAAAATAGTAATAACTGATGTTCATAAATACTACTAAATAAAATTCAAAACTAATCAAATAGATGTAAAACGCCAATGATCATAAAAACATAAGAAATATACTAGAACGTAAACGACAATTAAAATTAATATTGAAAACTCCAATTATCAGTTCTTAGCAATTGTTTAAATACCAATTAAAACACGATTAAATTGCATAATTGAATAACGCTATTGAAAATCATACAACACATTATAAAAATACTAATATAAAAAAAAAACAATGATAAAAGAACAAAACGCCATATCTGTTGCATGATTTGCTGGAACAAAAATAGAAAACGCCAACGAATTTTACTTTATCGAACAGAATCTGCGTTAAACGCCATAGATCTAAGAAAGCTTGCACAGGAGGTAACAGCTAACAAGAAATCTTTGGAGTTTTAATATGAAAGAGATTTATAACGCGAATAAGGAGGGAACGTATAAAAGGACAATTGTACCCCCGCATAACAATTAGCGCCCCCTGCCACGTGTTGGGCCAGGATCCATTCTCACCGTTCTCACACATTTCACCGTTCTCTCCTGAACCCGTTTCTATATATATATATAGAGATATATATATAAACGCGAGTAGTTTGAAAAAAAAACCAACGAAAATAGATAATCTAATACCTACTGATGCATAACTAGTAGTTTGTAATAGATGCATATATATATAATAAAATAGAGTAAATGTCGCAATAATCGACGGTTTTGACCAATGTGTTTGTTTTACGTAATTGTTGGCATTAAATTTTATTCTGCGATATTAATACCTGATAATTGTTTGTAAATCCAGATGGACAACGAAGAAAATCAGGAAAACCAGAATAATGATAACCAAATAGATAACAGTGCCATCCAACATATAGTGGCACAAGAAATTATAGACGCTGTGTCATATATTATTAAAACAGTTAAAGAAGCAGAAAAAAATAAAAGTAATAGTAGAAGTAAACGACCACCTACTGAACCCAGTCACAGCGTAAACAATGGACCGTTACTTCAATTGTCTATCCCAAAAAGAAGAAGAACCATGTCTTTTGGTTGTTCTTACAAAGAATTCTGGTCTTTCAAACCAATAGAATTCTCTAGCAATGATGGAGCCATTGCAGCTCTACGTTGGATAGAAAAGACAGAGGGTGTTTTAAAAATAAGCAAGTGCGTAGAGGAAGACAAAATTATGTTTGCTTCCAATCTTTTTAAGAATGTAGCCTTAGAATGGTAGAATACTATTCTCCAGTCTAGGGGAAATGACAGAGTCTATAATATGGAATGGACTGAGTTCAAAAACATGGTCGAAAGTAAATTCTGTCCTCCCAATGAAAAAGAACAAATTGCTAATAAGTTCTTAAATCTTAGAATGACTGGAATAGACTGTAAGGGTTACACTACCTTATTCTTCGATTATGCTAGAATAGTGCCAACCCTAGCCTCACCAGAACCAGTATTAATCTCCCGTTACATCTGGGGATTAATCAGTGAGATTAGACATGTAGTCAAGGCAGCTAGACCACAAACCATAGAAGAAACTGTAGAACTAGCAAATACATTGACTGATGAATTGGTACGTACGCAAGAAGAGAATCAGAGAAAGAACCTAGTTCAGATCCTTACCCAAGAATTTCGTTATGGAAATAACTATCGTGGGAAAAGTATAGGTTCTACTTCTGTATCTTACTGCAAGTCTTGCAAGAAGAAACATTCGGGAAGATGTTCTACCACTGCAACTTTTGCAAGATATCGAGACATAAGGAAGAAGACTGTAGGAAACCCAACAATGGAGTATGCTTCAATTGTGGAGAAAAGGGGCATATTAAACCAAAATGTCTGAAACTAGCTCCAGCAATGAACAACAAGACTACTAAGAATGCTAGAGCTTTTGTTCTAACTGCAGAAGAAGCCAAGATAATTCCGGATGTGATTGCCGGTACGTTTTTAGTTAATGATGTTTTTGCTAAAGTATTATTCGACTCTGGTGCGAACCAAAGTTTTATTAATACTTCACTTTGCAAAATTCTTAATCAACTATTAACTAAACTTTGACAAGAATGTCTAGTAGAGACAGCAAATGGAGAATCCATTAAGATTACTGAAATCTTGCAGGGAGCAAGAATAGAAATTTTAAATCATGATTTTATTGCTAATCTTTACCCAATAAACCTAGCCGGATTTGATATTGTATTAGGAATGGATTGGTTGGTAGCCAATCAAGCTAGTATTTTATGTGATCAAAAGTCAATACAAGTAAATTCACCAAAAGGTAAAAAGATCACAATTAAAGGAGAAAAGCCTACTAGATCTACGAAATTCATCTCTGTGATGAAAACAAAAAGTTGTGCAAGAAAAGGATCACTAGTGTATATGATTTCTATAATCATTAACACTAAAGAAAAAGAATTAAAGGATATTCCCGTAGTATCCCAATTCTCAGATGTTTTTCATGAAGAGCTACCCGGACTACCGCCAGATAGAGAGGTTGAATTCAGAATTCACCTACTACCAGGAACAGCACCGATTGCCAAGGCATTTTACCGTTTGGCACCAGCAAAAATGCAAGAACTGAAGAAACAGTTGGACGAACTTCTGGAGAAAGGTTTCATACAACCAAGTTCATCACCTTGGGGAGCACCAATCTTGTTTGTCAAGAAGAAGGACGGATTAATGCGTATGTGTATTGATTACCGGGAATTGAACAAGGTCACAATTAAAAATCGGTACCCATTACCGAGAATCAATGATCTGTTTGATCAATTGCAAAGAGATCGATTCTTTTCTAAGATCGATTTACGCTCAGGATATCATCAACTGAAAGTACAGGAAGAGGACATTCCTAAAACTGCCTTCAGAACAAGGTATGTTCATTATGAATTTACCGTCATGCCATTTGGTCTAACCAATGCCCCAGTCGCATTTATGGACATGATGAACAAAATATGTAAACCATATCTGGATAAATTCATAATTGTCTTTATAGATGATATTCTCATTTACTCTAAGAGTAAAGAGGAACATGCAGCGCATCTGCATGCACTTCTCACATTATTGAGAAAGGAAAAGCTTTATGCTAAATTCTCAAAATGTGAATTTTGGTTACAAGAAGTACAATTTCTTGGAAATTTAGTTAATCATGAAGGAATTCATGTGGATCCCACAAAAATCGAGGCGATTACTAAATGAAAAGTCCCTGAATCACCAACGGAGGTGAGAAGTTTTCTTGGATTAGAAGGTTATTATAGACGGTTTATCCGAGATTTTTCTAGAATAGCTATTCCCTTAACAAAACTAACTTGCAAATCAGTTAAGCTTGAATGGGGACCAAAACAGGAAGAAGTCTTTAGAATCCTTAAGCAAAGATTAACCAACGCACCCATACTAGCGTTACCAGAAGGAACTAAAGACTTTGCAGTCTATTGTGACTCTTCTAAGTTAGGTTATGGATGTGTGTTGATGCAACGTCAAAAGGTTATAGCCTATGCCTCTAGACAACTTAAGAATCATGAAGAGAATTATACAACCCATGATCTAGAGTTAGGAGCTATAATTTTTGCCCTTAAAATTTGGAGACATTATCTTTACGGTAGTAAGTTTACCATTTTCACTGATCATAAGAGTTTAAGATATGTTTACGGGCAAAAAGAGTTAAATATGAGACAGAGACGCTGGATGGAAATTCTTGGTGATTATGATTGTGTTATCCAGTATCATGCAGGAAAAGCTAATGTTGTAGCTAATGCTTTAAGTCGAAAGTATCATGAAAAGCCAAGACGAGTATTGTTTTGGTCAAAAATTACCGAAGTAATTAAGTGATCAAATTAGTTAAGTGAGGTAGTGTGCTAGAAATGTGTGTCGAAAATATGTTAATCAAGTTAATTTGTAAAAACAGTTTCAGGATACGGCTCAAGATATAGAGCTGTATCTATGATCAAACCATGAGCAAAAGTAAAGTAAACGACACGGGATGTACGAGGAAAGCCCTTGATCAATCTAGATCGCCGGCATAAAACCTCGGGAGCTGACAATCGCAGCTGCCTAGTTCTTCTATTGCTTCAAAAATCAGGATACAGTGTAGGATGTGGTACGGATCGACTAAGTGTTACAACGAAACTTGAATACAAGTGTAGTGTTTGCAATGAGCTAGAGAGTGTAAGTGTATGAGAGTGTTAGTGAAAAATTGTGTGTTCTAAGCTGATCCGTCCCTATCTATTTATAGTTAAGATAAAATAACAAACTATCCTAAACTTGCGGGATCCACCGAATATTCCTTCTTCGAACGTTGTAGACCTGGTCTTTCGGGCTCAACGTCTCTCTCTCAACAAATTCGCCCGAGTCTTGAGGAGAAGAAGTCCTCTTGACCGTTAGTAAGTCTCAGCCTTTAACCTGCACGTGCTTAATTCAATAAGCCTCAGGATATCGCCCAAGATGTTAGCAATATCCTCTTCCAGCATCCTGGTCACAAATAAACAAACAAAGGCAGGATATTGGTCAGGATACGTATGTTAAGAAAATGACCCCTAACAATTGTCCCCAAATATATCAGTTGAGATACCAATCCAACGGATATATTTCAAAAATCTTATCCCATAACTCAAGGCATTTAAAACGAAGCGACGGTCAAGATCACATCGTAACTTCCAACGCGTTTTTTACTCAATGGAGATTCATGATGCCCCTATATCTTCTCTTTTCTTGTTTGAAAAGCAGATATCTTCAACAGAACCTTCAGGTAATACTCCATTTCTGACTTTCTTCCTGTCAATTTACTTCATCTTGCTTGCAATGGACGCCGAGGCCTTCACCCAGCAGAATCTTCTTAAAAGTCCCGAAAAGGAGATCTGCGCTTTTGACAACGCAGACATTGCAGCTTTAAGAGCCTCCGGCGCTTTTCCAGACAGCACGGTCTTTAGGCCATTTGATCGGTCAATCCGATCGGACGTTTCTTCTACCGAATGGATCTGTTTTCCAGCATATCCTTTTTCATTAGGTCTTCGATACCCTTTTCCTGAATTCATGATGCAATTCTTTCGTATTACTGGCATCTCTTTTGCTCAAACCATGCCCATGGTTTGGAGAGTACTAATTGTACTCAACCAAATCAAAAACCTCCATTGCTCTGATCTCCGCATCGAGGATTTACCTATTGCTTACCGCCTCCGATCCCATGGCTCTAGCCGGTTCTTAATCTTCTCGACCTCCAGCAAACCCCTGATTCTCAAAGCCACCAAAAACGAAGACGGATGGCAACGCAAATTCTTCTTTGTCGAACGAGATTCCATTGCTGAGGGTGCTAACCTTCCGGTGGAGTGGTTAACCACCGGTAGGATCATAAATATCCTCATAGACGAATTGATTGTTATCTTCTATTAATATTCTTCTTTTTTGATCTTTATGCAGTGAACTTCAAGGAAGTTGCTCCCCCTACCGCTGAGTCAGAAGAGAGAATCAATCCCGTTTACCGGTTACCTGCAATAGACAGGACTTTCACCACACACGTCCCGAGTTCAAGTCAGTATTCATCATCCGAGATGTCTGGTAAGAATTTCTTTCAAAATAATTAGTCAAAACAATATAATGATAAAATAAAGAGTAAAACTTTTCCCTTTACGCAGCACCAGCTAAGATCCCTGAAGTCTTTGACCTTGATGAATTGGATAGCTATTCTGACCAGATCTAAGTCAAGAAAGAACCTAGCTCCAAGACCACTGCTACATCCAAGTCCAGCAGCTCCAAAGCTATCATCATTCCTAAACCTTCACCGGCTACCAAGCCCCGGTGTTCAAGTTCCCGCAAAAGGAAAGAACCCGATTCCCCTGTCATTTCTGACACCTTTCCTTATGAGAAGCACGGGTTCATTGAAGCCAGCGGGTTTATGACTTCTTTTCTTAACCAGGTAAGTATCATATATCCTGCAACTTAGATTATTTTCAAAGATTTAACAATGCTAACCCCTGTCCTCTTATCTTTGTAGGGTCTTGAGCATTTAGTTCATTTATACCAAGAATCCTGCAAGCTTAACAAAACACTTGAATCTAAGTTAAAGGAAGCAGAGATCACAATCTCTGACCAAGGTATGATTGCGGCCGCTAAATCTCGCCATTACGAGGAGAAGTACAAAGCTATGACCCAAGACAACCAAGTTGCTCTCAACAAAGCTACTCTTCAAGCCCAGGCCAATCTGGAAGCTGCCCATGTGCAGTACGAACGGGATATGGTCAGTTATCGAGAAAGCCTCAAGAGTTCCGTCGTCATTTCTCTTCTGCAGGCTAGGTTGAAGATGGCTCATGAAGCTAAAACATTAGGCTTCGAATGCCCTTCCTGGGACGTTGGTGCTTGGGAGACCAAGCTGAAGAATCTTGGCGGTACCTCTTCCAAATCAACTGTCGATGAACCTTCTAAAGCAGTCGAAAAGACAACCGATGCTGAGAAGGATGCTGAGGCGGATCCCAAGATGGATGTTGCTGAAACCGCTATGGACCAAGAAGGCACTACCCCCTAGAGCTTATTTTCTTTAAATCATTCGAACAATTTTATATTTTTACGAACAATTTTCATTTCTGTCTCTAAACAATTTGATAATCGAAGGTGGATGGGTCCTGGGTTTCAGGATGAAACCTTCTGTTATCAACCAGTATTGATTGCTCTAAGAATAATTTCATCTTTTGACTTATTTTCTGTTACCATGCATTACTTGGTGTGACTCTTAGCTTTGTAAAGATTTTGCATTGTTATCTTATAAAATATCCTGATCAGTATGCTCAGCAACATACTGCAAAAGCCTTTTATTAGATAGATCTTCCAAACGTTCCTTCAACTTTGTAAAAATTTCTTTAGAAAGTAAAAAATAGTCTATCTTTTCAAAACCAAGTTTTGATAATATTTAAATAATCAGAGTTCCAAACTAATACTGGTTTCAAACACCTTAATCAAATATCCTTAAAAGGACTTTGAGGATATATATCAGGATACTTAACATAATATCACTAAAAACTTAAATGGGGCTTATAAAGGAAAGATCATACCAGAAATATGATATAAACCTATTACCAAACTTTGATCTCTTTGCAACTCTTCCAATGAAGATGTCCCCTGTGCAAGGTACTTAGTGCATTAGTTGCAAACTTCATCCTTTTAGCTTTACACCACCACCTTGGTGGGAATGTCCCCTGTATACAACGTCTTCAAGTATCTTAGAAATCTACTTAATGTCAGTTTTCATTGCATAAGCAATTTTTTACGTCCTAAGGGTAAAACCCAAGGATGTACTGGAGATAAATCCTTTGTATCCTGGGGAAAATCCCAACTTTTCATGCGCTACAGGCGGGAGTGTATAAACTCCAAGACTTAGAAAGGTGAAAACCTTTAAACCTTAGAGAGTATGAAAATACCCTTTCGTGAGAGAGGGTGATCAATCCTCATATACCTTTAGGATTCAGGATATAGCCAACAGTAACGAAATTGTCAGCCACTTTTACATGGACTGGTCCCGCCACCTTGAACTATCCCTGAATAACTTGCGCTCCAGGCGGGGTGTTTAAACCCAATTCGGAAGAAAGGTGAATACCTTTAAACCTGTGAAGGGATCAGTATCCCTTAAACGTGAGAGAGGGGGCCAATCCTCTAATCTTCCGAGTTATCCTGAGTACATATCCTGAAACATATCTTGCAAAACAATTGTAAACTAAGGTGGGTGTTAGCTTAGCTAACACCCCTCCGATGCTTAAGTCAGTATTGGGTTACAAAGAACAAATTAAACCAAACATATTTAAAAGAAGTAGAATTCATACCATCTTGAGTTAGAAATTAAATTCTAGACTCACTTGAAATAGAGCTTAAGGTGTATAGCATTCCAAGATCTCGGTAGCATATCCCCCTCCATATTCTTGAGTCTATATGCTCCTTTCCCTGCTTCTGATTCAACTTCATATGGTCCTTCCCATTTTGGAGCTAACTTGCCATCGGCAGGATTAGTAGTATTTTGGAAAGCCTTTCTTAACACCCAATCTCCAACCTTAAATCTTCTGGTTCTAATATTCTTGTTATATGCCCTGGATATTCTCTGTTGATATGCTGCCATCCTCAGCCTTGCCGTATCTCTCTTTTCATCTATAGTGTCTAAATCCTGACTCAAGGCTTCAGGATTCTGCTCAGGATCACTTAAGATAGATCTTGCAGTAGGTATTGTCATTTCCATTGGAATCATTGCTTCTGCTCCAAACACCAAGGAAAATGGGGTCTGGCCTGTTGCATTCTTTACCGTTGTCCTATCAGCCCATAAAACAAAGGGTAATTATTCTGCCCATCTTCCTTTTTTGGCTCCAAGCCTTTTCTTTAAGTTATTGACAATTATCTTGTTTGAAGATTCTGCTTGTCCATTTGCTTGAGGATGTACCGGAGTAGATGTGATCATTTTGATTCCCCAACTCTTGCAAAAGTCCATAGTCCGCTTGCTTATGAACTGAGAACCATTGTCACAGATTATCTCAGCTGGTACTCCGAATCTGGTCAGGATATTCCTCTTTATGAAGGATACTACTTCTTGGTCTCTAACTTGAACAAATGCTTCAGCTTCAACCCACTTAGAGAAATAATCCGTCATTGCTAGCATAAAGACTTTTCCTCCCGGAGCTTTCGGTAGCTTTCCCACTATATCCATACCCCACTTCATAAATGGCCAAGGGGAAACAATAGGATACAATGGTTCAGCAGGTTGATGCAGTATGTTACTATGTCTTTGACATGCGTCACATCTTCGAGCATATTCTGCGGCATCTTTTCTCATTGTTGGCCAATAATATCCTGTCCTTAATACTTTTGAGAATAACGACCTGCCCCCAGCATGATTACCACAATCCCCTTCATGTATATCCTTCATCCTAAATGCCTTAGGATTTTCATTTCCAGGGATGTGTCCTTCTTTGAGATATTTCATGGTTGGAGCCGTCCAGGATTTAGGATCCTCTTCAGGATGTTCTACTCCAGGATCCTAAATACCAGCTACTTCTTTATCCTGAGGATTCGTTGCAGGATATAGGACATGTAATATTGGTATTTGCGTCCCTTCAGGTATCTTGATCGATGATCCCAAATTTGCTAAGGCATCCGCTTCAGCATTATCCTCCCTTGGTACCTGTTCAAGTATAAAAATATCGAAATATCCTGCTAGTTTTTTGAGAATATCGAGATATTCGATTAATTTCTCACCCTTAACTGCATAGGATCCATTAAAATGGTTAGTAATTAACAAAGAGTCAACATATACTTGCAAATTTTTGATACTCATGCTCTTAGCCAACTCTAATCCTGCAATTAAAGCCTCATACTCTGCTTCATTATTAGTAGCAGGAAATTCACACCTAATAGCCTGGGGTAATATGTCCCCCTGTTGCGATTTTAGTAGTATCCCTAATCCTACTCCTCTTACATTAGATGCACCGTCAGTATATAATGTCCAGGATCCTGAGGATTCTCCTAACTGTTGAACTTCTAGGTCTACCTCGTCCTGAATGTCACTACTGAAATCAGCCACAAAGTCAGCTAAAGCCTGAGACTTTATGGCATTTCTAGGTTCATATACTAAATCATAAGCACTTAACTTTACTGACCACTTGGCCATCCTGCCTGACATCTCTGGTTTCCTAAGCACATTTTTGACAGGATAATTTGTTTTAACATGTATCCTATGTGTCTCGAAATAATGCCTAAGTTTCGTTGATGCCATGACTAATGCTAGTATCAATTTTTCTAAATGAGAATACCTAGTTTCAGCATCTAACAAACTTTTACTAACATAATAAACAGGATATTGCTGACCTTCCTGGTCTTTTATAAGAACGGCACTTACAGCATTCCCTGATACAGCAAGGTACAGGGATAGTGGTTCACCATTTTCAGGCTTCATCAATAGAGGTGCGGTTGTGAGATATCGTTTCAAATCCTGCAGGGCTGCTTCATGCTTCTCCCCCCATTCGAATTTTTTGTTCTTCTTCAGGATATCATAAAAGTCTTTGCATTTCTCTGAGGATCTTGAGATAAACCTGTTTAGGGCTGCTACTCGCCCTGTCAATCTTTGTACATCCTTCATATTTGAGCGTGATTTTATGTCCAAGATAGCTTTGATCTGCTCTGGGCTTGCTTCTATCCCCCTTTTCGTCACCATATATCCAAGAAACTTTCCTGCTCCTACTCCGAAATGGCATTTAGCAGGATTCAGCTTCATGTTGTATTGATCCAGGATATCAAATGCTCCTTTAATATCCTGGAGGTGATCCTGAGCTTTCTTTGATTTTACCACCATATCGTCAATGTACACCTCCATGGTGTCCCCCAGTTTGTCTTTGAACATCATGTTTACCAATCTCTGGTATGTTGCACCTGCATTTTTCAAACCAAAAGGCATAGCTGTATAACAATAAATACCTGTTGGTGTCATGAAGGCGGTATCCTCCTGGTCAGAAGGTTCCATTTGGATCTGTTGAAATCCTGAGGATGCGTCCATGAAGGTCAGCATTTCATGCCCGGCAGTGACATCTACCATTGCATCAATGTGGGGAAGAGGAAATGGGTCTTTAGGACAAGCTTTGTTCAAGTCTGTGTAGTCTACACAGACTCTCCATTTCCCGTTTTTCTTCTGTACCACAACTACGTTTGCTAGCCATCTTGGAAACTTGACTTCTCTGATCATTCTGGATTTTAATAATCTTTCAACTTCCTCCTGGATAATCATGTTCCGCTCAGGAGCAAACTTCCTTCTTTTTTGTTGCACAGGCTTAAACGATTTATCAATTCCAAGCTTGTGAGTGATAATATCTTTGGATATGCCTGTCATATCCTCATGCTTCCATGCAAATGTTGACATCCTGCATTTTAAAAAGTTAATTAACTGCTCTTCAATATCCTGAGGGATATTGGTCCCTACGAGCACCGAAATATCGGGGTTATCCTGGTCCAGGATAACTTTCTTCACATCCTGCTCCGGATCCTCCACGATATCCTGGGCCCGTGTCTTTAATTGCTATGCTGCACTAGGTTTGGCTGAGGATTTCATCGAGGATGAGTAGCATTCTTTCGCCTCCTGCTGATCACTATCAACTTTGACCACTCCCCAGGGGGTAGGTATCTTGATGCATTGGTGATATGTTGATGGCACGGCCTTCATATCGTGAATCCACGGTCTTCCCAGTATGATGTTATAGCAGGATAGAGAATCCAACACACAGAAACGTTGTATCGAATTGACTCCTTCAACGTATACTGGCAACTTTATCTCTCCCACTGTGTTTCTAGCCTCTCCACTGAATCCAACAAGCACGGTAGACTTTGAAGTGATATCCATTGGAGATACATTCATTCTCTTCAGAGTTTCTAGTTGGATTATGTTGACGGAGCTGCCATTATCAACCAGTATCCTGCGTACAAAATGGTTAGCTACATATAACGTTATTACCATAGCATCATGGTGAGGATCTTGGACAGTATCCCTGTCATCAGCATCAAAAGTGATCACTTTGTCAGTTGTGAGGGTAGTCATCCTGACAGGTTTGTCTCCCCTTTCGGCCTTGGCTTCATTTGCATGTCTCTTTGCTGCCGAATACGAAGTTCCACAAATGTTGGATCCTCCCGAAATGAAGTTGATTATCTTGGCATCCGCGGGAGGTGATGCTGCTCGTTCAGGATCCTTCTCAGTATCCTGACCCTTATTCTTCTTTTTTCCTAAGAGATCTTTCAGATATCCCTTGCTTAGAAGATAGCTTATTTCTTTCCTTAGAGCAATGCAATCCTCAGTCATATGTCCGAAATCTTCGTGGAAAGCACACCATTTTGACTTATCTTTCCAGTCAGCCTTTTGTTGATTCTTTCGAGGCCACCTAGCTTTGTCTCCTAGACCCTGCATAGCATACATCAATTCAGGAATATTAACAGAAAAGCAATATTCGGACAACTCAGGATACTCTTCAGGATCCTCATCTTCGACAGCGTTCACTCTTTTGTTTTCATTTCTACTATACGGCTTAGGCCGATATGACTTGAACGAGGATTCTGACTTCCTATTAGTTGATTCATAAGTGTTGGATGAGTTCATCCTTTCTTGCATCTTCCTGTCATCTTCCAGACGGATATATCTCAAAGCCCTGTTACGAGCTTCATCGAGATTCCTGCAGGGATTCATTACAAGATCCCGATAAAACTGAGAATCCTTTTGTAATCCCATCTTAAAAGCTTGCACAGCTGTTGCAACATCAAGATGTGGGATATCCAAGGATTCTCGACTAAATTTGTTCACATAATCCCTCAAGGATTCCTGAGGCCCTTGGGTTATCCTGTAAAGATCACTGGTTAGTTTCTCAAAACTCCGACTACAAGAAAATTGACTGTTAAATAAATTAACCAAATGAGCAAATGAAGTAATTGAGTGAGGAGGAACGTTTAATAGCCATTTTAAGGCCGATCCTGTTAGAGTGGAACCAAATCCCTTGCACAAGCACGCTTCCTTGAGCTCCGGAGGGATAGGGTTAATCTCCATTCTTTCCCTATACTGAGCAATATGCTCCTCAGGATCCGTACTCCCATCATAAAGCTTCATGTTGGGGGTTTGGAATCTCTTTGGAATCTCAGCATCACAGATAGGATATGCAAAACGAGATATCTTGTGGCTGTCTTGAGACACTTCCGGGATCGGCTGGACCACCCCAGGTACACTAGATATCATGTCCTTCAACTTCTGAAGTTCCCTGGTAAGTGCTGATGTTACACCTGTATCCTGCAAAGATCCACCACTGTTAGTAGCATGAATATTATTATTATTCGACACATTACCCGTTGGAGGATTTTGCCCATATCCTGAAGCATATCCTGAGCTCCTCACGGTTGACATCCTGACCAAGGAGGGTATTTCAGGAGTATGATTCTGAGGAAGATTGGGCACAATATTCCCCCTATTATCCTCAGTATACACAGCTGAGCTGAAGTTCAACGTTCTGGGATGTAATGGAGTGACAATATCCTCAGCAGATCTGCTCGAGCCAGATTTCAGGAGTTGTATTTCCCTTAAAAGCATCTGGTTTGTTTCCTGTTGCTGCCTCATTTATTCCTGTACGCTTCCAAATAAGGTTAAAATTTCATTATTAGAAGCTAAAACGGGAGCAGATCCCTGAACACTCCGAGTAGGGATAACATCTTGAGATTGTGTAGAGGCTGGCATCCTTGGAGGAGGTGGTGGAAGCACCGAACCGGTAGTAGCAGAAGTCATAGCAGACACAGTAGAGGAACTCATGTTTGATCTTGAGGCCATTATGGACAATGTGGCAAAAAGTTTTGAAAATAGAAAACCGATTAGCGATTTGACAAAAATTTTTAGTAAAGAGAGCACCACTTGCCCCACGGTGGGCGCCAAATTGTTTTGGTCAAAAATTACCGAAGTAATTAAGTGATCAAATTAGTTAAGTGAGGTAGTGTGCTAGAAATGTGTGTCGAAAATATGTTAATCAAGTTAATTTGTAAAAACAGTTTCAGGATACGGCTCAAGATATAGAGCTGTATCTATGATCAAACCATGAGCAAAAGTAAAGTAAACGACACGGGATGTACGAGGAAAGCCCTTGATCAATCTAGATCGCCGGCATAAAACCTCGGGAGCTGACAATCGCAGCTGCCTAGTTCTTCTATTGCTTCAAAAATCAGGATACAGTGTAGGATGTGGTACGGATCGACTAAGTGTTACAACGAAACTTGAATACAAGTGTAGTGTTTGCAATGAGCTAGAGAGTGTAAGTGTATGAGAGTGTTAGTGAAAAATTGTGTGTTCTAAGCTGATCCGTCCCCATCTATTTATAGTTAAGATAAAATAACAAACTATCCTAAACTTGCGGGATCCACCGAATATTCCTTCTTCGAACGTTGTAGACCTGGTCTTTCGGGCTCAACGTCTCTCTCTCAACAAATTCGTCCGAGTCTTTAGGAGAAGAAGTCCTCTTGACCGTTAGCAAGTCTCAGCCTTTAACCTGCACGTGCTTAATTCAATAAGCCTCAGGATATCGCCCAAGATGTTAGCAATATCCTCTTCCAGCATCCTGGTCACAAATAAACAAACAAAGGCAGGATATTGGTCAGGATACGTATGTTAAGAAAATGACCCCTAACAAGTATGTTCTCTTAAATTAAATATGCAGATAGATTTAAATGAACATATTAGAGAAGTACAAGAATCAGTAATCAGGGATGATACTGAGAAATTGAAAGGAATGATTAAGGAATTAGAACAAGGAACAGATGGAATTTGGAGATTCCATAAGAAAAGAATTTGGATACCCAAACAAGGAAACCTACGCCACCAAATATTAGAAGAAGCCCATAAGTATAAGTATATGATACATCCCGGTAGTGATAAGATGTATCAAGACTTAAGAAAGAATTTCTAGTGGATAGGAATGAAAAAGGATATAGCAGCCTATGTTGCCAAGTGTCTAACCTGTTCACAAGTTAAAGCTGAACATCAGAAACCCTCAGGTTTATTACAGCAATTAGAAATGGGAATTGATAACAATGGACTTTGTTACCAAATTACCCAAGACAAGAAAATGAAATGATATAATCTGGGTGATTGTAGACAGATTAACCAAGTCTGCTCATTTCTTATCGATGAAGGAAACTTTTAGAATGGAACAATTAGCTAAGTTATATATAAATGAAATAGTTTCATTACATGAAATTCCTTTATCTATTGTGTCTGATAGAGATAGCCGCTTTACTTCTCATTTTTGGACTAGTTTCCAAAAAGCAATGGGAACCAAGTTAAATCTAAGCACAGCTTATCATCCTCAAACGGATGGACAAAGTGAAAGAACAATTCAGACAATGGAAGATATTCTTAGAGCTTGTGTAATTGATTTCGGAGGAAATTGGGACGATCATTTACCATTAATAGAATCTTCCTATAATAACAGCTATCATACCAGTATCAATGCTGCACCATTTGAAGCACTTTATGGATGAAAGTGTCGAACCCCACTCTGTTGGGCAGAAATTTGAGAAAAGCAACTGTCTGGACCAGAAATAGTACAAGAAAAAACGGAAAAGATTATTCAAGTCAAGGAAAGATTAAAAGCAGCACGCGATCGACAAAAGAGTTATGCTGATAACAGGCGAAAACCATTGGAATTTCAAGTAGGAGACAAAGTATTATTAAAAGTTTCTCCTTGGAAAGGAGTAGTCAGATTCATCAAAAGGGGAAAGCTAAGCCCCAGGTATGTTGGACCTTTTGAGATTATTAGAAGAATAGGATCTGTAGCTTATCAGCTACAACTGCCAGAGGAAATGGCAGGAATATATGATATATTTCATATATGTAATCTCAAAAAGTGTTTAGCAGATGAATCACTAGTAGTACCTCTTAAGGATATAGAGCTAAATAAGAAGCTTAAGTTTGTAGAGAAACCGCTACAAATTGAAGACAGAAAAATCAAGAATCTCAAACACAAGAGATTAGTTCTAGTCAAAGTAAAATGGGATTCCAAGAGAGGACCAGAATACACTTGGGAGCTTGAGTCAGAGATTCAAAATATCCATACCTGTTCCAGTAGACCTGTCACACCCCGATATTTCCACATACTACCGGTGGGCCTGGTGGGGAGTATCGTAACGTAGTTGATATCATCATAGTCAAATAATCACAGTTAATGCACAGCGGAAGTCTTGAAATTAATAATACAAACTGAATTGAAAGTATAATGAAATATTACACAACGGTTGTAAGTGGATACACAGGCGGATCTAAAACAGAAAGTAAGTATTGTTCAAGAGACTTTAAGTATTAAGAGCTTGCAAGACTCTTTAACTAATACTCAGGAGTTCCAGCCCATTTCGTGTAGTACCTGCACTTAATCTTTTTGAAAAATACGTCAGTTTACACTGGTAAATAAAACTAATGGTCTCTTTTGGTTTGGATGCACAAGGCATAAATATTTTATAACTTGGGACAATTATTAAAATAATCTTGCACACAGATTTAGATGTTTGTCGTCCATTCAGGGCCCGGTTAGAAGAGCCGAGACAAGATTAATAGACACACCACTAGTATAGGCCCACAAGAAGTTTCCTCATGAGTGAGATACCGTTTTACATAGGCAACTGTCAGGTGTATGCCTACACCCCATGCTTAAGTCGTGGCCATTTCTAATGAATGAGCAAAGGATATCCAGGACACGGTCATTAACCCCCCAAAGTCTTTGTACCAAACAAAACATATTAAAACGAGTTATCTCAATGATTTAACCACTAATCGATTAAATATTCAATACCCGACCAAGCAGTAATAATTTACCGTATCCCAAGCCCGTATAGGGAAAATAAGTTAAAAGTATTTACCTGAGCTAAAAGTAATTTATTCTCAATCGTATTTTCAAATCAGCAAGTACAGGGAGCTTTTACTGGGCTCCTAATCTGGAACGAAGGTTTTAATAACCTATTAGATTTCTAACGGGTCTTATTTAAGTTATAACTTTGACCGGTTAGTTTTAAAGGAAAGTTTACGGTTCAAAACGCAAGATTAAGCGAAGACCGGATTAGAATGTGATTTAGACCCAACAAGTATGAAGACTTGTATAAAATGGGTAAACTAAATACATTCTGGATTTTGAAGTAAAAATGATAAGGTTTGACCCGTCTCGGCTAATTTATGCAAACTAGCTACATAAACCGTACCGAATGCGTATATGCATAACGGGTAACCGAGTGAGTCATGTACAAGTTCCACAAGTTAATATGCTTTAAATATGATATGATATCAGTAGGATATCTTCCATTATACCCAAAACGAATTTAAAACCAATTTAAGCCCCGTAAGGGTATTTTGGTCATTTTAAAGTTTATAAAAGAGGTTAAATAGCAAACTGAGGTTCTGGTCTAAATTATACAGTAAAATTATTAATTTTATCAAGTTACATCAGTAAGATATCATACATATGTGAGGTGTATCATTTATGGCCAAACTATGCACCGTAGGGGCATTTTGGTCATTTCACATATGTTTTTATGGTCAAATTTGGAAATATGAGTTCAAGACTTATACTTATTGTTAAAGTATAGAAATTTATTTTTTAAAATCAGTAGGTAACAAGTCTTAATTGTTAAATATGGTTTTAAACCATACTATGCGCTTAATAAGCGTAAAAGTACGTAACCGACGGTATTCAACATGTTTATAAAATTCTGAAGTTTTGATCAGTTTCTAATGCTTAAAATATTTTATTTAACATATGATATCAGTAGGAAGAGGTTTGGTATGCAAATCATATGTTAAACTCATTTTATTAAGAAAAAGGGCATTACCATCATTTACCGAATTTAAGCTAGAACTCTATGTTATGGTCAGTATAAAATTTGACAAAAATTTCCAAAAATCACTAAATATTATATCATAACAGTGGGTAGCAAGTTTGGTGCCAAACATTTGGTTTAAATAAGATTTATGCTGAAAATGCCATTTAATTAACAAAAAGTCTCATTTTTACGATATCTTGCATAACTCTTATTTAAACCATAAACTGATGTCAAATTTTCATGACATACTTATATACCAGTAATAAAACTTTTTGTCCTCTAACATTTTCAAAAATCTCGTTTTTATGTTATAAGGGCATAAGGGTCCATTTTTAAGTATTTAATGGGAACATGCAAATGATTCAGATTTCTAAGGGACCATGTAGTATAACCTCAGAGGGTTATACTAACATATAATATGGTCCTAAAGGAACCCTAAGGCATAACTAAACTAAGCTAATTCGGGTCAGAACTGAAAGTCAAAGCAAAAGTCTACTTTTGCGACTTTCGGTTGCGAACCGAGCCTAAACTCAGAATTCATGTTCTTATACTCTTTACCAAGTTATTTAAGTGTTAAAACATGTTCCATAACTTCTGCATTATTAGTTATGAATTATTTTGTAAAAACTGACTCGTTTGACTTTTTGTTCATAACTTTGACCCGACAATTGACTGAGATAAAGTGATAATTAGAAGGTGCCCTTTTAAGGGTTTAACACCTACATAATTACCAACACATAGCCACTTTCAATTCGAATAATGGCTGGACCATTAGTGATTAATCACTAAGTCAAAGTCTAATTACGATATCTTTGACTTTCGGTCATTAAGCTAATAAAACCTTAACTAAGGAAGCTATGAACACTTACAATGGTCCTTAGCACGAATATTAGACTAGAGAAAGCTTCCTTGAACACCAGGATGCTTCAGGGAATGAGTTGTGAAGTGAAAACTTCAAGTGTGCATGAGCAATGAACATCAAGGCCCTTTATATAGGAAATTTGGATGCTCTAAGATCATTGCAGCTGTTATGGGAGGTCATCAGATGTTTACAAGTGTCCCCATGTCAGTAAATACCAGTTGCACATTCCCTGGTATCGAAAAACTAGCATGCAAAGGCGGTGGACAGGCTGCAACATGCAGTTGTCCAGTTTTTGGTCGCTGGTGCCTTGGTCGTGGCCCGCGAAGACTCCAGAGAAGGTCTTCGCGCCCCGCGAAGACCCTGAATTCCGGTAAAAAGTTTGTAGCTTTTGCATTTTCAGTCCCTGGTCCATTTTTAGTTTAAATAACTTCCATTTATTGCACTTGTGACCCCCATAGTTAACTTTTAAAAGTTTTGGGTCCTAAAACAAACACCGTTAATCTCCTGGTTAGTTACGAGATCACCTGAAATGTACTTATTTGCATCAGAACTTCATGAAATCATTATCCGATACCCATGAGAGTATAATGAAGTATTACAAAGCCTCGGGATCGTTAAAAGGTCACCCAGAGGTTAGAATTAACATGTTGACACGTTTAACCCCTATGCTTTGTAAATTTTAAATCTTTAAGCACAAACGGCTTTCCACGTTCGATAATTTATTTATGAAAAATACGAATTCGTGTGAGATCATTCAGAGGCACAAGTTTGGCATGTTGACACTTTTGGTCCTTCCATATAGATCTTTACATTGTTTGACAACTTTAGTCCCTTAAGTTACCCTTTTAACATTATCTGGGTTTATGACACGTGTCACAGCTGTATTGGACTTGATTTTTGTGAGGTGTTACATCCTCACCCCCTTAAAAGAAATCTCGACCTGATATTTACTGAAATAGATGAGGGTATTTCTGTTTCATCGTGGATTCAACTTCCCACGTATATTCTGGGCCTCTACGGGCATCCCATTTCACCTTGACAATTGGCACATGCTTTCTTCGAAGCTTTTTAACCTGTTGATCCTCGATCGACAAAGATTTTTCAACGAACTTTAAGCTTTCATCAATCTGCACGTCTTTATGCGACATTGCTAGCGACTCATCGGCTAGACATTTCTTTAAATTGCAGATGCGGAATACATTATGAATTCCATTAAGCTCTTCAGGTAGGTTTAGCTTATATGCCACACTTCTGACGCATTCGATGATCTCGAATGGTCCTATGTACCTTGGGCTTAGCTTGCCCTTTTTTCCAAAACGCATCACCCCTTTCCACGGTGACACTTTGAGTAGCACTTTGTCACCAGCTTCAAACTTTAGAGGTTTGCGCCTCTTATCAGCATAACTCTTCTGCCTATCCCTGGCAGCTTTGAGACGATCACGGATTTGTACAATCTTATCCGTCATCTCGAGGACTATATCAGGTCCTGATACTTGGGTTTCCCCAACTTCCGCCCAACAAACTAGCGTTCTGCACTTTCTTCCATTCAAGGCCTCAAAAGGCGCTGCTTGGATGCTCGAATGGTAGCTATTATTGTATGAAAATTCAATCAAAGGAAGATGGTCATCCCAACTTCCTCCCAAGTCAATAACACAAGCCCTGAGCATATCCTCAAGCGTTTAAATTGTACGCTCACTTTGTCCATAAGTCTGAGGATGATAAGCAGTACTAAAATTTAAACGTGTGCCTAAAGATTGCTGAAAGCTTTTCAAAAAATGAGACATGTATCTTGTATCCCTATCAGAGATAATAGATACTGGCACACCGTGGAGGGATACTATCTCATCCACATACAGTTGAGCTAGCTTATCGGAGCTGTGTGTTTCTTTAATAGGCAAGAAGTGAGCTGACTTGGTCAGTCTGTCGACTATAACCCATATTCTATCATTCCCACGTTTCATCCTTGGTAACTTAGTAATAAAATCCATAGTTACCATTTCCCATTTCCAAGTGGGAAGTTCAGGCTGTTGTAGTAAACCTGACGGCTTTTGATGCTCGGCTTTAACTTGTGCGCATGTCAGACATTTAGCCACATATGTAGCTACAAATTTCTTCAAACCTATCCACCAATAATTTGCCTTTAAATCCTGGTACATCTTATCACTACCTGGTTGGACTGAATATTTTGAACTATGAGCTTCTTGGAGGACCACATCTCTAAGTCCTCCATGGATTGGAACCCAGATTCTACCATTTAATCTAAGGATTCCATCCTGGCCATAAGACAATTGATCGGCAGTTATACCTAACTTCTCATTCGGAAATTTAGGTTCCAATATAGCTTCCTTCTGAGCAGCTAACAACCTTCCATTCAAGCTGTTCTTTAGTTCAATTCTTTTGGCGTTGATCCTTATTGGTTTAATCCTTTCCTTTCTGCTTAAAGCATCAGCAACAACGTTTGCTTTACCCGGATGGTAGCGAATTTCGCAATCATAATCATTTAGTGTCTCCATCCAACGACACTGCCTCATGTTAAGGTCTTTCTGGTTAAACAGATGTTGAAGGCTTTTATGGTTTGGATAAATCACACACTTGGTTCCATATAGGTAATGCCTCCAAAGTTTTAGTGCAAACACAACGGCACCCAATTCCAAATCATGGGTGGTGTAGTTCTTTTCGTGCACCTTTACCTGACGTGAGGCATATGCAATGACCTTATCTCTCTGCATGAGCACACAACCCATACCGGTGTGTGATGCGTCGTAGTACACAACAAACTCTTCAATCCCTTCTGGTAAAGTCAACACACGAGCATTGCTCAACTTTTGTTTAAGAATCTCAAAGGATTCTTGCTGCTTGGGACCCCAATCGAACTTTATACTCTTGCGAGTCAATGAAGTTAGGGGTGCTGCAATCCTTGAAAAGTTTTCAATGAAACGTCTGTAATATCCTGCTAGACCCAAGAAGCTGCGAATCTCTGTAGGTGTTTTCAGTGCTTGCCAATTCATAATCGCTTCAATCTTAGCGGGATCCACCTGGATACCACGCTCACTCACTACATGTCCAAGAAATTAGACTTCACGAAGCCAAAACTCATATTTGGAAAACTTGGCGTAGAGCTTTTCTTGCTGCAGAAGTTTAAGGATACACCGGAGGTGTCTTTCTTGATCAGCTTGATTCTTTGAATAAATAAGTATGTCATCGATAAAGATAATGACAAACTTGTATAGATACGGTTTGCAAACGCGATTCATGAGATCCATGAATGCTGCAGGTGCATTAGTGAGCCCAAAAGGCATCACTAAGAACTCGTAGTGACCATATCGTGTTCTGAATGCGGTCTTGTGTACATCTTCGTTTCTGACTTTCAACTGATAATAACCTGATCTCAAATCGATCTTTGAAAAGTAACTTGCCCCTTGAAGCTGATCGAATAGATCATCGATCCTGGTCAATGGATACCTGTTCTTTATTGTAACTTTGTTCAGTTTGCGATAATCGATGCATAGACGCATCGAGCCATGCTTTTTCTTCACAAATAGAATCGGCGCTCCCCAAGGGGACGAGCTAGGTCGAGTAAATCCCTTCTTCAACAAATCATCCAACTAAGTCCTCAACTCTTTCATCTTAGTTGGTGCCAACCGATAAGGTGCTCTTGCAACTGGTGCTGCTCCAAGAATAATATCGATTCTAAATTCCACTTGCCTGTCTGGAGGTAACCCGGGTAGTTCTTCAGGGAAAACATCTGAATATTTAGAAATAACAGGAATATCTTCAATCTTGGGTTTTGGTTCATCTATAATCACCTGTGCCACGTAAATGACACAACCTTTCTTTAAACACTTTGATGCTTTAAGCATAGATACTTGTTTAGGCAAACCATACTGCGTATCTCCTTGAATTGTAAGTGGCTCTCCATAAGGAGTCTTGATAATCACTTGTTTCTTGTCACATACAATTTGGGCTTGGTTACGAGACAACCAATCCATGCCTATCACTATATCGAATCCTGCCAATTTCAACGGAAGCAAAGACAACAGAAAAGAATGATTCCTAATGGATATAAAACATCCATCTAAGATTGTTGAATTAGTCTCTATGGTACCATCGACCAGTTCTACCTCGTATTTTATACTTAGAGTCTTAACAGGCAGATTTAACAGTTTACAAAATTTATTCTCTACAAAAGACTTATCTGCACCAGAATCAAATAACACTCTAGCATAAACATCATTGATAAGAAAAGTACCTGTTATCACATTATCGTTTTACACAGCCTCCTGAGCATTCATTTGGAAGACCCGAGCATTGGTCTTCTTAGCCTCTTCAGGCTTCTTTGGGTTTTTAGGGCAGTTAGTCTTTATGTGCCCCTTCTCGTTGCAACCATAACAGGTTGCATCCTTCATGTTCTTACAATCCAAAGTTCTATGCTCTTTGGACTTGCAGATCCCACAAACTTTAGGCTGTGATTGCTATTGTGATTTCAATTCGAACCTGCACTTCCCAAAATGGTGCTTCTGGCAGGTTTTGCATTTGGGCTTCTCTCCTGTCTATTGGGTATCCTTTTTAAACCCAGAACTCTTTCTGTGATCTGAGTTCCCCTTTCTTTTCTTGTCGAAGTGATGCGAGCTCTCATTTTCTCATTTTCTCTTTCCCTCGTCTGAAGCCTTAAGAGACTTATTCCTAACCGCATCAAGCGTGAGTGACAAGGATAAATCCACCACGGACCTAAAGATGGTAGGCCTGGAAGCTTTAACGTTCCCTTTTATTTCTGGGGCCAGGCCTCCAATGAAGCGCGCTATGCGCTTAGGTTCAGGTGTAACTAAATAAGGAACAAGTCTGGACATAGTGTTAAAGCTCATAAGAGAAGCCTGGCAATACAAATTCTTCATGACCAGATTCAAGAAGTCAGTCTTGATTTTCTCTACCTTATGCTGAGGACCGAAGTTTTCCTTGATTAGTGCAACAAATTGATACCAAGACAAGTTATACAATGGGATCTTCCCTGTGGCTTGGATTAACGACCTCCACCGGGCTAAAGCTTCACCTTTAAACGATTGTGAAACAAACTTCACAATATCCCGCTCTGCACATCCGCTGATATCAACCACAGTATCCATCTCATCGAGCCATGTCATACAGTCAATGGCTCATTTTTCTCCTGTAAAGTCTCTCGGCTTGCAAGAGACGAAGTATTTGTAAGAACAAGTCTTTGAACGCGGTTCTTGATCGAACACTATTCTCTTAGATGGCTGGCTTCTCTGATTCGATGAGTGCTGGGAGTCGTCTTTCTTTGATTCATGTGTTTTAGAAGGGGGCTTACTATGAGCCACATATAGAGTCTTTGAGCGAGTATTACTTGGTTCCTTGAGTTGTCTGTCAATGGCTCTAGTGACAACATTATCTATCATTGCTTGTAGTCAGCACCAGCTACATTTACTCTGGTGGTATCATTTCTCTCCATTGGATGACTGTTAACCTCTTCTGATTCAGACATGTTGAAGCTTGATTGCTATAAAACAATTGACAATAATTTATTCAGAGGTTTATTATGAAATCATAATTTTTGATGATTTATTAACCATGGTAGATGTAAACCATATTGGTTAATTTGTTAGTCATATTTATTTAAAATTTTCATTATTATTAATCCAAGTTATATTATCAAGGATATTTAAGTGGCACAAAAGGCCTAGTCACGAGGATAATTTTTAAACCATGATCTTATAGGATCGAGGCATTAAGGTTTGAACGTAGTTCATCACCTTTCTTGACAGGGAGTCATAGACTATAACTGGCATTTGTCTTATATGACAATAAGTGTGGCCTGTAGGCACTTCATCACTGATGGAAGTTTATAATATGATCATCTTAATTGATGATTTGAACCCATGATTTCTAGATCATTAGGCTAGATAAGGAATTTGGAAGAATCCAATATAGAGATGACATGTGTGACTTTATCGAATCACAATTGTCAGGAGTGCTAACATGTTTTCAGATGTTAACAAGGATTTGAATCTTAAAAAGGTTTTACCATTCTGTCCATGTCTAAAATGACATATAGACTAGGTTATACCTTTAAGATTTTCTTTTAATATTTTGTTGGCAGATCAAATTAAAATGGAGATGATAGTTTGATTTGTTTTATATTGTACATGCATATATATATATATATATATATAATGACAAATAAATCTTAAAATGAAATATTTCATAAATTGTCTTAAAAGTACAATAACTGCCCTAAACGGGACTTTTAATTAAATAACTTGTCCACACATAGACTAAAATAAGAAAAACAAGTCCACACTGGGACCAAATACATAAATGAAAATGTCCACTCAGGGACTTTAATTGAAATAAAACTACAAAACAATAAAACAAGGATTTTTAATAATCCTTCTTCTTCCCCTTTATGAGATTTGCCAACCCCTTCAGAAAACCGCGGTGACTCCTACGCTCTTCTTCCACCCTTTGTTCCACCTCATGCAACCTTTGGAGGATTTCTTGCTGTTGTGGTGGTTGAATTTGTGGTGGCTGCGGCGGCTGCTGCTGCTGAGGTTGTGGAGGTGGTGGGTATTGATACCCATGTGCGGGGTACCCAGATGGATACGTAGCTGGATAGGGTCCAGGGTAGAGAGCATTGTAGTTTGCCGCTTCAATGTACGGGTCAACGGCAGGGGCATTGTTGTAGTTGTAACCCGAATAAGCTTGCTGCTCAAACGGGTTGTACCCGACTGCACCTGGGTACAATGGGATTGGGTTTTCATAATCCATGTGTGGAGCAGGTGCGGCTGGTGCAGAGTCGATTTCAGAAACTGGATTTGAAGGCCCACCCAATTGTGGGTCTTCATACAGCGGTGGGTAGTTGCTGTTGCTGGAGTGTTGGGGGTGCTGAAGTGTAAACCCCCACGCACGGACATCCGTGCTCCTCTTCTTCGCCTCGGTGGTTCGGGAGGCAGTTGCTGCTCTAGCGGTGGTGGTGGCGGTGGCGGTGGCGTGACCACCTGAAAATGCTGGTCCTCAGAAGGGACCTGTTGGTGCAGTGGTGAGTAGCGGTGAGGGGGAGTATACTCCCACTTATATGTAGCCCATCTTTCAGCAAAAATGTCTGGGCCACTGTAAGGCGAACCATGAAAGGATGATCCGCTAGAAATCTCAATGGGATGCGTCGGCATCCCAGATGGTGGCATCTCAGGATCTGGATCCTCGTCCACATCCATATCCTGCATCTCAGAATAATGATCAGCTGGTCCCAAAGGGTTTTGGCCCTCTGGCTCTTCTATTTGGTTTGCCGGGTTGAACCGGCTTTGAAAATAAGGTGTTAGGTTCTGGAAATGGTGTGAACCCGATCGTTGCAGAGGGATGTAAGAGTGGTGAGAGTCGTTGGGATCATCCTCCTACTGCGGCCCAAAGGAATGGTGATAGGATGGTGAGGAACTGAGCAAGACAGAATGCCTCGTAGGCTCAAGATATGTCCTCCAATCTTCGTGAGGACTTGATCTGAATGAAGCGGATGGTGTACGCCGGTGTGATGGTCCGGCTTCATGGTCGTTCCTAGCCAAAATTGGAGCTTTTCCTCTTCCTCCTCGGCCCCTCACTCTTGGTGGCATTTTGCTTTTGATCCTGTCAAAACAAAAGAAACAACAAAAGACAAAAACCAATTAAGATTAGGATTAATCCTAAGTTGTTTGCCTAGACTCGGAAGTCAAGGAATGTGTAACTGTGTCATTGAGATTAAACACAAAAGGCTAGTGTTTAATTCACTCAACGTTGGCTCTGATACCAACCTGTCACACCCCGATATTTCCACATATTACCGGTGGGCCTGGTGGGGAGTATCGTGACGTAGTTGATATCATCATAGTCAAATAATCACAGTTAATGCCCAGCGGAAGTCTTGAAAGTAATAATAGAAACCGAATTGAAAGTATAATGAAATATTACACAACGGTTGTAAGTGGATCCACAGGCGGATCTAAAACAGAAAGTAAATATTGTTCAACAGACTTTAAGTATTAAGAGCTTGCAAGACTCTTTAACTAATACTCAGGAGTTCCAGCCCATTTCGTGTAGTACATGCACTTAATCTTTTTGAAAAATACGTCAGTTTACATTGGTAAATACAATTAACTGACTCTTTTGAAAAGTATTTATAAAATTGGTTTGGATGCACAAGGCATAAAATCTTTTATAACTTGGGACAATTATTAAAATAATCTTGTATACAGATTTATATGTTTGTCGTCCGTTCAGGGCCCGGTTAGAAGAGTCGGGACAAGATTAATAGACACACCACTAGTATAGGCCCACAAGAAGTTTCCTCACGAGTGAGATACCGTTTTACATACGCAACTGTCAGGTGTATGCCTACACCCCGTGCTTAAGTCGTGGCCATTTCTAATGAATGAGCCGAGGATATCCAGGACATGGTCATTAACCCCCCAAAGGATTTGTACCAAACAAAAAAGATTAAAACAGGTTCTCTCAATGATTTAACCACTAATCGATTAAATATTCAATACCCGACCAAGCGGTAATAATTTACCGTATCCCAAGCCCGTATAAGGAAAATAAGTTAAAAGTATTTACCTGAGCTAAAAGTAATTTATTCTCAATCGTATTTTCAAATCAACAAGTACAGGGAGCTTTTACTGGGCTCCTAATCTGGAGCGAAGGTTTTAATAACCTATTAGATTCCTAACGGGTCTTATTTAAGTTATAACTTTGACCGGTTAGTTTTAAAGGAAAGTTTACGGTTCAAAACACAAGATTAAGCGAAGACCGGATTAGAATGTGATTTAGACCCAATAAGTATGAAGACTTGTATAAAATGGGTAAATTAAATACATTCTGGATTTTGAAGTAAAAATGATCAGGTTTGACCCGTCTCGGCTAATTTATGCAAACTAGCTACATAAACCATACCGAACGCGTATATGCATAACGGGTAACCGAGTGAGTCATGTACAAGTTCCACAAGTTAATATGCTTTAAATATGATATGATATCAGTAGGATATCTTCCATTATGCCCAAAATGAATTTAAAACCAATTTAAGCCCCGTAAGGGTATTTTGGTCATTTTAAAGTTTATAAAAGAGGTTAAATAGCAAACTGAGGTTCTGGTCTAAATTATACAGTAAAAATATTAATTTTATCAAGTTACATCAGTAAGATATCATACATATGTGAGGTTTATCATTTATGGCCAAACTTTGCATCGTATGGGCATTTTGGTCATTTCACATATGTTTTTATGGTCAAATTTGGAAATATGAGTTCAAGACTTATACTTATTGTTAAAGTATAGAAATTTATTTTTTAAAATCAGTAGGTAACAAGTCTTAATTGTTAAATATGGTTTTAAACCATACTATGCGCTTAATAAGCGTAAAAGTCGGTAACCGACGGTATTCAACATGTTTATAAAATTCTGAAGTTTTGATCAGTTTCTAATGCTTAAAATATTTTATTTAACATATGATATCAGTAGGAAGAGGTTTGGTATGCAAATCATATGTTAAACTCATTTTATTAAGAAAAAGGGCATTACCATCATTTACCGAATTTCAGCTAGAACTCTATGTTATGGTCAGTATAAAATTTGACAAAAAAAATTCAAAAATCACTAAATATTATATCATAACAGTGGGTAGCAAGTTTGGTGCCAAAAATTTGGTTTAAATAAGATTTATGCTGAAAATGCCATTTAATTAACAAAAAGTCTCATTTTTACGATATCTTGCATAACTCTTATTTAGACCATAAACTGATGTCAAATTTTCATGACATACTTATATATCAGTAATAAAACTTTTTGTCCTCTCACATTTTCAAAAATCTCATTTTTATGTTATAAGGGCATAATGGTCCATTTTTAAGCATTTAACGGGAACATGCAAATGATTCAGATTTCTAAGGGACCATGTAGTATGACCTCAGAGGGTTATACTAACATATAATATGGTCCTAAAGGAACCCTAAGGCATAACTAAACTAAGCTAATTCGGGTCAGAACTGAAAGTCAAAGCAAAAGTCTACTTTTGCGACTTTCGGTTGCGAACCGAGCCTAAACTCAGAATTGTCGGGTTGAACATGCCTAAACATGTTCTTATACTATTTACCAAGTTATTTAAGTGTTAAAACATGTTCCATAACTTCTGCATTATCATTTATGAATTATTTTGTAAAAACTGACTCATTTGACTTTTTGTTCATAATTTTGACCCGACAATTGACTGAGATAAAGTGATAATTAGAAGGTGCCCTTTTAAGGGTTTAAAACCTACATAATTATCAACACATAGCCACTTTCAATTCGAATAATGGCTGGACCGTTAGTGATTAATCACTAAGTCAAAGTCTAATTACGATATCTTTGACTTTCGGTCATTAAGCAAATAAAACCTTAACTAAGGAAGCTAAAAACACTTTCAATGGTCCTTAGCACGAATATTAGACTAGAAAAAGCTTCCTTGAACACCAGGATGCTTCAGGGAATGAGTTGTGAAGTGAAAACTTCAAGTGTGCATGGGCAATGAACATCAAGGCCCTTTATATAGGAAATTTGGATGCTCTAAGATCATTGCATCTGTTATGGGAGGTCATCAGATGTTTACAAGTGTCCCCATGTCAGTAAAAACCAGTTGCACAGTCTCTGGTATCGAAAAACTAGCATGAAAAGGCGGTGGACAGGCTGCACCATGCAGCTGTCTAGTTTTTGGTCGCTGGTGCCTTGGTCGCGGCCCGCGAAGACTCTAGAGAAGGTCTTCGCGCCCCGCGAAGACCCTGAATTCCGGTAAAAAGTTTGTAGCTTTTGCATTTTCAGTCCCTGGTCCATTTTTAGTTTAAATAACTTCCATTTATTGCACTTGTGACCCCCATAGTTAACTTTTAAAAGTTTTGGGTCCTAAAACAAACACCGTTAAGCTCCTAGTTAGTTACGAGATCACCCAAAATGTACTTATTTGCATCGGAACTTCACGAAATCATTATCCGATACCCATGAGAGTATAATGAAGTATTATAAAGCATCGGGATCGTTAAAAGGTCACTCAGAGGTAAGAATTAACATGTTGACACGTTTAACCCCTATGCTTTGTAAATTTTAAATCTTTAAGCACAAACGGATTTCCACGTTTGATAATTTATTTATGAAAATTACGAACGTCGTGTGAGATCATTCAGAGGCACAAGTTTGGCATGTTGACACTTTTGGTCCTTCCATATACATCTTTACATTGTTTGATAACTTTAGTCCCTCAAGTTATCCTTTTAACATTATCTGGGTTTATGACACGTGTCACCACTGTATTGGACTTGATTTTTGTGAGGTGTTACAAGACCTCGAGGACGAGTTCTAAAACAAGGTGGGGAGGATATAACAACTCTCCTAAAAATTTATTAGAACACCCCTATACGTCCTAAAAGACACCCTATATACAAAAAACGGCCCAAAATACCTTAATTTTTACAAAAATAAAATAATAACAATATTATATGTCATCGTGGGGCGCGACATATCCCTCATGGTCCGTCGCGGGGCGTGACCTAGTGCCACCAGGCTCAACCCGGTTCCGACACATGGCTATTGACTTGACGTGGCTAGATCCCTGACTCAGCCAAGCTATGCCCTATTCCACCTAGCTCACGGGCAGCGAAAGCCCCTTGTTTCTCTCTCGCGGGCTGCCAGGAACCCCTGGTCAGGCCCTATAAATGGAGTAGTCGAGCTTCATTTGTTCGTCGTTCAAATCTCGATCTCTCTCTCTAAATTCTGAATAATAGAAATAATCTTCGGGTATTATACCTACTAAAATAGCGAAGCTTTGCCCCAATGTGAGTATTATAACCCCCGGTTACGTATTAGATACGCTGCCCGATTGATCTAGTGTTCCGTAACGCATGTCGAGGCTCTACCTGACTTAGTCGTTGGAATTCTGTCTCAGGGAGGGTATAACTAATGTAAATTTGGGTTACTATACTAACGCTTGTGTATTGTTTAAATTAATAGATTATAACCAGGAAGTCACAAGGAAATACCTAAACTAGCAATGTGAGTAATTCCTCTATTTGTAAACTGTTTTTACAAAACCTCAATTATTTTAAACTAGAATTAACAGTGATTGAGTATTTGTGATTCTACAATTATCGTCGGTATGTAGGGGGTTTTGTATACATTACTTGTTACTACACTGTGAGTAGTAGCATGACCACAAGTCAGGGTTGACAGTACCGTGTGTGGTAATTAAAGTAGATGTAAACAAATATAATTGCGGGTTGCCCTCAATACTGTAAAATGATAAAACTTTGAAGGGGTATGGTCCCAAAAACCTTGCGCATGTACATAGGACCATACCACAACTTCACCCCAATAAACCTTCTTTGAGAGAACCCTGCGCGGCTGTGCACTGGTTCTAAAGAAGGAAACTCAAAAGAGAGCAGTCTTTAACATCCGCGCACCGAGATAAAACTAATAACACATCCTTGCGCGGGCTTATGCAACAGAACAGTTAAATTGGGAGCAAAACCCTAAAACATCTCTACGCAATTACAACACAGGCTTAAACAAAAAGTGTTGGGATTGAACCCTATCAGAGGAACAGATAATTAAAGCCAAAACTGGATCAGAGCAGTGGATCCAGAATAAGCAGATGTTTACATACAAGTCTCTCCCCTTGAAAGTGATTTCAACATCTGCTGACCTCCTATCTGCTGATCTTGCAAACTGCTGACCTACAACTGCTGCTCAAGTAAAGACCTGATGAAAGACTAAAGCCCTGCTGATTCAATCTACTGCCTTGAGTCAAGCACTGCTGATCTGGACAAGTACTGCTGGGTTCACAGCAGTGGAAGGTTGCAGCAGCTGATATATAGTCTGTTTTGTAATGTAATGTAATAGCAGTAGTTAACATAGCAGTGTTTGTATAGATCAGAGGTTAGAGTTTGTTAGGAGGTTAGATGTCACTTTCATGGTGACGTCAGCTAAGATGCTCAGTGGTTTGCTAGTGCCTATAAATAGTTCAGTACTTTGTACTGTTCTATTAGCTCTTTGCATCATCGTCTTCTTTGCACGAATAAACACTGAGCTCTGGCCGAGGGGGAGTTTGCATTCATTCATCAATCATTGTAATCGTTATTGAAATAAATTCAATCTTCCGATTCATTGAGAAAAGATGTTTGATCAAAGTATTACTCTCGTTTGATTGTATGCAAAGTTTGTTTTCATCATAATTCCGCTGCACACTCATCCATTTTCATTTTAATTACAAACACAAAATACAATCAGAATCAAACTCAGATCCAACAATTGGTATCAGAGCCTGGACAGTCAAATTTGATCTAACAATCATTTTGATGTAAATAGTTCTGCTCATAACAGTTGATACTGATCGTTTGTTCGTTTGTTGAAAAACAGAGCAAGGATTAATCACCATTAAAGTTGATTTCTCAGTGTCTGTAAAACAACAAGAATGACGTCACAATCTCAGGATGACAAAAACAACATCGGCTCGCTTTTTAAACCACCTATGCTAAAAAGAAATGAATACAACATCTGGCAGAGGATGATGGGTCACATCCTCGCTCAACAAAGCACAGGTTGTTGGAGGTCTGTCGTCTTTGGTCCCCACGTTCCCACAGTGCCAAGCGCTGAAGATGCTAAAAGGTTCGTTCCAAAACCAGTTGAAAATTATACCGAAACCGACTATCAAAAGTTCGAACTAGATGCTAAAGCGTTTAGTATCATAGCATCAGCGTTGCCCAATGAGATATATGCTGGACTGTTACACTGTAACAATGCCAAAGAGTTATGGGACGCGCTTAAGGAACAGTTTGGGGGAACCGAAGAAGTCATAGAAAACAATAGGGAAATCCTGAACCAATAGGATGAAACATTTTGTCATGTTAGAGGTGAATCACTGACGCAACAATTTGAGCGTTTCAGTTGTCTCATCAGTGAACTGAGGATTGTTAATACCACTTTTACAAATTCAACTCAAAATAGCAGGTTCCTCAGGTCACTGCCAGAAAAATGGGACACCATAGCTTTTGTCACCCGAAACTCACCTGAGTTCAAGGATCTGACCTTGACCCAACTCCACGGTCGACTCCTGACCTACGAAAGGGAGTTGAACCAGAAAAGGAAGTTACAAGAGTCAGGAAAAGCCGTTGATTATTATACATTCGGTAACACTGCTCTTCTGGGTCAAGAAGAATCTGGGAGCAGTGGTAAGGATCAGGGTTATGATCACTTCATTGACATAACTGCTGGGGCAAATTTTAACAACCCTGATCCTCACTCTGCTAGTTATGCATTCACTGCAAACGAAAAACAGATGTCAGACAATTTAAGTTTTGAACTCAATGATTTGCAACATTTTGATCCCACTGACTTAGAAGAGATGGATATTCTGCACCAGTGGCTTTGCTAAGTGTTAGAACTAGCAAATTCTATAAAAGAACAGGGAGAAAATTCCCAGGACTTCATGGGAATTTGAGGGTTGGGTTGGATAAATCGAAAATCAAGTGTTACAAGTGCAATAGGTTAGGGCACTTTGCTAGGGAATGCAGAAGTCAAAACAATGGACCAATAGTTACTCATCCTAGCTCTAACCCTAGATCACAAAGTCAAAACACTGTGCACTATACCCAATACACCCCTGCAGCTCAAGTGAACACTGCTCACTATGCTGCTGCCCCTGTTCCTGTGCATTATGTCCAAACTACTGTCCCACAAATTCAGTACGTTCAAACCCCTGCTCCACAGGTACAAGTGCAACCTGTTGCACCTCAAACCACTGCTCCAGCAGCAGTACAACCAGATCAACAAAGCTTTTTCACTCAAGGGTTTGTTGACTGGATCAGTATGCCTAAAGACCTTAGTGATGAAAATTTTGCACTCTATGCTTCTAATGATTCTTCTCATAATGAATTTTGTTTGATGGCATTAGAGTCAATACAGGAGGGGGTTGAAACTGAAGAGGAACAACTGAGTACTGAAAAAGTGGATGAGGTGACTGAAGCAGTGGTTACTGCTGTGGCTGGTGAACTACTGTTGGGAGAAAGTTCAGGTACCCTGATTGAACCACTGACAGACCCATGGTCCGAAGAGAACAAGGAAGAAAAGAAAGAAGAAAACGCAGGTGAGAAAGAAGAAAGAGCTGATGATGAAGAAAATCCTCAATGTGATTGTGCAATGATGGCTGCTGCCAAGGTATCACCTCAAGTTCTTGAAAAAACTGTGTTCTGACAATTGCATTATTGCTTTTGCTAACATCAAAGAGGTAAATGAAAACCTTCGGGACAAAATCTTAACTGATGAAGTCAAATTTGAAAGATCTTTAAAAGAACTTAAAAACAAATTGACTGAATAGGAAAAAGAGATCAGCAGACTGAAAGAAGAACAAAGCATAACCAAAACTCAACTCCAAACTATGGTAGAAAAATACCAAGTTTGCAAAAAGGAGTTGGAGTCCACTCAGATCACATGTGAGAGATGGGTGGAATCATGAAAAGGGTATGAGGTTATGCTTGAAAAACAGAGAAAAAGCAATGTGAAATTTGGTGTTGGTTATAGAAAACATGATGATGAATCCACTGCTTTTGGAAAATCTGTTCAAACCACTGATGTAACCACAGAGTTCATCCCCACAAACAAGAATGGCCAAGAAGTGAAAATCACTGACAAACTTGGTAACAAAATCACACTTGACAGACCAATGGGATCCTCTACTTTTGAGGAGCTTGAAGATTATCAGTTTAAACCAAAATGGTCTGATGAGTGTGATATTCTTGAAAATTTCAAGCCAATGGACTTTACATCAACTGATGGTGTTAAAGCACCAAAAGCTAAAGTCATACCTCTCAAGGACATCCCAACAGTGGTTAAAACCTCTGCTGCAAAGGAGTCTGAAAAGAGAAAGAAGAAAGAAAAAATTGATAACTTGTTTTGTGAATTCTGTGAGAAAAGGAATCATCTAACAAAAGACTGTTTCCACTTAAAAGCTTATGATTTAAACAGAACAAGTGTCATTGTTTCAGCTGAAAGTTGCATTGTTTGTGGTAAAACAAACCACAAAACTCAAGCATGTGTGTATCTCAAAAACTTTGATGTGAAAAAGAATGAGTACATTGCTAAAACATCCTTGAGTCCATCATCATCATCAACATCTGTCAAATTCACCAAGAAACAACCACTGTTTGTGCTAGTTCAAACAACTGTCACAAAACAGCTGAACCAAACATCTGTCAAAAGAGATGTTTGGGTTACTGATGCACCCCCTGCCAATCAGTTCAGAAAAGGCAAGGAAAAACAGTCCTACCAAAGGATTCCACACGTTTATGAGGCCTACAAAAGGCCCTCTAAACCTAAAGTGAATAGGCATCCTTTTGGTTATCAACAGGTGATTGGTCAAGACCCCCAACAGTGGTTAGCAAGAAACAGTACTAAAACTGTCCAAACCCCTGACCTAACCACTGTCCATCATTCTGCATCCATCCCAGACACTGTTGAGACCCCATCCAAAGCCCTGTTGGCTTTGGAGACCTTAATGAACTAATCCTTTTACTTCATGTGCAGGGAGCTTCTGCATGCTTTGATAGTCTTTGGTATGTAGATAGTGGAGGCTCCAGGCACATGACAGGATGTAAAGCCCTCCTCAAAGACTTTAAAATCCATGGAGGGGGTGATATATCCTTTGGAAATAATAGTAAAGGGAAAGTTCTGGGGTCTGGTACTGTGCAGTCTGGAAATGTAAAATTTGAAAATGTCAATCTAATAGACAATCTAAAATTCAACCTTCTGAGTGTGTCCCAAATGAGTGACAAAGGGTTTGGGTCATTCTTCACAAAAGATTGTTGTAGGATTGTTGGACCAGAAATGGTCAAGAAGATTGAAGCAATAATCAAAACTGGTCAAACTAAACTTGTTGCTCAAAGAAGTGGCAATGTTTATGTTGTTGATATGTCAAAAGAGTGTCCCAGAGCTGATGCCTGTCTGTTCTCAGCTTCCTCTAACAAAGAGACAGAACTTTGGCACAGAAGGCTGGGGCACACAAATCTTAAGACAATCACTGAAATTTCAAAAAATGGTTTGGTGAGAGGCCTACCACAAAAATTGTTTTCATGTCCTGAACATTGCATTTCCTGTTTAAAAGGAAAACAGCATAAAAGTTCTTTTAAGTCCATTGAAGAGTCCAAAACAACCCAGTGTTTGCAGATGCTACACATGGATTTGTTTGGCCCAGTTCAAGTCATGAGCCTCAAGAAGAAAAGATATTGTTTGGTTATTGTTGATGACTTTTCTAGGTTTACATGGACTTTCTTTTTACACTCAAAAGATGAGACTGCAGGCATTTTGCAAGACTTTGTGACACAGGTTGAAAAGCAATTTGACCTTCCAGTGAAATGCTTCAGGAGTGACAATGGCACAGAATTTAAAAATAAGGAGTTGGATGCCTTCTGTGTGAAGAAAGGGATTGTAAGGCAGTACAGCATCCCTAGAACACCAGAGCAAAATGGGGTTGTTGAAAGAAAGAACAGAACTTTGATTGAGGCTGCCAGAACTATGCTTGCAGATTCAGGTTTGCCATTAACTTTCTGGGCAGAGGCAGTAAACACTGCTTGCTATGTCCAGAACAGAGTTTTAATAAACCCCAGGCACAAAAAGACTGCTTATGAAATTCTGTATAAAACCAAACCACTGATCTCATATTTCAAGGTGTTTGGTTGCCCATGCTTTATTTTGAACTTAAAAGATTCCATTTCAAAATTTGCAGCCAAAATTGATTGTGGTTATCATCTGGGATACTCAACCACTGCCAAGGCCTACAAAGTGTTCAATACACGGACCAAGGCAGTGGAGGAGACTTTGAATGTAAAGTTCAATGAACTTTCATCAATGAAAATCCCAGCAAATCCTGCAGATCTGTTTGATCTTGAAAAATTTACTTTTGAAAATACTGCTGTCAAGACTAACAGTGCAGGTCCATCAGAGGATACAACACCAGACTATGGGTATGAAATCATCATCCCTCAAAGGTCTGCCACAAAGGGAAAAGCATCAGCTGTTCAAAACAGTTGTCAAAGCTCAACCACTGCTACCTCAACAGTTGTTGACCAAAGTAGCCCATCAACCACTGCTTCCACATCCTCAAACACTGCTGACAAAAGTCCCCAAACAGTGGATAAAAGTCAGCAGTTGTCCACTTCATTACCTCCTATTCCACCACCTTTTGAAGCCACTGCTGGATCATCAAAGTCCCCAGCAGTGGTTAGCTCAGATGATACACATTTGTAGCCTTCACCAACAAATGCTATCATCCCATACTAAGGAGATTTAATCTACTTGAGATCTCATCCACCTGATCAAATCATTGGCAACATCAATGAAGGGGTGCTCACAAGAAGCCAAACCCAAAACATTTGTCTTTTTGCTGGTTTTCTATCACTCCATCAGCCAGTCAAGTACCAAGAGGCACTGAAAGACAACAGTTGGGTAGAAGCCATGCAAGAGGAGCTCCAACAGTTCAAAAGACAACAAGTATGGGAGCTTGTACCACTGCCAGAAGAGGTTAGTCCCATTGGCACAAAGTGGGTCTTCAAGAACAAAATTGATGAAAGGGGCATTGTTGTCAAGAATAAAGCCAGGCTTGTGGTTCAAGGTTACAGACAGGAAGAGGGGATTGACTATGATGAAACATTTTCCCTATAGAAATCCCCACTCACCACCAAAACAGGGTTTTACTGTTGAATTGAATTCTTAAAAATTCTCTTCCAAAAACAATTTTTCATCTCATTTCTCCACAAATTTCTTCGATCATCATCTTCAAAATGACAAAATCGAAGCCATCCACAAAACCCACTTCCAAATCATCATCGAAAACAGCCTCTCAAAAGGCAATCCCTACTGAAATCCCATATAAACCATCTCACAATCTCCTAGGTCTACTCACAAAACCAGGAACCACCAATGTTTTCGATTCCATCATTGACCCCATGGCAAAATCAAAGTACAAAACTTTGTTCACCGCCGATGCACCAATCTATTTGGAGACCCAAAGAGAGTTATGGAAAAATGCAACCCTTGAAAAACAAGGAGACACTGCAACCACCATACACTCTTCTATAAAGGGTAAAGCTGTCCAAATCACGCCACAATCCATTTCAGAGGTCTTTCAACTCGATGATCAGGAAGGTAAAACTTCTTTCACTAAAAACGAGTTACAAACTGACTTCATTGAGAGAGGGTATGAAGCCACAATGATGAAGAAACTTACCTTACAAAAAGGTTATTTTCCTTCTGCAACCATATTTTTATTTCATACCCTCCTACTATGTGTTTCAAACAAAACCACTTCTTTCAATGAAATCCCTTTAAAGATTCAAAATCTGGGATATGCAATTCTTCAAGAAGAAAATTTTAACTATTCTCGGGAAATCTTTAAAGATTTGGTTAATAATGTTGAAACAAAATCATTCTTACTGTTTCCAAGGTTTTTAAGTTACTATTTTGAAAAGAAATTCAGTAAGGATGATTTAGCAGCAATAATCCAAGGTGATTCTACTCAAATAAACAGTTTAACAACTGAAACTTTTTCAAGAATGTTAACACCTTGCAAAACACAAGCAGAGGTGCCTGAGCAGAATTTAGCAGCTACCACTGCTCCTCAGGTATCTGCTGCTGAGCCCACTGCTCAAGGTGATCAAAGTAGCAGAACAACTGTTTTGAAACCCACACCTACAAATCCCAAAAAGCCAAACAAAAAGAAAAATCAAAAACCCCCCAAACCAATCAAAAAGGCAACTCTGGAGGATAAGATACCAGAGCTACTGCCTGTGACAGCACAAATGTCACAAGAAACCACTGCTGCTACTTCCTCACAGCAGTTGGTACAAATATCTCAACCCATAACCAAAACTCCTCCTGCTTCTTCACAAAAAGAACAGGTTGTACACATAGGGCCACCACATTATGATGCTCTGGAAACACTCGTTTCCATCATCCACAGCCCAATGCCCGGGGCAAATTCTCTTTCTACACCCAACCTCACATCCACGATTCCACCAAAAACACAACTTTTGTTGGATGCAATAGATTTGAACCAGGCATTACCCAGTCCTTCTCAATCACCTGTTAATGAGAATATGCCTCAACAAATGATTGAGCCTGATGTATCATTCCTTGCTAACCCACCAACACAACCTGAGGAGGTTACACCCCTTGTGTTACAAGTAACTCTTGGTGGTAATCCAAGTGAAGCAGCCACTACAACTGTTGAACCCACTGGTTTACAGTTGGACAGTGGTTACATCAATAAGACTTCCTTGGAGGCAATTCCTTCTATAGCACCTCTGCCAACCACCAGTGGATTTATTTATCCTACTGGCAACATCAAAAGGTTGTCAAGTGTTGAAGGGAGAAGACCCCAGTACCAAGAAAAAGGGGCATCAGTGGTTAATGTTTGGAGTATACTCCCTACCTCTACCACTGATAAAACCACTGTTAGTGGGAAATCAGATGATCCCATTAAATTGGGTGATGGTTTAAAGTACCAGAAATTGACGGATCGTGTTGAAAAGCTTGATAACTCAGTTGCAGAACTCAAAGATATGCTACAACAGTTGTTACAAGTACAAAAGGTACAATCAACTGCTATTCCATCTCAAGCACCTGCTCCACAACAGGCACCTGCTACAAATGAGCTCTGGAATTTATTTCAACCTTTTATCCATCAACAAGCACAAATAGCATATCAGCAACATGAAAAACATGTTCAACAGCTGAGAAATGCAATGGAGTCAAGGTTCAAGAACACTCAGGCTGATCTAAAGGCTATCAAAAATCAGATCCTGCACACCACTGGCACTGCTCCTCCAACAATTCTCTTCATTGATCAACTTTCCCCAGATAATGCCAAAAAGGGGGAGAAAATTCAGGAGTGGAAAAAGAAGGGAATAGATGATGGTCTCTACATTGAACCAGAAAATGCAAACATGACCAAACAGATCCCTCTACCAGATGGAAGCAAGAAAATTGATGTGACCACAAATGCACTGGCAGAAGCAGTTGCAGGTGTAAAAAGGGATAGAGAGGCCAAAAAGAAAGCCAGGGTGGATTATCCGGATCAGGGTACTTCAGGGTCAAAAGATGATGAAAATCTTGTTGATGAAAAGAAGAAGCCTACAAGAAGAGTAAGGCTACCCAAATCCATTCCAACCAGACATTCAAAGTCTGTTTCAAAACCACCACCTAAAACAGCTGTTGTAACTCCTGTTGTACACACTACTGTTGGTACTTCACTGGTTTCAACATCTGCTCCCACTTCAACACACACCACTTCAACACACACCAGATCCACTGCTTTACCACCATCACCACTAAAAACAAAATCACCTCCTGCCAAAAGGCAGAAGACAGCAGTTGTTACAACATCTGCTGTAATGACAACAGTGGTTGGAACACTAGTTGTTTCAACAACTGTTAGTCAATCACAAACCACTGTCACTACATCCACCACCACTGTTCCATCCAAAACATCATCAGCCCCTCCTCAAACAAAGAGGAGAAGGCTAATTCTCAAAGATGATGACACTTCACCACCACAAACATCTTCAAAATCTTTAGCTCTTATCACAATACCAAAACCAGTTCCTCTCTCTTCAGTTCAAATGCACAAGCCCTTACCTCCTGCAGGTGTTCAATTTCCTCTTGAACTAGCAGCTGTTAGAGAAGAAATAAAATCTTTTTACTATGAGGATGACCCTGCCAAAAGGAGTCTGCCATCAATAAAAGGATATCCCTGGCCTAAAAATGTTGATGAATATTTGAAAATCAAGGCCAAGCAAGCAGAGGATATCTCAAAAAGAAACACACAAGGGAAATCTGACAAAGAAATTTCAAGAAACTATCAATATCTGCTCACACAAGTCAGATCCCTAGAACAATTTGCAAAAAATGTCAGTCAACAAATTTCAGAAAGAGCAGCTGAAACTTTGAAGAAAGACTACATTGAAAGCATCATGGCTCACAAGAAGTACAAAGGAGAGAGATACATGTACAAAGAGTGGACTGTTCCTGAGCTTGAAAATGAAGCAGCAAGAATTCAAGACATGATAAAAAGGAAAGTCACTCACACTCCTCCTGACTGGGCAAAGTTTAGAAAGAATGTACCTGACAAACAGGTAGAACTGAAAAGAATGAAAGAAGAACTGGTTGCTGCTGAATATGGAAACAAAAGACAAATTGCTAGATGGAAAGAAGATGTGGTCAGGATCACCTACAAAAGGTTGGAGGAACTAAGAAAGAAAGATCCAAGTGTTCCTCAAAAGCCTGACTATCCTGAAGCAGAGGTTTCAAAAAGACCAACAAAGCTGCAAATCAGGAGAGCCACTGCTCCAACTGGTGCTGCCATCTATAAAAGAAGGACACACAAACAGTTGGGAGGTGAAACCATCCAAGAGATGATAAAAGGAGATGACCTTGTAAAAGAAGGCATAAAGAAAATGATCATAGAAACTCTTGGTTTGGATCAAACAGCAAGTACTGCTCAGCCAGTTATGAACAGGCCAGCCTCACCAAATACCTCTGCAAATAAACATCTCCCAAGAAACCCACCAGGCTCAAAAATACAAAAGTGGGAAACTGACAAACAGACCTGCGCATTGACTTTGCTCAGGTCTGGTGGAGAAGTGGAGAAAATATCAAGGGAACAAGCTCTTGGCCTGAGTCTTGAAGATTTGCAGGATCTCCTTGATCTTCCACTTAGCAGGGATGATGAAGACACAGATGCCCTAGACTTTGAACTACAATTTAAAGGTCAGATAAGGGAACTGTTGATGAGGCAATAAATGTCCACAATAATGAAGAGTTTTGGCATTATCTGTTCCAGGGGGAGATTGTTGGGATTGAACCCTATCAGAGGAACAGATAATTAAAGCCAAAACTGGATCAGAGCAGTGGATCCAGAATAAGCAGATGTTTACATACAAGTCTCTCCCCTTGAAAGTGATTTCAACATCTGCTGACCTCCTATCTGCTGATCTTGCAAACTGCTGACCTACAACTGCTGCTCAAGTAAAGACCTGATGAAAGACTAAAGCCCTGCTGATTCAATCTACTGCCTTGAGTCAAGCACTGCTGATCTGGACAAGTACTGCTGGGTTCACAGCAGTGGAAGGTTGCAGCAGCTGATATATAGTCTGTTTTGTAATGTAATGTAATAGCAGTAGTTAACATAGCAGTGTTTGTATAGATCAGAGGTTAGAGTTTGTTAGGAGGTTAGATGTCACTTTCATGGTTACATCAGCTAAGATGCTCAGTGGTTTGCTAGTGCCTATAAATAGTTCAGTACTTTGTACTGTTCTATTAGCTCTTTGCATCATCGTCTTCTTTGCACGAACAAACACTGAGCTCTGGCTGAGGGGGAGTTTGCATTCATTCATCAATCATTGTAATCGTTATTGAAATAAATTCAATCTTTCGATTCATTGAGAAAAGATGTTTGATCAAAGTATTACTCTCGTTTGATTGTATGCAAAGTTTGTTTTCATCATAATTCCACTGCACACTCATCCATTTTCATTTTAATTACAAACACAAAATACAATCAGAATCAAACTCAGATCCAACAAAAAGTGACCTTTATGTTACAACAGAATTAACATGAGGCCGAGGCATAGAGGATTACAGCTGTAAACCTTCTAGAAGGCCCCATCGTGCACAACCATTCGGTTATAACCGAATGGTGACGTGGCATCATCCTAAACACTTATCAGGGTCACGATGATGACACTAACTTGGAGAAAGATCCACACACATTCACTTTCCACGTGGCTTCTCCTCTGCCGTTGATCTCGCCCACGATCCGTGTGCTTAAACGTCAGGATGGAGATTAACGGCAAGGTGAGTAACCGCTTATGGAAGATGCTTTTCGTTATTGTCTCCGTCAACAAACTTTCCCGCCCAAATCCAGTTATAAATAAGACAACTCAGGTATAATCTCTCAAGTTACACTCACTTCAATTTCACTACGACTTCTTCTTCTTCAAGATCTGTACTTATTCTCACGTCGGAGGGTGGTCACGGAGAGAACCCCCATTCTCCCCGTGGCGAGTCTAACAGCTGTTTGTTTTGCAGATATCGTTACAGAAGAAGCCTAGCCAAACTCCGAATCAAATGAGAGGACTCACCCTTTAATGCAGAACTAAACCCCTGGTCCTATTGATTCTGGTCATTCAAACCAGTGTTTCTTCATTGGCGACCACCGATTCTCCAATTCTCATTCTCATCTTCTCGTTGTGATTCATTTCTTTCTAATCTCTGTTTTCCATGGCAGAGACTCCGTCAAATCGTCTGTCAGGACCTCGACCGGTGAATTTTACTCATGTTCCTCGTGTCGAGGGGATTGTGGAAGAAGCTTCCGATGACAACGATGTCCAGCACAACGTTAATCATCCAAACGATCCTGTTACACCAGGAGCACAACCCGAGATTCTGATAAGTTCAATCTTACCTCCCGGTGAAACTCCCATCTCGTGGTACGTCATATCTCAGGGTGCTTTAAACGCAGTATACGCACAACTTTGTGCACAGACTGCCCCTCCTGTGACTCAGTCACGGAGATCTGCATCTCATGTACGAGCATCGTCTGCATCACATACATCACACTATGACGCACCATCACGAATGCAGGTAGACGACACAGAAGTCTATTCCATATTTCCTACTAGATACGAATCTACTCACTCTGAGACTCGGCGAAGAGATTACCATGATGAACTATATTCTCATAAAAGGCAATCAGTCCATTCTCGGTTGGGCCCGCGTTCTTACCAGAAGCGGGACACCCAAACCGACGAAAACGACAAAACATATCAGGAAGGTGACAACACGAGCGTGTTCAGTCGGCTGCAGTGGGACTATACAAATTATAAACCTCGCGCGGTTTATAATCCGGATGCAGAACATGATTACAACCTAATCTACCGCCCGACAGAAGCAGCTGAGAACTCGAAATTTGTCAGCGAAATCGCTCTAGCCCCCCTCGAAAGGGCGAAACTACCATCAAACGTCAGAAAATTCAATGGGATGTCAGATCCAGATGACCATCTCCGAGTGTTTACCAGCGCAGGCCTGGTAGGGGGTTGGACATTGCCTATGTGGTGTCACTTATTCGTCCAAACCTTGACAGGAGCAGCACGGCTGTGGTTCGACAACTTACCGGTAGGGAAGTTAACGTCATGGGTGGACCTAAAAAAAAAGTTCTTGGTCCACTTTAGCCAGCAACGCAGATACGTCAGAGACACCGCCGATGTAATGAATATCTGGAAGCGGGATGATGAAAGTCGGGAGGACTTCATCACGAGATACAATATGGAGGTGCTAGAAATTGGTGACGTACACGTACATCTGATACGAGCACAATTCAAATATGCCGTACGTTGTGACGACATGATTAAAGTTCTATCAGGAACAGAGGGTTTACCCAAAAGTTGGGAAAAACTGATGGCTGCGGCAAAAGTTTACGCTCAAACCGAGCGTAACCTAAGCTCCAACAAACCACCGCCACCACACAACCGTCAGTAGGACATGAGTGGGAATAGCGATAAGAAATTTAAGAAAAGCTGGAGTGACTCGACCTCAGGCTCGTATTCGTCCGACGATGCTCGTGCAACAATTAACAAATTAGCAGCGTAGAAAGAAGCAAAGCAGGAGAACCGTGAACGGCAATGGACTCCTCTCATAAAAACACCGGCGGAGGTACTCAGCATAAAAGATTACCAATTTAAAACTCCTCCGCCAATGAAAAATAAGAGAGGGCAGGATCCAAACCAGTATTGCGATTACCATAAAGATAACGGCCACACCACAAATAATTGCATAAGCCTCTGCACTGAAATCGAGAAGGCACTAAAAAGTGGCGAACTTACTCACCTACTTCAAAATGTGGGGAAGGACATTAAACAGATTACTCATGGGGATGAGGGACCGAGCAAAAAAGCTAAAACATAAGCCGCGCCAGCGCAACAAAACATACAATAGCTTCCTTTCATGTTGGTTAAGTTCTTCAACTTACCAATTTATGACACAAGGCTATTCATATGAGTAAAATAAGTCTCAATTAATTATCCTAAGAAAACAACTTTGTAACTATGGCCTCTAAGCCCTATCCAAAATCAATACAAAGTTTGTTATATTATTTCTTTGTTTATTACAAAGTGCATGTAATTCCTTTTGGTAAGCGCAAAAACACGATGGTAACCTTAACACAAGGCTCATGAACGGTCTGCGATCACACATATCGCGCAAGGCCCAACCTTACGTTCACACAAGAGCTTTATACCACCTTTATTCGCCTTACCTTATCAAAGAAATTGTACACATGCAAGATATTGTAATTCAAACATATATTATAACAGTTATTGGCACACCGCACGCCTTAACAAAAAGCCATTTACATGCGCGGTAGTGCATCGACAAAGTTACTCGTGCCATAACGCATTAACAAACAGGGATCCACATCCCAAACCTATTTCAACTACCAAATGTTCATACAACCACAAAAACAAAGAAAACCTACTCTAGGTCTTCATCATTATCATCCTCTGTATCCGGGAAAACTTCCCTCAGTTGAGCCACGAAATCTTCAGACTGCAGCGCAACAGTAACAAGGCCCATCATAGGAAGCTGCAGAGTGTTGTATTGAGCCTTCGCAACAGCAAGAGCAGCATCAGGATCCACACAGTGCGTAGCGGACCTACTGGTATCCCAATCAACCTTTAAAGCGTTAACAACATGTTGAGTATATTCTGTGTACCCCTGGGAATATCCATCATTACGCGCAGCAACCAGCAGGTGTGCAACTGTTTCATCTAGCTCATTGGAATTAAGAACAGAATTGGCAACCTATGCAATAAAACAAGTAAGAAGACGCATAATCATCTCCAAACATTATCAATAGAAGAATCACTTACACTTATGATCCCGCGATCTTTCAACCATAGCATGTCATTCTTCAACGGTTCTACTTGACTCTCCGCCATCACCCGGGCAGTTTCAGTGCTTTCCAACTTTTCTTCGGTCTCACCAAGACGGCGGGAAGTCTTAGGTTTTTTCAACCCGTTCAAGATGCAAGTCTTTTTTGGAAGACTCAAGCTCCGCCTTAATTTGTTCCTACTCAGATAATAAAGAGGTGAGTTCGTCTATCTCCTTATCCTTAAGGGCAAGGGTCGCACAAGTCCGTACCTCTCTCTGTTCACTTCTCTCCCGGTGAGAACGCGCTTCATCACGCACTGCTTCAGCATTAGCTTTTTCTTGCTTCAACTTCTCAATATCCGCATCTTGTTTCTTCAGTCTCTCAACTTCAGCCTTGAGATTATTGATGATATTGCGGAGACCCATTTTTCATTATTATCCTTCTCACAGATCTCCCTCCAATGTTTGCGCTCCTTAGAAAGGAGAGCAGCTTCAGCCTCTGTTTTTCTTTTCCAACCAGCAACAGACCACTCTTCAGTTTTTTGGTCACTCTCAAACTTGGCCTGATCAGCTTCCAATTTAGCCCTCAACGGGGCAGCTCGGGCCTCATCTTCAGCAGCTTTCTTCTTGGATGCCTCAAAAGCAGCCCATTCCTTGTGCATACTACGCCACTCACGCACTATACGATGCGTAGTGGACGCATAGGTAGCAGCTTCTTCAAGATAAGCATGATAAGTCTGCTCAGAGGACGTTCCTCTTGAAATTTGATTTCCCCAAGAGGAATGGTTCCTTGCAACCAGTCACGGCACACATGCCAGTCGGAAAAAGTATCACCTTTTTTCAACTTCCACACCGGCGCATGAATCTCATCCGCATTTTTTCTCCAAATAACATCTATAATAATAATCCCCCGGAGTTTCATCCGGGCTAATAGGAGAATTTTCATCAACTTTGCAAAAAAGCCTTGGTCACCAACTGGGCTTCTTTCAGCATTTACCAGCGCGGAAGTCGTGGAAGAGGCAGGGATAGTTATCACCGGATCTTCAGGAACTGACTTCCCTTTCTCTGGATCACGTGCCATGACTTCAGGAGACTTAGGACGAGTACCATCAACATCCGCAGTCTTCAGATCCACAACCTTCTCTTATTCAACATCAGCAGACGTTTCTACTTCAGGATTATCCGCCTCAGCAATCTTCTCCGCCTCACCTCCAACGGCTTTAGAACCTAACTGTTCACTGATAGGCGCACGAGGTGGTGAGGGTGGGAGGTCCTCATTAACAACAGATGATGGCTCCACGCGAATAGCTGGAGCTGACTTTTCTGCAAAAAGCAAAATGCATATTAACATTTAGTACACAGAAAAACAAAATAAAGAAGACACTCACCCGGAGGAGGTTTTGCAATAAAAGCATCCAAGTTACATCGCTTGCTAATTTTTCTCCTTGATATCTTCTTAGCAGGCTGTGCCTCAGCCTCAATCTCAACCTGCTTCCTTTTCCCTGCCTTCGTCTTCACCAGGGGTTCCGGACTGGACTCTAAGTCAATTGGATCTTCAAGATTCGAGGCAGGGATGTCAGCGGTATCCCGAGGCTCCACCTTCGGTTTCTTCACAACTACAGGCGCAAGTCCTTCCAACGAATCAGACACCACCACATAATCACATCAGGAGTCAGAGGAATGGCGCATATCTTTCTTCTTTCCCTTAACATTTTTTACTTTTAATGATTGGGCTTTCGCCGCGTCAGTCTTTTTTAACGCAATGTTAACAGCTAGAGCATGCTTTTTCTTCTCAGGGCTTATGCCCAAGTTAGTCAACTTACCTACTTGAAAAAGAAAAATATTGCAATATTACCCCACACGCAAAGACAGTAAAGAGTAATATTGCAATATCGATCAAAACCATAAATACGCTTACCAGCACCAGCCGGAGGTTGTACAGACAGATCTTCATCTCTAGCAGCGCAAAATTCTTGACTATCAGTAGGTACCAATGTTCCTCATCAGCCTTTTTTGGAATAGTGACCATCTTTCCATTTTCTCTCTTATACGCAACAACATACAAAGAGACAACTACAAAAGGGAAAATAGGAACAAATTCAAAAAAAAAAAGAGGAAAAAGAGTAAGAGAATCCCAAATCTTACTGTTATCACCCTCCATGTACACTGGCTTGTCTTCCCGATCCATCCGCCAGTAAAGACTCATACCAGCAGCAACTAGGGCCCTCTCCGGAAGCTCAATCGATGGAACATCCTTCAAATCCTGGTACCAAGTTTCAGAGAGAGGAGTCTGTACGGTCTCTGGCACAATATCTTCTTTACCCCTAAAAGTCATCTTCATCGGAATTACTCCGGCTTTAATGAAGAAAATTTTTGGTTTCCACTCATGAAAAGATTTTTTTTGGGGGGGTTCAACAAGATCTTCTTTTCCGAAGCACGTTGGGCAAAAGAATAAAAACCCTGAGAGCAATGCATTTGGTACAATACATGGAAACGGTTAACCGTCGGTTCAATATACATAGACCGACAAAGGAATTTGAAATGGCGAATCCGAACCATTCCGATAGGATGCATTTGAGAAATATGAAACTTAAGAATGAAAGGATTTCAAGAAGAAACCTCATCACCGGCAATCGAAAGTTGCCTTCAGCAAAATAATCCCAGAACAAAGTGATGTACCCGGTCGGAGCATCTTCCGCCGTCTAACCCTCAATAGGGTATCAGGCACCCCAACTGTCAGGGAACCGGAAATTTCGAACCATATTGTCGAACGTTTCTCGAGACCACTTCAGTGGTGGAAGACTGGTAGACATCTCTTCAGAAGAATCTTTATGATGTTCTCCGTTAGACATAGAGGGAAAATTTGCAGAGAATAGTGGGGAAGACGAAAGAAAATCAAGAGCAAACAATAAAATGAGGCACTAAAAAGAGATTTATATACTCACTGCCATAAATGCCCTAGAAAACGTGATACCCCCTTTTCGGAAAAACATGGTTATCGAAGCATCAGGGGCGAGTGGGAGGCAACAAGCACCCTCACGCGTGCATGTAGACCACGGTTGATGACACATATCTGACAAGTGACAGCCTGTCATCAAAACGTCACACGTCAATAGTCAACATAGTACTTTTCATCTGCCAAGAATCACATTTTTCAAAATTTGAAATCATCAACAATTTAACTTAAAAGAGTATCTTCTCCAAGAAGATTCCCCAAATTTCACGCCAAAACTTTACAAAGCACAAATCCCATTTCTCTTATATAGTCCAGTACTCCATTTACTTGCATAAGAGCAACACTGGACTGGGGGACTTGAAGGGGTATGGTCCCAAAAACCTTGCGCAGGTACATAGGACCATACCACAACTTCACCCCAATAAACCTTCTTTGAGAAAAAACCCCGCGCGGCTGCGCACTGGTTCTAAAGAAGGAAACTCAAAAGAGAGCAGTCTTCAACATTCGCGCACCGAGATAAAACTAATAACACATCCTTACGCGGACTTATGCAACAGAACAGTTAAATTGGGAGCAAAACCCTAAAACATCTCTACGTAATTACAACCCAGGCTTAAACAAAAAGAGAACTTTCTGTTACAACAGAATTAACATGAGGCCGATGCATAGAGGATAACAGCTGTAAACCTTCTAGAAGGCCCCATCGTGCACAACCATTTGGTTATAACTGAATGGTGATGTGGCATCATCCTAAACACTCATCAGGGTCACGATGATGACACTAACATGGAGAAAGATCCACACACATTCACTTTCCACGTGGCTTCTCCTCAGCCGTTGATCTCGCCCACGATCCGTGTGCTTAAACGTCAGGATGGAGATTAACGGCAAAAGGAGTAACCGCTTACGGAAGATGCTTTCCGTTATTGCCTCCATCAACAAACTTTTCCGCCCAAATCCGGTTATAAATAAGACAACTCAGGTATAATCTCTCAAGTTACACTCACTTCATTTTCAGTACGACTTCTTCTTCTTCAAGATCTGTACTTATTCTCACACCGGAGGATGGTCACAGAGAGAACCCCCATTCTCCCCGTGGCGAGTCTAACGGCTATTTGTTTTGCAGATATCGTTAGAGAAGAAGCTTAGCCAAACTCCGAATCAAAGGAGAGGACTCACCCTTTTATGCAGAACTAAACCCCTGGTCCGATTGATTCTCGTCATTCGAACCAGTATTTCTTCAAACTTGTTTTGATTAAACTGGGATTCACTCACCAGTATTTTCCACAAACAAAAATGTTTTAAACGCGTTTCAGGTAACAAAATGTGAAAGCCAAAATAGAAGCCAGCTGGAGAGCACTGAAGGCTTGGAAAAGTGGCTATAAAAGTTACCTAAATAAAGAAGAAGTTTTATTTGAATAAAATAGGGTTTATCCCTTCATCCATATTATGAATGGAAACTTGGGTTTTACCCATGTGGTTATTATTTATAAAATGAGGTGTTTTACTCTGATAAAATTTTTCCTAACTACGATCCTGATGTAAATTCCACAGCCAAATTAAATAAACACTGATACCACCGAATGTGCGAGCTCGCGGCCGCCCGCCTTCCGGGGAAAGGGGTCGGGGGTTGCGACACATTGTTGACACATCTAGACTACATTATGTTTGTCGTCTGCAGAAGGCTCTTTATGGCATGAAGCAGGATCCTAGAGCTTGGTTTTTCAAGCTATCCACAACACTTCTTGTTGGTGGTTTCACTTCGTGTATTTCAGATGTATCTCTCTTTGTTTACAGTTAGGATTCGATACTTTATTATGTCTTGATCTATGTTGATGACACCATTATTACTAGGAGCTCTCCTGACTTTGTTTTTGGCTTGATTGGGCGCTTACACTCCTAGTTTGCACTCAAGGATTTGGATCAGTTGTCGTACTTTCTGGGCGTTCAGGCTACTTTCTCTAAGGACATTTGTTAGGAAACTTTATTTGTAAGTATTGAAGAAAAGCATAATCAACTGTGTCTATGAAGAGATCACAGTCCTGAAGATCACGAACTAGAAAAAGAAGATCAGATGGGACAACTAGAAAAGCACAGTATCTACTTCAAAGAATTACAAGTTGATCAAGAGCTGAATTGGATTATCAGAAGAGGTCATTTCTGATGGATCTGATGATATTTCTGATGAAATATCATCGGTATCTGACGATTCTGATCATCAAAGATTTTCTGATGATTTGTTCATCAGAATTTCTGATGAAGTGGTTTATCAGAATTTCTGATGAACCAACCCACTTGTCTGAAATTGGCTCTGTCCTGCCACAATTACCGAAGCAAGTTGACATTAAATGAAATCATGATGAAAAAGGCAACTTGAACGTTGGAATCAATGTATATGTCAATTGGCTACTTTTTGCAGGAATTATTGTATGAATAAACAATTGTTTATTCATACAAGCCATCTATAAATAGAAGGCTCAACCAGGAGAAGCAAAGTGATTTTGAAGCTTAGCATTCACACATACATCTAAAACTCCATTGCTCTCTCCCCCACAGAATTCAAGATTCGTTTGTATTAGATAATAATCTTACAATCACTTTGTAAACCATTTTGTTTCTAAGTGATATAAACTTGATAATTCTGTAGGTCTTGTTTCTTGAAAGTCTGATTTCCATTTCCGCACATCTTTTTCACATCTACTGAAATCACTTGCCATATTACGTGAAAAGAAGATTGTTTTGAGCCTGTACTGGGTCTAACAATTGGTATCAGAGCAGATTGAATAAACTATTTTTAAACGATCAATCGCTCATCTTCTTTTCTCTAAGGATGGCCAGCTTTCAATCCTGGAATAATGCTTTTAACATTGGTTCTATGTCTAAACCTCCGAATTTGGTCAGAGAAGAATACCCCCAGTGGAAAATCAGGATGGTCAATTTCCTTAATGGTCATGACCGAGCTCTATTTCAATCCATTGAATGGGGTCCACATACACCAATGACTGATATACCTGCTATTCCAGCAACTGACCAATCACCAGCAATCCCTGCCTCCCGTGCTCCCAAAAGTGAAATAAACTGGAGTGCGGAAGACAAGGAACTGGTGGCTGGGGATGAAAGGGCTAAGTCACTTTTAATTATGGCCATCCCTAATGACATATTTTCACAAGTTGATGCTTGTGCATCAGCTAAGGAAATATGGGATCAGTTGGAAAACCTTTGTGAAGGAGGAGAAAGGATGAGAAGAAACAAGAGAACAAATAATGTCTCATCTTATGAAAGGTTTAAAAGTTTGCCAAATGAAAGGTTAAATGATACATATCAAAGATTTACAAAACTTTTAAACGAGCTAAAGAAATTTGGTATAACAAAATCAAACGATGAAAGAAACATAAAATTTCTTGATGCCCTTCCTAGAGAGTGGAGAAGTCTAACCATGACTTTATCATCAACCTTAGAACTAGGAAACATGAGTCTTCATGACTTATACAGCATCTTGATCCCCAGAGAGGAAGAAATATTTGAAGAAACCATTCAAAGAGGGGGATCTTTAGCTCTAATCTCCAACTCACAAAGATCAACAACAACAAATGATCCACAACCTTCAAATAGTCAAAATCTTGAAACTTCTGATGCATCATCAGACTTTTCAGCTTTTGCTGAAGCAATAGCACTGCTCACCAAAACATTTGAGCAGAGGTTGAGGGGAGGTAACCAGAGATACCAGAGGAGTGAAAAAGGAAGGATGGAAGATCTAAAGAAGAGTTTAGATCTAAGGATAAAGGGAAGGCTGAAGTTATGTGTTACAAGTGCAAGCAAAGAGGTCCTATGCATCAGAATGCAAGACCAAAAAGCTGAAGGATGTTGCCTATTATGAGAAAAAGCTTGAAGAAGCAAAGAAGCAGCAACAAGTAGGCTTAATTGCAGGAACAGATACATGGTTATCTGATGATTCTTTTGATGATGAAGAAGAAGAGTTGGCAAATTTTTGCCTCATGGCACTCTCTGAAGGACTACCAGAAACTTCAGAACAAAAGGTAAATTTAGACAATCTTGATCTTGAACACAAGCTAAACAAGCTCATATCAGATTTTCTAAATCTGCAAGAAAAACATCAATCAGTTATTAGAAAATCTGATGAGTTGCAAAGGAGTTTGAATAAAATCATTCTTGAAAACCAACATCTTATAGAGGACAGTTTAGATCAAAGAGCAAAAATTGAGTTTTATGAAAATGAAAGAAAAGATCTTTACAAAAAAATCAATGACAAAGAAATCAACGTAAGTGGTTTTCAACAGGCTAAAGATTTCATAAATTTTTTTGAGTCCACACCAAAGAACAAAGGAGAGGGTTTAGGCTATACAAGTACTACAAGCTCAAATAGAAATAAACCCACTATCTTTGTAAAAGCAACTCATCAAATTTCTGATAATTTAGTATCAGAATCTGAATCTGAATCTTGCAAATCAATCTGTTCTGAATATTCTTTTGACAAACCAAACTTCAAAACAAACAAGAGTGAATGCAATCAAGAATCTGTAAAAACTCCAGAAGCAGTTCACTCATCTTTTCAAAATTATCCAATCATTCCATCACAAGAGGAACTATCAGAAAATTCTGATAACTCTTGTATGTGTGTTGACATACTGAAGCTTGTCCAGCACCATCTTCAAAAGAAAAATGTAAAATCTGTTAATGGCTCAGCATATAACAGAGTTTCTGATGCAAAACCAAGAAGAAATAAAAATAAAATGTTTCAAATTTCATCAGAAACAGTACCCAAGCATGCCTGGGTACCAAAAACCCTCTAATCATTTCATTTCAGGACCATCATGTCCAGCAGATCTGGTACTGCGACTCAGGAAGCTCCAAGCACATGACTGGGGACAGGAGCTTACTCAGCAACTTTATTTCAAAGCTGGGTAGAATGGTAAAATTTTGGAAATGGAATGAAAGGAAGGATCACGGGATATGGATGCATGAAAGGTACGGATGTCTAACCATAAAAGAGAGTAGTCTTTGTTAAAAGGTTTATCACATAATCTACTTTGGTCTGATATATCACCAGAAAATCTGTCAAATTCTGACAACTTCATCAGAATTTCAGATAGGTTATCAGAATTCTAGTGAACCATAAGTAAAAATGCTGATAATCAGAAATATCATAGTTCATTAAAACAAAGTTCTGCATGACAACATCCACATTCACACTTCTTGTTTATATTTTTTATTTTTTAATATTTCCCCATGTTAGTGCTGATAACGTCATTCAAACAGAAAATTTCTGGGAACTCGTTAAAATAGATATTTCTCTCTCCTTCATTTATTACACCCCATCATGATTAAGAAGGTTGAAGTGACATATTGATAGGCTACAATGATACATTACCATAAATTTGCCACCTAGATAAATCAATGCATGTGTAGTGGAGAAGGAACATATCTCTGTTATTTTTTTTCTGATAATCATTAAAATAACAAAGATTGCGGTGAAGAAAATCCACAAGTTGGTAGCTTCCATTTATAGCAAATATTAAATTTACTATAAATATTCACCACTTTTGAGTTAAAATCTGTCATCTTCACTTCTCTTCTTCATCACAGATTCACACACACTCACAAAATGAACTCCATCAAAGATGAATGTTTTCCACTTGTTCTTTATCCATATCATAATCTAAGGTTGAGGACAAATCTGGAAGGTCCTCAGTGGGAAGGGTGTCAAGTTGTATTCAAGATGCTCATGAATAGAAACTTGAGCTATGCCCTCACTGCTCACATAAGTGTTCATCCAAAGATTCTTCAAATCTTCTGGAAAAATGCAACACTATCTGAGTTTCATAACAAGGAGCAGATGACCATCAAGAGTAAGGTGCTAAATCAGCAAATTCTGTTAAATGAAGCCACCATCAGGACTGCTCTTCAACTAAATAATGATAATGATGTTCACAAGGTATCAGAAGGAAAATGTCTTGAGGGAAATGGGTTATCACACACCAAACCAACAATGGGCAATCAACAAAAATGGCTTTAAAAAGCCATGGCAATATCTGGTCACTCAGATGGGTGCATGTTTTTCAAAGAAGGTCATCAATCATCATGAAATATCTCTGAAATTGATGGAGCCTATACTAGCACTGGTACTTAAGGTACCTTACAACTTCTCTCATTATCTAATGAGTGATTTTGTAAGTAACATGTGGGTTGCAAAGCCATTCTTAATGTATCCTCGTTTTCTAACAAAGATAATTACGAGTCAGCTAGATTTTGCAGGCATTCCTGCAAGTTATCCAAGGGCTGATATGAGACTTCAAGAAAACATAGGTCTCAGCGTGCTTGTACCCACTAACAACAACTCTAGGATGATAACTGATCTATTATTATTGTTGGAAATGGAACATGGTGAAGGAGTAGATATTGATTAGGTTTTATCTGTTTTGCTTGTAAAAATTTTTTTTGTTGTTAATATTTTTGCTTACTAATCTTCTGGTTTGTGGTTTTGGGAAATAGGTAAAGATAAAATGAACATCAGAAATCAAACTCAAAATTTTCTGATAAAATGGGACAAAATCTGGTTAGTCAAAATTTTCTGATAAAACATCAATGATAACAAAATGTTTTTAGAAAATATCAAAAAAGTCAAAGAAACTTGGATGCTACCAGACAAACAAATGTAAGTCTTCTGATCTTTCCTTATTCCCTCTCATCTCAAAAAAAAAAGAAAAAAAAAGGGCACTCATAAGTTTAGGGGGAAATCTCAGAAATTCTGATAAAAAGACTAATTATTTCTGTTAGCTACATGTCAAAAAGTCAACATAAGTCAATTCAAAAGAATACATATGGTCAACAGAATTTCTGATGATTTTATCAGAATGGGACTTTCTGACGTATGAAGAAAAGAGGGTACATATGAAGAAAGATAATTGGACCTTTTATCAAAGGGGGTCCACAAAGAAGAAAAGGTGTCATAGAACCGATAGTTTTCTCCAATCAAAATTCAGTGCAACACTTTCAAGAAATGACTGAAGAAACTACAAATTGAAGAGTCAAGTTGAAAGGACTTAACCACGATTCCATGATAAACAATTTCATTAATGTCTTAACACCCACGATCCAACGGTTATTTTTTTTAACCAAAAACTCAGCATACACGATCTAACGGTTATAAAGACAATTAATGATCTCTTTATCATTATCTCAAACCACGATTTATACTCCTTCAACTCCTTCTACTTCATACACCTACAATACTCTCAATTCCCTCATATCCTAAAAACCCCTGTTTTTCCCACAAATCAAAAATTCCCTAAATTTCAAACCCTAACTCACAGAGACCAAAAATGGCAAAAGTTAACCTCAATATTCCAATTATTCAACATGAAGTAACGTTTGTCGAGGAAGCAGAATTTCTACCAATGAAGGAAAACAATCTGCTGATGAATACAGAGTATTCAGAGTATGATAAAAGATGTCAACTTCTGGTAGAATATCTTACAAAATGCCCAATCTCAGGAGCACTGACAAAAGAAAGAGAAATACCAGAAAGGATGCTACAGCAATTTGTTTACACTTTTAAAGAAGTTGAAGAAAATCGGGTGTCTGCTCATGTAAGAGAATGGCTTGGATTGCCTATTCTTGGAAGTTACACTGAAGCCCTAAGCAAAGAAGATTTATTAGACTTCGTCATTGGGCTTGGATACAAGAAAAGAGATATCAACAAAATTGGAGCAATAAGAAGAAGTGAATTGCCAGCCATCTGGCAAGTAATGATGGAAGTATTAAACAAATGTCTCACCTCAAAGATAGGAGGAACTGATCAAATCAATCAAGCTATTCTGACGATCATGTTTGGACTCATAAATGGGTTCAAAATTTATTATGGGTCAGAAATCTTTAATCTTCTCAAAAGATCAATCATCACCAGAAATGGAAGAATAACATCTCATCTGCCATATCCAAGGTTAATCTCAATTTTCATTTCTGAAGCATTTATTGAAAGAAACATGGAGATTCCAATCTTAGAAGACATCTGGAGATCAAAAACAATGAAGGCCTGGAGTTCAAATCATGGATGGGAATCAGACAAAGATGTTCCTGTGTTACCAGAGAGCATGTTATGCTTCATTGCACCAGACTCACAGTACAGAATACAACATGAAAAACTTCTGACAAAATCAACCTCTCCCACAGAAGAACCAAGCAAAGAAATTGTGAACTATTCTTCATCAACAGAAAAAGGAGATAATGAGAAGTCCTCACCATCAGAAAATGAGGGTGTAGAAGAAGGAAGAATTCTGGAAAAAGCTAACTTGGAGATAGCCAAATTACCAGAAAATGAAGAAAAGCATGTTGAAAGTCAACAGATTCATGAAGCAGGAATTCATCATGAATTTGAAATCCATCAAACACATGATGCAGGATCACACATTGCTGGAGAAACACACGATGTTGAAATTGAAGCTACTGAAGTCATTCATCATGATGAATCTCACATTGCTGGTACATCCCTTTTACACACTGTTCTAGTAGAAACTCACAGAGAAGAAACAAACTCAGAAAGTTCTGTTAACGTTTCTTACAAAATAGAATACAGAACAACGAATGTTGATTAAGAGGTTACTAGTTCCATAAATCTCAACTCTGAATCAGAAAATGAGGAAGAGGATGAGATCCCAACAGATGGAGATCAGGAAACTGATCAAGGAAATCTGGCTAAAGGTAATTTGTTTACCTCAAAAACTTATGGAGGATCATATATTGATATGATTCAAGGAAATAAGGAAATCCAGAATGAGAATGAGTTTTTCATCACTGGTGGAGATAATTCTGGTAAATTTGAAGCTGCACCAAGTGTGTTGGCCAAGAATGACCCTATCATCTCTAAAACAGCAGCAAATGTGTTTGCAGCTGGAATGTTAGAAGGAACATCTGTTGTTCCAATTATCCCTGAAAATGTCTACAAAGTCTGCAAAAGAAATCCAGTAGAAGAAAAACTTGATATGTTGCTGTCAGAAATACAAGGTCAAAAGGCTGAAATGAAGACTTTGTCAGAATCAGTGAAGGAAATGAAGAAACAAACTGAAGAAAACACTGAAGCACTAAAGTCTCTTCAAAAGATGAAAGAAAAGGCACCAGAATCCAACATCTCTGCATCAGAAATCCAAACGATTCTCACAGAAATAGAAAAAATCAAAGCACAAGTTGCAAAAGTGATTGAATCAAGGCAGTCAAGTAGTACAAACAGAGTTTTGGAAGAAGTTACCATACTAAGGGCAAGTAATAATAGTATCACAGATGCCCTTGAGAAGCTGTCAAAAGAATGGGCTGAAATTCAAACAAAAGCTCAAACTGAATTAACAAATATTCAGAAAAACATACACAGCAACTCAAAACAGGTAAAAGAAGTGCAACAACTGGTAGAGAAGATTCAGTTCAATATTGCAAAACTAGCCAAAGTGAATCCACAAGAACTCATGAAAGAAATTCCTGCTGAAAGCTCACATCAAGAAGCTCCAAAGTCAATCCCTCAACAATCATCAATCTCACCAATCACAAAAGCTGGAACCACAGTGATGGGTCCTCCTCCGAATGTTCCAAAAGATGAAATACTGAAAAGGTTAGCAACTGCAAAACCTCAAGTTATTACAAATTTGAAATTGCTAGCATCTGCTCCAAATCCAACAATATCTGATGACTCTGCAATAAGTAAGTATATGAATAAACAAATAATGAATGAATGGGAACAAGAAGGAGAGTCAGCAACAAAATCAAAGACTGTTAAGAGAAAGATCTCTGAAACCAAGTCTATCATGGTTAAAGAGATTGCACGAGATGTAAGACTGCGGGGTATGGTGGGGCTTGGGTTGGGGCAATTGCTGACACCTGGATGTTGAATTCTCATAACCCAAACCCAAGTTTTAATGGGGTATGGTGGGGCTTGGGTTGGGCGTGGCTGGGCCGGCGTGGCCTAGCCACATCACCATTTTTTTTAATATATATTTAAATTAATTAACTACATAAAAAAACATATTTTTTTTAAATACATAAACAAACATAATAATTTTTAAAATAAAAAACAATCATTCTTCGTCGTCTTCGTCGGTTTCGAACCCAGGAATCGTTGAAACATGTTCCACCAAATCAGATCGAAGGTTGTGATGTATATCCCTTGACTTGATCCAAAATTCATTAACCGCTTTATCTTGGTCTGTTACGTTACCTGGTTGGGAATCATCGTCATCATAGTGGGTAACGACCGCTCTACCTTCATCCTCCAAAATCATGTTGTGAAGAATGATACATGTGTACATCACGTTTCCAATCTGATCCTTGTCCAATAGTCGACAAGGCATTTGTAATATTCGCCACCTTTTCTTCAAAACACCGAATGCTCGCTCGACGTCTTTACGTGCATCCATCTGTACCCTGTTAAACTTTAATCTCTTTGGATCTGTCGTACCGTGTTTTGCGAATGATTTTACAAAAACCCCCCACTCTGGGTAAATCCCATCAACTAGGTAGTACCCATACACGTACTCAACCCCGTTTACAAAGAAAGTTCATTTGGGTCCTATACCATTTACTCGATCATTGAAAAGGGGCGAGTGGTTTATGATGGTAATATCATTATGTGAATCTGGCATACCGAAGAACGCATGCCATATCCAAAGATCTTGGGACGCAACCGCTTCAGCATGATGGCTGGACTCCCGTGAAATCCACTCGTGTGAGCGCCTTGCCATTGGGTAGGACAAAGTTCCCAAGCCCATTTCATACAATCTAAACTACCTAGCATCCCGGGTAGCCCATGATAATCTGCGTGATGTTCCAATAATTGTTGCATGTCACTGAACGAGGGCTTTCTCAAATATCTTTTCCTATAGAGTTCTAGAATACACGAACAAAAGTTGTGAAGACTTTCTCTAGCTACACGTGCAGACATTTTTAAATAGTCATCCATAATGTCCGAACTATTGCCGTACGCTAACTGCCTAAGTGCGGCCGTGACCTTTTGCCACGTAGTAAATCCTAATTGCCCGGTTACATCGGGTTTTTGTTGAAAATAAACATACTTCTCCTCAAGATCTCTAGATATCCTTAAAAATAAGTTTCTACTCATACGAAAACGACGCCTAAACATTTTTTCATCATACTTAGGTTCAGCTGAGAAGTAATCGCTTACCAACAAATCGTTAGCGGTGACCCGTTCACGAGCGATGTACTTTCTTCTGCGTTTAGGTTGTTGACTCTCTTCCTCCTCCTCTTCGTTTTCAACGATAGCTTTCACCACCGTCGCGATCGTTTGCGATCGTTTGTAGAAATATTTCCGCCCCATCGTCAGATGATGATGACGATTCAGTATAACTTGAAGAACTCATGGCGAGATTGTGTTTTATGTGTTTGATTTTGTGTGAGAAAAATGATAAATATTGTAAAGTATTTATAAAGGAAATTTTTTTTTTTAAAATAGACCAACGGCTAGCCCAACGGCTAGTTTGGTTTGGCCATTCACAACCCGCCATGTCAGCTTGGCCAGACCGCCCCACGCCCGGCTTGAAACCCATGCCCCAAGGGCCACGCCGAAACCCATGCCCACCCGGGGTGGTGGCTTGGGCGTTTTCCCCCTACCCACACCCAAACTCCCGCCCCATACCCCGCAGTCTAATGATATTTCCTGAAACCAATCTGGAGAGCTACTATCTGACAAAAGAAGATACAGCACCAAGATCACTATCTCCAACCAGACTGGGCTTAAGAGAAGAAAGAATAAAAAGAGGGCCAAGCAGCATTCACAAACAAAATTGGAATCCAGTAAAAAGAATTCTAAATGTAAGTGAAGTAAAGAGTGCAATTGATGATATTGGAGGAACTGATGTGCAAAACAGATACACACTTCAGAGGGAGAATGGAGAAGAACACAAGGTGACTGATGAAGAAATAGCTGACAAGTTGCATCCTTTAGACATTATGTTTATGAAGGATCATTATGAAAAGGAAAAGAAAAATAATCAAGAAGTCAGAAGAGCATTAAATGGCATATCAAAGGCTGGAATACTGCTGTTTGAAAGAATAGCTTTTTCAGACTTTGATCTATGCATAAATTTTGAGCATGTACATAACAAAAAGGTATATGTCAGATCACCAAAGACAAAAGTTCCTTCAGACATAGTAGAAGATGCAAGATCTGGAGACATCATCATACTGACAAACGCAAATAAAGAAGAAGATTATGGTGCAATCTTCAGAGATCAGGATGAAAACAAAGCTATGTTCAGAAGTGTTGACATCTGCAAGTACTCAAATCAAACTCTGAGGTATATCTTGAAAACTATGAACAAAAGACAAGAACATCTTCAGAAGATAGAAAAGAACATGGAGGAAAGCAGAAAAGAAATTGAGCAGATGATTGAAGAATGGATTCAAGCAAGAGAATGGTATAAAGACATGTATGTCAGCTGCAACAAATACATCTCCTACAAAAAGAAGCTAAAGACAGGAGATACGCATAAGAGAGTGAAACTTAACTGAAAGAACTATTTATTTAACTTCTCATCTTTTATGTAATTTGTTTTAACTTCAGTAACTGGTTTATATTTTCAAGTATTATATTTCCACTGTTTGGAAAAAATTTTTCTGTTTATGAGGTTGTTCTTTTTCTTACAATACTTAGGGGGAAACTGTTAGGAAACTTTATTTGTAAGTATTGAAGAAAAGCATAATCAACTGTGTCTATGAAGAGATCACAGTCCTGAAGATCACGAACTAGAAAAAGAAGATCAGATGGGATAACTGGAAAAGCACAGTATCTACTTCAAAGAATTACAAGTTGATCAAGAGCTGAATGGGATTATCAGAAGAGGTCATTTATGATGGATCTGATGATATTTCTGATGAAATATCATCGGTATCTGACGATTCTGATCATCAAAGATTTTCTGATGATTTGTTCATCAGAATTTCTGATGAAGTGGTTTATCAGAATTTCTGATGAAACAACCCACTTGTCTGAAATTGGCTCTGTCCTGCCACAATTACCGAAGCAAGTTGACATTAAATGAAATCATGATGAAAAAGGCAACTTGAACGTTGGAATCAATGAATATGTCAATTGGCTACTTTTTGCAGGAATTATTGTATGAATAAATAGAAGGCTCAACCAGGAGAAGCAAAGTGAGTTTGAAGCTTAGCATTCACACATACATCTAAAACTCCATTGCTCTCTCCCCCACAGAATTCAAGATTCGTTTGTATTAGATAATAATCTTACAATCACTTTGTAAACCATTTTGTTTCTAAGTGATATAAACTTGATAATTCTGTAGGTCTTGTTTCTTGAAAGTCTGATTTCCATTTCCGCATATCTTTTTCACATCTACTGAAATCACTTGCCATATTACGTGAAAAGAAGATTGTTTTGAGCCTGTACTGGGTCTAACAACATTTATCACAGCAACGCTAATTACTTGATTTATTACAGCATACTGGTCTTGCTGGTTGTTGACCATTATCTACACATGTTTCTTCTAGTAGACAGCTTTCTCGACATACAGGTGATCCTTTATCTGGTGATCCTTTATCTGATCCTACTATTTACTGCAGTACGGTTAGTGCATTACAATATATTGTGCTGACACGACCAGAGATTCTTGTGCGGTTAGAAAGGTGTCGCGGTTTCTTAAGACATCTACTGATCGACACGTGATACCCCCTTTTCGGAAAAACATGGTTATTGAAGCATCAGGGGCGAGTGGGAGGCAACAAGTACCCTCACGCGTGCGTGTAGACCACGGTTGATGATACATATCTGACAAGTGACAGCCTGTCATCAAAACGTCACACGTCAACAGTCAACATAGTACTTTTCATCTTCAAAGAATCACATTTTTCAAAATTTGAAATCAACAACAATTTAACTTAAAAGAGTATCTTCTCCAAGAAGATTCCCCCGCGCCAAAACTTCATATAGCAGAAATCCCATTTCTCTTATATAGTCCAGTACTCCACTTACTTGCATAAGAGCAACACTGGACTGGGGGGACTTGAAGGGGTTTGGTCCCAAAAACCTTGCGCAGGTACATAGGACTATACGACAACTTCACCCCCATAAACCTTCTTTGAGAGAACCCTGCGCGGCCGCGCACTGGTTCTAAAGAAGGAAACTCAAAAGAGTGCAGTCTTCAACATCCGTGCACCAAGATAAAACTAATAACACATCCTTGCGCGGGCTTATGCAACAGAACAGTTAGATTGGGAGCAAAACCCTAAAACATCTCTACGTAATTACAACCCAGGCTTAAACAAAAAGAGACCTTTCTGTTACAACAGAATTAACATGAGGCCGAGGCATAGAGGATAACAGCTGTAAACCTTCTAGAAGGCCCCATCGTGCACAACCATTTGGTTATAACTGAATGGTGATGTGGCATCATCCTAAACACTCATCAGGGTCACGATGATGACACTAACTTGGAGAAAGATCCACATACATTCACTTTCCACATGGCTTCTCCTCAGCCGTTGATCTCGCCCACGATCAGTGTGCTTAAACGTCAGGATGGAGATTAACGGCAAAAGGAGTAACCGCTTACGGAAGATGCTTCCCGTTATTGCCTCTGTCAACAAACCTTTCCGCCCAAATCCGGTTATAAATAAGACAACTCAGGTATAATCTCTCAAGTTACACTCACTTCATTTTCAGTACGACTTCTTCTTCTTCAAGATCTGTACTTATTCTCACGCCGGAGGATGGTCACAGAGAGAACCCCCATTCTCCCCGTGGCGAGTCTAACGGCTGTTTGTTTTGCAGATATCGTTAGAGAAGAAGCTTAGCCAAACTCCAAATCAAAGGAGAGGACTCACCCTTTTATGCAGAACCAAACCCCTGGTTCGATTGATTCTGGTCATTCGAACCAGTATTTCTTCAAACTTGTTTTGATTAAACTGGGATTCACTCACCAGTATTTTCCACTGACAAAAATGTTTTAAACGCGTTTCAGGTAACAAAATGTGAAAGCCAAAATAGAAGCCAGCTGGAGAGCACTGAAGGCTTGGAAAAGTGGCTATAAAATTTACCTAAATAATGAAGAAGTTTTATTTGAATAAAATAGGGTTTATCCCTACAAACATATTATCAATAGAAACTTGGATTTTACCCATGTGGTTATTGTTTATAAAATGAGGTGTTTTACTCTGATAAAATATTTCCTAACTACAGTCCTGATGTAAATTCCGTAGCCAAATTAAATAAACACCGATAGCACCGAATGTGCGAGCTCGCGGCCGCCCGCCTTCCGGGGCAATGGGTCGGGGGTTGCGACACATCTAGACTACATTATGTTTGTCGACTGCAGAAGGATCTTTATGGCATGAAGCTGGATTCTAGAGCTTGGTTTTTCAAGCTATCCACAACACTTCTTGCTGGTGGTTTCACTTAGTGTATTTCAGATGTATCTCTCTTTGTTTACAGTTAGGATTCGATACTTTGTTATGTCTTGATCTATGTTCATGACACCATTATTACTAGGAGCTCTCCTGACTTTGTTTTTGGCTTGATTAGGCGCTTTCACTCCTAGTTTGCGCTCAAGGATTTGGATCGGTTGTCATATTTTCTGGGCGTTCAGGATACTTTCTCTAAGGACATTTATCACAGCAACGCTAATTACTTGATTTATTACAGCGTACTGGTCTTGCTGGTTGTTGACCATTATCTACACATGTTTCTTCTAGTAGACAGCTTTCTCAACATACAGGCGATCCTTTATCTGGTGATCCTTTATCTGATTCTACTACTTACTGCAGTATGGTTAGTGCATTACAGTATCTTGTGCTGACTCGACCAGAGATTGCTTATGCGGTTAGAACGGTGTCGCAGTTTCTTCAGACACCTAGTAATCGACACGTGATACCCCCTTTTCGAAAAAAAACATGGTTATCAAAGCATCAGGGGCGAGTGGGAGGCAATAAGCACCCTCATGCGTGCGTATAGACCACGGTTGATGACACATATCTGACAAATGACAGCCTGTCATCAAAACGTCACACGTCAACAGTCAACATGGTATTTTTCATCTGCCAAGAATCACATTTTTCAAAATTTGAAATCATCAACAATTTAACTTAAAAGAGTATCTTCTCCAAGAAGATTCCCCAAATTCACGGCAAAACTTCACAAAGCACAAATCCCATTTCTCTTATATAGTCCAGTACTCCACTTACTTGCATAAGAGCAACACTGGACTGGGGGGACTTGAAGGGGTATGGTCCCAAAAACCTTGCGCAGGTACATAGGACCATACCACAACTTCACCCCAATAAACCTTCTTTGAGAAAAACCCCGTGCGGCTGCGCACTGGTTCTAAAGAAGGAAACTCAAAAGAGAGCAGTCTTCAACATTCTCGCACCGAGATAAAACTAATAACACATCCTTGCACGGGCTTATGCAACGGGACAGTTAAATTGGGAGCAAAACCCTAAAACATCTCTACGTAATTACAACCCAGGCTTAAACAAAAGAGAACTTTTTGTGACAACAGAATTAACATGAGGCCGATGCATAGAGGATAACAGCTGTAAACCTTCTAGAAGGCCCCATCGTGCACAACCATTTGGTTATAACTGAATGGTGATGTGGCATCATCCTAAACACTCATCAGGGTCATGATGATGACACTAACTTGGAGAAAGATCCACACACATTCACTTTCCACGTGGCTTCTCCTCAGCCGTTGATCTCGCCCACGATCCGTGTGCTTAAACGTCAGGATAGAGATTAACGGCAAAAGGAGTAACCGCTTACGGAAGATGCTTTCCGTTATTGCCTCCGTCAACAAACTTTTCCGCCCAAATCCGGTTTTAAATAAGACACTCAGGTATAATCTCTCAAGTTACACTCACTTCATTTTTAGTACGACTTCTTCTTCTTTAAGATCTGTACTTATTCTCACACCGGAGGATGGTCACAGAGAGAACCCCCATTCTCCCCGTGGCGAGTCTAACGGCTGTTTGTTTTGCAGATATCGTTAGAGAAGAAGCTTAGCCAAATTCCGAATCAAAGGAGAGGACTCACCCTTTTATGCAGAACTAAACCCCTGGTCCGATTGATTCTGGTCATTCGAACCAGTATTTCTTCAAACTTGTTTTGATTAAACTGGGATTCACTCACCAGTATTTTCCACTGACAAAAATGTTTTAAACGCGTTTTAGGTAACAAAATGTGAAAGCCAAAATAGAAGCCAGCTGGAGAGCACTGAAGGCTTGGAAAAGTGGCTATAAAAGTTACCTAAATAAAGAAGAAGTTTTATTTGAATAAAATAGGGTTTATCCCTACATCCATATTATGAATGGAAACTTGGGTTTTACCCATGTGGTTATTATTTATAAAATGAGGTTTTTTACTCTGATATTTTTTTCCTAACTACGGTCCTGATGTAAATTACACAGCCAAATTAAATAAACACTGATACCACCGAATGTGCGAGCTCGCGGCCGCCCGCCTTCCGGGGAAAGGGGTCGGGGGTTGCGACACATTGTTGACACATCTAGACTACATCATGTTTGTCGTCTGCAGAAGGCTCTTTATGGCATGAAGCATGATCCTAGAGCTTGGTTTTTCAAGCTATCCACAACACTTCTTGCTGGTGGTTTCACTTAGTGTATTTCAGATGTATCTCTCTTTGTTTACAGTTAGGATTCGATACTTTGTTATGTCTTGATCTATGTTGATGACACCATTATTACTAGCAGCTCTCCTGACTTTGTTTTTGGCTTAATTGGGCGCTTACACTCCTAGTTTGCACTCAAGGATTTGGATCAGTTGTCGTACTTTCTGGGCGTTCAGGCTACTTTCTCTAAGGACATTTATGACAACAACGCTAATTAATTGATTTATTACAGCGTACTGGTCTTGCTGGTTATTGACCATTATCTACACATGTTTCTTCTAGTAGACAGCTTTCTCGACATACAGGTGATCCTTTATCTGGTGATCCTTTATCTGATCCTACTATTTACTGCAATACGGTTAGTGCATTACAATATCTTGTGCTGACACGACCAGAGATTGCTTATGCGGTTAGAAAGGTGTCGCAGTTTCTTCAGACACCTACTGATCGACACGTGATACCCCCTTTTCGTAAAAACATGGTTATTGAAGCATCATGGGCGAGTGGGAGGCAACAAGCACCCTCACGCGTGCGTGTAGACCACGGTTGATGACACATATCTGACAAGTGACAGCCTGTCATCAAAACGTCACACGTCAACAGTCAACATAGTACTTTTCATCTGCCAAGAATCACATTTTTCAAAATTTGAAATCAACAACAATTTAACTTAAAAGAGTATCTTCTCCAAGAAGATTCCCCCGAGCCAAAACTTCACAAAGCAGAAATCCCATTTCTCTTATATAGTCTAGTACTCCACTTACCTGCATAAGAGTAACACTGGACTGGGGGGGACTTGAAGGGGTATGGTCCCAAAAACCTTGCGCAGGTACATAGGAGCATACCACAACTTCACCCCAATAAACCTTCTTTGAGAGAACCCTGCGCGGCTGCGCACTAGTTCTAAAGAAGGAAACTCAAAAGAGAGCAGTCTTCAACATCCGCGCACCGAGATAAAACTAATAACACATCCTTGCGCGGGCTTATGCAACAGAACAGTTAAATTGGGAGCAAAACCCTAAAACATCTCTATGTAATTACAACCCAGGCTTAAACAAAAAGGGACCTTTCTGTTACAACAGAATTAACATGAGGCTGAGGCATAGAGGATAACAGCTGTAAACCTTCTAGAAGGCCCCATCGTGCACAACCATTTGGTTATAACTGAATGGTGATGTGGCATCATCCTAAACACTCATCAGGGTCACGATGATGACACTAACTTGGAGAAAGATCCACACACATTCACTTTCCACGTGGCTTCTCCTCAGCCGTTGATCTCGCCCACGATCAGTGTGCTTAAACATCAGGATGGAGATTAACGGCAAAAGGAGTAACCGCTTACGGAAGATGCTTCCCGTTATTGCCTCCGTCAACAAACTTTTCCGCCCAAATCCGGTTATAAATAAGACAACTCATGTATAATATCTCAAGTTACACTCACTTCATTTTCAGTACGACTTCTTCTTCTTCAAGATCTGTACTTATTCTCACGCCGGAGGATGGTCACAGAGAGAACCCCCATTCTCCCCGTGGCGTGTCTAACGGCTGTTTCTTTTGCAGATATCGTTAGAGAAGAAGCTTAGCCAAACTCCGAATCAAAGGAGAGGACTTACCCTTTTATGCAGAACCAAACCCCTGGTTCGATTGATTCTGGTCATTCAAACCAGTATTTCTTCAAACTTGTTTTGATTAAACTGGGATTCACTCACCAGTATTTTCCACTGACAAAAATGTTTTAAACGCGTTTCAGGTAACAAAATGTGAAAGCCAAAATAGAAGCCAGCTGGAGAGCACTGAAGGCTTGGAAAAGTGGCTATAAAATTTACCTTAATAATGAAGAAGTTTTATTTGAATAAAATAGGGTTTATCCCTACAAACATATTATCAATGGAAACTTGGGTTTTACCCATGTGGTTATTATTTATAAAATGAGGTGTTTTACTCTGATAAAATATTTCCTAACTACGGTCCTGATGTAAATTCCGTAGCCAAATTAAATAAACATTGATACCACCGAATGTGCGAGCTCGCGGCCGCCCGCCTTCCGGGGCAAGGGGTCGGGGGTTGCGACACATTGTTGACACATCTAGACTACATTATGTTTGTCGTCTGCAGAAGGATCTTTATGGCATGAAGCAGGATTCTAGAGCTTGGTTTTTCAAGCTATCCACAACACTTCTTGCTGGTGGTCTCACTTAGTGTATTGCAGATGTATCTCTCTTTGATTACAGTTAGGATTCGATACTTTGTTATGTCTTGATCTATGTTCATGACACCATTATTACTAGGAGCTCTCCTGACTTTGTTTTTGGCTTGATTAGGCGCTTACACTCCTAGTTTGTGCTCAATGATTTGGATCAGTTGTCATATTTTCTGGGCGTTCAGGCTACTTTCTATAAGGACATTTATCACAGCAACGCAAATTACTTGATTTATTACAGCGTACTAGTCTTGCTGGTTGTTGACCATTATATACACATGTTTCTTCTAGTAGACAGCTTTCTCAACATACAGGCGATCCTTCATCTGGTGTTCCTTTATCTGATCCTACTACTTACTGCAGTACGGTTAGTGCGTTACAGTATCTTGTGCTGACACGACCAGAGATTGCTTATGCGGTTAGAAAGGTGTCGCAGTTTCTTCAGACACCTAGTAATCGACTCGTGATACCCCCTTTTCGGAAAAACATGGTTATCGAAGCATCAGGGGCGAGTGGGAGGCAACAAGCACCCTCACGCGTGCGTATAGACCACGGTTGATGACACATATCTGACAAGTGACAGCCTGTCTTCAAAACGTCACACGTCAACAGTTAACATAGTACTTTTCATCTGCCAAGAATCACATTTTTCAAAATTTGAAATCATCAACAATTTAACTTAAAAGAGTATCTTCTCCAAGAAGATTACCCAAATTTCGCGCCAAAACTTCACAAAGCACAAATCCCATTTCTCTTATATAGTCCAGTACTCCACTTACTTGCATAAGAGCAACACTGGACTGGGGGGACTTGAAGGGGTATGGTCCCAAAAACCTTACGCAGGTACATAGGACCATACCACAACTTCACCCCAATAAACCTTCTTTGAGAGAACCCTGCGCGACTGCGCACTGGTTCTAAAGAAGGAAACTCAAAAGAGAGCAGTCTTCAACATCCGCGCACCGAGATAAAACTAATAACACATCGTTGCGCGGGCTTATGCAACAGAACAGTTAAATTGGGAGCAAAACCCTAAAACATCTCTACGTAATAACAACCCAGGCTTAAACAAAAAGGGACCTTTCTGTTACAACAGAATTAACCTGAGGCCGAGGCATAGAGGATAACAGCTGTAAACCTTCTAGAAGGTCCCATCGTGCAAAACCATTTGGTTATAACTGAATGGTGATGTGGCATCATCCTAAACACTCATCAGGGTCACGATGATGACACTAACTTGGAGAAAGATACACACACATTCACTTTCCACGTAGCTTCTCCTCAGCCATTGATCTCGCCCACGATCCGTCAGGATGGAGATTAACAGCAAAAGGAGTAACCGCTTACGGAAGATGCTTTCCGTTATTGCCTCCATCAACAAACTTTTCCGCCCAAATCCGGTTATAAATAAGACAACTCAGGTATAATCTCTCAAGTTACACTCACTTCATTTTCAGTACGACTTCTTCTTCCTCAAGATATGTACTTATTCTCACGTCGGAGGATGGTCACCGAGAGAACGCTCATTCTCCCCGTGGCGAGTCTAACGGCTGTTTGTTTTGCAGATATCGTTAGAGAAGAAGCTTAGCCAAACTCTGAATCAAAGGAGAGGACTCACCCTTTTATGCAGAACTAAACCCCTGGTCCGATTGATTCTGGTCATTCGAACCAGTATTTCTTCAAACTTGTTTTGATTAAACTGGGATTCACTCACCAGTATTTTCCACTGACAAAAATGTTTTAAACGCGTTCGGGTAACAAAATGTGAAAGCCAAAATAGAAGCCAGCTGGAGAGCACTGAAGGCTTGGAAAAGTGGCTATAAAAGTTACCTAAATAAAGAAGAAGTTTTATTTGAATAAAATAGGGTTTATCCCTACAAACATATTATGAATGGAAACTTGGGTTTTACCCATGTGATTATTATTTATAAAATGAGGTGTTTTACTCTGATAAAATATTTCCTAACTACGGTCCTGATGTAAATTCCGCAGCCAAATTAAATAAACACCGATACCACCGAATGTACGAGCTCGCGGCCGCCCGCCTTCCGGGGCAAGGGGTCGGGGGTTGCGACACATTGTTGAGACATCTAGACTACATTATGTTTTTCGTCTGCAGAAGGCTCTTTATGGCATGAAGCAGGATCCTAGAGCTTGGTTTTTCAAGCTATCCACAACACTTAGTGTATTTCAGATGTATCTCTCTTTGTTTACAGTTAGGATTCGATACTTTGTTATATCTTGATCTATGTTGATGACACCATTATTACTATGAGCTCTCCTGACTTTGTTTTTGGCTTGATTGGGCGCTTACACTCCTAGTTTTCGCTCAAGGATTTGGATCAGTTGTCATATTTTATGGGCGTTCAGGCTACTTTCTCTAAGGACATTTATCACAGCAACGCTAATTACTTGATTTATTACAACGTACTGGTCTTGCTGGTTGTTGACCATTATCTACACATGTTTCTTCTAGTAGATAGCTTTCTCGACATACAGGTGATCCTTTATCTGGTGATCCTTTATCTAATCCTACTACTTACTGCAGTACGGTTAGTGCATTACAGTGTCTTGTGCTGACACGACCAGAGATTGCTTATGCGGTTAGAAAGGTGTCGCAGTTTCTTCAGACACCTACTGATCGACACTGGGTCGATGTCAAGCGTATTTTGTGGTACCTTAAAGGTACTGTCTCTCATGGGTTGTGCATACGTTGGTCTACTTATCTTGATTTACATGCTTATAGTGATGCTGATTGGGTTGGTTGTCCCGATGATCGACGTTCTACCACAGTTTATTGTGTTTTTTTGGGCCCAATCTCATCAGGTGGAGCTCCAAGAAACAACATACATTTGTTAGGTCGAGTACTAAGGCTGAGTACCGAGCTCTTGCTCATACAGCTGAGTTATGATGGATTACGTCTATATTACATGAGTTGCACATTATGTTGACTCGTCCACCTTCTGTTTGGTGTGAAAATATTGGAGCTACATATCTTGCAGTCAACCCGGTGTTCCATCATCGCACCAAATACTTGGAGATTGACTTGCATTTCATTCGAGACATGGTTTTGGCAGGTATGTTACATGTTCGGTACATTTCTACTACACTTTAGATTGCAGATATTTTGACCAAAGGATTGTCCGGTGTTCATTTTGATAATTTGAGTTCCAAGTTTCACGTGGATTCTCCCCGTTTAGCTTGAGGAGACATATTAGAGTGTATATACGTGTTATAGTTGTATAGAGGTAGTAATGACAGTTGGATTAGTTAAGAGTGTTAGGTAGATTGGTAGTTAGTTGTATTGTGTGCTATAAATAAAGGTGTATATGTATGATTTGGATTAACACTCCAATATACAAGAAAATACCTTTGCAGCATCTGATACTTCTTTAGGTATCCTTTGGAATTCGTAACGGGCCGGCTTACTAGCGATGTCTGCGATCACGGACATCCGTGGTCTATTGAGTTTTGCCAGTGGGTGTATCCAGATGACCAAGATTTGTTGAACGTTCAAAAAAAGTTAGATATTAATGATATCAACCTAACAGCTTTTTTATTCAGAAAACTGATATTCGCTAATTTACACATATTTTAGTCCCCCATTTTATTCCCATTTTATGCGTTTTCGGCCGTAAAACCGTCATTCGGATACTTAATAATGTATACTTTTGTTTACAGGCCTAAAACAGCATACCAGACAAGATGATAGTGAAAACGAGGACTTTTTGGACGAAACGACACTGTTAGAATTCTGACCTGGGCGAATGGAACGGTGGTGCCACCTATGGAACGACTGTGCATATCCGACAAAAGCATCCCAGCCCGGCAATGAACGACAGTGCGACCCAGCGTGCAAGACAATCCCGGAGATGCACGGGCGTTCATCTCATTGCACCCCGTGCGGATCCGATGTCCAGCAAAACCCCGGAACTGCACCACCAGTGCAGTTGTCCGTGCAACATGATCCCGGAAGTGAACGATCGTGCAATATGAAGACCGGTCAAGATCTGTGACGTCATGCAGTATGGTGCACCATACCTCCAATAATGCAAAAAGTGAACGGTCGTGCAACAGGACGCACGACCGTGCAAAATCGAAATTATATAAAAACCTGCAGAAACATTCTGCTCGCAACTCTGGACATTTTGGAAGCGATTCTGGCGATTTTCAGGCTCCGGAGGCTTCTGCTTTCACCCGGACTCAAGCCACATTGTGCCGATTAGCTTCGTTATCTTCCAGGTTCTTAATCTTATGCTTGTTTATGGTTTGGTTTTCTAATCTTTCCATGATTTTGTTAATCTTTCAAGCATTTAGATTAATGTTTATGTATTATTGTAGCCTTTGGGCAAAAACACAACAATCCCTTGCTTGATTATAATCATTAGTATGTTAATCTTTGTTTGTAATGACATTTGGAAGTATTTTCTATGTTAATCTTTGATGATTAGTTTGCAACCTTGTTATTGATATTGATTTCTTGATTATAAGTAATTGTGTTGGATGATTGGTATTTGGTTAGTTAAGATAGTTGAAAAATGAAGCTTAATTAATCTTGTATTAGTTAACTTTAAACTTGGTTAACTAGTTTAGCTTGGTTAAAATATGTGCACCATGATACTAGAAATGGTTAGTGGTTTAATAAAATGTAATTATTGTTAATCAAGAAAGCTTGCCGTCACGTAAGGACCTTAACGGGTTAAATGGTGTCGTTATAAATTCTTGCCATGATTTGTTAGCTTAGTTAGTAGTTTAGGCCAAAATTGCTATCTTGGTGAATTTATGTGCAAGATTTTTAAAATGAACTCGGTTGTGATTTAATCTAGTTTATGCTTGTCTCGGTGGTTGCATTATGTTTATCGGTGTCGCTTTCCTTGTTTAAGTGAGGTTAGAAAACTCCTAACGGATGACTAACTTATTTTTAAGAGATTTTCATAGACATTTATCAATTGCACGTTAAAGAAAAATTTTAGGTGGTTAAAGTGTGTTTATCGTTTTAACTTTCCGAATGATTGTCATGTTAGGATTCCCGAAAGGGATACTAATTGTCTTGAAATTGGAGAATTGATCAAATGCTTCTAGTGCCAAAACCGACTTAGTTGACATGCTTTGGTTGTGTATTAAGCAAGGCTATTTATCTATAATCTATTATGTTTTTATAAGTAGTTGTTTATGCTACTTTAGTTTAAAAAAATCAAACAACTTATGTTTTTACCGGTAGTTTAGTGACAAAGGTCTAGTATTATGCCTCCGCCCATTTCCTTGGATCGATACTTGGTTCTTACCGATACTTTACTACGTATATGACGATGTACACTTGCCTCTTTCGTGTGTGTTTTGATGTAGAAGTATAAATCACTTTTATAAATTTAAAACCAAATCGTGTTTAATTTCATTGCAAAATTATGTATATATACGCATATGTCAAGTTTTTGGCGCCGCTGCCGGGGAAATGGCGAGCTTTAGGAACGACCCGAGTCATTGTTTTATCGGTGTATATACTTGTGAATATTTGTGTATATTTTCTTGATTATTTATTTGTTTATTTATTTGTTAATATTTCTTGCTTTTAATTCATTTATTCATTTTCGAGACTATTTTTGTACACTTGTAAATTTTTATTCCTTTTATTTGTTCGTGTTCGGATTTATTTATTCATTTATTCTTTGAGTTTTCGGCTTTGAAAAATCATTTCTACACTAGCCAATTCGATTATTTTTATTGTGTTGATTTTTATAAAATTTCGGGCTCATTTTCGGATTTTTATAAAATTTTCAGCCCATTTTAAATAATATTCTGTTTCTTTTTTCAGCAAAAAAAAACAGCATTATTATATTAATAAAATATTCATTGTGTCAATTTTTCGTTTGCAGGTTGATGTTCTCGACCCCCGCTCCAGAAGTTGTTGAACCGTCAGACGAACCCGAGCGTGATCTAAGGAGACGTCTTCGCGCGAGAGGGCGTGCGGTTGGGCTACTGCTCATAGCTGGTGAGCAGGAGCAGGTGGTACCCGCTGAAGCCGAGGGCTCTGGGGCAGCAGGGAACGCAATCATGGCAGACGACGAGCGACCTTTCAATGAATCTAATCAGCCCGGAGCGACAGGCCTGGAGCCGAGTATCCTACGACCTACTATAGATGCACCTGTTTTTGAAATTAAATCTAGTATTATTAACATGGTGCAGAATTCGGTGCAGTTTGACGGGCGTGAACATGAGGATCCCGGACGACATATAGCGGCTTTTCTCCAAGTTTGTTCCACGTTTAAGATTAGAGATATTTCGGAGGATGCTGTTAGGTTGAGGTTGTTTCCATTCTCATTGCGTGAAAAAGCCAGAGCACGGCTTATGTCACTACCAGCTGGGTCCATCAGGACCTGGAATGGGTTGGCGGAGCTGTTTATGCAAAAATATTTTCCACCTGAGAAGACAACCAAGTTGAGAAATCGAGTTGTGACCTTTCGCCAAGATGAGGGAGAGTCTTTGCACACAGCTTGGGAGAGATTTAAGGATCTGTTACTAGATGTTCCACATCATGGCTTCTCCAAGAGACAGCTGGTCTTGACATTCTATCAAGGGCTTAGCTACAATACGCAGGAGAGATTAGACATGAATGCAGGAGGTGATCTTGGAACAAAGACACCAACTGAAGCTTATGATATCATTGAAAAAGCTGCATTGAAGTCTAGCTCTCGTCGCGAAGGAGATAGAGGTCTGGCTACATCATCATCATCAGCATCCCGCGCAGGAGTTCATGTTGTAGACGACTATACAGCCATTACTGCACAAATCTCGGCTCTTGCATCGAAATTTGACAGGTCCCAGATGGTTGCGCAGGCTGGCTCAGGATGTGACCAGTGTGGAGTGTCACACGAGCCTGGTGCATGTTTTCAGGGAGTTGTATATAAGGGCCACGAAGAAGTAGATTTCGTGAGTAATCAGGTGAGGCCGCAGAACAACCCGTACAGCAATACCTACAATCCCGGTTGGAGAAATCACCCAAATTTTGGGTGGCGAGCGAACACAGGCAATTAAAACCCATTGGGGTTCACTCAGCGCGCTCCAGCACCGCAGCAGGGTCAGGGTCAGCAGTTCCAGCAATACAACCAACCTTACCAGCAGCGTCCATATTTGTATCAGAATCAGGGCACTGGGACTAGCTCCCAGCAGCAGGCCCCTCAGTCTAGTTCCAAGCTGGAGGATATGATGGCTCAGCTTCTTACTAGCTCCTCGAGTGCGAATCAGTTGGCTGAAAAACGCTACCAGCAGAGCGAGGATCGTTTTCTTTCTCATGAGGGAGAAATGAGGAGTCACAAAGCCTCGATTCAGAATATCGAGAATCAGGTTGGTCAGCTGGCGCAAATGATGTCTAAAAGACCACCGGGTGGTCTTCCGGGCAATACAGAACCAAACCCGGGTGGGCATGTGAATGCGATCATGACCAGGAGTGGAAAAACTACCGGACCCGTCATATCGGACTCATCACCGATCACTGAAGCGGTCCCGACTGACACACCGGACGAGGTGCAAGCCAGGCTACGCCCAGCAAGTACAGCACAAGTCCAGGAGCCGGTCAAAGATTACACTCCTCCAGTACCTTATCCAGGCAGGCTGAAGAAGCAGAAGAATGACGAACAATACGGTAAGTTCCTTAAGTTGTTTAAGCAACTACACATTAATATACCGTTTGTGGAAGCCTTGGCCCAGATGCCAAAGTATGTGAAATTCCTTAAGGACATCCTCTCAAATAAACAGAAGCTCGAGGATATTTCATGTGTGGTGATTAATGAAACTTGTTCTGCCGTTCTACAAAACCGTCTGCCCATGAAAATGGGAGATCCGGGTAGTTTTACGCTCCCGTGTTTGATTGGAAACATGTATGTTAGCCATGCATTGGCTGACTTGGGAGCGAGTATCAACCTTATACCATATAAGGTTTTTACTAAACTGGATCTGGGTGAGCCATCACCTACTAGGATGAGCATTCGGTTGGCAGACCGTTCAATCAAGTATCCACATGGATTTGTGGAAAACATGCTTGTAAAAATTGATAAATTTGTTTTCCCCATGGATTTTGTTATTCTTGACATGGATGAAGATTCAAGAGTACCTTTGATACTTGGATGCCCGTTCCTCAATACTGCGAGGACGATTGTTGATGTGGCAGCTGGCCAAATCACGCTCCGAGTAAATGATGAGCACGTGACATTCGATATCAAAAGATCGATGCAGCATCCGCAAAGTCACGATGACAAGCTTTATTATGTCGACATTGTCAAGGTACTGTTGACGAGATTGATTCGGACACACGTCTGTCGTCTGGGGACCTGATTGGCATTACGCATGAGGGCCACGATTTCGAGCAGCCAGTCTATCAGATTGGTGACGATGGTTCCCAGAGTCCGGAGAGGTTTCTAGAAATTGGCCATGTAGAAGAAGAGAAAGCAAAACCGTCGGTTGAAGATCCACCGTCTTTGGAGTTGAAAGAACTCCCGCCACATCTCGAGTAGGCATTTCTTGACGAGGAGCGTCGCTTACCGGTCATAATTTTGGCATCATTGGGAAAGGATGAGAAGAATCAGCTTCTTGAGGTTCTAAGACTTCATAAGAGAGTCATTGCATGGAAAATCATGGATATCAAAGGCATCAATCCTTCTTTTTGTACTCACAAGATTCTGATGGAAGACGAGTATAAATCGTGTGCACAGCATCAGAGGCGTTTAAATCCAAATATGCAGGACGTGGTGAAGAAAGAGGTGATTAAGTTGTTGGATGCCGGGATGATATATCCTATTTCTGACTCTGTGTGAGTGAGTCCAGTGCAGGTTGTACCTAAGAAAGGTGGTATGACTGTAGTTTCAAATGATAGGAATGAGCTAATTCCTACCCGTACCGTCACTGGGTGGCGAGTTTGCATTGATTACCGCAAACTCAACGATGCTACTCGTAAGGATCACTTCCCGCTTCCATTCATCGACCAAATGTTGGAACGTCTGTCGGGGAAGTTGTATTACTGTTTATTGGACGGGTTCTCTGGGTACTTCCAAATTCCTATCGCTCCTGAGGATCAGGAGAAGACTACTTTTACCTGCCCCTTCGGCACATTCGCCTACCGGCGGATGCCTTTTGGGTTTTGTAATGCACCAGCGACCTTCCAGAGATGCATGGTTGCTATTTTCCATGATATGATCGAGGATTCTATGGAGGTTTTCATGGATGACTTTTCGGTATCTGGGGATTCCTTCGATCATTGTTTGGAAAATTTGAGAAAGATGTTGAAGAGGTGCGAGGAGACGAATCTGGTCCTAAACTGGGAGAAATGCCACATCATGGTGAAGGAGGGCATAGTTCTGGGACATAAGATTTCTCGTGCGGGTATGGAAGTCGATCCAGCTAAAGTTGACGTTATTTCACGACTTCCGCCTCCCACCTCTGTGAGAGCGATACGGAGCTTTCTTGGTCATGCAGGGTTCTACAGGCGATTCATAAAAGACTTTTCAAAAATCGCTAGGCCCATGACCCGTTTGTTGGAGAAAGACGCTCCGTTCATATTTGGAGATGATTGCTTGAGGGTTTTTGACCTTCTCAAGCAAAAGTTGGTTGAGGCCCCTATTTTAGTTGCACCGGACTGGAGTCTGCCGTTTGAAATTATGTGCGACGCGAGTGATTACGCTATAGGGGCCGTTTTAGGACAGAAGAAAGAAAAGCACTTTCACCCGATCTATTATGCGAGCAAGACTCTTCACGACGCTCAGGAGCACTACACCACGACTGAAAAAGAGCTCTTGGCAGTTGTTTTCGCATTTGACAAATTTAGATCGTATTTGGTGCTTTCAAAAACCGTTGTGTATACTGATCACGCAGCCATTAGATATCTCTTCAGCAAACAGGACGCAAAACCGTGTCTCATCAGATGGATCTTGTTGCTGCAAGAGTTTGATATTGAAATTCAAGATAAAAAGGGTGCGTTGAATGTAGCGGCTGACCATCTATCTCGGTTAGAGCATGGAGACATCGAGGACTCGCGTTGGGATTCAATCAATGACAATTTCCCACACGAGTCGTTGATGAGTGTTGAGATATGCGATAAGTCACCTTGGTTCGCCGACTTTGCGAACTACCTTGCTTGCGGGATTCTGATAAAAGGGTTGACTCACCAACAAAAAAGGAAATTCTTTTCAGATGTCAAGTACTACATTTGGGACGATCCTTTCTTATTCAGGGTGGGTGCAGATCAGGTGATTAGAAGATGTGTATCAGGGAAGGTGGCGACCGATATTCTGCGCCATTGTCACGGGGGACCTACTGGAGGCCACCATGGAGCCAATTTCACCGCCAAGAAAGTGTTGGATTCCGGGTTTTATTGGCCTACTATTTTTCATGATGCGCAAAGTTGGGTAAAAGCGTGCGATGCCTGTCAGAGGGTGACGAATATATCGGCACGTGACGAAATGCCCCAGAACTGGATACAAGTTTGTGAAGTCTTTGACATTTGGGGGATAGACTTCATGGGACCTTTTCCCCCCTCACGAGGTAACAAGTACATCCTGGTCGCAGTTGACTATGTATCAAAGTGGGCGGAGGCACAGGCCTTACCCACAAATGACGCCAGGGTGGTCGTGAGATTCTTGAAAAGTTTGTTCGCCCGATTTGGCGCTCCGAAAGCGCTTATTAGTGACAGAGGGACTCATTTCTGTAATACACAGCTTGAAAAAGGCTTTGTCCCGTTACAGTGTGCATCACCGTTTGTCCACGCCTTATCATCCGCAGACGAGCGGGCAGGTGGAAGTTACTAACCGAGGGCTAAATCGCATCCTTGAGCGGTCTGTAGGTGCAAACCGCAAGGAGTGGTCGGACAAACTCGATGAGGCATTGTGGGCATTCCGTACAGCTTATAAGACCCCTGTTGGGACCACTCCCTTTAGGTTGGTATACGGAAAGGCGTGCCATTTACCAGTAGAGCTAGAGCATAAAGCTATCTGGGCTTTAAAAACCGCGAATCTGAACTTGAAAACCGGAGGTGAAGCCCGGTTTCTCCAGATCCATGAATTGGAGGAGCTGCGACAACAAGCTTATGAGAGCTCCGTCCTCTACAAAGAGCGCACAAAGAAATTTCACGACAAACACTTGAAGGACCACAAAGAATTCCAAGCGGGTGATCTTGTTCTTCTTTACAATTCACGACTGCGCTTATTTCCAGGGAAGCTTCATTCATGCTGGACAGGACCATACATAGTTAAGGAGGTATTTCCGTATGGTATTGTTGCAGTAGAGAACGCAGATGGCGTTACATTCAAAGTAAATGGACATCAGTTGAAGTTGTACGTTGCGGGTCAATTGAGTCGGCGGTGGAAGTCATCGAACTCCAAACCCCGCACACATCATAAGTGTGGGGAGGAGAGAGTCTACGCTACTGACTCGCGGACCAAAAATGTAGCAAGAGCGTCAAAAGCACTTTAGGGGTAGTATCGTCTTTTTATGTGTTTTTCTAGTTTTAGCATAATTTAGGTGTATTTCGTAGTTTCCGTTAGTTTGTACAATTTTTAGATGTGCCGAACGAAGGTTCTATGTTGCGATAGTGATTAAACAGTTTGCATGTTGAAAAAATGGCGAAAAACGACCAAAACAGTTGCTGGAAATAGCTTCTACAGAAAAACTGATCTGCAGTTGTTGCACGACCGTGCCATATGTCGCACGACCGTTCATTTGCAAGCTGGCTTGCACGACGAGTCGTACCCCCCGGTGCATCTCCGAGAACAGCTTGCAGGTTTGAGCGATGTCGGTGACGCACGACCGTGCGATAGGTCGAACGACCCTGCGTCAGGCTGAGGGCAGTTTTGTCATTTGGCAGTATAAATACCCTCATCTGCAGCCTCCATTCACAATTCGCGAAACCCTAGTCGCTCCAACCGTTCCAGACCGTTTTTGCCTCATTTCGCACGGGTTCTTCGCACGTGTTCACACCCTTCTTCGCACGGTACGTTCCTTCTTGTAGATTTTCTGTTTCTTCGCTTTCTAGGTTAGATTCATCCGATTCTCCATGGATTTTTAGGGTTCCCTTCATAAACACAAGCGAAACCCTAACCCTTGTTTGAATCGTACGTATCGTGAACATCCGGTGGATTTTCTGACCCCTATTTGTGTAAAAACTTGTTGATTTGTGAAAAATCGGGCTACTCAGAACCTGGGTCAGAATCTGCAGAAAAACATAGTCGCACGGACGTTCCTCAGATGGAACGGTCGTGCGTTCCCGGATGTTTTCGATATTTTGCTGTTGTTCTCGGTGATGCACGGTTGTGCCGTTGATCGCACGCCATGCAGATCCGACATATGTTGGCCTTTGCTGCTTGTTCTCGGCGACGCACGACCGTGCGTCTCATCGCACGTCCGTGCGACAGGCCCAGATCAGAGTAACAGAATCTTCATAACTGTCTGCTCGGCTGTTTTTGATTGAAATTTTTCCTGTTCCCATCTTTCTAACGATATTCCTCTTACAGATGGACCATCCTTTCTTGCAATTTAACCCCAGTGATGAGCGAGAAGCTCTTTGTATTCCAAGACGTGACGCCTTATGGAGAAGGCGAGGGCAATTCGGCGTCCCTCGGAGGTTGGATTGGGAGGTCATGAGGGAGCTAAATTAGTATGATAGACTTGAAAATATGCTCACTATTCCGCTTGCGAATCTTATCTCTATCAGCCGCCCCATCTATCGTGAACTAACGATAGAGTTCTTCTCCACATATGCCTACGAAAAACCAATTGCTCATAGAAGGCCAAAATTCCGCTACAAGGAGCGGATAACTTTTAGGTTGGGTGGACAATGGCACACTTGGTCAGTGGGTCGATTGGGTAGGAGGCTTGGAATTTACACAAAAGAAGGCATGGATTCCGAACTCTTCACGGAGCAGTTTACCTTTCCATCTGATGAAGCACGGGCCGCGTTCTGGGCCCAAAATGCAATTGGTGGCCCTGACGACCAGAGAATGTCTAAAGCTTCACGGTTGAAAGACCCTTTGGTTCGAGTGATGCATCATGTGTTTAGCCACACCATTTGCGGCCGCATGGACAGTTTAGGGAACTGTCCAACGCCCGATTTGATATTTATGTACGCGCTGGTTGATAGGGTACACATCAACCTAGCCACAAGGATGGCTGAATATTTTGTGAAGTGCTCAGGTAGGACACCCAACAGTCAGATACACGGCGGTCAATATGTGACCGAAATTGCCTACAACTTAGGCTTGATGACTGATGAGGTGATTGAGAGTCTCACTCATGTGACCGATGGAGTTTATGTTGATATTCGGTCATTGAAGGCCATGGGGGTGATTGCTGAGTTGGATCGGGGGGATAGATTGATGGGTCTAAACAACGAGGTCTGGGACCCGTTGCCTCCACCTGAGGAGGAAGACGAGGATGAAGAAATGGGGGAGCAGCATACAGTTCAGCAGCACGAGCAGCACGAACCACACACACCACCACATTCACCGCAGCACCATGATTACCACCAGCACCAGGATTGGCCAGAGTTTTACCAGCAGTTCCAACAGATGCGAGTTACGCAGGAGCAGCATGGGACTTATATCGACCAGATTAGGACTAGTCAGGACCAGATCAGGGCTAGTCAGGATCAACTCAGGACCACTCAGGATCAGCTTAGGGCGAACCAGGACAGCTTGTACCAGGGGGTGAGTGCTGGGTTCTCATACTTATTCGGGGAGATGCATCATGCCTATCCCGACTACTTTCAGCATCCTCCGCAGTTTCCACCCTGGAACCTGTCACGGCCCCCGACCCGGTTTGACCCGTTTCAGGAGCCGCGGGACAGAAATCCCGTGGTATTTATTTAATTGAGTTTAACAGCGGAAGTTTATCATCAGGATCTTTTTACAGCTAAAATTTTCCCGATTATTTTATTTCACAACTCGGGATAAAACCCCGGTAATTTACAATACTATGATTTCACGGAGAAATCTTTATTTTACAAAACATATTTCTTTATTTTATAATGAGCCACTTTCTTAAGCTTGCAGTGCTCCACAGCACCTTTCCTGAATCACAACAGATTACCTGAAACATGTTTGAAAAAGGTTTTGTCAGCGAGAAATACTGAGTGAATCATTCTATTTAATAAAATAGATCTGTTTGTTATAATTTACAGTATTAAGAGAGATTACAATGTTTCAGATATCAAACCAACTACCCACAGTATTTGTCACTCTAACACACATTGGCTATCTCGTTGTCCAATGGTGTCTGTGACTATGGTCATATCACCCCTTGGCTAACTCATTATCCAATGGTGACGATTATCAAGTAATGTATACAAAACCCCACATACCGGCTGTAACTTGGTGATTACATAAACTTAATCACTGTAATTATAACCTTGAAAATAAACATGCTTTTGTAAATAAATTTTATAAAAAGAGAATGACTCACATTGCAGATTTAACACGGATAGAGTCTAGTCTACGGATTAGCCTTGTTAACCTAATTTAAATAACAATGTACACAAAACTGGGTTAGTAATCAATACAGCATTTACGATAACTCGCGAGATCAAACCCTCACAACGAATGACAAAGTGCAATCACTTAAACATCCATCGGATTCACAACGAATGACCGAGTATTTCCCCGAGTTCAGGTAGTACTCAAACATCCTGTCGGAATCACAACGAATGACAAAGGATAACCCTAATGTGGGCAGCACTTAAACATCCATTGGATATATTGATCGATCGGACAATGAATCGTAATAGCGATCGAGTTATTACCCTGTTTTGCGGCAGTGATTCGAGATTCGTGTGTGTTGTGAGACTGTTTCTACTATAACTCGGAGTATAATTGGATTTTGAACGTCGCATTAACGCAGAATTGCATCAAACGGACTGTTCTATTTATACTTGAAAAATGCCCCCCTCGCGCCACGCGAAAGGTTCCCTTGGGCGCGTCGCGTGGCGCGAGAGACCCTATTCTACCATAGGCTTGCTTTGTGTCCCAGTAGCTTAGCTGAGTTGGCCGCTCGATCAATTTCACAATACACGTAAAACTGTGTGGATATTACCGATTAGGTTTTACCCCCCCCCCCCCCTGAGTTTTAGGGACCCTGATCCTGATTCCGATTATTCTGAAAATATTAGGGTTTGTGCATAATCACTTGGGTGTCTCAATTAGGGTTTCCGATTGGACTAAATATAATAATAAATATGACTTTTGATGAGAGTTGTTACAGAACCCACCTGGTTATGGTGATGCGGGCCCGTCCTTCACGAGAGATGATGATGGTGACGACGAGTAGGAGGCAGTGGTGTTGACAGTTGGTGGTTTTTATTATTTCCGTACTTTGTTTATTTCGGGTGTTTATTTTGGTTGTTATGTCAAACACCCGCGGTTATGTACTTTATTTTCAGACACTTTACTTTGTTTGTCATGTCTTTGTTTGGATTTTTAGTACGTCTATTTATGTACATTATGGTTTATTTGTGTTTATTTTGTTTATGTTCTGTTTTGCTGTACCATATGACATACTTGCAGATCTTGGCTATCAAATCTTGGACCGGAGCATATGACAGACACGGCTTTGGAAGTCTCGTTTCATCAGATATCATCTTGAGGGGAGTACTGTTATCCTTTTTCTCTATATTTCGGGTTTCGCATTGGGGACAATGCGAAGTTCAAGTGTGGGGAGGGGGTTAACTTTGTTAACTTTGTTTGTCCTCTATGTTAAAAAAAATCAGAAAAATCATTCAAAAATATATGTTTTCTGTTTATATTTAGTAAATAAACTGGTTGGTTGTGTT